>CATORF010000958.1:80200-800200 GCA_951804975.1 Anthophora plumipes
AAATGCATATCTCAGCTACAAACCCCACGAAAACCAAGATATCTCCGGTTCTGCATATCAAACGCACTGTGGGGTGGTGAAAACACAAGAAAACGTGTTTCTCGCATTAAATAGCTCGAAAAGAGCGATCTAGATGATTCTGCATACTTCTGACAGAAGACTCACCAAGATTATCGCAGAAAATGCATATCTCAGCTACAAACCCCACGAAAACCAAGATATCTCCGGTTCTGCATATCAAACGCACTGTGGGGTGGTGAAAACACAAGAAAACGTGTTTCTCGCATTAAATAGCTCGAAAAGAGAGATCTAGATGGTTCTGCATACTTCTGACAGAAGACTAACCAAGATTATCGCAGAAAATGCATATATCAGCTTGAACCCCGACGAAAGCCAAGATGTCCCCGGTTCTGCATATCAAACGCACTGTGGAGTGGTGAAAACACCAGATAACGTGATTCTCGCATTAAATAGCTCGAAAAGAGCGATCCCGATGATTCTGCATACTTCTGACAGAAGTCTCGCCAAGATTATCGTACAAAATGCATATCTCAGCTTGAATCCCGACCGTAACCAAGATATCTCCGGTTCTGCATGTCAAACGCACTGTGGAGTGCCGAAAACACCAGATAACGTGTTTCTCGCATTAAGTAGCTCGAAAAGAGCGATCTCGATTATTCTGCATACTTCTGACTGAAGTCTCACAAAGATAGCCGCAGAAAATGCATATTTCAGCTTGAAACCCCACGAAAACCCAGATATCGCCGGTTCTGCATATCAAACCAACTGTGCAGTGGTGAAAACACCAGACAACGTGTTTCTCGCATTAAATAGATCGAAAAGAGCGTTCTGGATGATTCTGCATACTTCTCATAGATGAAACACAAAGATTATCGCAGAAAATGCATATTTCAGCTGGAAACCCCACGAAAACCAAGATATCTCCTGTTCTGCATATACAACGAACTGTGGAGTGGTCAAAACACCAGATAACGTGTTTCTCGCATTAACTAGCTCGAAATGAGCGATCTCGTAGATTCTGCATACCTCTGACTGAAGTCTCACCAAGATTATCGCAGAAAATGCATATCTCAGCTTGAAACCCGACGAAAACCAAACATCGCCGGTTCTGCATATCAAACCAACTGTGGAGTGGTGAAAAAACCAGACAACGTGTTTCTCGCATTAAATAGATCGAAAAGTGCGATCTCGATGATTCTGCATACTTCTAACAGAAGTCTCACCATGATTATCGCAGATAATGCATATCTCTGCTAGAAACCCCACGAAAACCAAGATATCTCCTGTTCTGCATATACAACGAACTGTGGAGTGGTGAAAACACCAGATAACGTGTTTCTAGCATTAACTCGCTCGAAATGAGCGATCTCGAAGATTCTGCATACTTCTGACAGAAGACTCACCAAGATTATCGCTGAAAATGCATATCTCAGCACGAAAAACCACGAAAATGAAGATATCGCCGGTTCTGCATATCAAACGAACTGTGGAGTGGTGAAAACAACCAGATAACGTGTTTCTCGCATTAAATAGCTCGAAAAGAGGGATCTCGATGATTCTGCATACTTCTGACAGAAGACTCACCAAGATTATCGCAGAAAATGCATATCTCAGCTGGACACACCACGAAAATCAAGATATCGCCGGTTCTGCATATCAAACGCACTGTGAAGTGGTGAAAATACCAGATAACGTGTTTCTCGCATTAAATAGCTCGAAAAGAGCGATCTAGATGATTCTGCATACTTCTGACAGAAGACTCACCAAGATTATCGCTGAAAATGCATATCTCAGCACGAAAAACCACGAAAATGAAGATATCGCCGGTTCTGCATATCATACGCACTGTGGAGTGCTGAAAACACCAGATATCCTGTTTCTCGCATTAAATAGCACGAAAAGTGCGATCTCGATGATTCTGCATACTTCGGACAGAATTCTCACCATGATTATCGTAAAAAATGCATATCTCAGCTTGAAACCCCACGAAAACCAAGATATCGCTGGTTCTGCATATCAAACGCACTGTGGAGTGGTGAAAACACCAGATAACGTGTTTCTCGCATTAAATAGATCGAAATGTGCGATCTCGATGATTCTGCATACTTCTAACAGAAGTCTCACCATGATTATCGCAGAAAATGCATATCTCTGCTAGAAACCCCACGAAAACCAAGATATCTCCTGTTCTGCATATCCAACGAACTGTGGAGTGGTGAAAACCCCAGAAAACGTGTTTCTCGCATTAAATAGCTCGAAAAGAGCGATCCCGATGATTCTGCATACTTCTGACAGAAGTCTCACCATGATTATCGCAGAAAATGCATATCTCAGCTTGATACCCTACGACAGCCAAGATGTCGCCGGTTCTGCATATTAAACGCACTGTGGAGTGGTGAAAACACCAGATAACGTGTTTCTCGCATTAACTAGCTCGAAAAGAGGGATCTCGATGATTCAGCATACTTCTGACAGAAGACTCACCAAGATTATCGCAGAAAATGCATGTCTCAGCTTGAAACCCGACGAAATCCAAGATGTCGATGGTTCCGCATATCAAACGCACTGTGGAGTGGTGAAAACACCAATTAACGTGTTTCTCGCATTAAATAGCTCGAAAAGAGGGATCTCGATGATTCTGCATACTTCTGACAGAAGACTCACCAAGTTTATCGCAGAAAATGCATATCTCAGCTGGAAACACCACGAAAAACAAGATATCATCGGTTCTGCATATCAAACGCACTGTGGAATGTTGAAAACACCAGAAAACTTGTTTTTTCGCATTAAATAGCACGAAAAGAGCGATCTAGAAGATTCTGCATATTTCTGACTGAAGTCTCACCAAGATTATCGCAGAAAATGCATATCTCAGCTTGAAACCTCACGAAAATCAAGATGTCGCCCGTTCTGCATATCAAACGCACTGTGGAGTGGTGAAAACAACCATATATCGTGTTTCTCGCATTAAGTTGCTCGAAAAGAACGATCTCGAAGATTCTGCATACTTCTGGCAGAAGACTCACCTAGATTATCGCAGAAAATGCATATCTCTGCTAGAAACCCCACGAAAACCAAGATATCTCCTGTTCTGCATATACAACGTACTGTGGAGTGGTGAAAACACCAGATAACGTGTTTCTCGCATTAACTAGCTCGAAATGAGCGATCTCGAAGATTCTGCATACTTCTGACTGAAGTCTCACCAAGATTATCGCAGAAAATGCATATTTCAGCTTGAAACCCCACGAAAACCAAGATATCGCCGGTTCTGCATATCATACGCACTGTGGAGTGCTGAAAACACCAGATATCGTGTTTCTCGCATTAAATAGCTCGAAAAGAGCGATCTAGATGATTCTGCATACTTCTGGCAGAAGACTCATCTAGATTATCGCAGAAAATGCATATCTCTGCTAGAAACCCCACGAAAACCAAGATATCTCCTGTTCTGCATATACAACGAACTGTGGAGTGGTGAAAACACCAGATAACGCGTTTCTCGCATTAACTAGCTCGAAATGAGCGATCTCGATGATTCTGCATACTTCTGACAGAAGACTCACCAAGATTATCGCAGAAAATGCATATCTCAGCTGGACACACCACGAAAATCAAGATATCGCCGGTTCTGCATATCAAACGCACTGTGGAGTGATGAAAATACCAGATAACGTGTTTCTCGCATTAAATAGCTCGAAAAGAGCGATCTAGATGATTCTGCATACTTCTGACAGAAGACTCACCAGGATTATCGCAGGAAATGCATATCTCAGCTTGAAACCCCACGAAAACAAAGATATCTACTGTTCTGCATATCCGACGAGCTGTGGAGTGGTGAAAACCTCAGAAAACGTGTTTCTCGCATTAAATAGCTCGAAAAGAGCGCTCTCGATGTTTCTGCATACTTCGGACAGATGTTTCACCAAGATTATTGTAGAAAATGCATATCTCAGCTTGACACCCGACGAAAACCAAAATATCGCCGGTTCTGCATATCAAACCAACTGTGGAGTGGTGAAAACTCCAGATAACGTGTTTCTCGCATTAACCAGCTCGAAAAGAGCGATCTCGACGATTCAGCATACTTCGGACAGAAGTCTCTCCAAGTTTATCGCAGAAAATGCATATCTCAGCTTGAAACCCCTCGAAAACCAAGATATCACCTGTTCTGCATATCCAACGAACTGTGGTGTGGTGAAAACCCCCGAAAACGTGTTTCTCGCATTAAATAGCTCGAAGAGAGCGCTCTCGATGTTTCTGCATACTTCGGACAGTTGTTTCACCAAGATTATGGTAGAAAATGCATATCTCAGCTTGACACCCGACGAAAACCAAAATATCGCCGGTTCTGCATATCAAACCAACTGTGGAGTGGTGAAAACTCCAGATAACGTGTTTCTCGCATTAACCAGCTCGAAAAGAGCGATCTCGATGTTTCAGCATACTTCGGACAGAAGTCTCACCAAGATTATCGCAGGAAATGCATATCTCAGCTTGAAACCACACGAAAACCAAGATATCACCGATTCTGCATATCCAACGAACTGTGGAGTGGTGAAAACCCCAGAAAACGAGTTTCTCGCATTAAATAGCTCGAAAAGAGCGCTCTCGATGTTTCTGCATACTTCGGACAGTTGTTTCACCAAGATTATGGTAGAAAATGCATATCTCAGCTTGACACCCGACGAAAACCATAATATCGCCGGTTCTATATATCAAACCAACTGTGGAGTGGTGAAAACTCCAGATAACGTGTTTCTCGCATTAAATAGCTCGAAAAGAGCGATCTCGATGATTCAGCATACTTCGGACAGAAGTCTCACCAAGATTATCGCAGGAAATGCATATCTCAGCTTGAAACCACACGAAAACCAAGATATCTCCGATTCTGCATATCCAACGAACTGTGGAGTGGTGATAACCCCAGAAAACGAGTTTCTCGCATTAAATAGCTCGAAAAGTGCGCTCTCGATGTTTCTGCATACTTCGGACAGATGTTTCACCAAGATTATGGTAGAAAATGCATATCTCAGCTTGACACCCGACGAAAACCAAAATATCGCCGGTTCTGCATATCAAACCAACTGTGGAGTGGTGAAAACTCCAGATAACGTGTTTCTCGCATTAACCAGCTCGAAAAGAGCGATCTCGACGATTCAGCATACTTCGGACAGAAGTCTCTCCAAGTTTATCGCAGAAAATGCATATCTCAGCTTGAAACCCCTCGAAAACCAAGATATCACCTGTTCTGCATATCCAACGAACTGTGGTGTGGTGAAAACCCCCGAAAACGTGTTTCTTGCATTAAATAGCTCGAAGAGAGCGATCTCGAAGATTCGGCACACTTCGGACAGAAGTCTCTCCAAGATTATCGCAGACAATGCATATCTGAGCTTGAACCCCCACGAAAACCAATATATCGTCGGTTCTGCATATCATACGCACTGTGGAGTGGTGAAAACACCAGATAACGTGTTTCCCGCATTAAATAGCAAGAAACGAGCGATCTCGATGATTAAGCATACTTCGGACAGAAGTCTCACCAAGATTATCGCAGAAATTGCATATCTCAGCTTGAATCCCCAAGAAAACCAAGATATCGTTGTTTCTGCATATCAAACGCACTGTGGAGTGCTGAAAACACCAGATAACTTGTTTCGCGCATTAAATAGCTCGAATAGAGCGATCTCGATGATTAAGCATACTTCGGACAGAAGTCTCACCAAGATTATCGCAGAAAATGCATATCTCAGCTGGAAACCCCACGAAAACCAAGATACCGCCGGTTCTGCATATCCAACGCACTGTGGAGTGGTGAAAACACCAGATAACGTGTTTCTCGCATTAAATAGCTCGAAACGAGCGATCTCGATGATTCTGCATACTTCGGACAGAAGCTTCACCAAGATTATCGTAAAAAATGCATATCTCAGCTTTAAACCCCACGAAAACCAAGATATCGCTCGTACTGCATATCAAACGCACTGTGGAGTGGTGAAAAAACCAGATAACGTGTTTCTCGCATTAAATAGCTCGAAAAGAGCGATCTAGATGATTCAGCATACTTCGGACAGAAGTCTCACCAATATTATCGCAGAAAATGCATATCTCAGCTTGAAACCCCACGAAAACAAAGATATCGCTGGTTCTGCATATCAAACGCACTGTGGAGTGGTGAAAACAACCAGGGAACGTGTTTCTCGCATTGAATAGCTCGAATAGAGCGATCACGATGATTCTGCATACTTCGGACAGTAGTCTCACCAAGATTATCGCAGGAAATGCATATCTCAGCTTGAAACCACACGAAAACCAAGATATCTCCGGTTCTACATATCCAACGATCTGTGGAGTGGTGAAAGCCCCAGAAAACGAGTTTCTCGCACTAACTAGCTCGAAAAGAGCGATCTCGATGTTTCTGCATACTTCGGACATATGTTTCACCAAGATTATCGTAGAAAATGCATATCTCTGCTTGAAACCCCATGAAAACCAAGATATCTACTGTTCTGCATATCCAACGAACTGTGGAGTGGTGAAAACCCCAGAAAACGTGTTTCTCGCATTAAATAGCTCGAAAACAGCGCTCTCGATGTTTCTGCATACTTCGGACAGATGTTTCACCAAGATTATCGTAGAAAATGCATATCTCAGCTTGACACCCGATGAACACCAAAATATCGCCGGTTCTGCATATCAAACCCACTGTGGAGTGGTGAAAACACCAGGTAACGTGCTTCTCGCATTAAATAGCTCGAAAAGGGCGATCTCGATGATTCAGCATACTTCTAACAGAAGTCTCACGAAGATTATCGCAGAAAATGCATATCTCTGCTTGAAACCCCATGAAAACCAAGATATCTACAGTTCTGCATATCCAACGAACTGTGGAGTGGTGAAAACCCCAGAAAACGTGTTTCTCGCATTAAATAGCTCGAAAAGAGCGCTCTCGATGTTTCTGCATACTTCGGACTGATGTTTCACCAAGCTTATCGTAGAAAATGCATATCTCAGCTTCAAACCCGACGAAAACCAAAATATCGCCGGTTCTGCATATCCAACGCTCTGTGGAGTGGTGAAAACACCAGATAACGTGTTTCTCGCATTAAGTAGCTCGAAACGAGCGATCTCAATGATTCTAAATACTTCGGACAGAAGTCTCAACACGATTATCGCAGAAAATGCATATCTCATCTTGAAATTCCACGAAAACCAAGATATCGCTTGTTCTGCATATCAAACGCACTGTGGAGTGGTGAAAACACCAGATAACGTGTTTCTCGCATTAAATAGCTCGAAAAGAGCGATCTAGATGATTCAGCATACTTCGGACAGAAGTCTCACCAAGATTATCGCAGGAAATACATATCTCAGCTTGAAACCACACGAAAACCAAGATATCTCCGGTTCTGCATATCCAACGAACTGTGGAGTGGTGAAAACCCCAGAAAACGAGTTTCTCGCACTAACTAGCTCGAAAAGAGCGATCTCGGTGATTCAGCATACTTCTGACTGATGTCTCACCAATATTATCGCAGAAAATGCATATCTCAGCTTGAAACCCCACGAAAACCAAGATATCGCTGGTTCTGCATATCAAACCAACTGTGGAGTGGTGAAAACACCAGATAACGAGTTTCACGCATTAAATAGCTCGAAAAGAGCGATCTCGATGATTCAGCATACTTCGGACAGAAGTCTCAACAAGATTATCGCAGAAAATGCATATCTCAGCTTGATACCCCACGAAAACAAAGATATCTACTGTTCTGCATATCCGACGAACTGTGGAGTGGTGAAAACCTCAGAAAACGTGCTTCTCGCATTAAATAGCTCGAAAAGAGCGCTCTCGATGTTTCTGCATACTTTGGACAGATGTTTCACCAAGCTTATCGTAGAAAATGCATATCTCAGCTTGAAACCCGACGAAAACCAAAACATCACCGGTTCTGCATATCCAACGCACTGTGGAGTGGTGAAAACACCAGTTAACGTGTTTCTCGCATTAAGTAGCTCGAAACGAGCGATCTCGATGATTCTGCATACTTCGGACAGAAGTCTCAACAAGATTATCGCAGAAAATGCATATCTCAGCTTGAAACCCCACGAAAACCAAGATATCGCCGGTTTTGCATATCAAACGCACTGTGGCGTGGTGAAAACACCAGATAACGTGTTTCTCGCATTAAATAGCTGGAAAAGAGCGTTCTCGAAGATCCTGCATACTTCTGACAGAAGTCTCACCAAGATTATCGTAGAAAATGCATATCTCAGCTTGAAACCCGACGAAAACCGAGTCATCTCCGGTTCTGCACATCAAACGTACCGTGGAGTGGTGAAAACACCAGAAAACGTGTTTCGCGCATTAAGTAGCTCGAAAAGAGTGGTCTCGAAGATTCTGCATACTTCTGACAGAAGTCTCACCAGGATTATCGTAGAAAATGCATATCTCAGCATGAAACCCGACCGAAACCAAGATATCTCCGGTTCTGCATGTCAAACGTACTGTGGAGTGGTGAAAACAGCAGAAAACGTGTTTCGTGCATTAAGTAGCTCGAAAAGAGCGATCTAGATGATTCTGCATACTTCTGACAGAAGTCTCACCAGGATTATCGTAGAAAATGCATATCTCAGCTTGAAACCCCACGAAAACAAAGATATCTACTGTTCTGCATATCCGACGAACTGTGGAGTGGTGAAAACCTCAGAAAACGTGTTTCTCGCATTAAATAGCTCGAAAAGAGCGCTCTCGATGTTTCTGCATACTTTGGACAGATGTTTCACCAAGCTTATCGTAGAAAATGCATATCTCAGCTTGAAACCCGACGAAAACCAACATATCACCGGTTCTGCATATCCAACGCACTGTGGAGTGGTGAAAACACCAGATAACGTGTTTCTCGCATTAAGTTGCTCGAAACGAGCGATCTCGATGATTCTGCATACTTCGGACAGAAGTCTCAACAAGATTATCGCAGAAAATGCATATCTCAGCTTGAAACCCCACGAAAACCAAGATATCGCCGGTTTTGCATATAAAACGCACTGTGGAGTGGTGAAAACACCGGATAAGGTTTTTCTCGCATTAACTAGCACGAAAAGAGCGATCTCGATGTTTCAGCATACTGCGGACAGAAGTCTCACCAAGATTATCGCAGAAAATGCATATCTCACCTTGAAACCCCACGAAAACCAAGATATCGCCGGTTCTGCATATCATACGCACTGTGGAGTGGTGAAAACACCAGATTACGTGTTTCTCGCATTAAATAGCTCGAAAAGAGCGTTCTCGAAGATCCTGCATACTTCTGACAGAAGTCTCACCAAGATTATCGTAGAAAATGCATATCTCAGCTTGAAACCCGATGAAAACCGAGTTATCTCCGGTTCTGCACATCAAACGTACCGTGGAGTGGTGAAAACACCAGAAAACGTGTTTCTCGCATTAAGTTGCTCGAAAAGAACGATCTCGAAGATTCTGCATACTTCTGGCAGAAGACTCACCTAGATTATCGCAGAAAATGCATATCTCTGCTAGAAACCCCACGAAAACCAAGATATCTCCTGTTCTGCATATACAACGTACTGTGGAGTGGTGAAAACACCAGAAAACGTGTTTCGTGCATTAAGTAGCTCGAAAAGAGCGATCTAGATGATTCTGCACACTTCTGACTGAAGTCTCACCAATATTATCGCAGAAAATGCATATCTCAGCTCGAAACCTCACGAAAATCAATATGTTGCCGGTTCTGCATATCAAACGCACTGTGGAGTGGTGAAAACACCAGAAAACGTGTTTCGTGCATTAGATAGCTCGAGAAGAGCGATATCGAAGATCCTGCATACTTCTGACAGAAGTCTCACCAAGATTATCGTAGAAAATGCGTATCTCAGCATGAAACCCGACGAAAACCGAGATATCGCCGGTTCTGCATGTCAAACGTACTGTGGAGTGGTGAAAACACCAGAAAACGTGATTGGTGCATTAAGTAGCTCGAAAAGAGCGATCTAGTTGATTCTGCATACTTCTGACAAAAGACCCACCAAGATTATCGCAGAAAATGCATATCTCAGCTGGAAACACCACGAAAACCAAGATATCTCCGGTTCTGCAAATCCAACGAACTGTGGGTTCGTGAAAACCCCAGAAAACGTGTTTCTCGCATTAAATAGCTCGAAAAGAGCGCTCTCGATGTTTCTGCATACTTCGGACAGATGTTTCACCAAGATTATCGTAGAAAATGCATATCTCAGCTTGAAACCCGACCGAAACCAAGATATCTCCGGTTCTGCATGTCAAACGTACTGTGGAGTGGTGAAAACACCAGAAAACGTGTTTCGTACATTAAGTAGCTCGAAAAGAGCGATCTAGATGATTCTGCATACTTCTGACTGAAGTCTCACCAATATTATCGCAGAAAATGCATATCTCATCTTGAAACCCCACGAAAACCAAGATATCGCCGGTTCTGCATATCATACGCACTGTGGAGTGGTGAAAACACCAGATAACGTGTTTCTCGCATTAAATAGCTCGAAACGAGCGATCTCGATGATTAAGCATACTTCGGACAGAAGTCTCACCAAGATTATCGCAGGAAATACATATCTCAGCTTGAAACCACACGAAAACCAAGATATCTCCGGTTCTGCATATCCAACGAACTGTGGAGTGGTGAAAACCCCAGAAAACGAGTTTCTCGCACTAACTAGCTCGAAAAGAGCGATCTCGGTGATTCAGCATACTTCTGACTGATGTCTCACCAATATTATCGCAGAAAATGCATATCTCAGCTTGAAACCCCACGAAAACCAAGATATCGCTGGTTCTGCATATCAAACCAACTGTGGAGTGGTGAAAACACCAGATAACGAGTTTCACGCATTAAATAGCTCGAAAAGAGCGATCTCGATGATTCAGCATACTTCGGACAGAAGTCTCAACAAGATTATCGCAGAAAATGCATATCTCAGCTTGATACCCCACGAAAACAAAGATATCTACTGTTCTGCATATCCGACGAACTGTGGAGTGGTGAAAACCTCAGAAAACGTGCTTCTCGCATTAAATAGCTCGAAAAGAGCGCTCTCGATGTTTCTGCATACTTTGGACAGATGTTTCACCAAGCTTATCGTAGAAAATGCATATCTCAGCTTGAAACCCGACGAAAACCAAAACATCACCGGTTCTGCATATCCAACGCACTGTGGAGTGGTGAAAACACCAGAAAACGTGTTTCGTACATTAAGTAGCTCGAAACGAGCGATCTCGATGATTCTGCATACTTCGGACAGAAGTCTCAACAAGATTATCGTAGAAAATGCATATCTCAGCTTGAAACCCCACGAAAACCAAGATATCGCCGGTTTTGCATATCAAACGCACTGTGGCGTGGTGAAAACACCAGATAACGTGTTTCTCGCATTAAATAGCTGGAAAAGAGCGTTCTCGAAGATCCTGCATACTTCTGACAGAAGTCTCACCAAGATTATCGTAGAAAATGCATATCTCAGCTTGAAACCCGACGAAAACCGAGTCATCTCCGGTTCTGCACATCAAACGTACCGTGGAGTGGTGAAAACACCAGAAAACGTGTTTCGCGCATTAAGTAGCTCGAAAAGAGCGGTCTCGAAGATTCTGCATACTTCTGACAGAAGTCTCACCAGGATTATCGTAGAAAATGCATATCTCAGCATGAAACCCGACCGAAACCAAGATATCTCCGGTTCTGCATGTCAAACGTACTGTGGAGTGGTGAAAACAGCAGAAAACGTGTTTCGTGCATTAAGTAGCTCGAAAAGAGCGATCTAGATGATTCTGCATACTTCTGACAGAAGTCTCACCAGGATTATCGTAGAAAATGCATATCTCAGCTTGAAACCCCACGAAAACAAAGATATCTACTGTTCTGCATATCCGACGAACTGTGGAGTGGTGAAAACCTCAGAAAACGTGTTTCTCGCATTTAATAGCTCGAAAAGAGCGCTCTCGATGTTTCTGCATACTTTGGACAGATGTTTCACCAAGCTTATCGTAGAAAATGCATATCTCAGCTTGAAACCCGACGAAAACCAACATATCACCGGTTCTGCATATCCAACGCACTGTGGAGTGGTGAAAACACCAGATAACGTGTTTCTCGCATTAAGTTGCTCGAAACGAGCGATCTCGATGATTCTGCATACTTCGGACAGAAGTCTCAACAAGATTATCGCAGAAAATGCATATCTCAGCTTGAAACCCCACGAAAACCAAGATATCGCCGGTTTTGCATATAAAACGCACTGTGGAGTGGTGAAAACACCGGATAAGGTTTTTCTCGCATTAACTAGCACGAAAAGAGCGATCTCGATGTTTCAGCATACTGCGGACAGAAGTCTCACCAAGATTATCGCAGAAAATGCATATCTCACCTTGAAACCCCACGAAAACCAAGATATCGCCGGTTCTGCATATCATACGCACTGTGGAGTGGTGAAAACACCAGATTACGTGTTTCTCGCATTAAATAGCTCGAAAAGAGCGTTCTCGAAGATCCTGCATACTTCTGACAGAAGTCTCACCAAGATTATCGTAGAAAATGCATATCTCAGCTTGAAACCCGATGAAAACCGAGTTATCTCCGGTTCTGCACATCAAACGTACCGTGGAGTGGTGAAAACACCAGAAAACGTGTTTCGCGCATTAAGTAGCTCGAAAAGAGCGTTCTCGAAGATTCTGCATACTTCTGACAGCCGTCTCACCAGGAATATCGTAGAAATGCATATCTCAGCTTGAAACCCGACCGAATCCAAGATATCTCCGGTTCTGCATGTCAAACGTACTGTGGAGTGGAGAAAACACCAGAAAACGTGTTTCGTGCATTAAGTAGCTCGAAAAGAGCGATCTAGATGATTCTGCACACTTCTGACTGAAGTCTCACCAATATTATCGCAGAAAATGCATATCTCAGCTCGAAACCTCACGAAAATCAATATGTTGCCGGTTCTGCATATCAAACGCACTGTGGAGTGGTGAAAACACCAGAAAACGTGTTTCGTGCATTAGATAGCTCGAGAAGAGCGATATCGAAGATCCTGCATACTTCTGACAGAAGTCTCACCAAGATTATCGTAGAAAATGCGTATCTCAGCATGAAACCCGACGAAAACCGAGATATCGCCGGTTCTGCATGTCAAACGTACTGTGGAGTGGTGAAAACACCAGAAAACGTGATTGGTGCATTAAGTAGCTCGAAAAGAGCGATCTAGTTGATTCTGCATACTTCTGACAAAAGACCCACCAAGATTATCGCAGAAAATGCATATCTCAGCTGGAAACACCACGAAAACCAAGATATCTCCGGTTCTGCAAATCCAACGAACTGTGGGTTCGTGAAAACCCCAGAAAACGTGTTTCTCGCATTAAATAGCTCGAAAAGAGCGCTCTCGATGTTTCTGCATACTTCGGACAGATGTTTCACCAAGATTATCGTAGAAAATGCATATCTCAGCTTGAAACCCGACCGAAACCAAGATATCTCCGGTTCTGCATGTCAAACGTACTGTGGAGTGGTGAAAACACCAGAAAACGTGTTTCGTACATTAAGTAGCTCGAAAAGAGCGATCTAGATGATTCTGCATACTTCTGACTGAAGTCTCACCAATATTATCGCAGAAAATGCATATCTCATCTTGAAACCCCACGAAAACCAAGATATCGCCGGTTCTGCATATCATACGCACTGTGGAGTGGTGAAAACACCAGATAACGTGTTTCTCGCATTAAACAGCTCGAAACGAGCGATCTCGATGATTAAGCATACTTCGGACAGAAGTCTCACCAAGATTATCGTAAAAACTGCATATCTCAGCTTGAAACCCCACGAAAACCAAGATATCGCTGGTTCTGCATATCAAACGCACTGTGGAGTGCTGAAAACACCAGATAACGTGTTTGTCGCATTAAATAGCTCGAATAGAGCGATCTCGGTGATTCTGCATACTTCGGACAGAAGTCTCACCAAGATTATCGTAAAAAATGCATATCTCAGCTTGAAACCCCACGAAAACCAAGATATCGCTGGTACTGCATATCAAACGCACTGTGGAGTGGTGAAAACACAAGATAACGTGTTTCTCGCATTAAATAGCTCGAAAAGAGCGTTCTCGAAGATCCTGCATACTTCTGACAGAAGTCTCACCAAGATTATCGTAGAAAATGCATATCTCAGCTGGAAACCCGACGAAAACCGAGTTATCTCCGGTTCTGCACATCAAACGTACCGTGGAGTGGTGAAAACAGCAGAAAACGTGTTTCGCGCATTAAGTAGCTCGAAAAGAGCGTTCTCGAAGATTCTGCATACTTCTGACAGAAGTCTCACCAAAATTATCGCAGAAAATGCATATCTCAGCTCGAAACCTCACGAAAATCAAGATGTTGCCGGTTCTGCATATCAAACGCACTGTGGAGTGGTGAAAATAACCAGAGAACGTGTTTCTCGCATTAAATAACTCGAAAAGAGCGATCTCGATGATTCAGCATACTTCGGACAGGAGTCTCACCAAGATTATCGCAGGAAATGCATATCTCAGCTTGAAACCCCACGAAAACCAAGATATCGCCTGTTCTGCATATCAAACGCACTGTGGAGTGGTGAAAACACCAGATAACGTGTTTCTCGCATTAAATAGCTCGAAACGAGCGATCTCGATGATTCTGCATACTTCGGACAGAAGTCTCACCAAAATTATCGTAAAAAATACATATCTCAGCTTGAAACCCGACGAAAACCGAGTTATCTCCGGTTCTGCATATCCAACGCACTGTGGAGTGGTCAAAACCCCAGAAAACGTGTTTCTCGCATTAAATAGCTCGAAAAGAGCGCTCTCGACGTTTCTGCATACTTCGGACAGATGTTTCACCAAGCTTATCGTAGAAAATGCATATCTCAGCTTGAAACCCGACGAAAACCAAAATATCTCCGGTTCTGCATATCCAACGCACTGTGGAGTGGTGAAAACACCAGATAACGTGTTTCTCGCATTAAATAGCTCGAATAGAGCGATCTCGATGATTAAGCATACTTCGGACAGAAGTCTCACCAAGATTATCGTAAAAAATGCATATCTCAGCTTGAAACCCCACGAAAACCAAGATATCGTCGGTTCTGCATATCATACGCACTGTGGAGTGGTGAAAACACCAGATAACGTGTTTTTCGCATTAAATAGCTCGAATAGTACGATCTCGATGACTCTGCATACTTCGGACAGAAGTCTCACCATGATTATCGCAGAAAATGCATATCTGAGCTTGAAACCCCACGAAAACCAAGATATTGTCGGTTCTGCATATCATACGCACTGTGGAGTGGTGAAAACACCAGATAACGTGTTTCTCGCATTAAATAGCTCGAATAGAGCGATCTCGATGATTAAGCATACTTCGGACAGAAGTCTCACCAAGATTATCGCAGAAAATGCATATCTGAGCTTGAAACCCCACGAAAACCAAGATATTGTCGGTTCTGCATATCATACGCACTGTGGAGTGGTGAAAACACCAGATAACGTGTTTCTCGCATTAAATAGCTCGAATAGAGCGATCTCGATGATTAAGCATACTTCGGACAGAAGTCTCACCAAGATTATCGTAAAAAATGCATATCTCAGCTTGAAACCCCACGAAAACCAAGATATCGTCGGTTCTGCATATCATACGCACTGTGGAGTGGTGAAAACACCAGATAACGAGTTTTTCGCATTAAATAGCTCGAATAGTACGATCTCGATGACTCTGCATACTTCGGACAGAAGTCTCACCATGATTATCGCAGAAAATGCATATCTGAGCTTGAAACCCCACGAAAACCAAGATATCGTCGGTTCTGTATATCATACGCACTGTGGAGTGGTGAAAACACCAGATAACGTGTTTCTCGCATTAAATAGCTCGAATAGAGCGATCTCGATGATTAAGCATACTTCGGACAGAAGTCTCACCAAGATTATCGTAAAAAATGCATATCTCAGCTTGAAACCCCACGAAAACCAAGATTTCGCTGGTTCTGCATATCAAACGCACTACGGAGTGGTGAAAACACCAGATAACTTGTTTTTCGCATTGAATAGCTCGAAAAGAGCGATCTCGATGACTCTGCATACTTCGGACAGAAGTCTCACCATGATTATCGCAGAAAATGCATATCTGAGCTTGAAACCCCACGAAAACCAAGATATCGTCGGTTCTGTATATCATACGCACTGTGGAGTGGTGAAAACACCAGATAACGTGTTTCTCGCATTAAATAGCTCGAATAGAGCGATCTCGATGATTAAGCATACTTCGGACAGAAGTCTCACCAAGATTATCGTAAAAAATGCATATCTCAGCTTGAAACCCCACGAAAACCAAGATATCGTCGGTTCTGCATATCATACGCACTGTGGAGTGGTGAAAACACCAGATAACGTGTTTTTCGCATTAAATAGCTCGAATAGTACGATCTCGATGACTCTGCATACTTCGGACAGAAGTCTCACCATGATTCTCGCAGAAAATGCATATCTGAGCTTGAAACCCCACGAAAACCAAGATATCGTCGGTTCTGTATATCATACGCACTGTGGAGTGGTGAAAACACCAGATAACGTGTTTCTCGCATTAACTAGCGCGAATAGAGCGATCTCGATGATTAAGCATACTTCGGACAGAAGTCTCACCAAGATTATCGTAAAAAATGCATATCTCAGCTTGAAACCCCACGAAAACCAAGATTTCGCTGGTTCTGCATATCAAACGCACTGTGGTGTGCTGAAAACACCAGATAACGTGTTTGTCGCATTAAATAGCTCGAAAAGTGCGATCTCGATGATTCTGCATACTTCGAACAGAAGTCTCACCAAGATTATCGCAGAAAATACATATCTCAGCTTGAAACCCGACGAAAACCAAAATATCTCCGGTTCTGCATATCCAACGCACTGTGGAGTGGTGAAAACACCAGATAACGTGTTTCTCGCATTAAATAGTTCGAAACGAGCGATCTCGATGATTCTGCATACTTCTAACAGAAGTCTCACCAAGATTATCGCAGAAAATGCATATCTCTGCTTGAAACCCCACGAAAACCAGGATATCTACTGTTCTGCATATCCAACGAACTGTGGAGTGGTGAAAACACCAGATAACGTGTTTCTCGCATTAAATAGCTCGAAACGAGCGATCTCGATGATTCTGCATACTTCGGACAGAAGTCTCACCAAAATTATCGTAGAAAATGCATATCTCAGTTTGAAACCCGATGAAAACCAAAATATCTCCGGTTCTGCATGTCAAACGCACTGTGGAGTGGTGAAAACACCAGATAACGTGTTTCTCGCATTAAATAGCTCGAAAAGAGCGTTCTAGATGATTCAGCATACTTCGGACAGAAGTCTCACCAAGATTATCGCAGGAAATGCATATCCCAGCTTGAAACCCGACGAAAACCGAGTTATCTCCGGTTCTGCACATCAAACGTACCGTGGAGTGGTGAAAACAGCAGAAAACGTGTTTCGCGCATTAAGTAGCTCGAAAAGAGCGTTCTCGAAGATTCTGCATACTTCTGACAGAAGTCTCACCAAAATTATCGCAGAAAATGCATATCTCAGCTTGAAACCCCACGAAAACCAAGATATCTACTGTTCTGCATATCAAACGCACTGTGGAGTGGTGAAAACACCAGATAACGTGTTTCTCGCACCAACTAGCTCGAAAAGAGCGATCTCGATGATACAGCATACTTCGGACAGAAGTCTCACCAAGATTATCGCAGAAAATGCATATCTCAGCTTGAAAACCCACGAAAACCAAGATATCGCCGGTTCTGCACATCAAACGTACCGTGGAGTTGTGAAAACACCAGAAAACGTGTTTCGTGCATTAAGTAGCTCGAAAAGAGCGTTCTCGAAGATTCTGCATAATTCTGACGGAAGTCTCACCAGGATTATCGTAGAAAATGCATATCTCAGCTTGAAACCCGACCGAAACCAAGATATCTCCGGTTCTGCATGTCAAACGTACTGTGGAGTGGTGAAAACACCAGAAAACGTGTTTCGTGCATTAAGTAGCTCCAAAAGAGCGATCTAGATGATTCTGCATACTTCTGACTGAAGTCTCACCAATATTATCGCAGAAAATGCATATTTCAGCTTGAAACCCCACGAAAACCTAGATATCGCTGGTTCTGCATGTCAAACGCACTGTGGAGTGGTGAAAACACCAGATAACGTGTTTCTCGCATTAAATAGCTCGAAAAGAGCGTTCTAGATGATTCAGCATACTTCGGACAGAAGTCTCACCAAGATTATCGCAGGAAATGCATATCCCAGCTTGAAACCCCACGAAAACCAAGATATCTCCGGTTCTGCATATCCAACGAACTGTGGAGTGGTAAAAACCCCAGAAAACGAGTTTCTCGCATTAAATAGCTCGAAAAGAGCGCTCTCGATGTTTCTGCATACTTCGGACAGATGTTTCACCAAGATTATCGTAGAAAATGCATATCTCAGCTTGAAACCCGACGAAAACCAAAATATCGCCGGTTCTGCATATCAAACCTACTGTGGAGTGGTGAAAACACCAGAAAACGTGTTTCTCGCATTAAGTAGCTCGAAAAGAGCGTTCTCGAAGATCCTGCATACTTCTTACAGAAGTCTCACCAAGATTATCGTAGAAAATGCATATCTCAGCTTGAAACCCGACGAAAACCGATATATCTCCGGTTCTGCACATCAAACGTACCGTGGAGTGGTGAAAACACCAGAAAACGTGTTTCGCGCATTAAGTAGCTCGAAAAGAGCGTTCTCGAAGATTCTGCATAATTCTGACTGAAGTCTCACCAGGATTATCGTAGAAAATGCATATCTCAGCTTGAAACCCGACCGAAACAAAGATATCTCCGGTTCTGCATGTCAAACGCACTGTGGAGTGGTGAAAACACCAGATAACGTGTTTCTCGAATTAAATAGCTCGAAAAGAGCGTTCTAGATGATTCAGCATACTTCGGACAGAAGTCTCACCAAGATTATCTCAGGAAATGCATATCCAAGCTTGAAACCCCACGAAAACCAAGATATCTCCGGTTCTGCATATCCAACGAACTGTGGAGTGGTAAAAACCCCAGAAAACGAGTTTCTCGCATTAAATAGCTCGAAAAGAGCGCTCTCGATGTTTCTGCATACTTCGGACAGATGTTTCACCAAGATTATCGTAGAAAATGCATATCTCAGCTTGAAACCCGACGAAAACCAAAATATCGCCGGTTCTGCATATCAAACCTACTGTGGAGTGGTGAAAACACCAGATAACGTGTTTCTCGCATTCAGTAGCTCGAAACGAGCGATCTCGATGATTCTGCATACTTCGGACAGAAGTCTCAACAAGATTATCGCAGAAAATGCATATCTCAGCTTGAAACCCCACGAAAACCAAGATGTCGCCGGTTCTGCATATCAAACGCACTGTGGAGTGGTGAAAACACCAGAAAACGTGTTTTTCGCATTAAGTAGCTCGAAAAGAGCGTTCTCGAAGATCCTGCATACTTCTGACAGAAGTCTCACCAGGATTATCGTAGAAAATGCATATCTCAGCTTGAAACCCGACCGAAACCAAGATATCTCCGATTCTGCATGTCAAACGTACTGTGGAGTGGTGAAAACACCAGATAACGTGTTTCTCGCATTAAATAGCTCGAAAAGAGCGTTCTCGAAGATCCTGCATACTTCTGACAGAAGTCTCACCAGGATTATCGTAGAAAATGCATATCTCAGCTTGAACCCCGACGAAATCAAAGATGTCGCCGGTTCTGCATATCAAACGCACTGTGGAGTGGTGAAAACAGAATCTTAAAAAAATAATCCTGGTCGCATACAATATAAATTTGATTGATTAATACGTCCAGGAACAGCATCAACTTTAATTCCAACTGATTGAATAGCTCATGAATGAATTACATCAGTTGATGATAATAATAATCGAATCGGAAAATTTATTGGAATGACCATACGATTATCAACATCTAATAAACGAAAACTATTCATAACCCTATCAGATAATATATAAGAATCAAATTCCAAATCTTTAAATTCTGAATATTCATAAGACCAAGATCACTGATGACCTATAATTTTAATTGTAAAATAAGGATTTAAAATTTCATCAATATAATATAAAATCTTTAAAGAAGGAAAACAAATTGTTATTAAAAGAAAAATTGGAATAATAGTTCAAATAATTTCCAATAAATGATTCTTCAATAAATACCGATTAACATACTTATTAGTAATAATATCTAAAATAATTAATATTGAAAATACAATAATAACTAACATTAATATTATAACTAAATTATGAAAAGAAATTAAATTGTCAGAATAAGGTGAATTAGAATCTTGAAATCTATATATAAATCATGTTGCAATTTTTAATAAAAAATAATATATTTTTATAAATAAATCTTAAATCTATCGCACTTATCTGCCATATTAAATAAAATAAAATATTAAAAATAAAAATTAAATCAATCATTAAAACTCAACATTATTAAATATTCAAAAATAATTCCTTTTTATTATTTAACACAATAGGTACTTCTAAATATACATGATCTAAAGGAGGTATAAAACCAATTCATTCTAATGAACTATTAAATTTAAAAACTACTAACCGTATTGAAATAAATCTTTCTAAAATTAAAAAAATTAATAAAATTAATCTATTTAAAGAAATTAATGAACCAATTGAAGATAATAAATTCCAACAATAATATGCATCAGGATAATCTGAATATCGTCGAGGTATACCCATTAATCCTAAAAAATGTTGAGGAAAAAAAGTTATATTAACACCAATAAACATTATATAAAACTGAATTTTCAATCAATTCTGATGTATAACAACACCAAAAATTAAAGGAAATCAATGAATAAATCTTCCAACAATTGCAAAAACTGCTCCTATAGATAAAACATAATGAAAATGACCAACAACATAATAAGTATCATGTAAAATAATATCAATAGAAGAATTTGATAATACAATACCCGTCAATCCACCAATAATAAATATTATAACAAATCCTAATGATCATAAAATTGAATTATTATAACCTAATTTAGCTCCATGATAAGTAGCTAATCAACTAAAAACTTTAATTCCTGTAGGAACTGCAATAACTATAGTTGCTGAAGTAAAATAAGCTCGAGTATCTACATCTAACCCAACTGTAAATATATGATGAGCTCATACAATAAATCCTAGAAATCCAATTCCTAATATAGCATAAATCATTCCTAAATTACCAAATACCTCTTTTTTACCACTCTCATTTATAATAATATGTGAAATCAAACCAAACCCCGGTAAAATTAAAATATAAACTTCAGGATGCCCAAAAAATCAAAATAAATGTTGATATAAAATTGGATCACCTCCCCCTAAAGGATCAAAAAACGAAGTATTAATATTTCGATCAAAAATTAATATTGTAATTGCTCCAGCTAAAACTGGCAATGATAATAATAATAAAATAGCTGCAATAAACACTGATCAAGGAAATAAAGCTATTTGATCATAATTTAAAGATAAATTTTTTATTATTATAATAGTTACTATAAAATTTATTGCCCCAATAATTGAAGAAATTCCTGATAAATGTAAAGAAAAAATAGTAATATCAACAGAAGGAGAAGAATGAAATAAATATGAAGATAAAGGAGGATAAACCGTTCAACCAGTCCCTGGTCTAACTTGAAATAAATTTCTTAAAAGTAATAATATTAATGATGGCGGTAATAATCAAAATCTAATATTATTTATACGAGGAAATGCCATATCTGGAGATCCTAATATTAATGGAACTAATCAATTACCAAATCCACCAATTATAAATGGTATTACTATAAAAAAAATTATTAAAAATGCATGAACAGTAACAATTGAATTATAAACTTGATCATTATTAATTCATATACCTGGGGTACTTAACTCCATACGAATAATTATTCTCATAGAAGTTCCAATTATCCCTGATCATAAAGCAAACACAAAATAAATTATACCAATATTTTTATGATTAGTAGTATAAAATCATTTATCAAACATAAATAAAACATAATTATATAATATTTAAATATTAATAAATATATTTATATATTATAAGATTTATAATAAATCAATATATATATATATTTAACTATGAAAATTAAAAGTTTATTTTAACTTAAAATCTTCAAATCAAAAAAAGTATCATGTCTGATAAAAGAATTAAATTGTAAATTTAAACATGTAAGAAAAACTTACTGATACTAATTTTCTATAGTTTAAAAAAAACTTAAAATTGCAAATTTTAAAATATAAATAATTATTAGAAAATATTAATCATAAATATCTCACACTATATTAAATTTAACAAATTGATCAATACTTAAATTATATTAAATTAAAACCTTTAAGTAACATAAACATTAACCAATAAAAACCTAAAAAAAAATAACATAATAATAAATAAAACAATATAAGACTTAAATATCTAACTCTTACAAAAATATTTTTTAGCTCTAGTATAATTCCTACTAATATATAATAATAATCTAAAACAATTTCAAATAATTATAACTGATGCTAATATCATAATAAATAATAAAACATAAAAATTAACATAATCCTCTAAAAAATAATATTTCAAAATTCACTTTAACACTAAAGACAAAAATGGAGGTAAAGAAGAATAAATTAAAACTATAATAATAAAATATACCTTCAAATATTTATCAACTAATAAAAACCCCAAATCATTAAAAGTTACCACATCAAATTTTTCAAAAAAATATAACAATATATAAAAAATAACTGCATAAAAAGAAAAATATACCAAATAAATTTTTACATTTACATATATAATTATTAATAAAAAAGTTGATTGAATAATAGAAGAACATCTAATAAATATTTTTATAGAATTATAAACTTTCATAATAATAGGAATAAAAATTAAATTTAATAAAATTCAACCTATAAAAAAAAAATTTATACCACTCACATTAGCTAAAAAATATATAGGTACTATTTTTATAACTGTTGAAAATATAAAAATTCTTGTTCAACACATATATCTATGAATATAAATAGATCATTGATGAAAAGGAAATATTCCTAATTTTACTAACATAATTAATTGAATAAAAATTTCAAAAAAAACTCTTACTTCTTTCATAGATACATAAAAATACAATCTTATAATAAAAACTAACCTTCTTACTACTGATACTATATAATAAAAAACACTAGCATATTTTGAATCTCTAGTTAAATTTATATAAATAATTAAAACTAATGTTATAACTTCATAAATTAATCACATCAAAAATAAATCTCTTACAAAAAGAATGATTAAATAATTAATAATAATATATCTAAGACATATTACATTTTTAAATATTATTTTCTTCACAAAAAACCAATTCAAAATTATCTTTTAATTAAAAATTAAATAGTTTATAATACTAAAATTTTTACCTATTATATTTTAGTGTCAAAGCACATAAATTTTTGAAATTTAAAGTATTAATAAAATTAATAAATATAAAAAAATCAATTAGTAACAATAAATATAAAATTTATTTAAGTATCTGATCAAAATAATCCTTTAATCAGGCATATTACTTTAATACATATATATATATATATATATATAAAATATATAAAAGATACATATTATCTATAACTAGGGTATGAACCTAACAGCTTTAAACTTAGCTTATTTATATAGATATATTTAAAAATTACTTTTAATTGCAAATTAAATATTATAAATTAAAACTAACTAATATCCATTTAAAGATATATATATATATATATATATATATTTATATTCATCCTTAAGGAAAGAGTGAAGCCATTGAAATAAACTAAAGCTAATATAAATTCGAAAGGTTAATATCCAAAAATCCTCTACTTGCAAGGGACAAATGAGGCTATTTAAATAAATTCAAGCTAAAGTAGAATTGAAAGGTTTATTTCAATATATTCATCCTTAGGGAAAGAATGAAGCCATTGAAATAAACTAAAGCTAATGTAAATTCGAAAGGTTAATATCCAAATCCTCTACTTGCAAGGAACAAATGAGGCTATTTAAATAAATTCAAGCTAAAGTAGAATTGAAAGGTTTATTTCAATATATTCATCCTTAGGGAAAGAGTGAAGCCATTGAAATAAACTAAAGCTAAAGTAAATTCGAAAGGTTAATATCCAAAAATCCTCTACTTGCAAGGGACAAATGAGGCTATTTAAATAAATTCAAGCTAAAGTAGAATTGAAAGGTTTATTTTAATATATTCATCCTTAGGAAAAGAGTGAAGCCATTGAAATAAACTAAAGCTAATGTAAATTCGAAAGGTTAATATCCAAATCCTCTACTTGCAAGGGACAAATGAGGCTATTTAAATAAATTCAAGCTAAAGTAGAATTGAAAGGTTTATTTCAATATATTCATTCTTAGGGAAAGAATGAAACCATTGAAATAAACTAAAATCGACTATTAATAATAAATTTATTTATTAATTAAATTCTCTACTTATAAAAACAAATAAAACTATTTAAATAAATTCAAACTAAAGTAGAATTGAAAGGTTTATTTCAATATATTCATCTTTAAGGGAAAAATAAAGCCATTGAAATAAACTAAAATCGACTATTAATAATAAATTTATTTAATAATTAAATTCTCTAAGATACAAATTTAATTATAAATTATATATAAATTATATATAAATACCCCCCCCAATAATTAATAATTTTATTTAATTCATAAATAAAAATTTTTAATTTTTTTTTGTTATTAAGTAACGCTATAATCTTATTAATAATATTAAACTATAATTTTATTACATAATAAATTTAAATATAAGTAAATAAAATTAATTTTTAATTTGAAAAAATTTTTATTAATATATATATATATATATATATTAATATTAAAATGTATATATATATATAAATAATTTATTAACCAATATATTTATATATATATAAATCATAGGTGGGTTCCAAAATTTATAAAAGATTATATTAACCTTTATATATTAATATTAATATTAATTAATTAAATATTTATATAATTATATATATTATTTTATATCTATAATATATGTAAATTATATTATGAATACATTAGATTATAATAAATTATTGAAAAGAAAAGAAATATAAATATAAATATAAAAATTATTTATTAATTAATAAATATTTATATATATATAAATCTATATATATACATATATATATATTTATTAAATATTAATCAATTTATTAAATATAGTGCATTTATAAGTTATTAAATAATTTATAAATTATATGAAAGCATAAATAATCATAATTTAATCCTACCTTAGGATATATTTATAAATGTATATATATTCTCAGATTTATATATTGTAATATTTATATATATATCTTGTTATATATAAAATGTATATATATTTATCAGTTGGCCTCCATCTATCTATAATAATATATAAATATATATATATATAAATAATTTATTAATTAATAGATATATATTATATATATTAATATTAAGATGTATATATATATAAATAATTTATTAATTAATATATATATATATATACTACTACCATAATAAGTTTTCATTATTAAAAATTTTGTATTAAAATTTTAATCTAATATAATTAATAATATTTTAGTGCTATTTAATAACAATTTATTTCTGTATAATTTTTTTTATATAAAAATTAATTTTTTTATTATTTATAATTTTCTATAGAAAAATCAAAGCTTTAAATAGTTAATTAAGGGGTTAACTATTATAAAGATTAGATTTACCTATAGATAGATTAATCTTTGTATATTTAATTAAAAAATTAATTACATTATAGAAATTGATACCTTCTATAGAAAAATCAAAGCTTTAAATAGTTAATTGGGGGGTTAACTATTATAAAGATTGGATTTACCTATAGATAGATTAATCTTTGTATATTTAATTAAAAAATTAATTACATTATAGAAATTGATACCTTCTATAGAAAAATCAAAGCTTTAAATAGTTAATTGGGGGGTTAACTATTATAAAGATTAGATTTACCTATAGATAGATTAATCTTTGTATATTTAATTAAAAAATTAATTACATTATAGAAATTGATACCTTCTATAGAAAAATCAAAGCTTTAAATAGTTAATTGGGGGGTTAACTATTATAAAGATTAGATTTACCTATAGATAGATTAATCTTTGTATATTTAATTAACAAATTAATTACATTATAGAAATTGATACCTTCTATAGAAAAATCAAAGCTATAATTTATTTAAAATTTTTAAATAAATTTAAGTCAATAAAATTGAATTTAAGTTACAAATTAATTAAGTTTATTTTATATATATAATTAAATTAAAAAATAATTTTTTATTAATAATAAAATCTGCAACACTAAATAAAAATTTTATTCGGAAATAAATTTTAATAATGGTAAATTTCGGTGCCAGCAACAGCGGTTAAACCAATTTTATAAATTAATTAATCATAATATTTTAATTACTTAAAAATTAATATATTTTAATTAAAAAATTAAATTTTTAGTGAAATATACAATTTAGTTCAAATAATTAAAATTTATTATTAAATTAATTGATAAATTTTATAAAAAAACTAGGATTAGATACCCTACTATAAAATTAAATAAAAAATTAACTATTAAATGTAAATCATTAAAATTAATAAATATGGCGGCTTATTAATTCCATTAGAGGAACTTATAATTTAATCGATATTCCACGATAAGACTCACTTAAATTACATTTATATATAGCTGTTTACAAAATTTTTTTAATTGATAATGTTAATAAATTTTAATAAATTAAAATTCAAGTAAATATGTAGTGGATTTAAGATATTAAGAGTTATAATATAATATTATATTTTGAATAAATAATTTTAAAATTATTTTGAAAGAAAATTTAAAAGTAAATTTACTTTAATTAATTAAATTGAACTATATGCTAATAAGCGTACAAATCGCCCGTCAATTTCACCAAAATGAAATAAGTCGTAACATAGTAATTGTACTGGAAAGTGTAATTAGGAACTAAAAATTTTAGTTTAAACTGAAATAAAATTTTTCATTTACACTGAAAAGATTAATTTAATTAAAATTTTATTTTAATTAAAATAATAAAAAATATTATAAATTAATCAATTTTATATAAATAAAATTTTATCAAATAACAATTATTTCAGTAATTATTTATTAAAAAATAATTTTTTTAAAAGTTAAAAGTAATGTAAATGAACTTATTTAAATTTAAAAAATTTTAAATAAATTTAGTACCTTTTGTATCAGGGTTAATCAAATTAAATTATTTATATATATTAATCCCGAAATAAAAAGAACTAAATATATATAATTTTTTTTGTTACAAAAAAACTATAAATATATATTTAGAAATTAGATGTTATACGATTTTTAAAATATCTGGTTTTTTTAGAAATGAATTTAATTCATAATTAAATAAAAATTTATTAAAATTTTAAAATTTTATAAATTTATTTAATTAAAAAATTTAAGGGATAACCTTTAAATTTAAATTATTATTAATTTTAAAATCCAACTATTATTATATTCTTAAAATTTGAAATTATAATAAAATATTTTATAATTTAAAAATATTACTTAAAAATTTAAAATATTAATATAAAAATAATTATAAAAAAAACTAATTAAATAAATAAATAAATTTTATAATGATTAAATAAATAGTAAAAATTGTAAAAATTATTAAAGAAATAATATATAAATTTAAGGAATTAGGCAAATTAAAATAATATATTCAACTGTTTAACAAAAACATTGTCTATAGAAATAATAATTTTAGATAAATCTGCCCAATGATTCTTATTAAATGGCTGCAGTATACCTGACTGTACAAAGGTAGCATAATAAATTGTCTTCTAATTAAAGACTTGTATGAAAGAATTAATGAAATATATACTGTCTCAATATTATTTTATGGAATTAAGTTTTAAGTTAAAATTCTTAAATTTTTTTATGGGACGATAAGACCCTATAGAATTTCATATTTATAATTATTATAAATTTAAATTTTATTCTAAATAATAATAATTATAACATATTTAACTGGGAGGGTTATTAAATTTAAAAAACTTTAATTTAAAAAATCTTAAATTATAGAAAATTTAAAAGATCTTTTATTAAAAATTAAAAAAATAAATTACCTTAGGGATAACAGCGTAATATCTTTTGAAAGACCAAATTTATAAAGATGATTACGACCTCGATGTTGAATTAAGATATAATTTAAATGCAGGAGTTTAAAAATTAAGTCTGTTCGACTTTTAAAATCTTACATGATTTGAGTTCAGATCGACGTAAGTCAGATCGGTTTCTATCTATAAAAAACCTATAATTTTTTGTACGAAAGGACTAAAATTATTTATATAAATATAATCATTTAATTAAATTAATATTTATTAAAAATTATCTTGGCAGAAAAGTGCATTAAAGTTAGAATTTAATAATATATATACATATAATAAATTATATATAGGTAATAATCTTTGTAATTATTATAATTTTAACTATAATTTGTATATTACTTAGAGTAGCTTTTTTAACCTTATTAGAACGAAAAATCTTAAGATATATTCAAACACGAAAAGGACCTAATAAAGTAGGATATAAAGGAATGCTTCAACCTTTTTCAGATGCTATTAAATTAATCTCTAAAGAATGACTATTTTTAAATTTAAATTATTTAATTTATATATTAAGACCAATATTTATATTTATATTTGCCATATTATTATGAATTTTATATCCTTGAACTAATTTAATAATAACAAATTACAATTTAATATTCTTTATCACTTTATTAGGTCTTAATACTTATCCAATTATTTTAATTGGGTGAATTTCAAATAATAATTATTCTATATTAGGGGCTATTCGATCTTTAGCACAAATAATTTCATTTGAAATTAGTCTTTTTTTAATATTTTTTTTAATTATAATTTTGACTGAAGGTCATTCATTAAATCAATTATATAAATATCAAGAATATATAAAATTTAGAATTTTATTAACACCAATTTATATAATCTTTTTTATTAGTATATTAATTGAATTAAACCGAACCCCTTTTGACCTAATTGAAGGAGAATCTGAATTAGTTTCAGGATTTAATGTAGAATACTATAGAAGATTTTTTGTATTAATTTTTTTATCAGAATATTCAAATATTTTATTTATAAGATTTATTATAACTTCAATATTTATAGGTTTTAAAATACCTAGAATAAAATTTTTAATTTTTATAAATATTCATATGATTTTAATTTTATGATTACGAGGTGTATTACCACGAATCCGTTATGATAATTTAATATACATATGTTGAACTGATTTTTTAATTTTAGTATTAATTTATAATATATTTGTATATATAACAAAAGTAATTTTTATACATATTTAAAATAAAATTAAAAAGTTAATAGAAAATGCTATTTCTATGATATATTTTCAAAATATAAACTTATTCAAGTTCATTAACTATTTATTAATATAATAAATAATATTATCTCAATAATAATATAATCCAGGAGAAACAATAAAGAAAAAAAAATATATAATTGTAAATATATTATTCAATTGAATATAAGGATATTCAATTAACTGACCACCTAATCAAGTTAATATAATAAATCTATTAATAAAAAATCAATAAAATAATTGACTTAATGGATAAAATTTATTTGTTTTAATATTATTTTTATATAAAGGTATAAAATATAAAATTAAAATAGATAATAATAATATAAATACCCCCCCCAATTTATTAGGAATTGCCCGTAAAATTGAATAAGCAAATAAAAAATATCACTCTGGTTTAATATGAACTGGTGTCCTTATTCTATTAGCAATTTTAAAATTATCAGGATCTTCTAAAAAATAAGGTAATTGACAAATTAATAATATAAAAATTATTAGAATTCAAATAAATATAAAAACATCTTTAATAACAAAATAAGGATGAAAAGGACCTTTATATAAATTTCTAGAAAATCCTAAAGGATTAGTAGAACCTGTTAAATGTAAAAAAAAAATATGTAAAACTACTATTAATAAAATAATTAAAGGTAAAATAAAATGAATAGAAAAAAATCGATTTAATGTAGCATTATTAATAGAATAACCCCCTCAAATTCATTCAACTAATAATTGCCCAATATAAGGAATAGCGGATATTAAATTAGTAATAACAGTTGCTCCTCAAAAAGATATTTGCCCTCAAGGTAAAACATATCCTATAAAAGCTGTTGCTATTGACAAAAATAAAATTCTAACTCCAATTAATCATACATGAACTAATTTAAAAGATTGATAATAAATATTTCGTCTAATATGAATATATATTATAATAAAATAAAAAGATGCTCCATTTATATGAATAAAACGAATTAATCAACCAGAATTAACATCTTTTATAATATGAATAATTCTATTAAAAGCATAATCAATATTAGGACAATAATGTATTGATAAAAATAATCCAGACAGAATTTGAATTACCAAAAATACCCCTAATATTGATCCAAAATTTCATCAAATATTAATATTAAAGGGAGTAGGTAATATCAATAATGAATAAAAAAATATATTAAGAATTTTATCTTTATTTAATAAACTTAAAAATTTTATTGACATAAAAATTAAATAAAACAAATTAACAGGATAAAGTTTAAAACTTATATTTTTTATCTAACTCTTCTAAAAATTTAGATTTAGATTGATAAGCTTTTTTTTTAGGATATCTTATGTTATATCATATAATTAAAACAAAAACTAAAAATAAAATTATAAAAAATAATAAAAACAAATTTGAATATTGATAAATAAAAGATAAATTAATATTTTTATCCCGATATAGATTTATTGAATAAATTATTCTATCAAAATTTTCAATTAAATAATTAGAAAAGAAATATATAATATTAATTATTAATAAACCAATAATAAAAAAATTTATATATTTAAAATAATTCATCATAGATTGATTATTTAATCTAACAAAATAAGCAAATAAAATTATTAACCCTCTAATAAAAATAATTATAATTATATAAATAAATAAAGATTTAAATTTAAATAAATATAAAATTAAACATAAAATAACTATATATAATAAAAAATATATTAAATTCTTTATAGGATGAATTTTATCCCCAGTAATTAAAATAAAAAAAATCAAATATAAAGATAAAAAATATAAAAATATTAAAAAAAACTTTAATATATAATTTAGAAATTCTATGGACATTTTATATAATTTTTAATTTTTGATTTATTTATTTAATAAAACTAACCAAAAACACATTTTTTTGAGGCTTAATTCTCGTCTAACATAAAAATCTTATATATATATATATATATATATATATATATATATATATATATATATATATATATATTATCATATTATAATTAATTTAAACAAAAAATAGTTTACTCATAAAACAATAATTCTGGGAATTATAAAAAATTTATATTAATTTTTTTTGAAATTTAAACTTTATTATCGAATATTCACAATTCATTAATAATTTACAAAATTATTATTTTAACTTAAATTATATAATATTTTAAATTTATTTACATAATTATTTTATTAGTTATTATCGCCTTAATTCTTTGAAAATCTAGAAAACAATTTATTAACTTTTTAATTACTTTAGAATATTTTATTTTAACTTTAATTATTATTATTCTATTAAATAATTTAAATAGATGAATTTTTATTATCTATATTATTTTCGCAGTATGTGAATCTATTGTAGGATTAGCTTTACTAATTAGAATAAATTATACACATGGCCATCAAAACTTTAATTTAATAAATTTATGTTCGAAATAATTATATTCATTACTTATATAATGATACAATTTAATATAAATAAATGTTTATATCTATTAAGAAATAATTCTTATATATTAACATTTATTATATTATTTAAACTGAATTTAATAAATTGATGAATAATTTCTAATAATGTAAGATTTAATATATATTCTTATAATTTAATTATTTTAACTTTATGAATTTTCAGAATAATTATAATAAATATAAAGTACGAAAATAATATAAATATATACGCCAATTTAACTATAATAATATTAATATCCTTAATCTTAAATTTCATAGCTATAAATTTTTTTATTTTTTATTTAATATTTGAAATAAATTTATTATTAATTTTCTTTATAGTTATTTTCTGAGGATATGGTATATTTCGAATATTAGCAAGTTATTATTTAATATTTTATACTTTAGTTTTATCATTACCTTAATTAATAATTATATTTTACATATTAAAATATAGAAAAAATTTATCTTTTCCTTATATAGAAATTAAAAAACTTAAATTATCTATATATATTTTAATTTATTTACTAATATCTTTTATAGTAAAAATTCCTATATTTACACTTCACAATTGATTATTAAAAGCTCATGTAGAAGCTTCATATATTGGATCTATAATTTTAGATTCTATCATATTAAAACTTGGAAGATATGGCTTATTACGAATAATTATAATTTTAAAAAATTTAAATAAATTAAGAATTTATTTAATTTACTTAAGAATAATTGGAAGATTAATTTTAAGACTTTCATGTTTACGACAAATTGATATAAAAATCATTGTTGCTATATCTTCAATTATTCATATAGCTTTAATAATTAGAGGAATAATAACACTATCTTATATTGGAATAAAAGGAGGTATTTATATAATAATTGCTCATGGTTTATGTTCATCAGGACTTTTTTATCTAATTAATATTATCTATAGACAAACTAATAGACGATTAATAATTTTAAATAAAGGTATAATAATTCTTATACCTTCTATAGCTTTAATATGATTCTTATTAAGATCATCAAATATAGCTGCTCCTATATCTTTAAATTTAATTAGTGAAATCACTTTACTAATTAGATTATTTAATTGATGTAAATATTTAATTTATATTATAATTATCTATTGTTTAATAAGATTTATTTATACTTTATATTTATATAGATATATTCAACATGGATTTACTAATATATTAAATTTTTATACTATCAAAATTAATTAATTAATTAATTTTCTTACTTTAATATTACATTGAATTCCAATTAATCTAATAATTATAAATTTAAATATTATTTATTTAAATAATTTAACTAAAATATTGATTTGTGATATCAAAAATGTATATATATATATATATTACTTTAAATTATTATCAAAATAATAATTTTTAGAATCATTTTAACAATATGAAGAATCTTATCTTTTATAACTGCTTGTTATTTAATTATAATTAATAAAATTATTATTATTGAATGATTAATCTTAAATTTTAATTCAATAAAATTTAATTTATTTATTTTAATTGATAATAAAACATTATTTTTTATTATAATAGTCAGATTAATTACAGCAATAGTTCTAATTTATAGAACTGAATATATAAAATTAAATAACAATCTTATAAATAAATTTTTATACTTAACTTTATTATTTTATTTATCAATAGTATTTATAATTTTAAGACCTTATATATTAACTATTTTATTAGGATGAGATGGTTTAGGATTAATCTCTTATTGTTTAATTATTTATTATAATAACAATAAAGCTTATAGAGCAGGATTATTAACTATTATTTTAAATCGAATTGGAGATATTTGTCTTTTAATATTAATTTGCTTTATAATAAAATTTAATTCATGAAACTTAATACTTTATAATTTAAATTTACCAATATTTATTCTTATTGTAATTATAACCTTTACAAAAAGAGCACAAATTCCTTTTAGAAATTGATTACCTGCTGCTATAATAGCTCCCACTCCTGTATCTTCTTTAGTTCATTCATCTACATTAGTAACTGCCGGAGTATATATCTTAATTCGATACAATACTTTAATTATAAATACAAATTTAAATAAATATTTATTAATTATTTCAAGATTAACTATACTAATTGCCGGATTAATAGCTATATTTGAAATAGATTTTAAAAAAATTATTGCTTTATCTACCTTAAGACAACTAGGATTTATAATAAGAATTTTATTTCTAGGTTTAGAAAACTTAGCCTTTTTTCATTTAATCATTCATGCAGTATTTAAATCTTTAATATTTCTATGTTCAGGAAGATTTATTCATTATATAAATAGAAGTCAAGATATACGTGATTATAAAGGAATATTTATAATCTACCCATTTAAAAGATTAATTATAATATTTTCAATTTTATCTCTATGTGGATTCCCATTTTTATGTGGATTTTACTCCAAAGACTTAATTATAGAATTTTTTTTTATAATAAATTAAATTTTATAAGATTATTAAATTTAATACTTGGAACTATCTTTACAGTTGCATATTCAACTCGTTTAATTTTAACTTTACTACCCCAAAATTTACCTTTCTACAATAATTTAAATTTAAAAGAAAATAATATAATAAATTTTAGAATATTAATTATATTTATTATATCACTATTTTTTAGTAAAATTTATCTAAATATAATTTACTTAGATTATAATATTAATCTACCTAAAGTATATAAATTAATAATTATTAAATTATTAATTATTGGTATAATTATTGGCTATCAAATCTTTAAATCAAATAAAAAAAATTATCTATTAATTAATTTAACTGAAAGAATAATACTTATAAATATCTTCTATACCCATATTTATAAAATACCAGTAAAAATCATTTTAAACTATGAAAAATTTATTGAAAAAAGATTATTTGAAATACTTATAGGAAAATTAATAAAAAATATTCTATATTATTTAACAATTATTAAATTTAGTATATTTAACTTCAACTATATAATTTCCTCTTTTTTTCTATTTATATTATTAATATTATTTATCTATTAAATTTAAATAGCTTATATAAGAGCATAATATTGAAAATATTAAAGAAATAATTTATTATTTCTAAATATATATATATATATATATATATCTTTATACATTTATTTATAAATAAATATGTATATTAATATTTTTATACTGAAAATATAAAGTTTTAATTAAACTATATAAACCTATTAAAAGAAATATGATAAATTAATATCTCTACAGAATTAGAAATTCTATTTTCAATTATTTCTTTAATTAGAATAAATTATTCAATAATCTTATTAACAATAAAATGCCTCTATTTGGCTTTAATTAAAATTTATATTAAATTATATAAATTAAATAATATATGAAGTAAAAAATTACAATTTAATTTCGACTTAAATATTGATTAACTAATAATCCATATATTCAAATTCAAATATTCACAATAAATAATTTATACATCATTCATAAACTAAAGAAAAAAGTATAATAAAAAAAAATAATAAAAAAATAATAAATATGTAACTAAAACCTATATACTTAACTAATAAAATAAATGGAACAATTAAAATAATTTCAATATCAAATACTAAAAATATTAAAGCTATTAAATAAAAAGGTACTGAAAATGGAATAAAAGCCTTAGTAATTGAATTAAACCCACATTCATAAGAACTTTTCTTTTCCTTATCAGAAATCTTAAAAATAGAAGAAAACACATTTAATAAATAAATTAAAATTATAATTAAAAAAATTAATCTAATATAAGATAACACCATTAACATCACTATATATATTACTAAAATAGAAATTTGTTAATTGGAAGTTAACTGTATTAAATTATACTATATATATAATATATTCATCAATAAATAAAAATATATAAAAATAATCAAATAACATCAACAAAATGTCAATATCATAAAGAACCTTCAAAATTAAAATGATGAATTTTTCTAAAATGATTTATATTCAATCGAAATAAAGAAAATATCAATATTAAAGTTCCTACAATAACATGAAGACCATGGAATCCAGTCCTTATATAAAAAATAGAACCAAAAATTCCATCATTAATTCTAAAAGAAGATTCTAAATATTCAATAAATTGAATTAAAGTAAAATAAATACCTAAAATAACTGTAAAAAATAATCTTAAATTAACTATATTAAAATTATTATTTAACAATCTATAATGACTTCAAGAAACTGATAATCCTGAAGAAATTAAAATAACAGAATTTAATAAAGGAATATCATAAGGATTAAATTGACTAATTATTTTAGGAGGTCAAATATATCCTAATTCAAAAGAAGATTCTAAATATTCAATAAATTGAATTAAAGTAAAATAAATACCTAAAATAACTGTAAAAAATAATCTTAAATTAACTATATTAAAATTATTATTTAACAATCTATAATGACTTCAAGAAACTGATAATCCTGAAGAAATTAAAATAACAGAATTTAATAAAGGAATATCATAAGGATTAAATTGACTAATTATTTTAGGAGGTCAAATATATCCTAATTCAATTCTTAAAGAAATACATCTATGAAAATAAGTTCAAAAAAAAGAAATAAAAGAAAATATTTCTGAAATAATAAATAAAATTATCCTAAACTTTAAAAACCCATAAACTATAAAAGTATGAAATCCTTGATATAAACTCTCTCGAATAATATCTCGTCATCATTGATATATAATTAATAAATTAATAAATAAATTAAAAAAAATAAATTCAAAATCATTTAAATAAAATCAATTAATAAAACCTAATATTGAATTTATTAATCTCATGGATATCAAAAAAGGTCATGGTCTAAATGTTACTAAATGAAAAGGAAAATTTCTTATTATCATTTTATTTATTTAAATTCTGAAAAATACAATACTCTTAAAGTTGAAAATACATAAGCTTGAATAAATGATATACACAATTCTAAAATTACTAAAATATTTTGAATTAAAACAAATAAAATTATTAAAATCAATCCTATTTTAGAAATAAATCTACTTATTAAAATTATTACGTGTTTCTCGCATTAAATAGCTCGAAAAGTGCGATCTCGATGATTCTGCATACTTCTAACAGAAGTCTCACCAAGATTATCGCAGAAAATGCATATCTCTGCTTGAAACCCCACGCAAACCAAGATATCTCCTGTTCTGCATATCCAAAGAACTGTGGAGTGGTGAAAACACCAGATAACATGTTTCTCGCATTAAATAGCTCGAAACGAGCGATCTCGATGATTCTGCATACTTCGGACAGAAGTCTCAACAAGATTATCGCAGAAAATGCATATCTCAGCTTGAAACCCTACGAAAACCAAGATATCTACTGTTCTGCATATCAAACGCACTGTGGAGTGGTGAAGACACCAGATAACGTGTTTCTCGCATTAAATAGCTCGAAAAGTGCGATCTCGATGATTCTGCATACTTCTAACAGAAGTCTCACCAAGATTATAGCAGAAAATGCATATCTCTGCTTGAAACCCCACGAAAACCAAGATATCTACTGTTCTGCATATCAAACGCAGTGTGGAGTGGTGAAAACACCAGATAACGTGTTTCTCGCACTAACTAGCTCGAAAAGAGCGATCTCGATGATTCAGCATACTTCGGACAGAAGTCTCACCAAGATTATCGCAGAAAATGCATATCTCAGCTTGAAACCGCACGGAAACCAAGATATCGCCGGTTCTGCATATCAAACGCACTGTGGAGTGGTGAAAACACCAGATAACGTGTTTCTCGCATTAAATAGCTCGAAACGAGCGTTCTCGAAGATTCTGCATACTTCTGACAGAAGTCTCACCAGAATTATCGTAGAAAATGTATATCTCAGCTTGAAACCCGACGAAAACCGATATATCTCCGGTTCTGCACATCAAACGTACCGTGGAGTGGTGAAAACACCAGAAAACGTGTTTCGCGCGTTAAGTAGCTCGAACAGAGCGTTCTCGAAGATTCGGCATAATTCTGACAGAAGTCTCACCAGGATTATCGTAGAAAATGCATATCTCAGCTTGAAACCCGACCGAAACCAAGATATCTCCGGTTCTGCATGTCAAACGTACTGTGGAGTGGTGAAAACACCAGAAAACGTGTTTCGTACATTAAGTAGCTCGAAAAGAGCGATCTAGATGATTCTGCATACTTCTGACTGAAGTCTCACCAATATTATCGCAGAAAATGCATATCTCAGCTTGAAACCCCACGAAAACCAAGATATCGCTGGTTCTGCATGTCAAACGCACTGTGGAGTGGTGAAAACACCAGATAACGTGTTTCTCGCATTAAATAGCTCGAAACGAGCGATCTCGATGATTCTGCATACTTCGGACAGAAGTCTCAACAAGATTATCGCAGAAAATGCATATCTCAGCTTGAAACCCCACGAAAACCAAGATATCTACTGTTCTGCATATCAAACGCACTGTGGAGTGGTGAAAACACCAGATAACGTGTTTCTCGCACTAACTAGCTCGAAAAGGAAGATCTCGATGATTCAGCATACTTCGGACAGAAGTCTCACCAAGATTATCGCAGAAAATGCATATCTCAGCTTGAAACCCCACGAAAACCAAGATATCGCCGGTTCTGCATATCAAACGCACTGTGGAGTGGTGAACACCCCAGAAAACGTGTTTCTCGCATTAAATAGCTCGAATAGAGCGATCTCGATGATTCTTCATACTTCGGACAGAAGTCTCACCAAGATTATCGTAAAAAATGCATATCTCAGCTTGAAACCCCACGAAAGCCAAGATATCGCTGGTTCTGCATATCAAACGCACTGTGGAGTGGTGAAAACACCGGATAAGGTTTTTCTCGCATTAACTAGCTCGAAAAGAGCGATCTCGATGTTTAGGCATACTTCGGACAGAAGTCTCACCAAGCTTATCGTAGTAAATGCATATCTCAGCTTGAAACCCGACGAAAACCAAAATATCTCCGGTTCTGCATATCCAACGCACTGTGGAGTGGTGAAAACACCAGATAACGTGTTTCTCGCATTAAATAGCTCGAAACGAGCGATCTCGATGATTCTGCATACTTCGGACAGAAGTCTCAACAAGATTATCGCAGAAACTGCATATCTCAGCTTGAAACCCCACGAAAACCAAGATATCTACTGTTCTGCATATCAAACGCACTGTGGAGTGGTGAAAACCCCAGATAACGTGTTTCTCGCAACTAACTAGCTCGAAAAGAGCGATCTCGATGATTCAGCATACTTCGGACAGAAGTCTCACCAAGATTATCGCAGAAAATGCATATCTCAGCTTGAAACCCGACGAAAACCGAGTTATCTCCGGTTCTGCACATTAAACGTACCGTGGAGTGGCCAAAACCCCAGAAAACGTGTTTCGCGCATTAAGTAGCTCGAAAAGAGCGTTCTCGAAGATTCTGCATACTTCTGACAGAAGTCTCACCAGGATTATCGTAGAAAATGCATATCTCAGCTTGAAACCCGACGAAAACCGATATATCTCCGGTTCTGCACATCAAACGTACCGTGGAGTGGTGAAAACACCAGAAAACGTGTTTCGCGCATTAAGTAGCTCGAACAGAGCGATCTCGAAGATTCTGCATAATTCTGACAGAAGTCTCACCAGGATTATCGTAGAAAATGCATATCTCAGCTTGAAACCCGACCGAAGCCAAGATATCTCCGGTTCTGCATGTCAAACGTACTGTGGAGTGGTGAAAACACCAGAAAACGTGTTTCGTAGATTAAGTAGCTCGAAAAGAGCGATCTAGATGATTCTGCATACTTCTGACTGAAGTCTCACCAATATTATCGCAGAAAATGCATATCTCAGCTTGAAACCCCACGAAAACCAAGATATCGCTGGTTCTGCATGTCAAACGCACTGTGGAGTGGTGAAAACACCAGATAACGTGTTTCTCGCATTAAATAGCTCGAAACGAGCGATCTCGATGATTCTGCATACTTCGGACAGAAGTCTCAACAAGATTATCGCAGAAAATGCATATCTCAGCTTGAAACCCCACGAAAACCAAGATATCTACTGTTCTGCATATCAAACGCACTGTGGAGTTGTGAAAACACCAGATAACGTGTTTCTCGCACTAACTAGCTCGAAAAGGAAGATCTCGATGATTCAGCATACTTCGGACAGAAGTCTCACCAAGATTATCGCAGAAAATGCATATCTCAGCTTGAAACCCCACGAAAACCAAGATATCGCCGGTTCTGCATATCAAACGCACTGTGGAGTGGTGAACACCCCAGAAAACGTGTTTCTCGCATTAAATAGCTCGAATAGAGCGATCTCGATGATTCTTCATACTTCCGACAGAAGTCTCACCAAGATTATCGTAAAAAATGCATATCTCAGCTTGAAACCCCACGAAAGCCAAGATATCGCTGGTTCTGCATATCAAACGCACTGTGGAGTGGTGAAAACACCGGATAAGGTTTTTCTCGCATTAACTAGCTCGAAAAGAGCGATCTCGATGTTTAGGCATACTTCGGACAGAAGTCTCACCAAGCTTATCGTAGTAAATGCATATCTCAGCTTGAAACCCGACGAAAACCAAAATATCTCCGGTTCTGCATATCCAACGCACTGTGGAGTGGTGAAAACACCAGATAACGTGTTTCTCGCATTAAATAGCTCGAAACGAGCGATCTCGATGATTCTGCATATTTCGGACAGAAGTCTCAACAAGATTATCGCAGAAAATGCATATCTCAGCTTGAAACCCCACGAAAACCAAGATATCTACTGTTCTGCATATCAAACGCACTGTGGAGTGGTGAAAACACCAGATAACGTGTTTCTCGCACTAACTAGCTCGAAAAGAGCGATCTCGATGATTCAGCATACTTCGGACAGAAGTCTCACTAAGATTATCGCAGAAAATGCATATCTCAGCTTGAAACCCGACGAAAACCGAGTTATCTCCGGTTCTGCACATTAAACGTACCGTGGAGTGGCCAAAACCCCAGAAAACGTGTTTAGCGCATTAAGTAGCTCGAAAAGAGCGTTCTCGAAGATTCTGCATACTTCTGACAGAAGTCTCACCAGGATTATCGTAGAAAATGCATATCTCAGCTTGAAACCCGACGAAAACCGATATATCTCCGGTTCTGCATGTCAAACGTACTGTGGAGTGGTGAAAACACCAGAAAACGTGTTTCGTACATTAAGTAGCTCGAAAAGAGCGATCTAGATGATTCTGCATACTTCTGACTGAAGTCTCACCAATATTATCGTAGAAAATGCATATCTCAGCTTGACACCCTACGAAAACCGATATATCTCCGGTTCTGCACATCAAACGTACCGTGGAGTGGTCAAAACACCAGAAAACGTGTTTCGCGCATTAAGTAGCTCGAAATGAGCGTTCTCGAAGATTCTGCATAATTCTGACAGAAGTCTCACCAGGATTATCGTAGAAAATGCATATCTCAGCTTGAAACCCCACGAAAACCAAGATATCGCTGGTTCTGCATGTCAAACGCACTGTGGAGTGGTGAAAACACCAGATAACGTGTTTCTCGCATTAAATAGCTCGAAACGAGCGATCTCGATGATTTTGCATACTTCGGACAGAATTCTCAACAAGATTATCGCAGAAAATGCATATCTCAGCTTGAAACCCCACGAAAACCAAGATATCTACTGTTCTGCATATCAAACGCACTGTGGAGTGGTGAATACATCAGATAACGTGTATCTCGCACTAACTAGCTCGAAAAGGACGATCTCGATGATTCAGCATACTTCGGACAGAAGTCTCACCAAGATTATCGCAGAAAATGCATATCTCAGCTTGAAACCCCACGAAAACCAAGATATCGCCGGTTCTGCATTTCAAACGCACTGTGGAGTGGTGAAAACACCAGATAACGTGATTCTCGCATTGAATAGCTCGAAACGAGCGATCTCGATGATTCTGCATACTTCGGACAGAAGTCTCACCAAAATTATCGTAAAAAATGCATATCTCAGCTTGAAACCCCACGAAAACCAAGTTATCGCTGTGTTCAGCATATCAAACGCACTGTGGAGTGGTGAACACCCCAGAAAACGTGTTTCTCGCATTAAATAGCTCGAATAGAGCCATCTCGATGATTCTTCATACTTCGGACAGAAGTCTCACCAAGATTATCGTACAAAATGCATATCTCAGCTTGAAACCCCACGAAAGCCAAGATATCGCTGGTTCTGCATACCAAACGCACTGTGGAGTGGTGAAAACACCGGATCAGGTTTTTCTCGCATTAACTAGCTCGAAAAGAGCGATCTCGATGTTTCAGCATACTTCGGACAGAAGTCTCACCAAGCTTATCGTAGAAAATGCATATCTCAGCTTGAAACCCGACGAAAACCAAAATATCTCCGGTTCTGCATATCCAACGCACTGTGGAGTGGGGAAAACACCAGATAACGTGTTTCTCGCATTATATAGCTCGAAACGAGCGATCTCGATGATTCTGCATACTTCGGACAGAAGTCTCACAAAGATTATCGCAGAAAATGCATATCTCTGCTTGAAACCCCACGAAAACCAAGATATCGTCGGTTCTGCATATCAAACGGACCGTGGAGTGGTGAAAACACCAGATAACGTGTATCTCGCATTAAATAGCTCGGAAAGAGCGATCTAGATGATTCAGCATACTTCGGACAGAAGTGTCACCAAGATTATCGCAGGAAATGCATATCTCAGCTTGAAACCCCACGAAAACCAAGATATCTCCGGTTCTGCATATCCAACGAACTGTTTAGTTGTGAAAACCCCAGAAAACGAGTTTCTCGCATTAAATAGCTCGAAAAGACCGCTCTCGATGTTTCTGCATACTTGTAACAGAAGTCTCACCAAGATTATCGCAGAAAATGCATATCTCTGCTTGAAACCCCACGAAAACCAAGATATCTACTGTTCTGCATATCCAACGAACTGTGGTGTGGTGACAACCCCAGAAAACGTGTTTCTCGCATTAAATAGCTCGAAATGAGCGCTCTCGATGTTTCTGCATACTTCGGACAGATGTTTCACCAAGCTTATCGTAGAAAATGCATATCTCAGCTTGAAACCCGACGAAAACCAAGATATCTCCGGCTCTGCATATCCAACGAACTGTTTAGTGGTGAAAACCCTAGAAAACGAGTTTCTCGCATTAAATAGCTCGAAAAGAGCGCTCTCGATGTTTCTGCATACTTCGGACTGATGTCTCACACAGCTTATCGTAGAAAATGCATATCTCAGCTTGAAACCCGGCGAAAACCAAAATATCTCCGGTTCTGCATATCAAACCAACTGTGGAGTGGTGAAAACAGCAGATAACGTGTTTCTCGCATTAAATAGCACGACAAGTGCGATCTCGATGATTCTGCATACTTCTAACAGAAGTCACACCAAGTTTATCGCAGAAAATGCATATCTCAGCTTGAAACCCCACGAAAACCAAGATATCTACTGTTCTGCATATCAAACGCACTGTGGAGTGGTGAAAACACCAGATAACGTGTTTCTCGCACTAACTATCTCGAAAAGAGCGGTCTCGATGATTCAGCATACTTCGGGCAGAAGACTCACCCAGATTATCGCAGAAAATGCGTATCTCAGCTTGAAACCCCACGAAAACCAAGATATCGCTTGTTCTGCATATCAAACGCACTGTGGAGTGGTGAAAACAGCAGATAACGTGTTTCTCGCATTAAATAGCACGACAAGTGCGATCTCGATGATTCTGCATACTTCTAACAGAAGTCACACCAAGTTTATCGCAGAAAATGCATATCTCAGCTTGAAACCCCACGAAAACCAAGATATCTACTGTTCTGCATATCAAACGCACTGTGGAGTGGTGAAAACACCAGATAACGTGTTTCTCGCACTAACTATCTCGAAAAGAGCGGTCTCGATGATTCAGCATACTTCGGGCAGAAGACTCACCCAGATTATCGCAGAAAATGCGTATCTCAGCTTGAAACCCCACGAAAACCAAGATATCGCTTGTTCTGCATATCAAACGCACTGTGGAGTGGTGAAAACACCAGATAACGTGTTTCTCGCATTAAATAGCTCGAGACGAGCGATCTCGATGATTCTGCATACTTCGGACAGAAATCTCACCAAAATTATCGTAAAAAATGCATATCTCAGCTTGAAACCCCACGAAAACCAAGATATCACCGGTTCTGCATACCATACGCACTGTGGAGTGGTGAAAACCCCAGATAACGTGTTTCTCGCATTAAATAGCTCGAAAAGTGCGATCTCGATGATTCTGCATACTTCGGACAGATGTCTCAACAAGATTATCGCAGAAAATGCATATTTCAGCTTGAAACCCCACGAAAACCAAGATATCTACTGTTCTGCATATCAAACGCACTGTGGAGTGGTGGAAACACCAGATAACGTGTTTCTCGCACTAACTAGCTCGAAAAGAGCGATATCGATGATTCAGCATACTTCGGACAGAAGTCTCACCAAGATTATCGCAGAAAATGCATATCTCAGCCTGAAACCCCACGAAAACCAAGATATCGCCAGTTCTGCATATCAAACGCACTGTGGAGTGGTGAAAACACCAGAAAACGTGATTCTCGCATTAAATCGCTCGAAAAGAGCGCTCTCGACGTTTCTGCATACTTCGGACAGATGTTTCACCAAGCTTATCGTAGAAAATGCATATCTCAGCTTGAAACCCGACGAAAACCAAAATATCTGAGGTTCTGCATATCCAACGCACTGTGGAGTGGTGAAAACACCAGATAACGTGTTTCTCGCATTAAATAGCTCGAAACGAGCGATCTGCATGATTCTGCATACTTCGGACAGAAGTCTCAACAAGATTATCGCAGAAAATGCATATCTCAGCTTGATACCCCACGAAAACCAAGATATCTGCTGTTCTGCATATCGAACGCACTGTGGAGTGGTGAAAACACCAGAAAACGTGTTTCGCGCATTAAGTAGCTCGAAAAGAGCGATCTAGATGATTCTGCATACTTCTGACTGAAGTCTCACCAATATTATCGCAGAAAATGCATATCTCATCTTGAAACCCCACGAAAAGCAAGATATCGCTGGTTCTGCATATCAAACGCACTGTGGAGTGGTGAAAACACCAGAAAACGTGTTTCTCGCATTAAGTAGCTCGAAAAGAGCGCTCTCGACGTTTCTGCAAACTTCGGACAGAAGTCTCAACAAGATTATCGCAGAAAATGCATATCTCAGCTTGAAACCCCACGAAAACCAAGATGTCGCCGGTTCTGCATATCAAACGCACTGTGGAGTGGTGAAAACACCAGAAAACGTGTTTCGCGCATTAAGCAGCTCGAAACGAGCGATCTCGATGATTCTGCATACTTCTGACAGAAGTCTCAACAAGATTATCGCAGAAAATGCATATCTCAGCTTGAAACCCCACGAAAACCAAGATATCTACTGTTCTGCATATCAAACGCACTGTGGAGTGGTGAAAACACCAGATAACGTGTTTCTCGCACTAACTAGCTCGAATAGAGCGATCTCGATGATTCAGCATTCTTCGGACAGAAGTCTCACCAAGATTATCGCAGAAAATGCATATCTCAGCTTGAAACCCCACGAAAACCAAGATATCGCCGGTTCTGCATATCAAACGCACTGTGGAGTGGTGAAAACACCAGATAACGTGTTTCTCGCATTAAATAGCTCGAAAAGAGCGATCGCGATGATTCTGCATACTTCGGACAGAAGTGTCACCAAGATTATAGCAGAAAATGCATATCTCAGCTTGAAACCCCACGAAAACCAAGATGTCGCCGGTTCTGCATATCAAACGCACTGTGGAGTGGTGAAAACCCCAGAAAACGTGTTTCTCGCATTATATAGCTCGAAAAGAGCGTTCTCGAAGATTCTGCATACTTCGGACAGAAGTCTCAACAAGATTATCGCAGAAAATGCATATCTCAGCTGGAAACACCACGAAAATCAAGATATCGCCGGTTCTGCATATAAAACGAACTGTGGAATGTTGAAAACACCAGAAAACTTGTTTTATCGCATTAAATAGCTTGAAAAGGGCGATCCCGATGATTCTGCATACTTCTGACAGAAGTCTCACCAAGATTATCGTTGAAAATGCATATCTCAGCTTGAAACCCGACGAAATCCAAGATGTCACCGGTTCTGCATATCAAACGCACTGTAGAGTGATGTAAACACCATATAACGTGTTTCTCGCATTAAATAGCTCGAAAAAAGGGATATCGATGATTCTGCATACTTCTGACAGAAGACTCACCAAGATTATCGCAGCAAATGCATATCTCAGCTGGAAACACAACGAAAATCAAGATATCGCCGGTTCTGCATATAAAACGCACTGTGGAAATTGAAAACACCAGAACACTTGTTTTTTCACATTAAATAGATCGAAAAGAGCGATCTCGAAGGTTCTGCATACTTCTGACAGAAGTCTCACAAAAATTAACGTAGAAAATGCATATCTCAGCTTGAAACCCGACGAAATCCAAGATGTCGCCGGTTCTGCATATCAAACGCACTGTGGAGTGGTGAAAACACCAGATAACGTGTTTCTCGCATTAAATAGCTCGAAAAAAGGGATCTCGATGATTCTGCATACTTCTGAAAGAAGACTCACCAAGATTATCGCAGAAAATGCATATCTCAGCTTGAAACCCGACCGAAACCAAGATATCGCCGATTCTGCATATAAAACGCACTGTGGAATGTTGAAAACACCAGAAAACTTGTTTTATCGCATTAAATAGCTTGAAAAGAGCGATCCCGATGATTCTGCATACTTCTGACAGAAGTCTCACCAAGATTATCGTCGAAAATGCATATCTCAGCTTGATACCCGACGAAAGCCAAGATGTCGCCGGTTCTGCATATCAAACGCACTGTGGAGTTGTGAAAACACCTGATAACATGTTTCTCGCATTATGTAGCTCGAAAAGAGCGTCCTCGAAGATTCTGCATACTTCTGACAGACGTCTCACCAAGATTATCGTGGAAAATGCATATCTCAGCTTGAAACCCGACCGAAACAAAGATATCTCCGGTTCTGCATGTCAAACGTACTGTTGAGTGGTGAAAACACCAGAAAACTTGTTTTTTCACATTAAATAGCTCGAAAAGAGCGATCTCGAAGATTCTGCATACTTCTGACAGAAGTCGCACAAAGATTAACGTAGAAAATGCATACCTCAGCTTGAAACCCGACGAAATCCAAGATGTCGCCGGTTCTTCATATCAAACGCACGGTGGAGTGGTGAAAACAACCAGATAACGTGTTTCTCGCATTAAATAGCTCGAAAAAAGGGATCTAGATGATTCTGCATACTTCTGACTGAAGTCTCACCAAGATTATCGTAAAAAATCCATATCTCAGCTTGAAACCTCACGAAAATCAAGATGTCGCCGGTTCTGCATGTCAAACGTACTGTGGTGTGGTGAATACACCAGAAAACGTGTTTCTCGCATTAAATAGCTCGAAAAGAGCGATCTAGATGGTTCTACATACTTCTGACGGAAGACTCACCAAGATTATCGCAGAAAATGCATATCTCAGCTGGAAACAATACGAAAATCAAGATATCGCCGGTTCTGCATATCTAACGCACTGTGGAATGTTGAAAACACCAGAAAACTTGTTTTTTTGCATTAAATAGCTCGACACGAGCGATCTAGATGATTCTGCATACTTCTGACTGAAGTCTCACCAATATTATCGGAGAAAATGCATATCTCAGCTTGAAACCTCACGAAAACCAAGTTATCTCCGGTTCTGCACATCAAACGTACTGTGGAGTGGTGAATACACCAGAAAACGTGTTTCTCGCATTGAATAGTTCGAAAAGAGCGATCTAGATGGTTCTACATACTTCTGACAGAAGACTCACCAAGATTATCGCAGAAAATGCATATCTCAGCTGGACGCAATACGAAAATCAAGATATCGCCGGTTCTGCATATCAAACGCACTGAGGAATGTTGAAAACACCAGAAAAATTGTTTTTTCGCATTAAATAGCTTGAAAAGAGCGATCTAGACGATTCTGCATACTTCTGACTGAAGTCTGACCAAGATTATCATAGAAAATCCATATCTCAGCTTGAATCCCCACGAAAACGAAGATATCGCTGGTTCTGCATATCAAACGAACTGTGGTGTGGTGAAAACCCCAGAAAACGTGTTTCTCGCATTATATAGCTCGAAAAGAGCGATCTCGATGATTCTGCAGACTTCGGACAGAAGTCTCCCCAAGATTATCGCAGAAAATGCATATCTCTGCTTGAAACCCCACGAAAACCAAGATGTCGCCGGTTCTGCATATCAAACGCACTGTGGAGTGGTGAAAACACCAGAAAACGTGTTTCGCGCATTAAGCAGCTCGAAACGAGCGATCTCGATGATTCTGCATACTTCTGACAGAAGTCTCAACAAGATTATCGCAGAAAATGCATATCTCAGCTTGAAACCCCACGAAAACCAAGATATCTACTGTTCTGCATATCAAACGCACTGTGGAGTGGTGAAAACACCAGATAACGTGTTTCTCGCACTAACTAGCTCGAATAGAGCGATCTCGATGATTCAGCATTCTTCGGACAGAAGTCTCACCAAGATTATCGCAGAAAATGCATATCTCAGCTTGAAACCCCACGAAAACCAAGATATCGCCGGTTCTGCATATCAAACGCACTGTGGAGTGGTGAAAACACCAGATAACGTGTTTCTCGCATTAAATAGCTCGAAAAGAGCGATCGCGATGATTCTGCATACTTCGGACAGAAGTGTCACCAAGATTATCGCCGAAAATGCATATCTCAGCTTGAAACCCCACGAAAACCAAGATGTCGCCGGTTCTGCATATCAAACGCACTGTGGAGTGGTGAAAACACCAGAAAACGTGTTTCGCGCATTAAGTAGCTCGAAACGGGCGATCTCGATGATTCTGCATACTGCGGACAGAAGTCTCAACAAGATTATCGCAGAAAATGCATATCTCAGCTTGAAACCCCACGAAAACCAAGATGTCGCCGGTTCTGCATATCAAACGCTCTGTGGAGTGGTGAAAACACCAGAAAACGTGTTTCGCGCATTAAATAGATCGGACAGAGCGCTCTCGACGTTTCTGCATACTTCGGACAGATGTTTCACCAAACTTATCGTAGAAAATGCATATCTCTGCTTGAAACCCCACAAAAACCAAATTATCGCCGGTTCTGCATATCAAACGCACTGTGGAGTGGTGAAAACACCAGATAACGTGTTTCTCGCATTAAATAGCTCGAATAGAGCGAACTTGACGATTAAACATACATCGGACAGAAGTCTCACCAAGATTATCCTAAAAAATGTATATCTCAGCTTGAAACCCCACAAAAACCAAGATATCGCCGGTTCTGCATATCAAACGCACTGTGGAGTGGTGAAAACACCAGATACCGTGTTTCTCGCATTAAATAGCTCGAAAAGTGCGATCTCGATGATTCTGCATACTTCGGACAGAAATCTCACAAAGATTATCGCAGAAAATGCATATCTGAGCTTGAAACCCCACGAAAACCAAGATATCGCTGGTTCTGCATATCAAACGCACTGTGGAGTGCTGAAAACACCAGATAACGTGTTTTTCGCATTAAATAGGTCGAAACGAGCGATCTCGATGATTCTGCATACTTCTGAAAGAAGACTCACCAAGATTATCGCAGAAAATGCATATCTCAGCTGGAAACACCACGAAAATCAAGATATCGCCGGTTCTGCATATAAAACGAACTGTGGAATGTTGAAAACACCAGAAAACTTGTTTTATCGCATTAAATAGCTTGAAAAGCGCGATCCCGATGATTCTGCATACTTCTGACAGAAGTCTCACCAAGATTATCGTTGAAAATGCATATCTCAGCTTGAAACCCGACGAAATCCAAGATGTCACCGGTTCTGCATATCAAACGCACTGTAGAGTGATGTAAACACCATATAACGTGTTTCTCGCATTAAATAGCTCGAAAAAAGGGATATCGATGATTCTGCATACTTCTGACAGAAGACTCACCATGATTATCGCAGAAAATGCATATCTCAGCTGGAAACACAACGAAAATCAAGATATCGCCGGTTCTGCATATAAAACGCACTGTGGAGTGGTGAAAACACCAGATAACGTGTTTCTCGCATTAAATAGCTCGAAAAGAGCGATCGCGATGATTCTGCATACTTCGGACAGAAGTGTCACCAAGATTATCGCAGAAAATGCATATCTCAGCTTGAAACCCCACGAAAACCAAGATATCGCCGGTTCTGCATATCAAACGCACTGTGGAGTGGTGAAAACACCAGATAACGTGTTTCTCGCACTAACTAGCTCGAATAGAGCGATCTCGATGATTCAGCATTCTTCGGACAGAAGTCTCACCAAGATTATCGCAGAAAATGCATATCTCAGCTTGAAACCCCACGAAAACCAAGATATCGCCGGTTCTGCATATCAAACGCACTGTGGAGTGGTGAAAACACCAGATAACGTGTTTCTCGCATTAAATAGCTCGAAAAGAGCGATCGCGATGATTCTGCATACTTCGGACAGAAGTGTCACCAAGATTATCGCCGAAAATGCATATCTCAGCTTGAAACCCCACGAAAACCAAGATGTCGCCGGTTCTGCATATCAAACGCACTGTGGAGTGGTGAAAACACCAGAAAACGTGTTTCGCGCATTAAGTAGCTCGAAACGGGCGATCTCGATGATTCTGCATACTGCGGACAGAAGTCTCAACAAGATTATCGCAGAAAATGCATATCTCAGCTTGAAACCCCACGAAAACCAAGATGTCGCCGGTTCTGCATATCAAACGCTCTGTGGAGTGGTGAAAACACCAGAAAACGTGTTTCGCGCATTAAGTAGCTCGAAACGAGCGATCTCGATGATTCTGCATACTTCGGACAGAAGTCTCAACAAGATTATCGCAGAAAATGCATATCTCAGCTTGAAACCCCACGAAAACCAAGATATATCCGGTTCTGCATATCCAACGAACTGTGGAGTGGTGAAAACCCCAGAAAACGAGTTTCTCGCATTAAATAGATCGGACAGAGCGCTCTCGACGTTTCTGCATACTTCGGACAGATGTTTCACCAAACTTATCGTAGAAAATGCATATCTCTGCTTGAAACCCCACAAAAACCAAATTATCGCCGGTTCTGCATATCAAACGCACTGTGGAGTGGTGAAAACACCAGATAACGTGTTTCTCGCATTAAATAGCTCGAATAGAGCGAACTTGACGATTAAACATACATCGGACAGAAGTCTCACCAAGATTATCCTAAAAAATGTATATCTCAGCTTGAAACCCCACAAAAACCAAGATATCGCCGGTTCTGCATATCAAACGCACTGTGGAGTGGTGAAAACACCAGATACCGTGTTTCTCGCATTAAATAGCTCGAAAAGTGCGATCTCGATGATTCTGCATACTTCGGACAGAAATCTCACAAAGATTATCGCAGAAAATGCATATCTGAGCTTGAAACCCCACGAAAACCAAGATATCGCTGGTTCTGCATATCAAACGCACTGTGGAGTGCTGAAAACACCAGATAACGTGTTTTTCGCATTAAATAGGTCGAAACGAGCGATCTCGATGATTCTGCATACTTCTGAAAGAAGACTCACCAAGATTATCGCAGAAAATGCATATCTCAGCTGGAAACACCACGAAAATCAAGATATCGCCGGTTCTGCATATAAAACGAACTGTGGAATGTTGAAAACACCAGAAAACTTGTTTTATCGCATTAAATAGCTTGAAAAGGGCGATCCCGATGATTCTGCATACTTCTGACAGAAGTCTCACCAAGATTATCGTTGAAAATGCATATCTCAGCTTGAAACCCGACGAAATCCAAGATGTCACCGGTTCTGCATATCAAACGCACTGTAGAGTGATGTAAACACCATATAACGTGTTTCTCGCATTAAATAGCTCGAAAAAAGGGATATCGATGATTCTGCATACTTCTGACAGAAGACTCACCATGATTATCGCAGAAAATGCATATCTCAGCTGGAAACACAACGAAAATCAAGATATCGCCGGTTCTGCATATAAAACGCACTGTGGAAATTGAAAACACCAGAACACTTGTTTTTTCACATTAAATAGATCGAAAAGAGCGATCTCGAAGATTCTGCATACTTCTGACAGAAGTCTCACAAAAATTAACGTAGAAAATGCATATCTCAGCTTGAAACCCGACGAAATCCAAGATGTCGCCGGTTCTGCATATCAAACGCACTGTGGAGTGGTGAAAACACCAGATAACGTGTTTCTCGCATTAAATAGCTCGAAAAAAGGGATCTCGATGATTCTGCATACTTCTGAAAGAAGACTCACCAAGATTATCGCAGAAAATGCATATCTCAGCTTGAAACCCGACCGAAACCAAGATATCGCCGATTCTGCATATAAAACGCACTGTGGAATGTTGAAAACACCAGAAAACTTGTTTTATCGCATTAAATAGCTTGAAAAGAGCGATCCCGATGATTCTGCATACTTCCGACTGAAGTCTCACCAAGATTATCGTAAAAAATCCATATCTCAGCTTGAAACCTCACGAAAATCAAGATGTCGCCGGTTCTGCATGTCAAACGTACTGTGGTGTGGTGAATACACCAGAAAACGTGTTTCTCGCATTAAATAGCACGAAAAGAGCGATCTAGATGATTCTGCATACTTCTGACTGAAGTCTCACCAATATTATCGCAGAAAATGCATATCTCAGCTTGAAACCTCACGAAAACCAAGTTATCTCCGGTTCTGCACATCAAACGTACTGTGGAGTGGTGAATACACCAGAAAACGTGTTTCTCGCATTGAATAGTTCGGAAAGAGCGATCTAGATGGTTCTGCATACTTCTGACTGAAGTCTCACCAAGATTATCGTAAAAAATCCATATCTCAGCTTGAAACCTCACGAAAACCAAGATGTCGCCGGTTCTGCATGTCAAACGTACTGTGGTGTGGTGAATACACCAGAAAACATGTTTCTCGCATTAAATAGCTCGAAAAGAGCGATCTAGATGATTCTGCATACTTCTGACTGAAGTCTCACCAATATTATCGCAGAAAATGCATATCTCAGCTTGAAACCTCACGAAAACCAAGTTATCTCCGGTTCTGCACATCAAACATACTGTGGAGTGGTGAATACACCAGAAAACGTGTTTCTCGCATTGAATAGTTCGGAAAGAGCGATCTAGATGGTTCTACATACTTCTGACAGAAGACTCCCCAAGATTATCGCAGAAAATGCATATCTCAGCTGGAAGCAATACGAAAATCAAGATATCGCCGGTTCTGCATATCAAACGCACTGAGGAATGTTGAAAACACCAGAAAAATTGTTTTTTCGCATTAAATAGCTTGAAAAGAGCGATCTAGACGATTCTGCATACTTCTGACTGAAGTCTGACCAAGATTATCATAGAAAATCCATATCTCAGCTTGAATCCCCACGAAAACGAAGATTTCGCCGGTTCTGCATATCAAACGAACTGTGGTGTGGTGAAAACCCCAGAAAACGTGTTTCTCGCATTATATAGCTCGAAAAGAGCGATCTCGATGATTCTGCAGACTTCGGACAGAAGTCTCCCCAAGATTATCGCAGAAAATGCATATCTCTGCTTGAAACCCCACAAAAACCAAATTATCGCCGGTTCTGCATATCAAACGCACTGTGGAGTGGTGAAAACACCAGATAACGTGTTTCTCGCATTAAATAGCTCGAATAGAGCGAACTTGACGATCAAGCATACATCGGACAGAAGTCTCACCAAGATTATCGTAAAAAATGTATATCTCAGCTTGAAACCCCACAAAAACCAAGATATCGCCGGTTCTGCATATCAAACGCACTGTGGAGTGGTGAAAACACCAGATACCGTGTTTCTCGCATTAAATAGCTCGAAAAGTGCGATCTCGATGATTCTGCATACTTCGGACAGAAATCTCACCAAGATTATCGCAGAAAATGCATATCTGAGCTTGAAACCCCACGAAAACCAAGATATCGCTGGTTCTGCATATCAAACGCACTGTGGAGTGCTGAAAACACCAGATAACGTGTTTCTCGCATTAAATAGGTCGAAACGAGCGATCTCGATGATTAAGCATACTTCGGACAGAAGTCTCACCAAGATTATCGTAAAAAATGCATAGCTCAGCTTGAAACCCCACGAAATCCAAGATATCTCCGGTTCTGCATATCCAACGAACTGCGGAGTGGTGAAAACCCCAGAAAAAGAGTTTCTCGCATTAAATAGCTCAAAAAGAGCGCTCTCGATGTTTCTGCATACTTCGGACAGATGTCTCACATAGCTTATCGTAGAAAATGCATATCTCAGCATGAAACCCGACGAAAACCAAAATATCGTCGGTTCTGCATATCATACGCACTGTGGAGTTTTGAAAACACCAGATAACGTGTTTCTCGCATTAAATAGCTCGCAACGAGCGATCTCGATGATTAAGCATACTTCGGACAGAAGTCTCACCAAGATTATCGCAGAAATTGCATATCTGAGCTTGAATCCCCACGAAAACCAAGATATCGCTGGTTCTGCATATCAAACGCACCGTGGAGTGCTGAAAACACCAGATAACATGTTTCTCGCATTAAATAGGTCCAAACGAGCGATCTCGATGATTAAGCATACTTCGGACAGAAGTCTCACCAAGATTATCGTAAAACATGCATAGCTCAGCTTGGAACCCCACGAAATCCAAGATATCTCCGGTTCTGCATATCAAACGCACTGTGGAGTGGTGAAAACACCAGATACCGTGTTTCTCGCATTAAATAGTTCGAAAAGAGCGATCTCGATGATTCTGCAGACTTCGGACAGAAGTCTCCCCAAGATTATCGCAGAAAATGCATATCTCTGCTTGAAACCCCACAAAAACCAAATTATCGCCGGTTCTGCATATCAAACGCACTGTGGAGTGGTGAAAACACCAGATAACGTGTTTCTCGCATTAAATAGCTCGAATAGAGCGAACTTGACGATTAAGCATACATCGGACAGAAGTCTCACCAAGATTATCGTAAAAAATGTATATCTCAGCTTCAAACCCCTCGAAAACCAAGATATCACCTGTTCTGCATATCCAACGAACTGTGGTGTGGTGAAAACCCCAGAAAACGTGTTTCTCGCATTAAATAGCTCGAAAACAGCGCTCTCGATGTTTCTGCATACTTCGGACTGATGTCTCACCAAGCTTATCGTAGAAAATGCATATTTCAGCATGAAACCCGACGAAAACCAAAATATCTCCGGTTCTGCATATCCAACGCACTGTGGAGTGGTGAAAACACCAGATAACGTGTTTCTCGCACTAAATAGCTCGAAACGAGCGATCTCGATGATTCTGCACACTTCGGACAGATGTCTCACCAAGATTATCGCAGAAAATGCATATCTCAGCTTCAAACCCCACGAAATCCAAGATATCGCCGGTTCTGCATATCATACGCACTGTGGAGTGGTGAAAACACCAGATAACGTGTTTCTCGCATTAAATAGGTCGAAACGAGCGATCTCGATGATCAAGCATACTTCGGACAGAAGTCTCACCAAGATTATCGTAAAAAATGCATATCTCAGCTTGAAACCCGACGAAAACCCAGATATCGCTGGTTCTGCAAATCAAACGCACTGTGGAGTGCTGAAAACACCAGATAACATGTTTCTCGCATTAAATAGGTCGAAACGAGCGATCTCGATGATTAAGCATACTTCGGACAGAGGTCTCACCAAGATTATCGTAAAAAATGCATAGCTCAGCTTGGAACCCCACGAAATCCAAGATATCTCCGGTTCTGCATATCCAACGAACTGCGGAGTGTTGAAAACCCCAGAAAAAGAGTTTCTCGCATTAAATAGCTCGAAAAGAGCGCTCTCGATGTTTCTGCATACTTCGGACAGATGTCTCACCTAGCTTATCGTAGAAAATGCATATCTCAGCTTGAAACCCGACGAAATCCAAGATGTCGCCGGTTCTGCATATCAAACGCACTGTGGAGTGGTGAAAACACCAGATAACGTGTTTCTCGCATTAAATAGCTCGAAAAAAGGGATCTCGATGATTCTGCATACTTCTGAAAGAAGACTCACCAAGATTATCGCAGAAAATGCATATCTCAGCTTGAAACCCGACCGAAACCAAGATATCGCCGATTCTGCATATAAAACGCACTGTGGAATGTTGAAAACACCAGAAAACTTGTTTTATCGCATTAAATAGCTTGAAAAGAGCGATCCCGATGATTCTGCATACTTCTGACAGAAGTCTCACCAAGATTATCGTAAAAAATCCATATCTCAGCTTGAAACCTCACGAAAATCAAGATGTCGCCGGTTCTGCATGTCAAACGTACTGTGGTGTGGTGAATACACCAGAAAACGTGTTTCTCGCATTAAATAGCTCGAAAAGAGCGATCTAGATGATTCTGCATACTTCTGACTGAAGTCTCACCAATATTATCGCAGAAAATGCATATCTCAGCTTGAAACCTCACGAAAACCGAGTTATCTCCGGTTCTGCACATCAAACGTACTGTGGAGTGGTGAAAACACCAGATGACGTGTTTCTCGCATTAAATAACTCGAAAAGAGCGATCTCGATGATTCTGCACACTTCGGACAGAAGTCTCACCAAGATTATCGCAGAAAATGCATATCTCAGCTTGAAACCCCACGAAAACCAAGATATCGCCTGTTCTGCATATCATACGCACTGTGGAGTGGTGAAAACACCAGATAACGTGTTTCTCGCATTAAATAGGTAGAAACGAGCGATCTCGATGATCAAGCATACTTCGGACAGAAGTCTCACCAAGATTATCGTAAAAAATGCATATCTCAGCTTGAAACCCGACGAAAACCCAGATATCGCTGGTTCTGCATATCAAACGCACTGTGGAGTGCTGAAAACACCAGATAACGTGTTTCTCGCATTAAATAGGTCGAAACGAGCGATCTCGATGATTAAGCATACTTCGGACAGGAGTCTCACCAAGATTATCGTAAAAAATGCATAGCTCAGCTTGAAACCCCACGAAATCCATGATATCTCCGGTTCTGCATATCCAACGAACTGCGGAGTGGTGAAAACCCCAGAAAAAGAGTTTCTCGCATTAAATAGCTCGAAAAGAGCGCTCTCGATGTTTCTGCATACTTCGGACAGATGTCTCACCTAGCTTATCGTAGAAAATGCATATCTCAGCATGAAACCCGACGAAAACCAAAATATCTCCGGTTCTGCATATCCAACGAACTGTGGAGTGGTGAAAACCCCAGAAAACGAGTTTCTCGCATTAAATAGCTCGAAAAGAGCGCTCTCGATGTTTCTGCATACTTCGGACAGATGTCTCACCAAGCTTATCGTACAAAATGCATATCTCAGCATGAAACCCGACGAAAACCAAAATATCTCCGGTTCTGCATATCCAACGCACTGTGGAGTGGTGAAAACACCAGATAACGTGTTTCTCGCATTAAATAGCTCGAAACGAGCGATCTCGATGATTCTGCATACTTCGGACAGAAGTCTCACCAAGATTATCGTAAAAAATGCATATCTCAGCTTGAAACCCCACGAAAACCAAGATATCGCTAGTTCTGCATATCAAACGCACTGTGGAGTGGTGAAAACACCAGATAACGTGTTTCTTGCATTAAATAGCTCGAAAAGAGCGATCTCGATGATTCTGCATAGTTCGAACAGAAGTCTCTCCAAGATTATCGCAGAAAATGCATATCTCAGCTTGAAACCCCTCGAAAACCAAGATATCACCTGTTCTGCATATCCATCGAACTGTGTTGTGGTGAAAACCCCAGAAAACGTGTTTCTCACATTAAATAGCTCGAAAAGAGCGATCTCGATGATTCTGCATACTTCGGACAGAAGTCTCTCCAAGATTATCGCAGAAAATGCATACCTAAACTTGAAACCCCTCGAAAACCAAGATATCACCTGTTCTGCATATCCAACGAACTGTGGTGTGGTGAAAACCCCAGAAAACGTGTTTCTCGCATTAAATAGCTCGAAAAGAGCGATCTCGATGATTCTGCATACTTCGGACAGAAGTCTCTCCAAGATTATCGCAGAAAATGCATATCTCAGCTTGAAACCCCTCGAAAACCAAGGTATCACCTGTTCTGCATATCCAACGAACTGTGGTGTGGTGAAAACCCCAGAAAACGTGTTTCTCGCATTAAATAGCTCCAAAAGAGCGATCTCGATGATTCTGCATACTTCGGACAGAAGTCTCTCCAAGATTATCGCAGAAAATGCATATCTCAGCTTGAAACCCCTCGAAAACCAAGATATCACCTGTTCTGCATATCCGAAGAACTGTGTGTCGTGAAAACCCCAGAAAACGTGTTTCTCGCATTAAATAGCTCGAAAAGAGCGATCTCGATGATTAAGCATACTTCGGACAGAAGTCTCACCAAGATTATCGTAAAAAATGCATATCTCAGCTTGAAACCCAACAAAAACCAAGATATCGCCGGTTCTGATTATCAAACGCACTGTGCAGTGGTGATAACACCAGATAACGTGTTTCTCGCATTAAACAGCTCGAAAAGAGCGCTCTCGATGTTTCTGCATACTTCGGACTGATGTCTCACCAAGCTTATCGTAGAAAATGCATATTACAGCATGAAACCCGACGAAAACCAAAATATCTCCGGTTCTGCATATCCAACGCACTGTGGAGTGGTGAAAACACCAGATAACGTGTTTCTCGCATTAAATAGCTCGAAACGAGCGATCTCGATGATTCTGCACACTTCGGAGAGAAGTCTCACCAAGATTATCGCAGAAATTGCATATCTCAGCTTGAAACCCCACGAAAACCAACATATCTCCTGTTCTGCATATCCAACGAACTGTGGAGTGGTGAAAACCCCAGAAAACGTGTTTCTCGCATTAAATTGATCGAAAAGTACGATCTCGATGACTCTGCATACTTCGGACAGAAGTCTCACCAAGATTATCGCAGAAAATGCATATCTGAGCTTGAATCCCCACGAAAACCAAGAGATCGCAGGTTCTGCATATCAAACGCACTGTGGAGTGCTGAAAACACCAGATAACGTGTTTCTCGCATTAAATAGCTCGAATAGAGCGATCTCGATGATTAAGCATACTTCGGAGAGAAGTCTCACCAAGATTATCATAAAAAATGCATATCTCAGCTTGAAACCCCACGAAAACCAAGATACCGCCAGTTCTGCATATCAACCGCACTGTGGAGTGCTGAAAACACCAGATAACGTGTTTCTCGCATTAAATTGGTCGAAACGAGCGATCTCGATGATTAAGCATACTTCGGACAGAAGTCTCATCAAGATTATCGTAAAAAATGCATATCTCAGCTTGAAACCCGACGAAAACCAAACATCGCCGGTTCTGCATATCAAACCAACTGTGGAGTGGTGAAAACACCAGACAACGTGTTTCTCGCATTAAATAGCTCGAATGGAGCCATCTCGATGATTCTGCATACTTCGGACAGAAGTCTCACCAAGATTATCGCAGGGAAATGCATATCTCAGCTTGAAACCCCACGAAAACCAAGATATCGCTGGTTCTGCATATCAAACGCACTGTGGAGTGGTGAAAACACCAGATAACGTGTTTCTCGCATTAAATAGGTCGAAACGAGCGATCTCGATGATTAAGCATACTTCGGACAGAAGTCTCACCAAGATTATCGTAAAAAATGCATAATTCAGCTTGAAACCCCACGAAAACCCAGATATCGCCGGTTCTGCATATCAAACCAACTGTGGAGTGGTGAAAACACCAGACAACGTGTTTCTCGAATTAAATAGATCGAAATGTGCGATCTCGATGGTTCTGCATACTTCTAACAGAAGTCTCACCATGATTATCGCAGAAAATGCATATCTCTGCTAGAAACCCCACGAAAACCAAGCTATCTCCTGTTCTGCATATCCAACGAACTGTGGAGTGGTGAAAACCCCAGAAAACGTGTTTCTCGCTTTAAATAGCTCGAAAAGTACGATCTCGATGATTAAGCATACTTCGGACAGAAGTCTCACCAAGATTATCGTCAAAAATGCATATCTCTGCTTGAAACCCCACAAAAACCAAGATATAGCCGGTTCTGCATATCAAACGCACTGTGGAGTGGTGAAAACACCAGATAATGTGTTTCTCGCATTAAATAGCTCGAAAAGTGCGATCGCGATGATTCTGCATACTTCGGACAGAAGTCTCACCAAGATTATCGCAGAAAATGCATATCTGAGCTTGAAACCCCACGAAAACCAAGATATCGCTGGTTCTGCATATCAAACGCACTGTGGAGTGGTGAAAACACCAGATAACTTGTTTCTCGCATTAAATAGCTCGAAAAGTGCGATCTCGATGATTCTGCATACTTCGGACAGAAGTCTCAACAAGATTATCGCAGGGAAATGCATATCTCAGCTTGAAACCCCACGAAAACCAAGATATCGCTGGTTCTGCATATCAAACGCACTGTGGAGTGGTGAAAACACCAGATAACGTGTTTCTCGCATTAAATAGGTCGAAACGAGTGATCTCGATGGTTCAGCATACTTCGGACAGAAGTCTCACCAAGATTATCGCAGAAAATGCATATCTCAGCTTGAACCCCGACGAAATCCATGATGTCGCCGGTTCTGCATATCAAACGCACTGTGGAGTGGTGAAAACACCAGATAACGTGTTACTCGCATTAACTAGCTCGAAAAGATCGTTCTGGGTGATTCTGCATACTTCTCATAGATGAAACACCAAGATTATCGCAGAAAATGCATATTTCATCTGGAAACCCCACGAAAACCAAGATATCTCCTGTTCTGCATATCCAACGAACTGTGGATTGGTGAAAACCCCAGAAAACGTGTTTCTCGCATTAAATTGCTCGAAAAGTACGATCTAGATGACTCTGCATACTTCGGACAGAAGTCTCACCAATATTATCGCAGAAAATGCATATCTCACCTGGAAACCCCACGAAAACCAAGATATCGCCGGTTCTGCATATCAAACGCCCTGTGGAGTGATGAAAACAACCTGATAACGTGTATCTCGCATTAAATAGATCGAAAAGTGCGATCTCGATGATTCTGCATACTTCGAACAGAAGTCGCACCAAGATTATCGCAAAAAACGCATATCTGAGCTTGAAACCCCACGAAAACCAAGATATCGCTGGTTCTGCATATCAAACGCACTGTGGAGTGGTGAAAACACCAGATAACTTGTTTCTCGCATTAAATAGCTCGAGAAGAGCGATCTCGATGATTCTGCATACTTCGGACAGAAGTCTCACCAAGATTATCGCAGAAAATGCATATCTCATCTTGAAACCCCACGAAAACCAAGATATCGCTGGTTCTGCATATCAAACGCACTGTGTAGTGGTGAAAACACCAGATAACGTGTTTCTCGCATTAAATAGCTCGAAAAGAGCGATCTAGATGATTCAGCATACTTCGGACAGAAGTCTCACCAAGATTATCGCAGAAAATGCATATCTCAGCTTGAACCCCGACGAAATCCATGATGTCGCCGGTTCTGCATATCAAACGCGCTGTGGAGTGGTGAATACACCAGATAACGTGTTTCTCGCATTAAATAGCTCGAAAAGAGCGATCTAGATGATTCAGCATACTTCGGACAGAAGTCTCACCAAGATTATCGCAGAAAATGCATATCTCAGCTTGAACCCCGACGAAATCCATGATGTCGCCGGTTCTGCATATCAAACGCACTGTGGAGTGGTGAAAACACCAGATAACGTGTTACTCGCATTAACTAGCTCGAAAAGATCGTTCTGGATGATTCTGCATACTTCTCATAGATGAAACACCAAGATTATCGCAGCAAATGCATATTTCAGCTGGAAACCCCACGAAAATCAAGATATCTCCTGTTCTGCATATCCAACGAACTGTGGATTGGTGAATACCCCAGAAAACGTGTTTCTCGCATTAAATAGCTTGAAAAGTACGATCTCGATTACTCTGCATACTTCGGACAGAAGTCTCACCAAGATTATCGCAGAAAATGCATATCTCAGCTTGAACCCCGACGAAATCCATGATGTCGCCGGTTCTGCATATCAAACGCACTATGGAGTGGTGAAAACACCAGATAACGTGTTACTCGCATTAACTAGCTCGAAAAGATCGTTCTGGATGATTCTGCATACTTCTCATAGATGAAACACCAAGATTATCGCAGAAAATGCATATTTCAGCTGGAAACCCCACGAAAACCAAGATATCTCCTGTTCTGCATATCCAACGAACTGTGGATTGGTGAAAACCCCAGAAAACGAGTTTCTCGCATTAAATAGCTCGAAAATTACGATCTAGATGACTCTGCATACTTCGGACAGAAGTCTCACCAAGATTATCGCATAAAATGCATATCTCAGCTTGAAACCCGACGAAAACCAGACATTGCCGGTTCTGCATATCAAACCAACTGTGGAGTGGTGAAAACACCAGACAACGTGTTTCTCGCATTAAATAGATCGAAAAGTGCGATCTCGATGTTTCTGCATACTTCGGACAGAAGACTCACCAAGAATATCGCAGAAAATGCATATCTCAGCTGGAAACACCACGAAAATCAAGATATCGCCGGGTCTGCATATCAAACGCACTGTGGAATGTTGAAAACACCAGAAAACTTGTTTTTTTCGCATTAAATAGCTCGAAACGAGCGATCTAGATGATTCTGCATACTTCTTACTGAAGTCTCACCAATATTATCGCAGAAAATGCATATCTCAGCTTGAAACCCCACGAAAATCAAGATGTCGCCGGTCCTGCATATCAAACGCACTGTGGAGTGGTGAAAACAACCAGATAACGTGTTTCTCGTATTAAATAGCTCGAAACGAGCGATCTAGATGATTCTGCATACTTCTGACAAAAGTCGCACCAAGGTTAACGCAGAAAATGCATACCTCAGGATGAAAACCGACGAAAACCAAGATTTCGCCATTTCTGCATATCAAACGCACTGTGAAGTTGTCAAAACACCAGATAACGCGTTTCTCACATTAAATAGCTCGAAAAGAGCGATATCGATGATTCTGCATTCTTCGGACAGAAGTCTCACCAATATTATCGCAGAAAATGCATATGTCAGCTTGAAACCTCACGAAAATCAAGATGTCGCCAGTTCTGTATATAAAACGCACTGTGGAGTGGTGAAAACAACTAGATAACGTGTATCACGCATTTAATAGCTCGAAAAGAGCGATCTAGATGATTCTGCATACTGCTGACAGAAGACTCACCAAGATTATCGCAGAAAATGCATATCTCACCTGGAAACACCACGAAAATCAAGATATCGCCGGTTCCGCATATCAAACGCACTGTGGAATGTTGAAAACACCAGAAAACTTGTTTTTTCGCATTAAATAGCTCGAAACGAGCGATCTAGACGATTCTGCATACTTCTGACTGAAGTCTCACCAAGATTATCGTTGAAAATGCATATCTCAGCTTGAAAACCGACGAAAACCAAGATATCGCCGGTTTTGCATATCAAACGCACTGTGGAGTGGTCAATACACCAGATAACGTGTTTCTCGCATTAAATAGCTCGAATAGAGCGATCTCGATGATTCTGCATACTTCTGACAGAGGACTCACCAAGATTATCGCAGAAAATGCATATTTCAGCTGGAAACCCCACGAAAACCAAGTTATCGGCGGCTCTACATATCAAACGCACTGTGGAGTGGTCAAAACACCAGAAAACTTGTTTTTTCGCATTAAATAACTCGAAACGAACGATCTACATGATTCTGCATACTTCTGTCAGAAGACTCACCAAGATTATCGCAGAAAATGCACATTTAAGCTGGAAACCCCACGAAAACCAAGATGTCGCCGGTTCTGCATATCAGGCGCAATGTGGATGGTGAAAACACCAGATAACGTGTTTCTCGCTTTAAAGAGGTCGAATAGAGCGATCTCGATGATTCTGCATACTTCTGACAGAAGACTCACAAAGTTTATCGCAGAAAATGCATATCTCAGCTGGAAACCCCACGAAAACCAAGTTATCGGCGGCTCTACATATCAAATCACTGTGGAGTGGTCAATACACCAGATAACGTGTTTGTCGCATTAAATAGCTCGAAAAGAGCGATCTAGATGATTCTGCATACTGCTGACAGAAGACTCACCAAGATTATCGCAGAAAATGCGTATCTCAACTTGAAACCCGACGAAATCCAAGATGTCGCCGGTTCTGCATATCAAACGCACTGTGGGGTGGTGAAAACACCAGAAAACGTGTTTCTCGCATTAACTAGCTCGAAAAGAGCGATCTCGATGTTTCTGCATACTTCTCATAGATGAAACACCAAGATTATCGCAGAAAATGCATATTTCAGCTGGAAACCCCACGAAAACCAAGATATCGCCGGTTCTGCATATCAAACGCACTGTGGAGTGGTCAAAACACCAGATAACGTGTTTCTCGCATTAAATAGCTCGAAAAGAGCGATCTCGATGATTCTGCATACTTCGGACAGACGTCTCACCAAGATTATCGCAGAAAATGCATATTTCAGCTGGAAACCCCACGAAAACCAAGATGTCGCCGGTTCTGCATATCAAACGCACTGTGGAGTGGTCAAAACACCAGATAACGTGTTTCTCGCATTAAATAGCTCGAAAAGAGCGATCTCGATGATTCTGCATACTGCTGACAGAAGACTCACCAAGATTATCGCAGAAAATGCATATATCAGCTGGAAACACCACGAAAATCAAGATATCGCCGGTTCTGCATATCAAACACACTGTGGAGTGGTCAAAACACCAGATAACGTGTTTGTCGCATTAAATAGCTCGAAAAGAGCGATCTCGATGATTCTACATACTTCGGACAGACGTCTCACCAAGATTATCGCAGAAAATGCATATTTCAGCTGGAAACCCCACGAAAACCAAGATGTCGCCGGTTCTGCATATCAAACGCACTGTGGAGTGTTCAATACACCAGATAACGTGGTTCTCGCATTAAATAGCTCGAAAAGAGTGATCTAGATGATTCTGCATACTGCTGACAGAAGACTCACCAAGATTATCGCAGAAAATGCATATCTCAGCTGGAAACCCGACGAAAACCAAGATATCGCCGGTTTTGCATATCAAACGCACTGTGGAGTGTTCAATACACCAGATAACGTGGTTCTCGCATTAAATAGCTCGAAAAGAGTGATCTAGATGATTCTGCATACTGCTGACAGAAGACTCACCAAGATTATCGCAGAAAATGCATATCTCAGCTGGAAACCCGACGAAAACCAAGATATCGCCGGTTTTGCATATCAAACGCACTGTGGAGTGGTCAATACACCAGATAACGTGTTTCTCGCATTAAATAGCTCGAAAAGAGCGATCTAGATGATTCTGCATACTTCTGACAAAAGTCGCACCAAGGTTAACGCAGAAAATGCATACCTCAGGATGAAAACCGACGAAAACCAAGATTTCGCCATTTCTGCATATCAAACGCACTGTGAAGTTGTCAAAACACCAGATAACGCGTTTCTCACATTAAATAGCTCGAAAAGAGCGATATCGATGACTCTGCATACTTCGGACAGAAGTCTCACCAATATTATCGCAGAAAATGCATATGTCAGCTTGAAACCTCACGAAAATCAAGATGTCGCCAGTTCTGTATATAAAACGCACTGTGGAGTGGTGAAAACAACTAGATAACGTGTATCACGCATTTAATAGCTCGAAAAGAGCGATCTAGATGATTCTGCATACTGCTGACAGAAGACTCACCAAGATTATCGCAGAAAATGCATATCTCACCTGGAAACACCACGAAAATCAAGATATCGCCGGTTCCGCATATCAAACGCACTGTGGAATGTTGAAAACACCAGAAAACTTGTTTTTTCGCATTAAATAGCTCGAAACGAGCGATCTAGATGATTCTGCATACTTCTGACTGAAGTCTCACCAAGATTATCGTTGAAAATGCATATCTCAGCTTGAAAACCGACGAAAACCAAGATATCGCCGGTTTTGCATATCAAACGCACTGTGGAGTGGTCAATACACCAGATAACGTGTTTCTCGCATTAAATAGCTCGAATAGAGCGATCTCGATGATTCTGCATACTTCTGACAGAGGACTCACCAAGATTATCGCAGAAAATGCATATGTCAGCTTGAAACCTCACGAAAATCAAGATGTCGCCAGTTCTGTATATAAAACGCACTGTGGAGTGGTGAAAACAACTAGATAACGTGTATCTCGCAATTAATAGCTCGAAAAGAGCGATCTAGATGATTCTGCATACTGCTGACAGAAGACTCACCAAGATTATCGCAGAAAATGCATATCTCACCTGGAAACACCACGAAAATCAAGATATCGCCGGTTCCGCATATCAAACGCACTGTGGAATGTTGAAAACACCAGAAAACTTGTTTTTTCGCATTAAATAGCTCGAAACGAGCGATCTAGATGATTCTGCATACTTCGGACAGAAGTCTCACCAAGATTATCGCAGAAAATGCATATCTCAGCTTGAACCCCGACGAAATCCATGATGTCGACGGTTCTGCATATCAAACGCACTGTGGAGTGGTCAAAACACCAGAAAACTTGTTTTTTCGCATTAAATAGCTCGAAACGAACGATCTACATGATTCTGCATACTTCTGACAGAAGACTCACCAAGATTATCGCAGAAAATGCATATTTCAGCTGGAAACCCCACGAAAACCAAGATGTCGCCGGTTCTGCATATCAGGCGCAATGTGGAGTGGTGAAAACACCAGATAACGTGTTTCTCGCATTAAATAGCTCGATTAGAGCGATCTCGGTGATTCTGCATACTTCTGACAGAAGACTCACCAGGTTTATCGCAGAAAATGCATATCTCTGCTGGAAACCCCACGAAAACCAAGTTATCGGCGGCTCTACATATCAAATCACTGTGGAGTGATGAAAACACCAGATAACATGTTTCTCGCATTAAATAGCTCGAAAAGAGCAATCTCCAAGATTCTGCATACTTCTGACAGAAGTCTCACCAAGATAATCGCAGAAAATGCATATCTCAGCTTGAAACCTCACGAAAACCAAGTTATCTCTGGTTCTGCATATCAGACGCACTGTGGAGTGGTGAAAACACCAGAAAACGTGTTTCTCGCATTAACTAGCTGGAAAAGAGCGTTCACGATGATTCTGCATACTTCTCATAGATGAAACACCAAGATTATCGCAGAAAATGCATATCTCAGCTTGATACCCGACGAAAGTCTAGATGTCGTCGGTTCTGCATATCAAACGCACTGTGGAGTGGTGAAATCACCACATAAGGTGTTTCTCGCATTAAATAGCTCGAAAAGAGCGATCTAGAAAATTCTGTATACTTCTGACTGAAATCTCACCAAGATTATCGTTGAAAATGCATATTTCAGCTGGAAACCCCACGAAAACCAAGATGTCGCCGGTTCTGCAAATCAAACGCACTGGGGAGTGGTCAATACACCAGATAACGTGGTTCTCGCATTAAGTAGCTCGAAAAGAGTGATCTAGATGATTCTGCATACTGCTGACAGAAGACCCACCAAGATTATCGCAGAAAATGCATATCTCAGGTGGAAACACCACGAAAACCACGATATCGTCGGTTCTGCATATCAGACGCACTGTGGAATGTTGAAAACACCAGAAAACGTGTTTCTCGCATTAGCTAACTCGAAAAGAGCGTTCTCGATCATTCTGCATACTTCTCATAGATGAAACACCAAGATCATCGCAGAAAATGCATATTTCAGCTGGAAACCCCGCGAAGACCAAGTTATCGGCGGCTCTACATAACATACGCACTGTGGAGTGGTCAAAACAACAGAAAACTTGTTTTTTCGCATTAAATAGCTCGAAACGAGCGATCTAGATGATTCTGCATACTTCTGACTAAAGTCTCACCAAGATTATCGCAGAAAATGCATATCTCAGCTGGAAATCCCACGAAAACCAAGATATCGCCGGTTCTGCATATCAAACGCCCTGTGGAGTGATGAAAACACCAGATAACATGTTTCTCGCATTAAATAGCTCGAAAAGAGCGATCTCGAAGATTCTGCATACTTCTGACAGAAGTCTCACCAAGATTATCGTAGAAAATGCATATCTCAGCTTGAAACCCGACGAAATCCAAGATGTCGCCGGTTCTGCATATCAAACGCACTGTGGAATGTTGAAAACACCAGAAAACTTGTTTTTTCGCATTAAATAGCTTGAAAAGCGCGATCTAGATGATTCTGCATACTTCTGACTGAAGTCTCACCAAGATTATCGCAGAAAATCCATATCTCAGCTGGAAAACATCACGAAAATCAAGATGTCGCCGGTTCTGCATATCAAACGCACTGTGGAGTCGTGAAAACAACCAGACAACGTGTTTCTCGCATTAAATAGCTCGAAAAGAGCGATCCCGATGATTCTGCATACTTCTGACAGAAGTCTCACCAAGATTATCGTTGAAAATGCATATCTCAGCTTGATACCCGACGAAAGCCAAGATGTCGCTGGTTCTGCATATCAAACGCACTGTGGAGTGGTGAAAACACCAGATAACGTGTTTCTCGCACTATGTAGATCGAAAACAGCGTTCTCGAAGATTCTGCATACTTCTGACAGAAGTATCACCATGATTATCGCAGAAAAAGCATATCTCAGCTGGAAACACCACGAAAATCAAGATATCGCCGGTTCTGCATATCAAACGCACTGTGGAGTGGTGAAAACACCAGATATCGTGTTTCTCGCATTAAGTAGCTCGAAAAGAGCGATCTCGAAGATTCTGCATACTTCTGACAGAAGTCTCACCAAGATTATCGTAGAAAATGCATATCTCAGCTTGAAACCCGACGAAATCCAAGATGTCGCCGGTTCTGCATATCAAACGCACTGTGGAATGTTGAAAACACTAGAAAACTTGTTTTTTCGCATTAAATAGCTTGAAAAGAGCGATCTAGATGATTCTGCATACCTCTGACTGAAGTCTCACCAAGATTATCGCAGAAAATCCATATCTCAGCTTGAAACATCACGAAAATTAAGATGTCGCCGGTTCTGCATATCAAACGCACTGTGGAGTCGTGAAAACAACCAGACAACGTGTTTCTCGCATTAAATAGCTCGAAAAGAGCGATCCCGATGATTCTGCATACTTCTGACAGAAGTCTCACCAAGATTATCGTTGAAAATGCATATCTCAGCTTGATACCCGACGAAAGCCAAGATGTCGCTGGTTCTGCATATCAAACGCACTGTGGAGTGGTGAAAACACCAGATAACGTGTTTCTCGCATTATGTAGCTCGAAAAGTGCGTTCTCGAAGATTCTGCATACTTCTGACAGAAGTCTCACCAAGATTATCGACGAAAATGCATATCTCTGGTTGAAATCTCACGAAATTCAAGATGTCGCCTGTTCTGGATATCAAACGCACTGTGGTGTCGTGAAAACACCAGATAACGTGTTTCTCGCATTAAATAGCTAGAAAAGAGCGATCTCGAAGATTCTGCATACTTCTGACGGAAGTCTCACCAAGATTATCGTAGAAAATGCATATCTCATGTTGAAATCTCACGAAAATCAAGATGTCGCCGGTTCTGCATATCAAACGCACTGAGGAGTGGCGAAAACAACAGATAACGTGTTTCTCGCATTAAATAGCTCGAAAAGAGGGGTCCCGATGATTCTGCATACTACTGACAGAAGACTCACCAAGATTATCGACGAAAATGCATATCTCAGGTTGAAATCTCACGAAAATCTAGATGTCGCCGGTTCTGGATATCAAACGCACTGTGGTGTCGTGAAAACACTAGAAAACTTGTTTATTCGCATTAAATAGCTTGAAAAGAGCGATCTAGATGATTCTGCATACTTCTGACTGAAGTCTCACTAAGATTATCGCAGAAAATCCATATCTCAGCTTGAAACATCACGAAAATTAAGATGTCGCCGGTTCTGCAAATCAAACGCACTGTGGAGTGGTGAAAACAACCAGATAACGTGTTTCTCGAATTAAATAGCTCGAGAAGTGCGATCCCGATGATTATGCATACTTCTGACAGAAGTCTCACCAAGATAATCGCAGAAAATGCATATCTCTGCTTGAAACCTCACGAAAACCAAGTTATCTCCGGTTCTGCATATCAGACGCACTGTGGAATGTTGAAAACACCAGAAAACGTGTTTCTCGCATTAACTAACTCGAAAAGAGCGTTCTCGATCATTCTGCATACTTCTCATAGATGAAACACCAAGATCATCGCAGAAAATGCATATTTCAGCTGGAAACCCCGCGAAGACCAAGTTATCGGCGGCTCTACATATCATACGCACTGTGGAATGGTCAAAACAACAGAAAACTTGTTTTTTCGCATTAAATAGCTCGAAACGAGCGATCTAGATGATTCTGCATACTTCTGACAGAAGACTCACCAAGATTATCGCAGAAAATGCATATCTCAGCTGGAAACACCACGAAAATCAAGATATCGCCGGTTCTGCATATCCAACGCACTGTGGAGTGGTGAAAACACCAGATATCGTGTTTCTCGCATTAAGTAGCTCGAAAAGAGCGATCTCGAAGATTCTGCATACTTCTGACAGAAGTCTCACCAAGATTATCGTAGAAAATGCATATCTCAGCTTGAAACCCGACGAAATCCAAGATGTCGCCGGTTCTGCATATCAAACGCACTGTGGAATGTTGAAAACACTAGAAAACTTGTTTTTTCGCATTAAATAGCTTGAAAAGAGCGATCTAGATGATTCTGCATACCTCTGACTGAAGTCTCACCAAGATTATCGCAGAAAATCCATATCTCAGCTTGAAACATCACGAAAATTAAGATGTCGCCGGTTCTGTATATCAAACGCACTGTGGAGTCGTGAAAACGACCAGACAACGTGTTTCTCGCATTAAATAGCTCGAAAAGAGCGATCCCGATGATTCTGCATACTTCTGACAGAAGTCTCACCAAGATTATCGCAGAAAATGCATATCTCAGCTTGATACCCGACGAAAGTCAAGATGTCGCTGGTTCTGCATATCAAACGCACTGTGGAGTGGTGAAAACACCAGATAACGTGTTTCTCGCATTATGTAGCTCGAAAAGAGCGTTCTCGAAGATTCTGCATACTTCTGACAGAAGTCTCACCAAGATTATCGACGAAAATGCATATCTCAGGTTGAAATCTCACGAAATTCAAGATGTTGCCTGTTCTGGATATCAAACGCACTGTGGTGTCGTGGAAACACCAGATAACGTGTTTCTCGCATTAAATAGCTCGAAAAGAGCGATCTCGAAGATTCTGCATACTTCTGACGGAAGTCTCACCAAGATTATCGACGAAAATGCATATCTCAGGTTGAAATCTCACGAAAATCTAGATGTCGCCGGTTCTGGATATCAAACGCACTGTGGTGTCGTGAAAACACTAGAAAACTTGTTTATTCGCATTAAATAGCTTGAAAAGAGCGATCTAGATGATTCTGCATACTTCTGACTGAAGTCTCACTAAGATTATCGCAGAAAATCCATATCTCAGCTTGAAACATCACGAAAATTAAGATGTCGCCGGTTCTGCAAATCAAACGCACTGTGGAGTGGTGAAAACAACCAGATAACGTGTTTCTCGCATTAAAAAGCTCGAGAAGTGCGATCCCGATGATTATGCATACTTCTGACAGAAGTCTCACCAAGATAATCGCAGAAAATGCATATCTCAGCTTGAAACCTCACGAAAACCAAGTTATCTCCGGTTCTGCATATCAGACGCACTGTGGAATGTTGAAAACACCAGAAAACGTGTTTCTCGCATTAACTAACTCGAAAAGAGCGTTCTCGATCATTCTGCATACTTCTCATAGATGAAACACCAAGATCATCGCAGAAAATGCATATTTCAGCTGGAAACCCCGCGAAGACCAAGTTATCGGCGGCTCTACATATCATACGCACTGTGGAATGGTCAAAACAACAGAAAACTTGTTTTTTCGCATTAAATAGCTCGAAACGAGCGATCTAGATGATTCTGCATACTTCTGACAGAAGACTCACCAAGATTATCGCAGAAAATGCATATCTCAGCTGGAAACACCACGAAAATCAAGATATCGCCGGTTCTGCATATCCAACGCACTGTGGAGTGGTGAAAACACCAGATATCGTGTTTCTCGCATTAAGTAGCTCGAAAAGAGCGATCTCGAAGATTCTGCATACTTCTGACAGAAGTCTCACCAAGATTATCGTAGAAAATGCATATCTCAGCTTGAAACCCGACGAAATCCAAGATGTCGCCGGTTCTGCATATCAAACGCACTGTGGAATGTTGAAAACACTAGAAAACTTGTTTTTTCGCATTAAATAGCTTGAAAAGAGCGATCTAGATGATTCTGCATACCTCTGACTGAAGTCTCACCAAGATTATCGCAGAAAATCCATATCTCAGCTTGAAACATCACGAAAATTAAGATGTCGCCGGTTCTGTATATCAAACGCACTGTGGAGTCGTGAAAACGACCAGACAACGTGTTTCTCGCATTAAATAGCTCGAAAAGAGCGATCCCGATGATTCTGCATACTTCTGACAGAAGTCTCACCAAGATTATCGCAGAAAATGCATATCTCAGCTTGATACCCGACGAAAGTCAAGATGTCGCTGGTTCTGCATATCAAACGCACTGTGGAGTGGTGAAAACACCAGATAACGTGTTTCTCGCATTATGTAGCTCGAAAAGAGCGTTCTCGAAGATTCTGCATACTTCTGACAGAAGTCTCACCAAGATTATCGACGAAAATGCATATCTCAGGTTGAAATCTCACGAAATTCAAGATGTCGCCTGTTCTGGATATCAAACGCACTGTGGTGTCGTGGAAACACCAGATAACGTGTTTCTCGCATTAAATAGCTCGAAAAGAGCGATCTCGAAGATTCTGCATACTTCTGACGGAAGTCTCACCAAGATTATCGTAGAAAATGCATATCTCAGGTTGAAATCTCACGAAAATCAAGATGTCGCCGGTTCTGCATATCAAACGCACTGCGGAATGTTGAAAACACCAGAAAACTTGTTTTTCGCATTAAATAGCTCGAAACGAGCGATCTAGATGATTTTGCATACTTCTGACTGAAATCTCACCATGATTATCGTTGAAAATGCATATTTCAGCTGGAAACCCCACGAAAACCAAGATGTCGCCGGTTCTGCATATCAAACGCACTGGGGAGTGGTCAATACACCAGATAACGTGGTTCGCGCATTAAGTAGCTCGAAAAGAGTGATCTAGATGATTCTGCATACCTCTGACTGAAGTCTCACCAAGATTATCGCAGAAAATCCATATCTCAGCTTGAAACATCACGAAAATTAAGATGTCGCCGGTTCTGCATATCAAACGCACTGTGGAGTCGTGAAAACAACCAGACAACGTGTTTCTCGCATTAAATAGCTCGAAAAGTGCGATCCCGATGATTCTGCATACTTCTGACAGAAATCGCACCAAGATTATCGTTGAAAATGCATATCTCAGCTGGAAACCCCACGAAAACCAAGATATCGCCGGTTCTGCAAATATCAAACGCCCTGTGGAGTGATGAAAACACCAGATAACATGTTTCTCGCATTAAATAGCTCGAAACGAGCGATCTAGAAGATTCTGCATACTTCTGACTAAAGTCTCACCAAGATTATCGTAGAAAATGCATATCTCAGCTGGAAACCCCACGAAAACCAAGATATCGCCGGTTCTGCATATCATACGCACTGTGGAATGGTCAAAACAACAGAAAACTTGTTTTTTCGCATTAAATAGCTCGAAACGAGCGATCTAGATGATTCTGCATACTTCTGACAGAAGACTCACCAAGATTATCGCAGAAAATGCATATCTCAGCTGGAAACACCACGAAAATCAAGATATCGCCGGTTCTGCATATCCAACGCACTGTGGAGTGGTGAAAACACCAGATATCGTGTTTCTCGCATTAAGTAGCTCGAAAAGAGCGATCTCGAAGATTCTGCATACTTCTGACAGAAGTCTCACCAAGATTATCGTAGAAAATGCATATCTCAGCTTGAAACCCGACGAAATCCAAGATGTCGCCGGTTCTGCATATCAAACGCACTGTGGAATGTTGAAAACACTAGAAAACTTGTTTTTTCGCATTAAATAGCTTGAAAAGAGCGATCTAGATGATTCTGCATACCTCTGACTGAAGTCTCACCAAGATTATCGCAGAAAATCCATATCTCAGCTTGAAACATCACGAAAATTAAGATGTCGCCGGTTCTGTATATCAAACGCACTGTGGAGTCGTGAAAACGACCAGACAACGTGTTTCTCGCATTAAATAGCTCGAAAAGAGCGATCCCGATGATTCTGCATACTTCTGACAGAAGTCTCACCAAGATTATCGCAGAAAATGCATATCTCAGCTTGATACCCGACGAAAGTCAAGATGTCGCTGGTTCTGCATATCAAACGCACTGTGGAGTGGTGAAAACACCAGATAACGTGTTTCTCGCATTATGTAGCTCGAAAAGAGCGTTCTCGAAGATTCTGCATACTTCTGACAGAAGTCTCACCAAGATTATCGACGAAAATGCATATCTCAGGTTGAAATCTCACGAAATTCAAGATGTTGCCTGTTCTGGATATCAAACGCACTGTGGTGTCGTGGAAACACCAGATAACGTGTTTCTCGCATTAAATAGCTCGAAAAGAGCGATCTCGAAGATTCTGCATACTTCTGACGGAAGTCTCACCAAGATTATCGACGAAAATGCATATCTCAGGTTGAAATCTCACGAAAATCTAGATGTCGCCGGTTCTGGATATCAAACGCACTGTGGTGTCGTGAAAACACTAGAAAACTTGTTTATTCGCATTAAATAGCTTGAAAAGAGCGATCTAGATGATTCTGCATACTTCTGACTGAAGTCTCACTAAGATTATCGCAGAAAATCCATATCTCAGCTTGAAACATCACGAAAATTAAGATGTCGCCGGTTCTGCAAATCAAACGCACTGTGGAGTGGTGAAAACAACCAGATAACGTGTTTCTCGCATTAAAAAGCTCGAGAAGTGCGATCCCGATGATTATGCATACTTCTGACAGAAGTCTCACCAAGATAATCGCAGAAAATGCATATCTCAGCTTGAAACCTCACGAAAACCAAGTTATCTCCGGTTCTGCATATCAGACGCACTGTGGAATGTTGAAAACACCAGAAAACGTGTTTCTCGCATTAACTAACTCGAAAAGAGCGTTCTCGATCATTCTGCATACTTCTCATAGATGAAACACCAAGATCATCGCAGAAAATGCATATTTCAGCTGGAAACCCCGCGAAGACCAAGTTATCGGCGGCTCTACATATCATACGCACTGTGGAATGGTCAAAACAACAGAAAACTTGTTTTTTCGCATTAAATAGCTCGAAACGAGCGATCTAGATGATTCTGCATACTTCTGACAGAAGACTCACCAAGATTATCGCAGAAAATGCATATCTCAGCTGGAAACACCACGAAAATCAAGATATCGCCGGTTCTGCATATCCAACGCACTGTGGAGTGGTGAAAACACCAGATATCGTGTTTCTCGCATTAAGTAGCTCGAAAAGAGCGATCTCGAAGATTCTGCATACTTCTGACAGAAGTCTCACCAAGATTATCGTAGAAAATGCATATCTCAGCTTGAAACCCGACGAAATCCAAGATGTCGCCGGTTCTGCATATCAAACGCACTGTGGAATGTTGAAAACACTAGAAAACTTGTTTTTTCGCATTAAATAGCTTGAAAAGAGCGATCTAGATGATTCTGCATACCTCTGACTGAAGTCTCACCAAGATTATCGCAGAAAATCCATATCTCAGCTTGAAACATCACGAAAATTAAGATGTCGCCGGTTCTGTATATCAAACGCACTGTGGAGTCGTGAAAACGACCAGACAACGTGTTTCTCGCATTAAATAGCTCGAAAAGAGCGATCCCGATGATTCTGCATACTTCTGACAGAAGTCTCACCAAGATTATCGCAGAAAATGCATATCTCAGCTTGATACCCGACGAAAGTCAAGATGTCGCTGGTTCTGCATATCAAACGCACTGTGGAGTGGTGAAAACACCAGATAACGTGTTTCTCGCATTATGTAGCTCGAAAAGAGCGTTCTCGAAGATTCTGCATACTTCTGACAGAAGTCTCACCAAGATTATCGACGAAAATGCATATCTCAGGTTGAAATCTCACGAAATTCAAGATGTCGCCTGTTCTGGATATCAAACGCACTGTGGTGTCGTGGAAACACCAGATAACGTGTTTCTCGCATTAAATAGCTCGAAAAGAGCGATCTCGAAGATTCTGCATACTTCTGACGGAAGTCTCACCAAGATTATCGTAGAAAATGCATATCTCAGGTTGAAATCTCACGAAAATCAAGATGTCGCCGGTTCTGCATATCAAACGCACTGCGGAATGTTGAAAACACCAGAAAACTTGTTTTTCGCATTAAATAGCTCGAAACGAGCGATCTAGATGATTTTGCATACTTCTGACTGAAATCTCACCATGATTATCGTTGAAAATGCATATTTCAGCTGGAAACCCCACGAAAACCAAGATGTCGCCGGTTCTGCATATCAAACGCACTGGGGAGTGGTCAATACACCAGATAACGTGGTTCGCGCATTAAGTAGCTCGAAAAGAGTGATCTAGATGATTCTGCATACCTCTGACTGAAGTCTCACCAAGATTATCGCAGAAAATCCATATCTCAGCTTGAAACATCACGAAAATTAAGATGTCGCCGGTTCTGCATATCAAACGCACTGTGGAGTCGTGAAAACAACCAGACAACGTGTTTCTCGCATTAAATAGCTCGAAAAGTGCGATCCCGATGATTCTGCATACTTCTGACAGAAATCGCACCAAGATTATCGTTGAAAATGCATATCTCAGCTGGAAACCCCACGAAAACCAAGATATCGCCGGTTCTGCAAATATCAAACGCCCTGTGGAGTGATGAAAACACCAGATAACATGTTTCTCGCATTAAATAGCTCGAAACGAGCGATCTAGAAGATTCTGCATACTTCTGACTAAAGTCTCACCAAGATTATCGTAGAAAATGCATATCTCAGCTGGAAACCCCACGAAAACCAAGATATCGCCGGTTCTGCATATCAAACGCCCTGTGGAGTGATGAAAACACCAGATAACATGTTTCTCGCATTAAATAGCTCGAAAAGAGCGATCTCGAAGATTCTGCATACTTCTGACAGAAGTCTCACCAAGATTATCGACGAAAATGCATATCTCAGGTTGAAATCTCACGAAATTCAAGATGTCGCCTGTTCTGGATATCAAACGCACTGTGGTGTCGTGAAAACACCAGATAACGTGTTTCTCGCATTAAATAGCTCGAAAAGAGCGATCTCGAAGATTCTGCATACTTCTGACGGAAGTCTCACCAAGATTATCGTAGAAAATGCATATCTCAGGTTGAAATCTCACGAAAATCAAGATGTCGCCGGTTCTGCATATCAAACGCACTGCGGAGTGGTGAAAACAACAAATAACGTGTTTCTCGCATTAAATAGCTCGAAAAGAGGGGTCCCGATGATTCTGCATACTACTGACAGAAGACTCACCTAGATTATCGACGAAAATGCATATCTCAGGTTGAAATCTCACTAAAATCTAGATGTCGCCGGTTCTGGATATCAAACGCACTGTGGTGTCGTGAAAACACTAGAAAACTTGTTTTTCGCATTAAATAGCTTGAAAAGAGCGATCTAGATGATTCTGCATACCTCTGACTGAAGTCTCACCAAGATTATCGCAGAAAATCCATATCTCAGCTTGAAACATCACGAAAATTAAGATGTCGCCGGTTCTGCATGTCAAACGTACTGTGGAGTGGCGAATACACCAGAAAACGTGTTTCTCGCATTAAATAGCTCGAAAAGAGCGATCTAGATGATTCTGCATACTTCTGACAGAAGACTCACCAAGATTATTGCAGAAAATGCATAACTCAGCTGGAAACACCACGAAAATCAAGATATCGCCGTTTCTGCATATCAAACGCACTGTGGAGTGGTGAAAACACCAGATATCGTGTTTCTCGCATTAAGTAGCTCGAAAAGAGCGATCTCGAAGATTCTGTATACTTCTGACTGAAGTCTCACCAATATTATCGCAGAAAATGCATATCTCAGCTTGAAACCTCACGAAAATCAAGATGGCGCCGGTTCTGCATATCAAACGCACTGTGGAGTGGTCAATACACCAGTTAACGTGTTTCTCGCATTAAATAGCTCGAAAAGAGCGATCTCGATGTTTCCGCATACTTCTGACTGAAGTCTTACCAATATTATCGCAGAAAATGCATATTTCAGCTGGAAACCCCACGAAAACCAAGTTATCGGCGGCTCTACATATCAAACGCACTGTGGAGTGGTGAAAACACCAGAAAACGTGTTTCTCGCATTAACTAGCTCGAAAAGAGCGTTCACGATGATTCTGCATACTTCTCATAGATGAAACACCAAGATTATCGCAGAAAATGCATATATCAGCTTGATACCCGACGAAAGTCAAGATGTCGTCGGTTCTGCATATCAAACGCACTGTGGAGTGGTGAAATCACCACATAAGGTGTTTCTCGCATTAAATAGCTCGAAAAGAGCGATCCCGATGATTCTGCATGCTTCTGACAGAAGTCTCACAAAGATTATCGCAGAAAATGCATATCTCAGCTGGAAACCCCACGAAAACCAAGATATCGCCGGTTCTGCATATCAAACGCCCTGTGGAGTGATGAAAACACCAGATAACATGTTTCTCGCATTAAATAGCTCGAAACGAGCGATCTAGAAGATTCTGTATACTTCTGACTGAAGTCTCACGAATATTATCGCAGAAAATGCATATCTCAGCTGGAAACACCACGAAAATCAAGATATCGCCGGTTCTGCATATCAAACGCACTGTGGAATGTTGAAAACACCAGAAAACTTGTTTTTTCGTATTAAATAGCTCGAAACGAGCGATCTAGATGATTCTGCTTACTTCTGACTGAAATCTCAGCAAGATTATCGTTGAAAATGCATATTTCAGCTGGAAACCCCACGAAAACCAAGATGTCGCAGGTTCTGCATATCAAACGCACTGGGGAGTGGTCAATACACCAGATAACGTGGTTCTCGCATTAAGTAGCTCGAAAAGAGTGATCTAGATGATTCTGCATACTTCTGTCAGCAGACCCACCAAGATTATCGCAGAAAATGCATATCTCAGCTTGAAACATCACGAAAATTAAGATGTCGCCGGTTCTGCATATCAAACGCACTGTGGAGTCGTGAAAACAACCAGACAACGTGTTTCTCGCATTAAATAGCTCGAAAAGAGCGATCCCGATGATTCTGCATACTTCTGACAGAAGTCTCACCAAGATTATCGTTGAAAATGCATATCTCAGCTTGATACCCGACGAAAGTCAAGATGTCGCTGGTTCTGCATATCAAACGCACTGTGGAGTGGTGAAAACACCAGATAACGTGTTTCTCGCATTATGTAGCTCGAAAAGAGCGTTCTCGAAGATTCTGCATACTTCTGACAGAAGTCTCACCAAGATTATCGACGAAAATGCATATCTCAGGTTGAAATCTCACGAAATTCAAGATGTCGCCTGTTCTGGATATCAAACGCACTGTGGTGTCGTGAAAACACCAGATAACGTGTTTCTCGCATTAAATAGCCCGGAAAGAGCGATCTCGAAGATTCTGCATACTTCTGACGGAAGTCTCACCAAGATTATCGTAGAAAATGCATATCTCAGGTTGAAATCTCACGAAAATCAAGATGACGCCGGTTCTGCATATCAAACGCACTGCGGAGTGGTGAAAACAACAGATAACGTGTTTCTCGCATTAAATAGCTCGAAAAGAGGGGTCCCGATGATTCTGCATACTACTGACAGAAGACTCACCAAGATTATCGCAGAAAATGCATATCTCAGCTGGAAACACCACGAAAATCAAGATATCGCCGGTTCTGCATATCAAACGCACTGTGGAGTGGTGAAAACACCAGATATCGTGTTTCTCGCATTAAGTAGCTCGAAAAGAGCGATCTCGAAGATTCTGCATACTTCTGACAGAAATCTCACCAAGATTATCGTAGAAAATGCATATCTCAGCTTAAAACCCGACGAAATCCAAGATGTCGCCGGTTCTGCATATCAAACGCACTGTGGAATGTTGAAAACACTAGAAAACTTGTTTTTTCGCATTAAATAGCTTGAAAAGAGCGATCTAGATGATTCTGCATACCTCTGACTGAAGTCTCACCAAGGTTATCGCAGAAAATCCATATCTCAGCTTGAAACATCACGAAAATTAAGATGTCGCCGGTTCTGCATATCAAACGCACTGTGGAGTCGTGAAAACAACCAGACAACGTGTTTCTCGCATTAAATAGCTCGAAAAGAGCGATCTCGAAGATTCTGCATACTTCTGACGGAAGTCTCACCAAGATTATCGTAGAAAATGCATATCTCAGGTTGAAATCTCACGAAAATCAAGATGACGCCGGTTCTGCATATCAAACGCACTGCGGAGTGGTGAAAACAACAGACAACGTGTTTCTCGCATTAAATAGCTCGAAAAGAGCGATCCCGATGATTCTGCATACTTCTGACAGAAGTCTCACCAAGATTATCGCAGAAAATGCATATCTCAGCTTGAAACCTCACGAAAATCAAGATGTCGCCGGTTCTGCAAATCAAACGCACTGTGGAGTGGTGAAAACAACCAGATAACGTGTTTCTCGCATTAAATAGCTCGAGAAGTGCGATCCCGATGATTATGCATACTTCTGACAGAAGTCTCACCAAGATAATCGCAGAAAATGCATATCTCAGCTTGAAACCTCACGAAAACCAAGTTATCTCCGGTTCTGCACATCAAACGTACTGTGGAGTGGTGAAAACACCAGAAAACGTGTTTCTCGCATTATGTAGCTCGAAAAGAGCGTTCTCGAAGATTCTGCATACTTCTGACAGAAGTCTCACCAAGATTATCGACGAAAATGCATATCTCAGGTTGAAATCTCACGAAATTCAAGATGTCGCCTGTTCTGGATATCAAACGCACTGTGGTGCCGTGAAAACACCAGATAACGTGTTTCTCGCATTAAATAGCTCGAAAAGAGCGATCTCGAAGATTCTGCATACTTCTGACGGAAGTCTCACCAAGATTATCGAAGAAAATGCATATCTCAGGTTGAAATCTCACGAAAATCAAGATGTCGCCGGTTCTGCATATCAAACGCACTGCGGAGTGGTGAAAACAACAGACAACGTGTTTCTCGCATTAAATAGCTCGAACAGAGCGATCCCGATGATTCTGCATACTTCTGACAGAAGTCTCACCAAGATTATCGCAGAAAATGCATATCTCAGCTTGAAACCTCACGAAAATCAAGATGTCGCCGGTTCTGCAAATCAAACGCACTGTGGAGTGGTGAAAACAACCAGATAACGTGTTTCTCGCATTAAATAGCTCGAGAAGTGCGATCCCGATGATTATGCATACTTCTGACAGAAGTCTCACCAAGATAATCGCAGAAAATGCATATCTCAGCTTGAAACCTCACGAAAACCAAGTTATCTCCGGTTCTGCACATCAAACGTACTGTGGAGTGGTGAAAACACCAGATAACGTGTTTCTCGCATTATGTAGCTCGAAAAGAGCGTTCTCGATGATTCTGCATACTTCGGACAGAAGTCTCAAACAGATTATCGCAGAAAATGCATATCTCAGCTTGAAACCCCACGAAAATCAAGATATCTACTGTTCTGCATATCAAACGCACTGTGGAGTGGTGAAAACACCAGATAACGTGTTTCTCGCACTAACTAGCTCGAAAAGGGCGATCTCGATGATACAGCATACTTCGGACAGAAGTCTCACCAAGATTATCGCAGAAAATGCATATCTCAGCTTGAAAACCCACGAAAACCAAGATATCGCCGGTTCTGCACATCAAACGTACCGTGGAGTTGTGAAAACACCAGAAAACGTGTTTCGTGCATTAAGTAGCTCGAAAAGAGCGTTCTCGAAGATTCTGCATAATTCTGACAGAAGTCTCACCAGGATTATCGTAGAAAATGCATATCTCAGCTTGAAACCCGACCGAAACCAAGATATCTCCGGTTCTGCATGTCAAACGTACTGTGGAGTGGTGAAAACACCAGAAAACGTGTTTCGTGCATTAAGTAGCTCCAAAAGAGCGATCTAGATGATTCTGCATACTTCTGACTGAAGTCTCACCAATATTATCGCAGAAAATGCATATTTCAGCTTGAAACCCCACGAAAACCAAGATATCGCTGGTTCTGCATGTCAAACGCACTGTGGAGTGGTGAAAACACCAGATAACGTGTTTCTCGCATTAAATAGCTCGAAAAGAGCGCTCTCGATGTTTCTGCATACTTCGGACAGATGTTTCACCAAGATTATCGTAGAAAATGCATATCTCAGCTTGAAACCCCACGAAAACCAAGATGTCGCCGGTTCTGCATATCAAACGCTCTGTGGAGTGGTGAAAACACCAGATAACGTGTTTCTCGCATTAAATAGCTCGAAAAGAGCGATCGCGATGATTCTGCATACTTCGGACAGAAGTGTCACCAAGATTATCGCAGAAAATGCATATCTCAGCTTGAAACCCCACGAAAACCAAGATGTCGCCGGTTCTGCATATCAAACGCACTGTGGAGTGGTGAAAACACCAGAAAACGTGTTTCGCGCATTAAGTAGCTCGAAACGAGCGATCTCGATGATTCTGCATACTTCGGACAGAAGTCTCACCAAGATTATCGCAGAAAATGCATATCTCAGCTTGAAAACCCACGAAAACCAAGATATCGCCGGTTCTGCACATCAAACGTACCGTGGAGTTGTGAAAACACCAGAAAACGTGTTTCGTGCATTAAGTAGCTCGAAAAGAGCGTTCTCGAAGATTCTGCATAATTCTGACAGAAGTCTCACCAGGATTATCGTAGAAAATGCATATCTCAGCTTGAAACCCGACCGAAACCAAGATATCTCCGGTTCTGCATGTCAAACGTACTGTGGAGTGGTGAAAACACCAGATATCGTGTTTCTCGCATTAAATAGCTCGAATCGAGCAATCTCGATGATTCAGCATACTTCGGACAGAAGTCTCACCAAGATTATCGCAGGAAATGCATATCCCAGCTTGAAACCCCACGAAAACCAAGATATCTCCGGTTCTGCATATCCAACGAACTGTGGAGTGGTAAAAACCCCAGAAAACGAGTTTCTCGCATTAAATAGCTCGAAAAGAGCGCTCTCGATGTTTCTGCATACTTCGGACAGATGTTTCACCAAGATTATCGTAGAAAATGCATATCTCAGCTTGAAACCCGACGAAAACCAAAATATCGCCGGTTCTGCATATCAATCGCACTGTGGAGTGGTGAAAACGCCAGATAACGTGTTTCTCGCATTAAATAGCTCGAAAAGAGCGATCGCGATGATTCTGCATACTTCGGACAGAAGTGTCACCAAGATTATCGCAGAAAATGCATATCTCAGCTTGAAACCCCACGAAAACCAAGATGTCGCCGGTTCTGCATATCAAACGCACTGTGGAGTGGTGAAAACACCAGAAAACGTGTTTCGCGCATTAAGTAGCTCGAAACGCGCGATCTCGATGATTCTGCATACTTCGGACAGAAGTCTCAACAAGATTATCGCAGAAAATGCATATCTCAGCTTGAAACCCCACGAAAACCAAGATGTCGCCGGTTCTGCATATCAAACGCTCTGTGGAGTGGTGAAAACACCAGAAAACGTGTTTCGCGCATTAAGTAGCTCGAAACGAGCGATCTCGATGATTCTGCATACTTCGGACAGAAGTCTCAACAAGATTATCGCAGAAAATGCATATCTCAGCTTGAAACCCCACGAAAACCAAGATATCTACTGTTCTGCATATCGAACGCACTGTGGAGTGGTGCAAACACCAGAAAACGCGTTTCGTGCATTAAGTAGCTCGAAAAGATCGATCTAGATGATTCTGCATACTTCTGACTGAAGTCTCACCAGTATTATCGCAGAAAATGCATATCTCAGCTTGAAACCCGACGAAATCCAAGATGTCGCCGGTTCTACACATCAAACGTACCGTGGAGTGGTGAAAATACCAGAAAACGTGTTTCGCGCATTAAGTAGCTCGAAAAGAGCGTTCTCGAAGATTCTGCATACTTCGGACAGAAGTCTCAACAAGATTATCGCAGAAAATGCATATCTCAGCTTGAAACCCCACGAAAACCAAGATATATCCGGTTCTGCATATCCAACGAACTGTGGAGTGGTGAAAACCCCAGAAAACGAGTTTCTCGCATTAAATAGATCGGACAGAGCGCTCTCGACGTTTCTGCATACTTCGGACAGATGTTTCACCAAGCTTATCGTAGAAAATGCATATCTCAGCTTGAAACCCGACGAAAACCAAAATATCTGCGGTTCTGCTTATCCAATGCACTGTGGAGTGGTGAAAACACCAGATAACGTGTTTCTCGCATTGAATAGCTCGAAACGAGCGATCTCGATAATTAAGCATACTTCGGACGGAAGTCTCACCAAGATTATCGTAAAAAATGCATATCTCAGCTTGAAACCCCACGAAAACCAAGATATCGCTGGTTCTGCATATCAAACGCACTGTGAAGTGCTGAAAACACCAGATAACGTGTTTGTCGCATTAAATAGCTCGAATAGAGCGATCTCGACGTTTCTGCATACTTCGGACAGAAGTTTCACCAAGATTATCGTAGAAAATGCATATCCCAGCTTGAAACCCGACGAAAACCAAAATATCTCCGGTTCTGCATATCCAACGCACTGTGGAGTGGTGAAAACACCAGATAACGTGTTTCTCGCATTAAATAGCTCGAAACGAGCGATCTCGATGATTCTGCATACTTCTAACAGAAGTCTCACCAAGATTATCGCAGAAAATGCATATCTCTGCTTGAAACCCCACGAAAACCAGGATATCTACTGTTCTGCATATCCAACGAACTGTGGAGTGGTGAAAATACCAGATAACGTGTTTCTCGCATTAAATAGCTCGAAACGAGCGATGTCGATGATTCTGCATACTTCGGACAGAAATCTCACCAAAATTATCGTAAAAAATGCATATTTCAGCTTGAAACCCCACGAAAACCAAGATATCGCTGGTTCTGCATATCAAACGCACTGTGGAGTGCTGAAAACACCAGATAACGTGTTTGTCGCAATAAGTAGCTCGAAAAGAGCGTTCTCGAAGATCCTGCATACGTCTGACAGAAGTCTCACCACGATTATCGTAGAAAATGCATATCTCAGCTTGAAACCCGACGAAAACCAAAATATCTCCGGTTCTGCATATCCAACGCACTGTGGAGTGGTAAAAACCCCAGAAAACGAGTTTCTCGCATTAAATAGCTCGAAAAGAGCGCTCTCGATGTTTCTGCATACTTCGGACAGATGTTTCACCAAGATTATCGTAGAAAATGCATATCTCAGCTTGAAACCCGACGAAAACCAAAATATCGCCGGTTCTGCATATCAAACGCACTGTGGAGTGGTGAAAACACCGGATAAGGTTTTTCTCGCATTAACTAGCTCGAAAAGAGCGAACTCGATGTTTCAGCATACTTCAGACAGAAGTCTCACCAAGATTATCGTAGAAAATGCATATCTCAGCTTGAAACCCCACGAAAACCAAGATATCGCCGGTTCTGCATATCATACGCACTGTGGAGTGGTGAAAACACCAGATAACGTGTTTCTCGCATTGAATAGCTCGAAACGAGCGATCTCGATAATTAAGCATACTTCGGACGGAAGTCTCACCAAGATTATCGTAAAAAATGCATATCTCAGCTTGAAACCCCACGAAAACCAAGATATCGCTGGTTCTGCATATCAAACGCACTGTGAAGTGCTGAAAACACCAGATAACGTGTTTGTCGCATTAAATAGCTCGAATAGAGCGATCTCGACGTTTCTGCATACTTCGGACAGAAGTCTCACCAAGATTATCGTAGAAAATGCATATCCCAGCTTGAAACCCGACGAAAACCAAAATATCTCCTGTTCTGCATATCCAACGCACTGTGGAGTGGTGAAAACACCAGATAACGTGTTTCTCGCATTAAATAGCTCGAAACGAGCGATCTCGATGATTCTGCATACTTCTAACAGAAGTCTCACCAAGATTATCGCAGAAAATGCATATCTCTGCTTGAAACCCCACGAAAACCAGGATATCTACTGTTCTGCATATCCAACGAACTGTGGAGTGGTGAAAATACCAGATAACGTGTTTCTCGCATTAAATAGCTCGAAACGAGCGATGTCGATGATTCTGCATACTTCGGACAGAAATCTCACCAAAATTATCGTAAAAAATGCATATTTCAGCTTGAAACCCCACGAAAACCAAGATATCGCTGGTTCTGCATATCAAACGCACTGTGGAGTGCTGAAAACACCAGATAACGTGTTTGTCGCAATAAGTAGCTCGAAAAGAGCGTTCTCGAAGATCCTGCATACGTCTGACAGAAGTCTCACCACGATTATCGTAGAAAATGCATATCTCAGCTTGAAACCCCACGAAAACCAAGATGTCGCCGGTTCTGCATATCAAACGCTCTGTGGAGTGGTGAAAACACCAGAAAACGTGTTTCGCGCATTAAGTAGCTCGAAACGAGCGATCTCGATGATTCTGCATACTTCGGACAGAAGTCTCAACAAGATTATCGCAGAAAATGCATATCTCAGCTTGAAACCCCACGAAAACCAAGATATCTACTGTTCTGCATATCGAACGCACTGTGGAGTGGTGCAAACACCAGAAAACGCGTTTCGTGCATTAAGTAGCTCGAAAAGATCGATCTAGATGATTCTGCATACTTCTGACTGAAGTCTCACCAGTATTATCGTAAAAAATGCATATCGCAGCTTGAAACCACACGAAAGCCAAGACTTCGCTGGTTCTACATATCAAACGCACTGTGGAGTGGTGAAAACACCGGATAAGGTTTTTCTCGCATTAACTAGCTCGAAAAGAGCGATCTCGATGTTTCAGCATACTTCAGACAGAAGTCTCACCAAGATTATCGTAGAAAATGCATATCTCAGCTTGAAACCCCACGAAAACCAAGATATCGCCGGTTCTGCATATCATACGCACTGTGGAGTGGTGAAAACACCAGATAACGTGTTTCTCGCATTGAATAGCTCGAAACGAGCGATCTCGATAATTAAGCATACTTCGGACGGAAGTCTCACCAAGATTATCGTAAAAAATGCATATCTCAGCTTGAAACCCCACGAAAACCAAGATATCGCTGGTTCTGCATATCAAACGCACTGTGAAGTGCTGAAAACACCAGATAACGTGTTTGTCGCATTAAATAGCTCGAATAGAGCGATCTCGACGTTTCTGCATACTTCGGACAGAAGTCTCACCAAGATTATCGTAGAAAATGCATATCCCAGCTTGAAACCCGACGAAAACCTAAATATCTCCGGTTCTGCATATCCAACGCACTGTGGAGTGGTGAAAACACCAGATAACGTGTTTCTCGCATTAAATAGCTCGAAACGAGCGATCTCGATGATTCTGCATACTTCTAACAGAAGTCTCACCAAGATTATCGCAGAAAATGCATATCTCTGCTTGAAACCCCACGAAAACCAGGATATCTACTGTTCTGCATATCCAACGAACTGTGGAGTGGTGAAAATACCAGATAACGTGTTTCTCGCATTAAATAGCTCGAAACGAGCGATGTCGATGATTCTGCATACTTCGGACAGAAATCTCACCAAAATTATCGTAAAAAATGCATATTTCAGCTTGAAACCCCACGAAAACCAAGATATCGCTGGTTCTGCATATCAAACGCACTGTGGAGTGCTGAAAACACCAGATAACGTGTTTGTCGCAATAAGTAGCTCGAAAAGAGCGTTCTCGAAGATCCTGCATACGTCTGACAGAAGTCTCACCACGATTATCGTAGAAAATGCATATCTCAGCTTGAAACCCGACGAAAACCGAGTTATCTCCGGTTCTGCACATCAAACGTACCGTGGAGTGGTGAAAACACCAGAAAACGTGTTTCGCGCATTAAGTAGCTCGAAAAGAGCGTTCTCGAAGATTCTGCATACTTCTGACAGAAGTCTGACCAGGTTTATCGTAGAAAATGCATATCTCAGCTTGAAACCCGACCGAAACCAAGATATCTCCGGTTCTGCATATCCAACGCACTGTGGAGTGGTGAAAACACCAGATAACGTGTTTCTCGCATTAAATAGCTCGAAACGAGCGATCTCGATGATTCTGCATACTTCGGACAGAAGTCTCAACAAGATTATCGCAGAAAATGCATATCTCAGCTTGAAACCCCACGAAAACCAAGATATGTACTGTTCAGCATATCAAACGCACTGTGGAGTGGTGAAAACACCAGATAACGTGTTTCTAGCATAAAATAGCTCGATAAGAGGGATATAGATGATTCTGCATACTTCTGACAAAAGACCCACCAAGATTATAGCAGAAAATGCATATCTCAGCTGGAAACACCACGAAAATCAAGATATCGCCGGTTCTGCATATCAAACGCACTGTGGAGTGCTGAAAACACCAGATAACGTGTTTGTCGCAATAAGTAGCTCGAAAAGAGCGTTCTCGAAGATCCTGCATACGTCTGACAGAAGTCTCACCACGATTATCGTAGAAAATGCATATCTCAGCTTGAAACCCGACGAAAACCGAGTTATCTCCGGTTCTGCACATCAAACGTACCGTGGAGTGGTGAAAACACCAGAAAACGTGTTTCGCGCATTAAGTAGCTCGAAAAGAGCGTTCTCGAAGATTCTGCATACTTCTGACAGAAGTCTGACCAGGTTTATCGTAGAAAATGCATATCTCAGCTTGAAACCCGACCGAAACCAAGATATCTCCGGTTCTGCATATCCAACGCACTGTGGAGTGGTAAAAACCCCAGAAAACGTGTTTCTCGCATTAAATAGCTCGAAAAGAGCGCTCTCGACGTTTCTGCATACTTCGGACAGATGTTTCACCAAGCTTATCGTAGAAAATGCATATCTCAGCTTGAAACCCGACGAAAACCAAAATGTCTGCGGTTCTGCATATCCAACGCACTGTGGAGTGGTGAAAACACCAGATAACGTGTTTCTCGCATTAAATAGCTCGACAAGAGCGTTCCCGAAGATTCTGCATACTTCTGACAGAAGTCTCACCAGGATTATCGTAGAAAATGCATATCTTAGCTTGAAACCCGACCGAAACCAAGATATCGCTGGTACTGCATATCAAACGCACTGTGGAGTGGTGAAAACAACCAGAGAACGTGTTTCTCGCATTAAATAGCTCGAAAAGAGCGATCTCGATGATTCAGCATACTTCGGACAGAAGTCTCACAAAGATTATCGCAGGAAATGCATATCTCAGCTTGAAACCCCACGAAAACCAAGATATCGCCGGTTCTGCATATCAAACGCACTGTGGAGTGGTGAAAACTCAAGATAACGTGTTTCTCGCATTAAACAGCTCGAAAAGAGCGTTCTCGAAGATTCTGCATACTTCTGACAGAAGTCTCACCAGGATTATCGTAGAAAATGCATATCTCAGCTTGAAACCCGACCGAAACCAAGATATCTCCGGTTCTGCATGTCAAACGGACTGTGAAGTGGTGAAAACACCAGATAACGTGTTTCTCGCTCTAACTAGCTAGAAAAGAGCGATCTAGATGATTCAGCATACTTCGGACAGAAGTCCACCAAGATTATCGCAGAAAATGCATATCTCAGCTTGAAACCCCACGAAAACCAAGATATCGCTGGTACTGCATATCAAACGCACTGTGGAGTCGTGAAAACACCAGATAACGTGTTTCTCTCATTAAATAGCTCGAAAAGAGCGCTCTCGACGTTTCTGCATACTTCGGACAGATGTTTCACCAAGCTTATCGTAGAAAATGCATATCTCAGCTTGAAACCCGACGAAAACCAAAATGTCTGCGGTTCTGCATATCCAACGCACTGTGGAGTGGTGAAAACACCAGATAACGTGTTTCTCGCATTAAATAGCTCGACAAGAGCGTTCCCGAAGATTCTGCATACTTCTGACAGAAGTCTCACCAGGATTATCGTAGAAAATGCATATCTTAGCTTGAAACCCGACCGAAACCAAGATATCGCTGGTACTGCATATCAAACGCACTGTGGAGTGGTGAAAACAACCAGAGAACGTGTTTCTCGCATTAAATAGCTCGAAAAGAGCGATCTCGATGATTCAGCATACTTCGGACAGAAGTCTCACAAAGATTATCGCAGGAAATGCATATCTCAGCTTGAAACCCCACGAAAACCAAGATATCGCCGGTTCTGCATATCAAACGCACTGTGGAGTGGTGAAAACTCAAGATAACGTGTTTCTCGCATTAAACAGCTCGAAAAGAGCGTTCTCGAAGATTCTGCATACTTCTGACAGAAGTCTCACCAGGATTATCGTAGAAAATGCATATCTCAGCTTGAAACCCGACCGAAACCAAGATATCTCCGGTTCTGCATGTCAAACGGACTGTGAAGTGGTGAAAACACCAGATAACGTGTTTCTCGCTCTAACTAGCTAGAAAAGAGCGATCTAGATGATTCAGCATACTTCGGACAGAAGTCCACCAAGATTATCGCAGAAAATGCATATCTCAGCTTGAAACCCCACGAAAACCAAGATATCGCTGGTACTGCATATCAAACGCACTGTGGAGTCGTGAAAACACCAGATAACGTGTTTCTCTCATTAAATAGCTCGAAAAGAGCGCTCTCGACGTTTCTGCATACTTCGGACAGATGTTTCACCAAGCTTATCGTAGAAAATGCATATCTCAGCTTGAAACCCGACGAAAACCAAAATGTCTGCGGTTCTGCATATCCAACGCACTGTGGAGTGGTGAAAACACCAGATAACGTGTTTCTCGCATTAAATAGCTCGAAAAGAGCGTTCTCGAAGATTCTGCATACTTCTGACAGAAGTCTCACCAGGATTATCGCAGGAAATGCATATCTCAGCTTGAAACCCGACGAAAACCAAAATATCTCCGGTTCTGCATATCCAACGCACTGTGGAGTGGTGAAAACACCAGATAACGTGTTTCTCGCATTAAATAGCTCGAAAAGAGCGATCTCGATGATTCAGCATACTTCGGACAGAAGTCTCACAAAGATTATCGCAGGAAATGCATATCTCAGCTTGAAATGCCACGAAAACCAAGATATCGCTGGTTCTGCATATCAAACGCACTGTGAAGTGCTGAAAACACCAGATAACGTGTTTGTCGCATTAAATAGCTCGAATAGAGCGATCTCGACGTTTCTGCATACTTCGGACAGAAGTCTCACCAAGATTATCGTAGAAAATGCATATCTCACCTTGAAACCCCACGAAATCCAAGATATCTCCGGTTCTGCATATCAAACGCACTGTGGAGTGGTGAAAACTCCAGATAACGTGTTTCTCGCATTAAACAGCTCGAAAAGAGCGATCTCGATGTTTCAGCATACTTCGGACAGAAGTCCACCAAGATTATCGCAGAAAATGCATATCTCAGCTTGAAACCCCACGAAAACCAAGATATCGCTGGTACTGCATATCAAACGCCCTGTGGAGTCGTGAAAACACCAGATAACGTGTTTCTCTCATTAAATAGCTCGAAAAGAGCGCTCTCGACGTTTCTGCATACTTCGGACAGATGTTTCACCAAGCTTATCGTAGAAAATGCATATCTCAGCTTGAAACCCGACGAAAACCAAAATGTCTGCGGTTCTGCATATCCAACGCACTGTGGAGTGGTGAAAACACCAGATAACGTGTTTCTCGCATTAAATAGCTCGAAAAGAGCGTTCTCGAAGATTCTGCATACTTCTGACAGAAGTCTCACCAGGATTATCGTAGAAAATGCATATCTCAGCTTGAAACCCGACCGAAACCAAGATATCTCCGGTTCTGCATGTCAAACGCACTGTGGAGTGGTGAAAACACCAGAAAACGTGTTTCTCGCATTAAATAGCTCGAAAAGAGCGCCCTCGACGTTTCTGCATACTTCGGACAGATGTTTCACCAAGATTATCGCAGAAAATGCATATCTCTGCTTGAAACCCCACGAAAACCAGGATATCTACTGTTCTGCATATCCAACGAACTGCGGAGTGGTGAAAACCCCAGAAAACGTGTTTCTCGCATTAAATAGCTCGAAACGAGCGATCTCGATGATTCTGCATACTTCTAGCAGAAGTCTCACCAATATTATCGTAGAAAATGCATATCTCAGCTGGAAACACCTCGAAAATCAAGATATCGCCTGTTCTGCATATCAAACGCACTGTGGAGTGGTGCAAACAACCAGAGAACGTGTTTCTCGCATTAAATAGCTCGAAAAGAGCGATCTCGATGATTCAGCATACTTCGGACAGATGTCTCACCAAGATTATCGCAGGAAATGCATATCTCAGCTTGAAACCCGACGAAAACCAAAATATCTCCGGTTCAGCATATCAAACGCACTGTGGAATGGTAAAAACACCCTGAAAACGTGTTTCTCGCATTAAATAGCTCGAATAGAGCGATCTCGATGATTCTTCATACTTCGGACAGAAGTCTCACCAAGATTATCGTAAAAAATGCATATCTCAGCTTGAAACCCCACGAAAGCCAAGATATCGCTGGTTCTGCATATCTAACGCACTGTGGAGTGGTGAAAACATCGGATAAGGTTTTTATCGCATTAACTAGCTCGAAAAGAGCGATCTCGATGATTCAGCATACTTCGGACAGAAGTCTCACCAAGATTATCGCAGGAAATGCGTATCTCAGCTTGAAATGCCACGAAAACCAAGATATCGCTGGTTCTGCATATCAAACGCACTGTGGTGTGGTGAAAACACCAGATAACGTGTTTCTCGCATTAAATAGCTCGAAAAGAGCGATCTAGATGATTCAGCATACTTCGGACAGAAGTCCACCAAGATTACCGCAGAAAATGCATATCTCAGCTTGAAACCCCACGAAAACCAAGATATGTACTGTTCTGCATATCAAAGGCACTGTGGAGTGGTGAAAACACCAGATAACGTGTTTCTCGCACTAACTAGCTCGAAAAGAGCGATCTCGATGTTTCAGCATACTTCGGACAGAAGTCCACCAAGATTATCGCAGAATATGCATATCTCAGCTTGATACCCCACGAAAACCAAGATATCGCTGGTACTGCATATCAAACGCACTGTGGAGTGGTGAAAACACCAGATAACGTGTTTCTCGCATTAAATATCTCGGATAGAGCGTTCTCGAAGATTCTGCATACTTCTGACAGAAGTCTCACCAGGATTATAGTACAAAATGCATATCTCAGCTTGAAACCCGACCGAAACCAAGATATCGCTGGTACTGCATATCAAACGCACTGTGGAGTGGTGAAAACACCAGAGAACGTGTTTCTCGCATTAAATAGCTCGAAAAGGACGATCCCGATGATTCTGCATACTTCTGACAGAAGTCTCATCAAGATTATCGTAGAAAATGCATATCTCAGCTTGAACGCCGACGAAATCAAAGATGTCGCCGGTTCTGCATTATCAAACGCACTGTGGAGTGGTGAAAACACCAGATAACGTGTTTCTCGCACTAACTAGCTCGAAAAGAGCGATCTCGATGTTTCAGCATACTTCGGACAGAAGTCCACCAAGATTATCGCAGAATATGCATATCTCAGCTTGAAACCCCACGAAAACCAAGATATCGCTGGTACTGCATATCAAACGCACTGTGGAGTGGTGAAAACACCAGATAACGTGTTTCTCGCATTAAATAGCTCGAAAAGAGCGATCTCGATGATTCAGCATACTTCGGACAGAAGTCTCACCAAGATTATCGCAGGAAATGCATATCTCAGCTTGAAACCCCACGAAAACCAAGATATCTCCGGTTCTGCATATCATACGCACTGTGGAGTGGTGAAAACACCAGATAACGTGTTTCTCGCATTGAATAGCTCGAAACGAGCGATCTCGATAATTAAGCATACTTCGGACGGAAGTCTCACCAAGATTATCGTAAAAAATGCATATCTCAGCTTGAAACCCCACGAAAACCAAGATATCGCTGGTTCTGCATATCAAACGCACTGTGGAGTGGTGAAAACACCAGATAACGTGTTTCTCGCATTAAATAGCTCGAAACGAGCGATCTCGATGATTCTGCATACTTCTAGCAGAAGTCTCACCAATATTATCGTAGAAAATGCATATCTCAGCTGGAAACACCTCGAAAATCAAGATATCGCCTGTTCTGCATATCAAACGCACTGTGGAGTGGTGCAAACAACCAGAGAACGTGTTTCTCGCATTAAATAGCTCGAAAAGAGCGATCTCGATGATTCAGCATACTTCGGACAGATGTCTCACCAAGATTATCGCAGGAAATGCATATCTCAGCTTGAAACCCGGCGAAAACCAAAATATCTCCGGTTCAGCATATCAAACGCACTGTGGAATGGTAAAAACACCCTGAAAACGTGTTTCTCGCATTAAATAGCTCGAATAGAGCGATCTCGATGATTCTTCATACTTCGGACAGAAGTCTCACCAAGATTATCGTAAAAAATGCATATCTCAGCTTGAAACCCCACGAAAGCCAAGATATCGCTGGTTCTGCATATCTAACGCACTGTGGAGTGGTGAAAACATCGGATAAGGTTTTTATCGCATTAACTAGCTCGAAAAGAGCGATCTCGTATGATTCAGCATACTTCGGACAGAAGTCTCACCAAGATTATCGCAGGAAATGCGTATCTCAGCTTGAAATGCCACGAAAACCAAGATATCGCTGGTTCTGCATATCAAACGCACTGTGGTGTGGTGAAAACACCAGATAACGTGTTTCTCGCATTAAATAGCTCGAAAAGAGCGATCTAGATGATTCAGCATACTTCGGACAGAAGTCCACCAAGATTATCGCAGAAAATGCATATCTCAGCTTGAAACCCCACGAAAACCAAGATATGTACTGTTCTGCATATCAAAGGCACTGTGGAGTGGTGAAAACACCAGATAACGTGTTTCTCGCACTAACTAGCTCGAAAAGAGCGATCTCGATGTTTCAGCATACTTCGGACAGAAGTCCACCAAGATTATCGCAGAATATGCATATCTCAGCTTGATACCCCACGAAAACCAAGATATCGCTGGTACTGCATATCAAACGCACTGTGGAGTGGTGAAAACACCAGATAACGTGTTTCTCGCATTAAATATCTCGGATAGAGCGTTCTCGAAGATTCTGCATACTTCTGACAGAAGTCTCACCAGGATTATAGTACAAAATGCATATCTCAGCTTGAAACTCGACCGAAACCAAGATATCGCTGGTACTGCATATCAAACGCACTGTGGAGTGGTGAAAACACCAGAGAACGTGTTTCTCGCATTAAGTAGCTCGAAAAGGACGATCCCGATGATTCTGCATACTTCTGACAGAAGTCTCATCAAGATTATCGTAGAAAATGCATATCTCAGCTTGAACGCCGACGAAATCAAAGATGTCGCCGGTTCTGCATTATCAAACGCACTGTGGAGTGGTGAAAACACCAGATAACGTGTTTCTCGCATTAAATAGCTCGAAAAGAGCGATCTCGATGATTCAGCATACTTCGGACAGAAGTCTCACCAAGATTATCGCAGGAAATGCATATCTCAGCTTGAAACCCCACGAAAACCAAGATATCTCCGGTTCTGCATATCCAACGCACTGTGGAGTGGTGAAAACACCAGATAACGTGTTTCTCGCATTAAATAGCTCGAAAAGAGCGTTCTCGAAGATTCTGCATACTTCTGACAGAAGTCTCACCAGGATTATCGCAGGAAATGCATATCTCAGCTTGAAACCCGACGAAAACCAAAATATCTCCGGTTCTGCATATCCAACGCACTGTGGAGTGGTGAAAACACCAGATAACGTGTTTCTCGCATTAAATAGCTCGAAAAGAGCGATCTCGATGATTCAGCATACTTCGGACAGAAGTCTCACAAAGATTATCGCAGGAAATGCATATCTCAGCTTGAAATGCCACGAAAACCAAGATATCGCTGGTTCTGCATATCAAACGCACTGTGAAGTGCTGAAAACACCAGATAACGTGTTTGTCGCATTAAATAGCTCGAATAGAGCGATCTCGACGTTTCTGCATACTTCGGACAGAAGTCTCACCAAGATTATCGTAGAAAATGCATATCTCACCTTGAAACCCCACGAAATCCAAGATATCTCCGGTTCTGCATATCAAACGCACTGTGGAGTGGTGAAAACTCCAGATAACGTGTTTCTCGCATTAAACAGCTCGAAAAGAGCGATCTCGATGTTTCAGCATACTTCGGACAGAAGTCCACCAAGATTATCGCAGAAAATGCATATCTCAGCTTGAAACCCCACGAAAACCAAGATATCGCTGGTACTGCATATCAAACGCCCTGTGGAGTCGTGAAAACACCAGATAACGTGTTTCTCTCATTAAATAGCTCGAAAAGAGCGCTCTCGACGTTTCTGCATACTTCGGACAGATGTTTCACCAAGCTTATCGTAGAAAATGCATATCTCAGCTTGAAACCCGACGAAAACCAAAATGTCTGCGGTTCTGCATATCCAACGCACTGTGGAGTGGTGAAAACACCAGATAACGTGTTTCTCGCATTAAATAGCTCGAAAAGAGCGTTCTCGAAGATTCTGCATACTTCTGACAGAAGTCTCACCAGGATTATCGTAGAAAATGCATATCTCAGCTTGAAACCCGACCGAAACCAAGATATCTCCGGTTCTGCATGTCAAACGCACTGTGGAGTGGTGAAAACACCAGAAAACGTGTTTCTCGCATTAAATAGCTCGAAAAGAGCGCCCTCGACGTTTCTGCATACTTCGGACAGATGTTTCACCAAGATTATCGCAGAAAATGCATATCTCTGCTTGAAACCCCACGAAAACCAGGATATCTACTGTTCTGCATATCCAACGAACTGCGGAGTGGTGAAAACCCCAGAAAACGTGTTTCTCGCATTAAATAGCTCGAAACGAGCGATCTCGATGATTCTGCATACTTCTAGCAGAAGTCTCACCAATATTATCGTAGAAAATGCATATCTCAGCTGGAAACACCTCGAAAATCAAGATATCGCCTGTTCTGCATATCAAACGCACTGTGGAGTGGTGCAAACAACCAGAGAACGTGTTTCTCGCATTAAATAGCTCGAAAAGAGCGATCTCGATGATTCAGCATACTTCGGACAGATGTCTCACCAAGATTATCGCAGGAAATGCATATCTCAGCTTGAAACCCGACGAAAACCAAAATATCTCCGGTTCAGCATATCAAACGCACTGTGGAATGGTAAAAACACCCTGAAAACGTGTTTCTCGCATTAAATAGCTCGAATAGAGCGATCTCGATGATTCTTCATACTTCGGACAGAAGTCTCACCAAGATTATCGTAAAAAATGCATATCTCAGCTTGAAACCCCACGAAAGCCAAGATATCGCTGGTTCTGCATATCTAACGCACTGTGGAGTGGTGAAAACATCGGATAAGGTTTTTATCGCATTAACTAGCTCGAAAAGAGCGATCTCGATGATTCAGCATACTTCGGACAGAAGTCTCACCAAGATTATCGCAGGAAATGCGTATCTCAGCTTGAAATGCCACGAAAACCAAGATATCGCTGGTTCTGCATATCAAACGCACTGTGGTGTGGTGAAAACACCAGATAACGTGTTTCTCGCATTAAATAGCTCGAAAAGAGCGATCTAGATGATTCAGCATACTTCGGACAGAAGTCCACCAAGATTATCGCAGAAAATGCATATCTCAGCTTGAAACCCCACGAAAACCAAGATATGTACTGTTCTGCATATCAAAGGCACTGTGGAGTGGTGAAAACACCAGATAACGTGTTTCTCGCACTAACTAGCTCGAAAAGAGCGATCTCGATGTTTCAGCATACTTCGGACAGAAGTCCACCAAGATTATCGCAGAATATGCATATCTCAGCTTGATACCCCACGAAAACCAAGATATCGCTGGTACTGCATATCAAACGCACTGTGGAGTGGTGAAAACACCAGATAACGTGTTTCTCGCATTAAATATCTCGGATAGAGCGTTCTCGAAGATTCTGCATACTTCTGACAGAAGTCTCACCAGGATTATAGTACAAAATGCATATCTCAGCTTGAAACCCGACCGAAACCAAGATATCGCTGGTACTGCATATCAAACGCACTGTGGAGTGGTGAAAACACCAGAGAACGTGTTTCTCGCATTAAATAGCTCGAAAAGGACGATCCCGATGATTCTGCATACTTCTGACAGAAGTCTCATCAAGATTATCGTAGAAAATGCATATCTCAGCTTGAACGCCGACGAAATCAAAGATGTCGCCGGTTCTGCATTATCAAACGCACTGTGGAGTGGTGAAAACACCAGATAACGTGTTTCTCGCACTAACTAGCTCGAAAAGAGCGATCTCGATGTTTCAGCATACTTCGGACAGAAGTCCACCAAGATTATCGCAGAATATGCATATCTCAGCTTGAAACCCCACGAAAACCAAGATATCGCTGGTACTGCATATCAAACGCACTGTGGAGTGGTGAAAACACCAGATAACGTGTTTCTCGCATTAAATAGCTCGAAAAGAGCGATCTCGATGATTCAGCATACTTCGGACAGAAGTCTCACCAAGATTATCGCAGGAAATGCATATCTCAGCTTGAAACCCCACGAAAACCAAGATATCTCCGGTTCTGCATATCATACGCACTGTGGAGTGGTGAAAACACCAGATAACGTGTTTCTCGCATTGAATAGCTCGAAACGAGCGATCTCGATAATTAAGCATACTTCGGACGGAAGTCTCACCAAGATTATCGTAAAAAATGCATATCTCAGCTTGAAACCCCACGAAAACCAAGATATCGCTGGTTCTGCATATCAAACGCACTGTGGAGTGGTGAAAACACCAGATAACGTGTTTCTCGCATTAAATAGCTCGAAACGAGCGATCTCGATGATTCTGCATACTTCTAGCAGAAGTCTCACCAATATTATCGTAGAAAATGCATATCTCAGCTGGAAACACCTCGAAAATCAAGATATCGCCTGTTCTGCATATCAAACGCACTGTGGAGTGGTGCAAACAACCAGAGAACGTGTTTCTCGCATTAAATAGCTCGAAAAGAGCGATCTCGATGATTCAGCATACTTCGGACAGATGTCTCACCAAGATTATCGCAGGAAATGCATATCTCAGCTTGAAACCCGACGAAAACCAAAATATCTCCGGTTCAGCATATCAAACGCACTGTGGAATGGTAAAAACACCCTGAAAACGTGTTTCTCGCATTAAATAGCTCGAATAGAGCGATCTCGATGATTCTTCATACTTCGGACAGAAGTCTCACCAAGATTATCGTAAAAAATGCATATCTCAGCTTGAAACCCCACGAAAGCCAAGATATCGCTGGTTCTGCATATCTAACGCACTGTGGAGTGGTGAAAACATCGGATAAGGTTTTTATCGCATTAACTAGCTCGAAAAGAGCGATCTCGTATGATTCAGCATACTTCGGACAGAAGTCTCACCAAGATTATCGCAGGAAATGCGTATCTCAGCTTGAAATGCCACGAAAACCAAGATATCGCTGGTTCTGCATATCAAACGCACTGTGGTGTGGTGAAAACACCAGATAACGTGTTTCTCGCATTAAATAGCTCGAAAAGAGCGATCTAGATGATTCAGCATACTTCGGACAGAAGTCCACCAAGATTATCGCAGAAAATGCATATCTCAGCTTGAAACCCCACGAAAACCAAGATATGTACTGTTCTGCATATCAAAGGCACTGTGGAGTGGTGAAAACACCAGATAACGTGTTTCTCGCACTAACTAGCTCGAAAAGAGCGATCTCGATGTTTCAGCATACTTCGGACAGAAGTCCACCAAGATTATCGCAGAATATGCATATCTCAGCTTGATACCCCACGAAAACCAAGATATCGCTGGTACTGCATATCAAACGCACTGTGGAGTGGTGAAAACACCAGATAACGTGTTTCTCGCATTAAATATCTCGGATAGAGCGTTCTCGAAGATTCTGCATACTTCTGACAGAAGTCTCACCAGGATTATAGTACAAAATGCATATCTCAGCTTGAAACTCGACCGAAACCAAGATATCGCTGGTACTGCATATCAAACGCACTGTGGAGTGGTGAAAACACCAGAGAACGTGTTTCTCGCATTAAGTAGCTCGAAAAGGACGATCCCGATGATTCTGCATACTTCTGACAGAAGTCTCATCAAGATTATCGTAGAAAATGCATATCTCAGCTTGAACGCCGACGAAATCAAAGATGTCGCCGGTTCTGCATTATCAAACGCACTGTGGAGTGGTGAAAACACCAGATAACGTGTTTCTCGCACTAACTAGCTCGAAAAGAGCGATCTCGATGTTTCAGCATACTTCGGACAGAAGTCCACCAAGATTATCGCAGAATATGCATATCTCAGCTTGAAACCCCACGAAAACCAAGATATCGCTGGTACTGCATATCAAACGCACTGTGGAGTGGTGAAAACACCAGATAACGTGTTTCTCGCATTAAATAGCTCGAAAAGAGCGATCTCGATGATTCAGCATACTTCGGACAGAAGTCTCACCAAGATTATCGCAGGAAATGCATATCTCAGCTTGAAACCCCACGAAAACCAAGATATCTCCGGTTCTGCATATCATACGCACTGTGGAGTGGTGAAAACACCAGATAACGTGTTTCTCGCATTGAATAGCTCGAAACGAGCGATCTCGATAATTAAGCATACTTCGGACGGAAGTCTCACCAAGATTATCGTAAAAAATGCATATCTCAGCTTGAAACCCCACGAAAACCAAGATATCGCTGGTTCTGCATATCAAACGCACTGTGGAGTGGTGAAAACACCAGATAACGTGTTTCTCGCACTAACTAGCTCGAAAAGAGCGATCTCGATGTTTCAGCATACTTCGGACAGAAGTCCACCAAGATTATCGCAGAATATGCATATCTCAGCTTGAAACCCCACGAAAACCAAGATATCGCTGGTACTGCATATCAAACGCACTGTGGAGTGGTGAAAACACCAGATAACGTGTTTCTCGCATTAAATAGCTCGAAAAGAGCGATCTCGATGATTCAGCATACTTCGGACAGAAGTCTCACCAAGATTATCGCAGGAAATGCATATCTCAGCTTGAAACCCCACGAAAACCAAGATATCTCCGGTTCTGCATATCCAACGAACTGTGGAGTGGTGAAAACCCCAGAAAATGTGTTTCTCGCATTAAATAGCTCGAAAAGAGCGCCCTCGATGTTTCAGCATACTTCGGACAGAAGTCCACCAAGATTATCGCAGAAAATGCATATCTCAGCTTGAAACCCCACGAAAACCAAGTTATGTACTGTTCTGCATATCAAAGGCACTGCGGAGTGGTGAAAACACCAGATAACGTGTTTCTCGCACTAACTAGCTCGAAAAGAGCGATCTCGATGTTTCAGCATACTTCGGACAGAAGTCCACCAAGATTATCGCAGAATATGCATATCTCAGCTTGAAACCCCACGAAAACCAAGATATCGCTGGTACTGCATATCAAACGCACTGTGGAGTGGTGAAAACACCAGATAACGTGTTTCTCGCATTAAATAGCTCGAAAAGAGCGTTCTCGAAGATTCTGCATACTTCGGACAGATGTTTCACCCAGATTTTCGCAGAAAATGCATATCTCTGCTTGAAACCCCACGAAAACCAGGATATCTACTGTTCTGCATATCCAACGAACTGCGGAGTGGTGAAAACCCCAGAAAACGAGTTTCTCGCATTAAATAGCTCGAAACGAGCGATGTCGATGATTCTGCATACTTCGGACAGAAATCTCACCAAAATTATCGTAAAAAATGCATATTTCAGCTTGAAACCCCACGAAAACCAAGATATCGCTGGTTCTGCATATCAAACGCACTGTGGAGTGCTGAAAACACCAGATAACGTGTTTGTCGCAATAAGTAGCTCGAAAAGAGCGTTCTCGAAGATCCTGCATACGTCTGACAGAAGTCTCACCACGATTATCGTAGAAATAGCATATCTCAGCTTGAAACCCGACGAAAACCGAGTTATCTCCGGTTCTGCACATCAAACGTACCGTGGAGTGGTGAAAACACCAGAAAACGTGTTTCGCGCATTAAGTAGCTCGAATAGAGCGATCTCGATGTTTCTTCATACTTCTGACAGAAGTCTGACCAGGTTTATCGTAGAAAATGCATATCTCAGCTTGAAACCCGACCGAAACCAAGATATCTCCGGTTCTGCATATCCAACGCACTGTGGAGTGGTGAAAACACCAGATAACGTGTTTCTCGCATTAAATAGCTCGAAACGAGCGATCTCGATGATTCTGCATACTTCGGACAGAAGTCTCAACAAGATTATCGCAGAAAATGCATATCTCAGCTTGAAACCCCACGAAAACCAAGATATGTACTGTTCTGCATATCAAACGCACTGTGGAGTGGTGAAAACACCAGATAACGTGTTTCTAGCATAAAATAGCTCGATAAGAGGGATATAGATGATTCTGCATACTTCTGACAAAAGACCCACCAAGATTATAGCAGAAAATGCATATCTCAGCTGGAAACACCACGAAAATCAAGATATCGCCGGTTCTGCATATCAAACGCACTGTGGAGTGGTGAAAACAACCAGAGAACGTGTTTCTCGCATTAAATAGCTTGAAAAGAGCGATCTCTATGATTCAGCATACTTCGGACAGAAGTCTCACCAAGATTATCGCAGGAAATGCATATCTCAGCTTGAAACCCCACGAAAACCAAGATATCTCCGGTTCTGCATATCCAACGAACTGTGGAGTGGTAAAAACCCCAGAAAACGTGTTTCTCGCATTAAATAGTTCGAAAAGAGCGCTCTCGACGTTTCTGCATACTTGGGACAGATGTTTCACCAAGCTTATCGTAGAAAATGCATATCTCAGCTTGAAACCCGACGAAAACCAAAATGTCTGCGGTTCTGCATATCCAACGCACTGTGGAGTGGTGAAAACACCAGATAACGTGTTTCTCGCATTAAATAGCTCGACAAGAGCGTTCCCGAAGATTCTGCATACTTCTGACAGAAGTCTCACCAGGATTATCGTAGAAAATGCATATCTTAGCTTGAAACCCGACCGAAACCAAGATATCGCTGGTACTGCATATCAAACGCACTGTGGAGTGGTGAAAACAACCAGAGATCGTGTTTCTCGCATTAAATAGCTCGAAAAGAGCGATCTCGATGATTCAGCATACTTCGGACAGAAGTCTCACAAAGATTATCGCAGGAAATGCATATCTCAGCTTGAAACCCCACGAAAACCAAGATATCGCCGGTTCTGCATATCAAACGCACTGTGGAGTGGTGAAAACTCAAGATAACGTGTTTCTCGCATTAAACAGCTCGAAAAGAGCGTTCTCGAAGATTCTGCATACTTCTGACAGAAGTCTCACCAGGATTATCGTAGAAAATGCATATCTCAGCTTGAAACCCGACCGAAACCAAGATATCTCCGGTTCTGCATGTCAAACGGACTGTGAAGTGGTGAAAACACCAGATAACGTGTTTCTCGCTCTAACTAGCTAGAAAAGAGCGATCTAGATGATTCAGCATACTTCGGACAGAAGTCCACCAAGATTATCGCAGAAAATGCATATCTCAGCTTGAAACCCCACGAAAACCAAGATATCGCTGGTACTGCATATCAAACGCACTGTGGAGTCGTGAAAACACCAGATAACGTGTTTCTCTCATTAAATAGCTCGAAAAGAGCGCTCTCGACGTTTCTGCATACTTCGGACAGATGTTTCACCAAGCTTATCGTAGAAAATGCATATCTCAGCTTGAAACCCGACGAAAACGAAAATGTCTGCGGTTCTGCATATCCAACGCACTGTGGAGTGGTGAAAACACCAGATAACGTGTTTCTCGCATTAAATAGCTCGAAAAGAGCGTTCTCGAAGATTCTGCATACTTCTGACAGAAGTCTCACCAGGATTATCGCAGGAAATGCATATCTCAGCTTGAAACCCGACGAAAACCAAAATATCTCCGGTTCTGCATATCCAACGCACTGTGGAGTGGTGAAAACACCAGATAACGTGTTTCTCGCATTAAATAGCTCGAAAAGAGCGATCTCGATGATTCAGCATACTTCGGACAGAAGTCTCACAAAGATTATCGCAGGAAATGCATATCTCAGCTTGAAATGCCACGAAAACCAAGATATCGCTGGTTCTGCATATCAAACGCACTGTGGAGTGGTGAAAACTCAAGATAACGTGTTTCTCGCATTAAACAGCTCGAAAAGAGCGTTCTCGAAGATTCTGCATACTTCTGACAGAAGTCTCACCAGGATTATCGTAGAAAATGCATATCTCAGCTTGAAACCCGACCGAAACCAAGATATCTCCGGTTCTGCATGTCAAACGCACTGTGGAGTGGTGAAAACACCAGAAAACGTGTTTCTCGCATTAAATAGCTCGAAAAGAGCGCCCTCGACGTTTCTGCATACTTCGGACAGATGTTTCACCAAGATTATCGCAGAAAATGCATATCTCTGCTTGAAACCCCACGAAAACCAGGATATCTACTGTTCTGCATATCCAACGAACTGCGGAGTGGTGAAAACCCCAGAAAACGTGTTTCTCGCATTAAATAGCTCGAAACGAGCGATCTCGATGATTCTGCATACTTCTAGCAGAAGTCTCACCAAGATTATCGTACAAAATGCATATCTCAGCTGGAAACACCTCGAAAATCAAGATATCGCCTGTTCTGCATATCAAACGCACTGTGGAGTGGTGCAAACAACCAGAGAACGTGTTTCTCGCATTAAATAGCTCGAAAAGAGCGATCTCGATGATTCAGCATACTTCGGACAGAAGTCTCACCAAGATTATCGTAAAAAATGCATATCTCAGCTTGAAACCCCACGAAAGCCAAGATATCGCTGGTTCTGCATATCTAACGCACTGTGGAGTGGTGAAAACAACGGATAAGGTTTTTATCGCATTAACTAGCTCGAAAAGAGCGATCTCGATGATTCAGCATACTTCGGACAGAAGTCTCACCAAGATTATCGCAGGAAATGCGTATCTCAGCTTGAAATGCCACGAAAACCAAGATATCGCTGGTTCTGCATATCAAACGCACTGTGGTGTGGTGAAAACACCAGATAACGTGTTTCTCGCATTAAATAGCTCGAAAAGAGCGATCTAGATGATTCAGCATACTTCGGACAGAAGTCTCACCAAGATTATCGCAGAAAATGCATATCTCAGCTTGAAACCCCACGAAAACCAAGATATCGCTGGTACTGCATATCAAACGAACTGTGGAGTGTTGAAAACCCCAGAAAACGAGTTTCTCGAATTAAATAGCTCGAAAAGAGCGCTTTCGATGTTTCAGCATACTTCGGACAGAAGTCCACCAAGATTATCGCAGAAAATGCATATCTCAGCTTGAAACCCCACGAAAACCAAGATATGTACTGTTCTGCATATCAAAGGCACTGTGGAGTGGTGAAAACACCAGATAACGTGTTTCTCGCACTAACTAGCTCGAAAAGAGCGATCTCGATGTTTCAGCATACTTCGGACAGAAGTCCACCAAGATTATCGCAGAATATGCATATCTCAGCTTGATACCCCACGAAAACCAAGATATCGCGGGTACTGCATATCAAACGCACTGTGGAGTGGTGAAAACACCAGATAATGTGTTTCTCGCATTAAATATCTCGGATAGAGCGTTCTCGAAGATTCTGCATACTTCTGACAGAAGTCTCACCAGGATTATCGTACAAAATGCATATCTCAGCTTGAAACCCGACCGAAACCAAGATATCGCTGGTACTGCATATCAAACGCACTGTGGAGTGGTGAAAACACCAGAGAACGTGTTTCTCGCATTAAATAGCTCGAAAAGGACGATCCCGATGATTCTGCATACTTCTGACAGAAGTCTCATCAAGATTATCGTAGAAAATGCATATCTCAGCTTGAACGCCGACGAAATCAAAGATGTCGCCGGTTCTGCATTATCAAACGCACTGTGGAGTGGTGAAAACACCAGATAACGTGTTTCTCGCACTAACTAGCTCGAAAAGAGCGATCTCGATGTTTCAGCATACTTCGGACAGAAGTCCACCAAGATTATCGCAGAATATGCATATCTCAGCTTGAAACCCCACGAAAACCAAGATATCGCTGGTACTGCATATCAAACGCACTGTGGAGTGGTGAAAACACCAGATAACGTGTTTCTCGCATTAAATAGCTCGAAAAGAGCGATCTCGATGATTCAGCATACTTCGGACAGAAGTCTCACCAAGATTATCGCAGGAAATGCATATCTCAGCTTGAAACCCCACGAAAACCAAGATATCTCCGGTTCTGCATATCATACGCACTGTGGAGTGGTGAAAACACCAGATAACGTGTTTCTCGCATTGAATAGCTCGAAACGAGCGATCTCGATAATTAAGCATACTTCGGACGGAAGTCTCACCAAGATTATCGTAAAAAATGCATATCTCAGCTTGAAACCCCACGAAAACCAAGATATCGCTGGTTCTGCATATCAAACGCACTGTGGAGTGGTGAAAACACCAGATAACGTGTTTCTCGCACTAACTAGCTCGAAAAGAGCGATCTCGATGTTTCAGCATACTTCGGACAGAAGTCCACCAAGATTATCGCAGAATATGCATATCTCAGCTTGAAACCCCACGAAAACCAAGATATCGCTGGTACTGCATATCAAACGCACTGTGGAGTGGTGAAAACACCAGATAACGTGTTTCTCGCATTAAATAGCTCGAAAAGAGCGATCTCGATGATTCAGCATACTTCGGACAGAAGTCTCACCAAGATTATCGCAGGAAATGCATATCTCAGCTTGAAACCCCACGAAAACCAAGATATCTCCGGTTCTGCATATCCAACGAACTGTGGAGTGGTGAAAACCCCAGAAAATGTGTTTCTCGCATTAAATAGCTCGAAAAGAGCGCCCTCGATGTTTCAGCATACTTCGGACAGAAGTCCACCAAGATTATCGCAGAAAATGCATATCTCAGCTTGAAACCCCACGAAAACCAAGTTATGTACTGTTCTGCATATCAAAGGCACTGCGGAGTGGTGAAAACACCAGATAACGTGTTTCTCGCACTAACTAGCTCGAAAAGAGCGATCTCGATGTTTCAGCATACTTCGGACAGAAGTCCACCAAGATTATCGCAGAATATGCATATCTCAGCTTGAAACCCCACGAAAACCAAGATATCGCTGGTACTGCATATCAAACGCACTGTGGAGTGGTGAAAACACCAGATAACGTGTTTCTCGCATTAAATAGCACGAAAAGAGCGTTCTCGAAGATTCTGCATACTTCGGACAGATGTTTCACCCAGATTTTCGCAGAAAATGCATATCTCTGCTTGAAACCCCACGAAAACCAGGATATCTACTGTTCTGCATATCCAACGAACTGCGGAGTGGTGAAAACCCCAGAAAACGAGTTTCTCGCATTAAATAGCTCGAAACGAGCGATGTCGATGATTCTGCATACTTCGGACAGAAATCTCACCAAAATTATCGTAAAAAATGCATATTTCAGCTTGAAACCCCACGAAAACCAAGATATCGCTGGTTCTGCATATCAAACGCACTGTGGAGTGCTGAAAACACCAGATAACGTGTTTGTCGCAATAAGTAGCTCGAAAAGAGCGTTCTCGAAGATCCTGCATACGTCTGACAGAAGTCTCACCACGATTATCGTAGAAAATGCATATCTCAGCTTGAAACCCGACGAAAACCGAGTTATCTCCGGTTCTGCACATCAAACGTACCGTGGAGTGGTGAAAACACCAGAAAACGTGTTTCGCGCATTAAGTAGCTCGAAAAGAGCGTTCTCGAAGATTCTGCATACTTCTGACAGAAGTCTGACCAGGTTTATCGTAGAAAATGCATATCTCAGCTTGAAACCCGACCGAAACCAAGATATCTCCGGTTCTGCATATCCAACGCACTTAGGAGTGGTGAAAACACCAGATAACGTGTTTCTCGCATTAAATAGCTCGAAACGAGCGATCTCGATGATTCTGCATACTTCGGACAGAAGTCTCAACAAGATTATCGCAGAAAATGCATATCTCAGCTTGAAACCCCACGAAAACCAAGATATGTACTGTTCTGCATATCAAACGCACTGTGGAGTGGTGATAACACCAGATAACGTGTTTCTAGCATAAAATAGCTCGATAAGAGGGATATAGATGATTCTGCATACTTCTGACAAAAGACCCACCAAGATTATAGCAGAAAATGCATATCTCAGCTGGAAACACCACGAAAATCAAGATATCGCCGGTTCTGCATATCAAACGCACTGTGGAGTGGTGAAAACAACCAGAGAACGTGTTTCTCGCATTAAATAGCTTGAAAAGAGCGATCTCGATGATTCAGCATACTTCGGACAGAAGTCTCACCAAGATTATCGCAGGAAATGCATATCTCAGCTTGAAACCCCACGAAAACCAAGATATCGCTGGTTCTGCATATCAAACGCACTGTGGAGTGCTGAAAACACCAGATAACGTGTTTGTCGCAATAAGTAGCTCGAAAAGAGCGTTCTCGAAGATCCTGCATACGTCTGACAGAAGTCTCACCACGATTATCGTAGAAAATGCATATCTCAGCTTGAAACCCGACCGAAACCAAGATATCGCTGGTACTGCATATCAAACGCACTGTGGAGTGGTGAAAACAACCAGAGATCGTGTTTCTCGCATTAAATAGCTTGAAAAGAGCGATCTCGATGATTCAGCATACTTCGGACAGAAGTCTCACCAAGATTATCGCAGGAAATGCATATCTCAGCTTGAAACCCCACGAAAACCAAGATATCGCTGGTTCTGCATATCAAACGCACTGTGGAGTGCTGAAAACACCAGATAACGTGTTTGTCGCAATAAGTAGCTCGAAAAGAGCGTTCTCGAAGATTCTGCATACTTCGGACAGATGTTTCACCCAGATTTTCGCAGAAAATGCATATCTCTGCTTGAAACCCCACGAAAACCAGGATATCTACTGTTCTGCATATCCAACGAACTGCGGAGTGGTGAAAACCCCAGAAAACGAGTTTCTCGCATTAAATAGCTCGAAACGAGCGATGTCGATGATTCTGCATACTTCGGACAGAAATCTCACCAAAATTATCGTAAAAAATGCATATTTCAGCTTGAAACCCCACGAAAACCAAGATATCGCTGGTTCTGCATATCAAACGCACTGTGGAGTGCTGAAAACACCAGATAACGTGTTTGTCGCAATAAGTAGCTCGAAAAGAGCGTTCTCGAAGATCCTGCATACGTCTGACAGAAGTCTCACCACGATTATCGTAGAAAATGCATATCTCAGCTTGAAACCCGACGAAAACCGAGTTATCTCCGGTTCTGCACATCAAACGTACCGTGGAGTGGTGAAAACACCAGAAAACGTGTTTCGCGCATTAAATAGCTCGAAAAGAGCGCTCTCGACGTTTCTGCATACTTGGGACAGATGTTTCACCAAGCTTATCGTAGAAAATGCATATCTCAGCTTGAAACCCGACGAAAACCAAAATGTCTGCGGTTCTGCATATCCAACGCACTGTGGAGTGGTGAAAACACCAGATAACGTGTTTCTCGCATTAAATAGCTCGACAAGAGCGTTCCCGAAGATTCTGCATACTTCTGACAGAAGTCTCACCAGGATTATCGTAGAAAATGCATATCTTAGCTTGAAACCCGACCGAAACCAAGATATCGCTGGTACTGCATATCAAACGCACTGTGGAGTGGTGAAAACAACCAGAGATCGTGTTTCTCGCATTAAATAGCTCGAAAAGAGCGATCTCGATGATTCAGCATACTTCGGACAGAAGTCTCACAAAGATTATCGCAGGAAATGCATATCTCAGCTTGAAACCCCACGAAAACCAAGATATCGCCGGTTCTGCATATCAAACGCACTGTGGAGTGGTGAAAACTCAAGATAACGTGTTTCTCGCATTAAACAGCTCGAAAAGAGCGTTCTCGAAGATTCTGCATACTTCTGACAGAAGTCTCACCAGGATTATCGTAGAAAATGCATATCTCAGCTTGAAACCCGACCGAAACCAAGATATCTCCGGTTCTGCATGTCAAACGGACTGTGAAGTGGTGAAAACACCAGATAACGTGTTTCTCGCTCTAACTAGCTAGAAAAGAGCGATCTAGATGATTCAGCATACTTCGGACAGAAGTCCACCAAGATTATCGCAGAAAATGCATATCTCAGCTTGAAACCCCACGAAAACCAAGATATCGCTGGTACTGCATATCAAACGCACTGTGGAGTCGTGAAAACACCAGATAACGTGTTTCTCTCATTAAATAGCTCGAAAAGAGCGCTCTCGACGTTTCTGCATTGTTCGGACAGATGTTTCACCAAGCTTATCGTAGAAAATGCATATCTCAGCTTGAAACCCGAAGAAAACCAAAATGTCTGCGGTTCTGCATATCCAACGCACTGTGGAGTGGTGAAAACACCAGATAACGTGTTTCTCGCATTAAATAGCTCGAAAAGAGCGTTCTCGAAGATTCTGCATACTTCTGACAGAAGTCTCACCAGGATTATCGCAGGAAATGCATATCTCAGCTTGAAACCCGACGAAAACCAAAATATCTCCGGTTCTGCATATCCAACGCACTGTGGAGTGGTGAAAACACCAGATAACGTGTTTCTCGCATTAAACAGCTCGAAAAGAGCGATCTCGATGATTCAGCATACTTCGGACAGAAGTCTCACAAAGATTATCGCAGGAAATGCATATCTCAGCTTGAAATGCCACGAAAACCAAGATATCGCTGGTTCTGCATATCAAACGCACTGTGAAGTGCTGAAAACACCAGATAACGTGTTTGTCGCATTAAATAGCTCGAATAGAGCGATCTCGACGTTTCTGCATACTTCGGACAGAAGTCTCACCAAGATTATCGTAGAAAATGCATATCTCAGCTTGAAACCCCACGAAATCCAAGATATCTCCGGTTCTGCATATCAAACGCACTGTGGAGTGGTGAAAACTCCAGATAACGTGTTTCTCGCATTAAACAGCTCGAAAAGAGCGATCTCGATGTTTCAGCATACTTCGGACAGAAGTCCACCAAGATTATCGCAGAAAATGCATATCTCAGCTTGAAACCCCACGAAAACCAAGATATCGCTGGTACTGCATATCAAACGCACTGTGGAGTGGTGAAAACACCAGATAACGTGTTTCTCGCATTAAATAGCTCGAAAAGAGCGTTCTCGAAGATTCTGCATACTTCGGACAGATGTTTCACCCAGATTTTCGCAGAAAATGCATATCTCTGCTTGAAACCCCACGAAAACCAGGATATCTACTGTTCTGCATATCCAACGAACTGCGGAGTGGTGAAAACCCCAGAAAACGAGTTTCTCGCATTAAATAGCTCGAAACGAGCGATCTCGATGATTCTGCATACTTCTAACAGAAGTCTCACCAAGATTATCGTAGAAAATGCATATCTCAGCTGGAAACACCTCGAAAATCAAGATATCGCCTGTTCTGCATATCAAACGCACTGTGGAGTGGTGAAAACAACCATAGAACGTGTTTCTCGCATTAAATAGCTCGAAAAGAGCGATCTCGATGATTCAGCATACTTCGGACAGAAGTCTCACCAAGATTATCGCAGGAAATGCATATCTCAGCTTGAAACCCCACGAAAACCAAGATATCTCCGGTTCTGCATATCCATCGAACTGTGGAGTGGTGAGAACCCCAGAAAACGTGTTTCTCGCATTAAATAGCTCGAAAAGAGAGCTCGCAACGTTTCTGCATACTTCGGACAGATGTTTCACCAAGCTTATCGTAGAAAATGCATATCTCAGCTTGAAACCCGACGAAAACCAAAATGTCTGCGGTTCTGCATATCCAACGCACTGTGGAGTGGTGAAAACACCAGATAACGTGTTTCTCGCATTCAATAGCTCGAAAAGAGCGTTCTCGAAGATTCTGCATACTTCTGACAGAAGTCTCACCAGGATTATCGTAGAAAATGCATATCTCAGCTTGAAACCCGACCGAAACCAAGATATCTCCGGTTCTGCATGTCAAACGCACTGTGGAGTGGTGAAAACACCAGAAAACGTGTTTCTCGCATTAAATAGCTCGAAAAGAGCGCCCTCGACGTTTCTGCATACTTCGGACAGATGTTTCACCAAGATTATCGCAGAAAATGCATATCTCTGCTTGAAACCCCACGAAAACCAAGATATCTCCGGTTCTGCATATCCAACGCACTGTGAAGTGCTGAAAACACCAGATAACGTGTTTGTCGCATTAAATAGCTCGAATAGAGCGATCTCGACGTTTCTGCATACTTCGGACAGAAGTCTCACCAAGATTATCGTAGAAAATGCATATCTCAGCTTGAAACCCCACGAAAACCAAGATATCTCCGGTTCTGCATATCAAACGCACTGTGGAGTGGTGAAAACTCCAGATAACGTGTTTCTCGCATTAAACAGCTCGAAAAGAGCGATCTCGATGTTTCAGCATACTTCGGACAGAAGTCCACCAAGATTATCGCAGAAAATGCATATCTCAGCTTGAAACCCCACGAAAACCAAGATATCGCTGGTACTGCATATCAAACGCACTGTGGAGTCGTGAAAACACCAGATAACGTGTTTCTCTCATTAAATAGCTCGAAAAGAGCGCTCTCGACGTTTCTGCATACTTCGGACAGATGTTTCACCAAGCTTATCGTAGAAAATGCATATCTCAGCTTGAAACCCGACGAAAACCAAAATGTCTGCGGTTCTGCATATCCAACGCACTGTGGAGTGGTGAAAACACCAGATAACGTGTTTCTCGCATTAAATAGCTCGAAAAGAGCGTTCTCGAAGATTCTGCATACTTCTGACAGAAGTCTCACCAGGATTATCGTAGAAAATGCATATCTCAGCTTGAAACCCGACCGAAACCAAGATATCTCCGGTTCTGCATGTCAAACGCACTGTGGAGTGGTGAAAACACCAGAAAACGTGTTTCTCGCATTAAATAGCTCGAAAAGAGCGCCCTCGACGTTTCTGCATACTTCGGACAGATGTTTCACCAAGATTATCGCAGAAAATGCATATCTCTGCTTGAAACCCCACGAAAACCAGGATATCTACTGTTCTGCATATCCAACGAACTGCGGAGTGGTGAAAACCCCAGAAAACGTGTTTCTCGCATTAAATAGCTCGAAACGAGCGATCTCGATGATTCTGCATACTTCTAGCAGAAGTCTCACCAAGATTATCGTAGAAAATGCATATCTCAGCTGGAAACACCTCGAAAATCAAGATATCGCCTGTTCTGCATATCAAACGCACTGTGGAGTGGTGCAAACAGCCAGAGAACGTGTTTCTCGCATTAAATAGCTCGAAAAGAGCGATCTCGATGATTCAGCATACTTCGGACAGATGTCTCACCAAGATTATCGCAGGAAATGCATATCTCAGCTTGAAACCCGACGAAAACCAAAATATCTCCGGTTCTGCATATCCAACGCACTGTGGAGTGGTGAAAACACCAGATAACGTGTTTCTCGCATTAAATAGCTCGAAACGAGCGATCTCGATGATTCTGCATACTTCGGACAGAAATCTCACCAAAATTATCGTAAAAAATGCATATCTCAGATTGAAACCCCACGAAAACCAAGATATCGCAGTGTTCAGCATATCAAACGCACTGTGGAATGGTAAAAACACCCTGAAAACGTGTTTCTCGCATAAAATAGCTCGAATAGAGCGATCTCGATGATTCTTCATACTTCGGACAGAAGTCTCACCAAGATTATCGTAAAAAATGCATATCTCAGCTTGAAACCCCACGAAAGCCAAGATATCGCTGGTTCTGCATATCTAACGCACTGTGGAGTGGTGAAAACACCGGATAAGGTTTTTATCGCATTAACTAGCTCGAAAAGAGCGATCTCGATGATTCAGCCTACTTCGGACAGAAGTCTCACCAAGATTATCGCAGGAAATGCGTATCTCAGCTTGGAATGCCACGAAAACCAAGATATCGCTGGTTCTGCATATCAAACGCACTGTGGTGTGGTGAAAACACCAGATAACGTGTTTCTCGCATTAAATAGCTCGAAAAGAGCGATCTAGATGATTCAGCATACTTCGGACAGAAGTCTCACCAAGATTATCGCAGAAAATGCATATCTCAGCTTGAAACCCCACGAAAACCAAGATATCGCTGGTACTGCATATCAAACGAACTGTGGAGTGTTGAAAACCCCAGAAAACGAGTTTCTCGAATTAAATAGCTCGAAAAGAGCGCTCTCGATGTTTCAGCATACTTCGGACAGAAGTCCACCAAGATTATCGCAGAAAATGCATATCTCAGCTTGAAACCCCACGAAAACCAAGATATGTACTGTTCTGCATATCAAAGGCACTGTGGAGTGGTGAAAACACCAGATAACGTGTTTCTCGCACTAACTAGCTCGAAAAGAGCGATCTCGATGTTTCAGCATACTTCGGACAGAAGTCCACCAAGATTATCGCAGAATATGCATATCTCAGCTTGATACCCCACGAAAACCAGGATATCGCTGGTACTGCATATCAAACGCACTGTGGAGTGGTGAAAACACCAGATAACGTATTTCTCGCATTAAATATCTCGGAAAGAGCGTTCTCGAAGATTCTGCATACTTCTGACAGAAGTCTCACCAGGATTATCGTACAAAATGCATATCTCAGCTTGAAACCCGACCGAAACCAAGATATCGCTGGTACTGCATATCAAACGCACTGTGGAGTGGTGAAAACACCAGAGAACGTGTTTCTCGCATTAAATAGCTCGAAAAGGACGATCCCGATGATTCTGCATACTTCTGACAGAAGTCTCATCAAGATTATCGTAGAAAATGCATATCTCAGCTTGAACGCCGACGAAATCAAAGATGTCGCCGGTTCTGCATTATCAAACGCACTGTGGAGTGGTGAAAACACCAGATAACGTGTTTCTCGCATAAAATAGCTCGATAAGAGGGATCTAGATGATTCTACATACTTCTGACAAAAGACCCACCAAGATTATAGCTGAAAATGCATATCTCAGCTGGAAACACCACGAAAATCAAGATATTGCCGGTTCTGCATATCAAACGCACTGTGGAGTGGTGAAAACAACCAGAGAACGTGTTTCTCGCATTAAATAGTTCGAAAAGAGCGCTCTCGACGTTTCTGCATACTTCGGACAGAAGTCTCACCAAGATTATCGCAGGAAATGCATATCTCAAGTTGAAACCCCACGAAAACCAAGATATCTCCGGTTCTGCATATCCAACGAACTGTGGAGTGGTGAAAACCCCAGAAAATGTGTTTCTCGCATTAAATAGCTCGAAAAGAGCGCCCTCGATGTTTCAGCATACTTCGGACAGAAGTCCACCAAGATTATCGCAGAAAATGCATATCTCAGCTTGAAACCCCACGAAAACCAAGATATGTACTGTTCTGCATATCAAAGGCACTGTGGAGTGGTGAAAACACCAGATAACGTGTTTCTCGCACTAACTAGCTCGAAAAGAGCGATCTCGATGTTTCAGCATACTTCGGACAGAAGTCCACCAAGATTATCGCAGAATATGCATATCTCAGCTTGAAACCCCACGAAAACCAAGATATCGCTGGTACTGCATATCAAACGCACTGTGGAGTGGTGAAAACACCAGATAACGTGTTTCTCGCATTAAATAGCTCGAAAAGAGCGTTCTCGAAGATTCTGCATACTTCGGACAGATGTTTCACCCAGATTTTCGCAGAAAATGCATATCTCTGCTTGAAACCCCACGAAATCCAGGATATCTACTGTTCTGCATATCCAACGAACTGCGGAGTGGTGAAAACCCCAGAAAACGAGTGTCTCGCATTAAATAGCTCGAAACGAGCGATCTCGATGATTCTGCATACTTCTAACAGAAGTCTCACCAAGATTATCGTAGAAAATGCATATCTCAGCTGGAAACACCTCGAAAATCAAGATATCGCCTGTTCTGCATATCAAACGCACTGTGGAGTGGTGAAAACAACCAGAGAACGTGTTTCTCGCATTAAATAGCTCGAAAAGAGCGATCTCGATGATTCAGCATACTTCGGACAGAAGTCTCACCAAGATTATCGCAGGAAATGCATATCTCAGCTTGAAACCCCACGAAAACCAAGATATCTCCGGTTCTGCATATCCAACGAACTGTGGAGTGGTGAAAACCCCAGAAAACGTGTTTCTCGCATTAAATAGCTCGAAAAGAGCGCTCGCGACGTTTCTGCATACTTCGGACAGATGTTTCACCAAGCTTATCGTAGAAAATGCATATCTCAGCTTGAAACCCGACGAAAACCAATATGTCTGCGGTTCTGCATATCCAACGCACTGTGGAGTGGTGAAAACACCAGATAACGTGTTTCTCGCATTCAATAGCTCGAAAAGAGCGTTCTCGAAGATTCTGCATACTTCTGACAGAAGTCTCACCAGGATTATCGTAGAAAATGCATATCTTAGCTTGAAACCCGACCGAAACCAAGATATCGCTGGTACTGCATATCAAACGCACTGTGGAGTGGTGAAAACAACCAGAGAACGTGTTTCTCGCATTAAATAGCTCGAAAAGAGCGATCTCGATGATTCAGCATACGTCGGACAGAAGTCTCACAAAGATTATCGCAGGAAATGCATATCTTAGCTTGAAACCCCACGAAAACCAGGATATCGCCGGTTCTGCATATTAAACGCACTGTGGAGTGGTGAAAACACCAGATAACGTGTTTCTCGCATTAACTAGCTCGAAAAGAGCGATCTGGATGTTTCAGCATACTTCGGACAGAAGTCCACCAAGATTATCGCAGAAAATGCATATCTCAGCTTGAAACCCCACGAAAACCAAGATATCGCTGGTACTGCATATCAAACGCACTGTGGAGTGGTGAAAACAACCAGAGAACGTGTTTCTCGCATTAAATAGCTCGAAAAGAGCGATCTCGATGATTCAGCATACTTCGGACAGAAGTCTCACAAAGATTATCGCAGGAAATGCATATCTTAGCTTGAAACCCCACGAAAACCAGGATATCGCCGGTTCTGCATATTAAACGCACTGTGGAGTGGTGAAAACACCAGATAACGTGTTTCTCGCATTAACTAGCTCGAAAAGAGCGATCTGGATGTTTCAGCATACTTCGGACAGAAGTCTCACCAGGATTATCGCAGAAAATGCATATCTCAGCTTGAAACCCGACGAAAACCAAAATATCTCCGGTTCTGCATATCCAACGCACTGTGGAGTGGTGAAAACACCAGATAACGTGTTTCTCGCATTAAATAGCTCGAAACGAGCGATCTCGATGATTCTGCATACTTCGGACAGAAATCTCACCAAAATTATCGTAAAAAATGCATATCTCAGCTTGAAACCCGACCGAAACCAAGATATCTCCGGTTCTGCATGTCAAACACACTGTGGAGTGGTGAAAACACCAGATAACGTGTTTCTCGCTCTAACTAGCTCGCAAAGAGCGATCTAGATGATTCTGCATACTTCTGACTGAAGTCTCACCAATATTACCGTAGAAAATGCACATCTCAGCTTGAAACCCGACGAAAACCAAAATATCGCCGGTTCTGCATATCAAACCAACTGTGGAGTGGTGAAAACACCAGATAACGTGTTTCTCGCATTAAATAGCTCGAAACGAGCGATCTCGATGATTCTGCATACTTCGGACAGAAATCTCACCAAAATTATCGTAAAAAATGCATATCTCAGATTGAAACCCCACGAAAACCAAGATATCGCTCTGTTCAGCATATCAAACGCACTGTGGAATGGTGAAAACACCCTGAAAACGTGTTTCTCGCATTAAATAGCTCGAATAGAGCGATCGCGATGATTCTTCATACTTCGGACAGACGTCTCACCAAGATTATCGCAGGAAATGCATATCTCAGCTTGAAACCCCACGAAAACCAAGATATCTCCGGTTCTGCATATCCAACGAACTGTGGAGTGTTGAAAACCCCAGAAAACGAGTTTCTCGCATTAAATAGCTCGAAAAGAGCGCTCTCGATGTTTCTGCATACTTCGGACAGGAGTCTCAACAAGATTATCGCAGAAAATGCATGTCTCAGCTTGAAACCCCACGAAAACCAAGATATCTACTGTTCTGCATATCATACGCACTGTGGAGTGGTAAAAACACCAGATAACGTGTTTCTCGCATTAAATAGCTCGAAACGAGCGATCTCGATGATTCTGCATACTTCGGACAGAAGTCTCAACAAGATTATCGCAGAAAATGCATATCTCAGCTTGAAACCCCACGAAAACCAAGATATCTACTGTTCTGCATATCAAACGCACTGTGGAGTGGTGAAAACACCAGATAACGTGTTTCTCGCATTAAATAGCTCGAAACGAGCGATCTCGATGTTTCAGCATACTTCGGACAGAAGTCCACCAAGATTATCGCAGAAAATGCATATCTCAGCTTGAAACCCCACGAAAACCAAGATATCGCTGGTACTGCATATCAAACGCACTGTGGAGTGGTGAAAACAACCAGAGAACGTGTTTCTCGCATTAAATAGCTCGAAAAGAGCGATCTCGATGATTCAGCATACTTCGGACAGAAGTCTCACAAAGATTATCGCAGGAAATGCATATCTTAGCTTGAAACCCCACGAAAACCAGGATATCGCCGGTTCTGCATATTAAACGCACTGTGGAGTGGTGAAAACACCAGATAACGTGTTTCTCGCATTAACTAGCTCGAAAAGAGCGATCTGGATGTTTCAGCATACTTCGGACAGAAGTCTCACCAGGATTATCGCAGAAAATGCATATCTCAGCTTGAAACCCGACGAAAACCAAAATATCTCCGGTTCTGCATATCCAACGCACTGTGGAGTGGTGAAAACACCAGATAACGTGTTTCTCGCATTAAATAGCTCGAAACGAGCGATCTCGATGATTCTGCATACTTCGGACAGAAATCTCACCAAAATTATCGTAAAAAATGCATATCTCAGCTTGAAACCCGACCGAAACCAAGATATCTCCGGTTCTGCATGTCAAACACACTGTGGAGTGGTGAAAACACCAGATAACGTGTTTCTCGCTCTAACTAGCTCGAAAAGAGCGATCTAGATGATTCTGCATACTTCTGACTGAAGTCTCACCAATATTACCGTAGAAAATGCACATCTCAGCTTGAAACCCGACGAAAACCAAAATATCGCCGGTTCTGCATATCAAACCAACTGTGGAGTGGTGAAAACACCAGATAACGTGTTTCTCGCATTAAATAGCTCGAAACGAGCGATCTCGATGATTCTGCATACTTCGGACAGAAATCTCACCAAAATTATCGTAAAAAATGCATATCTCAGATTGAAACCCCACGAAAACCAAGATATCGCTCTGTTCAGCATATCAAACGCACTGTGGAATGGTGAAAACACCCTGAAAACGTGTTTCTCGCATTAAATAGCTCGAATAGAGCGATCTCGATGATTCTTCATACTTCGGACAGAAGTCTCACCAAGATTATCGCAGGAAATGCATATCTCAGCTTGAAACCCCACGAAAACCAAGATATCTCCGGTTCTGCATATCCAACGAACTGTGGAGTGTTGAAAACCCCAGAAAACGAGTTTCTCGCATTAAATAGCTCGAAAAGAGCGCTCTCGATGTTTCTGCATACTTCGGACAGGAGTCTCAACAAGATTATCGCAGAAAATGCATGTCTCAGCTTGAAACCCCACGAAAACCAAGATATCTACTGTTCTGCATATCATACGCACTGTGGAGTGGTAAAAACACCAGATAACGTGTTTCTCGCATTAAATAGCTCGAAACGAGCGATCTCGATGATTCTGCATACTTCGGACAGAAGTCTCAACAAGATTATCGCAGAAAATGCATATCTCAGCTTGAAGCCCCACGAAAACCAAGATATCTACTGTTCTGCATATCAAACGCACTGTGGAGTGGTGAAAACACCAGATAACGTGTTTCTCGCATTAAATAGCTCGAAACGAGCGATCTCGATGTTTCAGCATACTTCGGACAGAAGTCTCACCAAGATTATCGCAGAAAATGCAAATCTCAGCTTGAAACCCCACGAAAACCAAGATATCGCCGGTTCTGCATATCATACGCACTGTGGAGTGGTGAAAACACCAGATAACGTGTTTCTCTCATTAAACAGCTCGAAAAGAGCGATCTAGATGATTCAGCATACTTCGGACAGAAGTCTCACCAAGATTATCGCAGGAAATGCATATCTCAGCTTGAAACCCCACGAAAACCAAGATATCTCCGGTTCTGCATATCCATCGAACTGTGGAGTGTTGAAAACCCCAGAAAACGAGTTTCTCGCATTAAATAGCTCGAAAAGAGCGCTCTCGATGTTTCTGCATACTTCGGACAGATGTCTCACCAAGATTATCGCAGAAAACGCATATCTCAGCTTGAAACCCCACGAAAACCAAGATATGTACTGTTCTGCATATCAAACGCACTGTGGAGTGGTGAAAACACCAGATAACGTGTTTCTCGCACTAACTAGCTCGAACAGAGCGATCTCGATGATTCAGCATACTTCGGACAGAAGCCTCACCAATATTATCGTAAAAAAAGCATATCTCAGCTTGAAACCCCACGAAAACCAAGATATGTACTGTTCTGCATATCAAACGCACTGTGGAGTGGTGAAAACACCGGATAAGGTTTTTCTCGCATTAACTAGCTCGAAAAGAGCGATCTCGATGTTTCAGCATACTTCGGGCAGATGTTTCGCCAAGCTTATCGAAGAAAATGCATATCTGAACTTGAAACCCGACGAAAACCAAAATATCTGCGGTTCTGCATATCCAACGCACTGTGGAGTGGTGAAAACACCAGATAACGTGTTTCTCGCATTATGTAGCTCGAAACGAGCGTTCTCGATGATTCTGCATACTTCGGACAGAAATCTCACCAAAATTATCGTAAAAAATGCATATCTCAGATTGAAACCCCACGAAAACCAAGATATCGCTGTGTTCAGCATATCAAACGCACTGTGGAGTGGTGAAAACACCCTGAAAACGTGTTTCTCGCATTAAATAGCTCGAATAGAGCGATCTCGATGATTCTTCATACTTCGGACAGAAGTCTCACCAAGATTATCGTAAAAAATGCATATCTCAGCTTGAAACCCCACGAAAGCCAAGATATCGCTGGTTCTGCATATCTAACGCACTGTGGAGTGGTGAAAACACCGGATAAGGTTTTTCTCGCATTAACTAGCTCGAAAAGAGCGATCTCGATGATTCAGCATACTTCGGACAGAAGTCTCACCAAGATTATCGCAGGAAATGCGTATCTCAGCTTGAAATGCCACGAAAACCAAGATATCGCTGGTTCTGCATATCAAACGCACTGTGGTGTGGTGAAAACACCAGATGACGTGTTTCTCCCATTACATAGCACGAAAAGAGCGATCTAGATGATTCAGCATACTTCGGACAGAAGTCTCACCAAGATTATCGCAGGAAATGCATATCTCAGCTTGAAACCCCACGAAAACCAAGATATCTCCGGTTCTGCATATCCAACGAACTGTGGAGTGTTGAAAACCCCAGAGAACGAGTTTCTCGCATTAAATAGCTCGAAAAGAGCGCTCTCGATGTTTCTGCATACTTCGGACAGAAGTCTCAACAAGATTATCGCAGAAAATGCATGTCTCAGCTTGAAACCCCACGAAAACCAAGATATCTACTGTTCTGCATATCAAACGCACTGTGGAGTGGTAAAAACACCAGATAACGTGTTTCTCGCATTAAATAGCTCGAAACGAGCGATCTCGATGATTCTGCATACTTCGGACAGAAGTCTCACCAAGATTATCGCAGAAAATGCATATCTCAGCTTGAAACCCCACGAAAACCAAGATATCTACTGTTCTGCATATCAAACTCACTGTGGAGTGGTGAAAACACCAGATAACGTGTTTCTCGCATTAAATAGCTCGAAACGAGCGATCTCGTCGTTTCAGCATACTTCGGACAGAAGTCTCACCAAGATTATCGCAGAAAATGCATATCTCATCTTGAAACCCCACGAAAACCAAGATATCGCCGGTTCTGCATATCATACGCACTGTGGAGTGGTGAAAACACCAGATAACGTGTTTCTCGCATTGAATAGCTCGAAACGAGCGATCTCGATGACTCAGCATACTTCGGACAGAAGTCTCACCAAGATTATCGCAGAAAATGCATATCTCAGCTGGAAACACCACGAAAACCAAGATATCTCCGGTTCTGCATATCCAACGAACTGTGGAGTGGTGAAAACCCCAGAAAACCTGTTTCTCGCATTAAATAGCTCGAAAAGAGCGCTCTCGACGTTTCTGCATACTTCGGACAGATGTTTCACCAAGCTTATCGTATAAAATGCATATCTCAGCTTGAAACCCGACGAAAACCAAAATATCTGCGGTTCTGCATATCCAACGCACTTTGGAGTGGTGAAAACATCAGATAACGTGTTTCTCGCATTAAATAGCTCGAAACGAGCGATCTCGATGCTTCTGCAAACTTTGGACAGAACTCTCACCAAAATTATCGTAAAAAATGCATATCTCAACTTGAAACCCGACGAAAACCAAAATATCTGCGGTTCTGCATATCCAACGCACTGTGGAGTGGTGAAAACACCAGATAACGTGTTTCTCGCATTATGTATCTCGAAACGAGCGTTCTCGATGATTCTGCATACTTCTGACAGAAGTCACACCAGGATTATCGTAGAAAATGCATATCACAGTTTGAAACCCGACCGAAACCAAGATATCTCCGGTTCTGCATGTCAAACGCACTGTGGAGTGGTGAAAACACCAGACTACGTGTTTCGTGCATTAAGTAGCTCGAAAAGAGCGATCTAGATGATTCTGCATACTTCCGACTGAAGTCTCACCAATATTATCGCAGAAAATGCATATCTCAGCTCGAAACCTCACGAAAATCAAGATGTTGCCGGTTCTGCATATCAAACGCACTGTGGAGTGGTGGAAACAACCAGAGAACGTGTTTCTCGCATTAAATAGCTCGAATAGAGCGATCTCGATGATTCTGCATACTTCGGACAGAAGTCTCAAGAAGATTATCTGTAAAATGCATATCTGAGCTTGAAACCCCACGAAAACCAAGATATCGCTGGTACTGCATATCAAACGCACTGTGGAGTGGTGAAAACACCAGATAACGTGTTTCTCGCATTAAATAGCTCGAAGAGAGCGTTCTCGAAGATTCTGCATACTTCTGACAGAAGTCTCACCAGGATTATCGTAGAAAATGCATATCTCAGCTTGAAACCCGACCGAAACCAAGATATCTCCGGTTCTGCATGTCAAACGTACTGTGGAGTGGTGAAAACACCAGAAAACGTGTTTCGTGCATTAAGTAGCTCGAAAAGAGCGATCTAGACGATTCTGCATACTTCTGACAAAAGACCCACCAAGATTATCGCAGAAAATGCATATCTCAGCTTGAAACCCCACGAAAACCAAGATATGTACTGTTCTGCATATCAAACGCACTGTGGAGTGGTGAAAACATCAGATAACGTGTTTCTCGCACTAACTAGCTCGAAAAGAGCGATCTCGATGATTCAGCATACTTCTAACAGAAGTCTCGCCAAGATTATCGCAGAAAATGCATATCTCTGCTTGAAACCCCACGAAAACCACGATATCTACTGTTCTGCATATCCAACGAACTGTGGAGTGGTGAAAACCCCAGAAAACGTGTTTATCGCATTAAATAGCTCGAAAAGAGCGCTCTCGATGTTTCGGCATACTTCGGACAGATGTTTCACCAAGATTATCGTAGAAAATGCATATCTCAGCTTGAAACCCGACGAAAACCAAAATATCGCCGGTTCTGCATATCCAACCAACTGCGGAGTGGTGAAAACACCAGATAACGTGTTTCTCGCATTAAATAGCTCGAAAAGTGCGATCTCGATGATTCTGCATACTTCTAACAGAAGTCTCGCCAAGATTATCGCAGAAAATGCATATCTCTGCTTGAAACCCCACGAAAACCACGATATCTACTGTTCTGCATATCCAACGAACTGTGGAGTGGTGAAAACACAACATAACGAGTTTCTCGCATTAAATAGCTCGAAAAGAGCGCTCTCGATGTTTCTACATACTTCGGGCAGATGTTTCACCAAGATTATCGTAGAAAATGCATATCTCAGCATGAAACCCGACGAAAACCAAAATATCGCCGGTTCTGCATATCAAACCAACTGTGGAGTGGTGAAAACACCAGAAAACGTGTTACGCGCATTAAGTAGCTCGAAAAGAGCGTTCTCGAAGATTCTGCATACTTCTGACAGAAGTCTCACCAAGATTATCGTAGAAAATGCATATCTCAGCTTGAAACCCGACGAAAACCAAAATATCGCCGGTTCTGCATACCAAACCAACTGTGGAGTGGTGAAAACACCCTGAAAACGTGTTTCTCGCATTAAATAGCTCGAATAGAGCGATCTCGATGATTCTTCATACTTCGGACAGAAGTCTCACCAAGATTATCGTAAAAAATGCATATCTCAGCTTGAAACCCCACGAAAGCCAAGATATCGCTGGTTCTGCATATCTAACGCACTGTGGAGTGGTGAAAACACCGGATAACGTGTTTCTCGCATTGAATAGCTCGAAACGAGCGATTTCGATAATTAAGCATACTTCGGACAGAAGTCTCACCAGGATTATCGTCGAAAATGCATATCTCAGCTTGAAACCCGACGAAAACCAAAATTTCGCCGGTTCTGCATATCAAACCAACTGCGGAGTGGTGAAAACACCAGATAACGTGTTTCTCGCATTAAATAGCTCGAAAAGTGCGATCTCGATGATTCTGCATACCTCTAACAGAAGTCTCGCCAAGATTATCGCCGAAAATGCATATGTCTGCTTGAAACCCCACGAAAACCACGATATCTACTGTTCTGCATATCCAACGAACTGTGGAGTGGTGAAAACCCCAGAAAACGTGTTTCTCGCATTAAATAGCTCGAAAAGAGCGCTCTCGACGTTTCTGCATACTTCGGACAGATGTTTCACCAAGCTTATCGTAGAAAATGCATATCTCAGCTTCAAACCCGACGAAAACCAAAATATCTCCGGTTCTGCATATCCAACGCACTGTGGAGTGGTGAAAACACCAGATAACGTGTTTCTCGCATTAAATAGCTCGAAACGTGCGATCTCGATGATTCTGCATACTTCGGACAGAAGTCTCAACAAGATTATCGCAGAAAATGCATATCTCAGCTTGAAACCCCACGAAAACCAAGATATCTACTGTTCTGCATATCAAACGCACTGTGGAGTGGTGAAAACACCAGATAACGTGTTTCTCGCACTAACTAGCTCGAACAGAGCGATCTCGATGATTCAGCATACTTCGGACAGAAGTATCACCAAGATTATCGCAGAAAATGCATATCTCAGCTTGAAACCCCACGAAAACCAAGATATTGCCGGTTCTGCATATCAAACGCACTGTGGAGTGCTGAAAACACCAGATAACGTGTTTGTCGCAATAAGTAGCTCGAAAAGAGCGTTCTCGAAGATCCTGCATACTTCTGACAGAAGACCCACCAAGATTATCGCAGAAAATGCATATCTCAGCTGGAAACACCACGAAAACCAAGATATCTCCGGTTCTGCATATCCAACGAACTCTGGAGTGGTGAAAACCCCAGAAAACCTGTTTCTCGCAATAAATAGCTCGAATAGAGCGATCTCGATGTTTCTTCATACTTCGGACCGAAGTCTCACCAAGATTACCGTAAAAAATGCATATCTCAGCTTGAAACCCCACGAAAGCCAAGATATCGCTGGTTCTGCATATCAAACGCACTGTGGAGTGGTGAAAACACCGGATAAGGTTTTTCTCGCATTAACTAGCTCGAAAAGAGCCATCTCGATGTTTCAGCATACTTCGGACAGAAGTCTCACCAAGATTATCGCAGAAAATGCATATCTCAGCTTGAAACCCCACGAAAACCAAGATATCGCCGGTTCTGCACATCATACGCTCTGTGGAGTGGTGAAATCACCAGATAACGTGTTTGTCGCAATAAGTAGCTCGAAAAGAGCGTTCTCGAAGATCCTGCATACTTCTGACAGAAGTCTCACCAAGATTATCGTAGAAAATGCATATCTCAGCTTGAAACCCGACCGAAACCAAGATATCTCCGGTTCTGCATGTCAAACGTACTGTGGAGTGGTGAAAACACCAGAAAGCGTGTTTCGAGCATTAAGTAGCTCGAAAAGAGCGATCTAGATGATTCTGCATACTTCTGACAAAAGACCCACCAAGATTATCGCAGAAAATGCATATCTCAGCTGGAAACACCACGAAAACCAAGATATCTCCGGTTCTGCATATCCAACGAACTGTGGAGTGGTGAAAACCCCAGAAAACCTGTTTCTCGCATTAAATAGCTCGAAAAGAGCGCTCTCGACGTTTCTGCATACTTCGGACAGATGTTTCACCAAGCTTATCGTAGAAAATGCATATCTCAGCTTGAAACCCGACGAAAACCAAAATATCTGCGGTTCTGCATATCCAACGCACTGTGGAGTGGTGAAAACATCAGATAACGTGTTTCTTGCATTAAATAGCTCGAAACGAGCGATCTCGATGCTTCTGCAAACTTCGGACAGAACTCTCACCAAAGTTATCGTAAAAAATGCATATCTCAGCTTGAAACCCCACGAAAACCAAGATATCGCTGTGTTCAGCATATCAAACGCACTGTGGAGTGGTGAAAACCCCAGAAAACGTGTTTCTCGCATTAAATAGCTCGAATAGAGCGATCTCGATGATTCTTCATACTTCGGACAGAAGTCTCAACAAGATTATCGTAAAAAATGCATATCTCAGCTTGAAACCCCACGAACGCCAAGATATCGCTGGTTCTGCATATCAAACGCACTGTGGAGTGGTGAAAACACCGGATAACGTTTTTCTCGCAAGAAGTAGCTCGAAAAGAGCGATCTAGATGATTCTGCATACTTCTGACTGAAGTCTCACCAATATTATCGCAGAAAATGCATATCTCAGCTCGAAACCTCACGAAAATCAAGATGTTGCCGGTTCTGCATATCAAACGCACTGTGGAGTGGTGAAAACAACCAGAGAACGTGTTTCTCGCATTAAATAGCTCGAATAGTGCGATCTCGATGATTCTGCATACTTCGGACAGAAGTCTCACCAAGATTATCGTAAGGAATGCATATCTCAGCTTGAAACCCCCCGAAAACGAAGATATCGCTGGTACTGCATATCAAACGCACTGTGGAGTGGTGAAAACAGCAGATATCGTGTTTCTCGCATTAAATAGCTCGAAAAGAGCGTTCTCGAAGATCCTTTATACTTCTGACGGAAGTCTCACCAAGATTATCGCAGAAAATGCATATCTCAGCTGGAAACACCACGAAAATGAAGATATCGCCTGTTCTACATATCAAACGCACTGTGGAGTGGTGAAAACACCCTGAAAACGTGTTTCTCGCAATAAATAGCTCGAATAGAGCAATCTCGATGTTTCCTCATACTTCGGACAGAAGTCTCACCAAGATTACCGTAAAAAATGCATATCTCAGCTTGAAACCTCACGAAAGCCAAGATATCGCTGGTTCTGCATATCAAACGCACTGTGGAGTGGTGAAAACAGCAGATATCGTGTTTCTCGCATTAAATAGCTCGAAACGAGCGATCTCGATGCTTCTGCAAACTTCGGACTGAACTCTCACCAAAATTATCGTAAAAAATGCATATCTCAACTTGAAACCCGACGAAAACCGAGTTATCTCCGGTTCTGCCCAACAAACGTACCGTGGAGTGGTGAAAACACCAGAAAACGTGTTTCGTGCATTAAGTAGCTCGAAAAGAGCGTTCTAGGTGATTCTGCATACTTCTGAAAAAAGACCCACCAAGATTATCGCAGAAAATGCATATCTCAGCTGGAAACACCACGAAAATCAAGATATCGCCTGTTCTGCATATCAAACGCACTGTGGAGTGGTGAAAACAACCAGAGAACGTGTTTCTCGCATTAAATATCTCGAATAGAGCGATCCCGATGATTCAGCATACTTCGGACAGAAGTCTCACCAAGATTATCGCAGGAAATGCATATCTCAGCTTGAAACCCCACGAAAACCAAGATATCTCCGGTTCTGCATATCCAACGAACTGTGGAGTGGTGAAAACCCCAGAAAACGAGTTTGTCGCATTAAATAGCTCGAAAAGAGCGCTCTCGATGTTTCTGCATACTTCGGACAGATGTTTCACCAAGCTTATCGTATAAAATGCATATCTCAGCTTGAAACCCGACGAAAACCAAAATATCTGCGGTTCTGCATATCCAACGCACTGTGGAGTGGTGAAAACATCAGATAACGTGTTTCTCGCATTAAATAGCTCGAAACGAGCGATCTCGATGCTTCTGCAAACTTCGGACAGAACTCTCACCAAAATTATCGTAAAAAATGCATATCTCAACTTGAAACCCGACGAAAACCAAAATATCTGCGGTTCTGCATATCCAACGCACTGTGGAGTGGTGAAAAACACAACATAACGAGTTTCTCGCATTAAATAGCTCGAAAAGAGCGCTCTCGATGTTTCTACATACTTCGGGCAGATGTTTCACCAAGATTATCGTAGAAAATGCATATCTCAGCTTGAAACCCGACGAAAACCAAAATATCGCCGGTTCTGCATATCCAACCAACTGCGGAGTGGTGAAAACACCAGATAACGTGTTTCTCGCATTAAATAGCTCGAAAAGTGCGATCTCGATGATTCTGCATACTTCTAACAGAAGTCTCGCCAAGATTATCGCAGAAAATGCATATCTCTGCTTGAAACCCCACGAAAACCACGATATCTACTGTTCTGCATATCCAACGAACTGTGGAGTGGTGAAAACACAACATAACGAGTTTCTCGCATTAAATAGCTCGAAAAGAGCGCTCTCGATGTTTCTACATACTTCGGGCAGATGTTTCACCAAGATTATCGTAGAAAATGCATATCTCAGCATGAAACCCGACGAAAACCAAAATATCGCCGGTTCTGCATATCAAACCAACTGTGGAGTGGTGAAAACACCAGAAAACGTGTTACGCGCATTAAGTAGCTCGAAAAGAGCGTTCTCGAAGATTCTGCATACTTCTGACAGAAGTCTCACCAAGATTATCGTAGAAAATGCATATCTCAGCTTGAAACCCGACGAAAACCAAAATATCGCCGGTTCTGCATACCAAACCAACTGTGGAGTGGTGAAAACACCCTGAAAACGTGTTTCTCGCATTAAATAGCTCGAATAGAGCGATCTCGATGATTCTTCATACTTCGGACAGAAGTCTCACCAAGATTATCGTAAAAAATGCATATCTCAGCTTGAAACCCCACGAAAGCCAAGATATCGCTGGTTCTGCATATCTAACGCACTGTGGAGTGGTGAAAACACCGGATAACGTGTTTCTCGCATTGAATAGCTCGAAACGAGCGATTTCGATAATTAAGCATACTTCGGACAGAAGTCTCACCAGGATTATCGTCGAAAATGCATATCTCAGCTTGAAACCCGACGAAAACCAAAATTTCGCCGGTTCTGCATATCAAACCAACTGCGGAGTGGTGAAAACACCAGATAACGTGTTTCTCGCATTAAATAGCTCGAAAAGTGCGATCTCGATGATTCTGCATACCTCTAACAGAAGTCTCGCCAAGATTATCGCCGAAAATGCATATGTCTGCTTGAAACCCCACGAAAACCACGATATCTACTGTTCTGCATATCCAACGAACTGTGGAGTGGTGAAAACCCCAGAAAACGTGTTTCTCGCATTAAATAGCTCGAAAAGAGCGCTCTCGACGTTTCTGCATACTTCGGACAGATGTTTCACCAAGCTTATCGTAGAAAATGCATATCTCAGCTTCAAACCCGACGAAAACCAAAATATCTCCGGTTCTGCATATCCAACGCACTGTGGAGTGGTGAAAACACCAGATAACGTGTTTCTCGCATTAAATAGCTCGAAACGTGCGATCTCGATGATTCTGCATACTTCGGACAGAAGTCTCAACAAGATTATCGCAGAAAATGCATATCTCAGCTTGAAACCCCACGAAAACCAAGATATCTACTGTTCTGCATATCAAACGCACTGTGGAGTGGTGAAAACACCAGATAACGTGTTTCTCGCACTAACTAGCTCGAACAGAGCGATCTCGATGATTCAGCATACTTCGGACAGAAGTATCACCAAGATTATCGCAGAAAATGCATATCTCAGCTTGAAACCCCACGAAAACCAAGATATTGCCGGTTCTGCATATCAAACGCACTGTGGAGTGCTGAAAACACCAGATAACGTGTTTGTCGCAATAAGTAGCTCGAAAAGAGCGTTCTCGAAGATCCTGCATACTTCTGACAGAAGACCCACCAAGATTATCGCAGAAAATGCATATCTCAGCTGGAAACACCACGAAAACCAAGATATCTCCGGTTCTGCATATCCAACGAACTCTGGAGTGGTGAAAACCCCAGAAAACCTGTTTCTCGCAATAAATAGCTCGAATAGAGCGATCTCGATGTTTCTTCATACTTCGGACCGAAGTCTCACCAAGATTACCGTAAAAAATGCATATCTCAGCTTGAAACCCCACGAAAGCCAAGATATCGCTGGTTCTGCATATCAAACGCACTGTGGAGTGGTGAAAACACCGGATAAGGTTTTTCTCGCATTAACTAGCTCGAAAAGAGCCATCTCGATGTTTCAGCATACTTCGGACAGAAGTCTCACCAAGATTATCGCAGAAAATGCATATCTCAGCTTGAAACCCCACGAAAACCAAGATATCGCCGGTTCTGCACATCATACGCTCTGTGGAGTGGTGAAATCACCAGATAACGTGTTTGTCGCAATAAGTAGCTCGAAAAGAGCGTTCTCGAAGATCCTGCATACTTCTGACAGAAGTCTCACCAAGATTATCGTAGAAAATGCATATCTCAGCTTGAAACCCGACCGAAACCAAGATATCTCCGGTTCTGCATGTCAAACGTACTGTGGAGTGGTGAAAACACCAGAAAGCGTGTTTCGAGCATTAAGTAGCTCGAAAAGAGCGATCTAGATGATTCTGCATACTTCTGACAAAAGACCCACCAAGATTATCGCAGAAAATGCATATCTCAGCTGGAAACACCACGAAAACCAAGATATCTCCGGTTCTGCATATCCAACGAACTGTGGAGTGGTGAAAACCCCAGAAAACCTGTTTCTCGCATTAAATAGCTCGAAAAGAGCGCTCTCGACGTTTCTGCATACTTCGGACAGATGTTTCACCAAGCTTATCGTAGAAAATGCATATCTCAGCTTGAAACCCGACGAAAACCAAAATATCTGCGGTTCTGCATATCCAACGCACTGTGGAGTGGTGAAAACATCAGATAACGTGTTTCTTGCATTAAATAGCTCGAAACGAGCGATCTCGATGCTTCTGCAAACTTCGGACAGAACTCTCACCAAAGTTATCGTAAAAAATGCATATCTCAGCTTGAAACCCCACGAAAACCAAGATATCGCTGTGTTCAGCATATCAAACGCACTGTGGAGTGGTGAAAACCCCAGAAAACGTGTTTCTCGCATTAAATAGCTCGAATAGAGCGATCTCGATGATTCTTCATACTTCGGACAGAAGTCTCAACAAGATTATCGTAAAAAATGCATATCTCAGCTTGAAACCCCACGAACGCCAAGATATCGCTGGTTCTGCATATCAAACGCACTGTGGAGTGGTGAAAACACCGGATAACGTTTTTCTCGCAAGAAGTAGCTCGAAAAGAGCGATCTAGATGATTCTGCATACTTCTGACTGAAGTCTCACCAATATTATCGCAGAAAATGCATATCTCAGCTCGAAACCTCACGAAAATCAAGATGTTGCCGGTTCTGCATATCAAACGCACTGTGGAGTGGTGAAAACAACCAGAGAACGTGTTTCTCGCATTAAATAGCTCGAATAGTGCGATCTCGATGATTCTGCATACTTCGGACAGAAGTCTCACCAAGATTATCGTAAGGAATGCATATCTCAGCTTGAAACCCCCCGAAAACGAAGATATCGCTGGTACTGCATATCAAACGCACTGTGGAGTGGTGAAAACAGCAGATATCGTGTTTCTCGCATTAAATAGCTCGAAAAGAGCGTTCTCGAAGATCCTTTATACTTCTGACGGAAGTCTCACCAAGATTATCGCAGAAAATGCATATCTCAGCTGGAAACACCACGAAAATGAAGATATCGCCTGTTCTACATATCAAACGCACTGTGGAGTGGTGAAAACACCCTGAAAACGTGTTTCTCGCAATAAATAGCTCGAATAGAGCAATCTCGATGTTTCCTCATACTTCGGACAGAAGTCTCACCAAGATTACCGTAAAAAATGCATATCTCAGCTTGAAACCTCACGAAAGCCAAGATATCGCTGGTTCTGCATATCAAACGCACTGTGGAGTGGTGAAAACAGCAGATATCGTGTTTCTCGCATTAAATAGCTCGAAACGAGCGATCTCGATGCTTCTGCAAACTTCGGACTGAACTCTCACCAAAATTATCGTAAAAAATGCATATCTCAACTTGAAACCCGACGAAAACCGAGTTATCTCCGGTTCTGCCCAACAAACGTACCGTGGAGTGGTGAAAACACCAGAAAACGTGTTTCGTGCATTAAGTAGCTCGAAAAGAGCGTTCTAGGTGATTCTGCATACTTCTGAAAAAAGACCCACCAAGATTATCGCAGAAAATGCATATCTCAGCTGGAAACACCACGAAAATCAAGATATCGCCTGTTCTGCATATCAAACGCACTGTGGAGTGGTGAAAACAACCAGAGAACGTGTTTCTCGCATTAAATATCTCGAATAGAGCGATCCCGATGATTCAGCATACTTCGGACAGAAGTCTCACCAAGATTATCGCAGGAAATGCATATCTCAGCTTGAAACCCCACGAAAACCAAGATATCTCCGGTTCTGCATATCCAACGAACTGTGGAGTGGTGAAAACCCCAGAAAACGAGTTTGTCGCATTAAATAGCTCGAAAAGAGCGCTCTCGATGTTTCTGCATACTTCGGACAGATGTTTCACCAAGCTTATCGTATAAAATGCATATCTCAGCTTGAAACCCGACGAAAACCAAAATATCTGCGGTTCTGCATATCCAACGCACTGTGGAGTGGTGAAAACATCAGATAACGTGTTTCTCGCATTAAATAGCTCGAAACGAGCGATCTCGATGCTTCTGCAAACTTCGGACAGAACTCTCACCAAAATTATCGTAAAAAATGCATATCTCAACTTGAAACCCGACGAAAACCAAAATATCTGCGGTTCTGCATATCCAACGCACTGTGGAGTGGTGAAAAACACAACATAACGAGTTTCTCGCATTAAATAGCTCGAAAAGAGCGCTCTCGATGTTTCTACATACTTCGGGCAGATGTTTCACCAAGATTATCGTAGAAAATGCATATCTCAGCTTGAAACCCGACGAAAACCAAAATATCGCCGGTTCTGCATATCCAACCAACTGCGGAGTGGTGAAAACACCAGATAACGTGTTTCTCGCATTAAATAGCTCGAAAAGTGCGATCTCGATGATTCTGCATACTTCTAACAGAAGTCTCGCCAAGATTATCGCAGAAAATGCATATCTCTGCTTGAAACCCCACGAAAACCACGATATCTACTGTTCTGCATATCCAACGAACTGTGGAGTGGTGAAAACACAACATAACGAGTTTCTCGCATTAAATAGCTCGAAAAGAGCGCTCTCGATGTTTCTACATACTTCGGGCAGATGTTTCACCAAGATTATCGTAGAAAATGCATATCTCAGCATGAAACCCGACGAAAACCAAAATATCGCCGGTTCTGCATATCAAACCAACTGTGGAGTGGTGAAAACACCAGAAAACGTGTTACGCGCATTAAGTAGCTCGAAAAGAGCGTTCTCGAAGATTCTGCATACTTCTGACAGAACTCTCACCAAAGTTATCGTAAAAAATGCATATCTCAGCTTGAAACCCCACGAAAACCAAGATATCGCTGTGTTCAGCATATCAAACGCACTGTGGAGTGGTGAAAACCCCAGAAAACGTGTTTCTCGCATTAAATAGCTCGAATAGAGCGATCTCGATGATTCTTCATACTTCGGACAGAAGTCTCAACAAGATTATCGTAAAAAATGCATATCTCAGCTTGAAACCCCACGAACGCCAAGATATCGCTGGTTCTGCATATCAAACGCACTGTGGAGTGGTGAAAACACCGGATAACGTTTTTCTCGCAAGAAGTAGCTCGAAAAGAGCGATCTAGATGATTCTGCATACTTCTGACTGAAGTCTCACCAATATTATCGCAGAAAATGCATATCTCAGCTCGAAACCTCACGAAAATCAAGATGTTGCCGGTTCTGCATATCAAACGCACTGTGGAGTGGTGAAAACAACCAGAGAACGTGTTTCTCGCATTAAATAGCTCGAATAGTGCGATCTCGATGATTCTGCATACTTCGGACAGAAGTCTCACCAAGATTATCGTAAGGAATGCATATCTCAGCTTGAAACCCCCCGAAAACGAAGATATCGCTGGTACTGCATATCAAACGCACTGTGGAGTGGTGAAAACAGCAGATATCGTGTTTCTCGCATTAAATAGCTCGAAAAGAGCGTTCTCGAAGATCCTTTATACTTCTGACGGAAGTCTCACCAAGATTATCGCAGAAAATGCATATCTCAGCTGGAAACACCACGAAAATGAAGATATCGCCTGTTCTACATATCAAACGCACTGTGGAGTGGTGAAAACACCCTGAAAACGTGTTTCTCGCAATAAATAGCTCGAATAGAGCAATCTCGATGTTTCCTCATACTTCGGACAGAAGTCTCACCAAGATTACCGTAAAAAATGCATATCTCAGCTTGAAACCTCACGAAAGCCAAGATATCGCTGGTTCTGCATATCAAACGCACTGTGGAGTGGTGAAAACAGCAGATATCGTGTTTCTCGCATTAAATAGCTCGAAACGAGCGATCTCGATGCTTCTGCAAACTTCGGACTGAACTCTCACCAAAATTATCGTAAAAAATGCATATCTCAACTTGAAACCCGACGAAAACCGAGTTATCTCCGGTTCTGCCCAACAAACGTACCGTGGAGTGGTGAAAACACCAGAAAACGTGTTTCGTGCATTAAGTAGCTCGAAAAGAGCGTTCTAGGTGATTCTGCATACTTCTGAAAAAAGACCCACCAAGATTATCGCAGAAAATGCATATCTCAGCTGGAAACACCACGAAAATCAAGATATCGCCTGTTCTGCATATCAAACGCACTGTGGAGTGGTGAAAACAACCAGAGAACGTGTTTCTCGCATTAAATATCTCGAATAGAGCGATCCCGATGATTCAGCATACTTCGGACAGAAGTCTCACCAAGATTATCGCAGGAAATGCATATCTCAGCTTGAAACCCCACGAAAACCAAGATATCTCCGGTTCTGCATATCCAACGAACTGTGGAGTGGTGAAAACCCCAGAAAACGAGTTTGTCGCATTAAATAGCTCGAAAAGAGCGCTCTCGATGTTTCTGCATACTTCGGACAGATGTTTCACCAAGCTTATCGTATAAAATGCATATCTCAGCTTGAAACCCGACGAAAACCAAAATATCTGCGGTTCTGCATATCCAACGCACTGTGGAGTGGTGAAAACATCAGATAACGTGTTTCTCGCATTAAATAGCTCGAAACGAGCGATCTCGATGCTTCTGCAAACTTCGGACAGAACTCTCACCAAAATTATCGTAAAAAATGCATATCTCAACTTGAAACCCGACGAAAACCAAAATATCTGCGGTTCTGCATATCCAACGCACTGTGGAGTGGTGAAAAACACCAGATAACGTGTTTCTCGCATTATGTAGCTCGAAACGAGCGTTCTCGATGATTCTGCATACTTCTGACAGAAGTCACACCAGGATTATCGTAGAAAATGCATATCACAGTTTGAAACCCGACCGAAACCAAGATATCTCCGGTTCTGCATGTCAAACGCACTGTGGAGTGGTGAAAACACCAGACTACGTGTTTCGTGCATTAAGTAGCTCGAAAAGAGCGATCTAGATGATTCTGCATACTTCCGACTGAAGTCTCACCAAGCTTATCGCAGAAAATGCATATCTCAGCTGGAAACACCACGAAAATGAAGATATCGCCTGTTCTACATATCAAACGCACTGTGGAGTGGTGAAAACACCCTGAAAGCGTGTTTCTCGCAATAAATAGCTCGAATAGAGCAATCTCGATGTTTCCTCATACTTCGGACAGAAGTCTCACCAAGATTACCGTAAAAAATGCATATCTCAGCTTGAAACCTCACGAAAGCCAAGATATCGCTGGTTCTGCATATCAAACGCACTGTGGAGTGGTGAAAACAGCAGATATCGTGTTTCTCGCATTAAATAGCTCGAAAAGAGCGTTCTCGAAGATCCTGCATACTTCTGACAGAAGTCTCACCAAGATTATCGTAGAAAATGCATATCTCAGCTTGAAACCCGACGAAATCCGAGTTATCTCCGGTTCTGCCCAACAAACGTACCGTGGAGTGGTGAAAACACAAGAAAACGTGTTTCGTGCATTAAGTAGCTCGAAAAGAGCGATCTAGGTGATTCTGCATACTTCTGAAAAAAGACCCACCAAGATTATCGCAGAAAATGCATATCTCTGCTGGAAACACCACGAAAATCAAGATATCGCCTGTTCTGCATATCAAACGCACTGTGGAGTGGTTAAAACAACCAGAGAACGTGTTTCTCGCATTAAATATCTCGAATAGAGCGATCCCGATGATTCAGCATACTTCGGACAGAAGTCTCACCAAGATTATCGCAGGAAATGCATATCTCAGCTTGAAACCCCACGAAAACCAAGATATCTCCGGTTCTGCATATCCAACGAACTGTGGAGTGGTGAAAACCCCAGAAAACGAGTTTGTCGCATTAAATAGCTCGAAAAGAGCGTTCTCGATGTTTCTGCATACTTCGGACAGATGTTTCACCAAGATTATCGTAGAAAATGCATATCTCAGCTTAAAACCCGACGACAACCAAAATATCTCCGGTTCTGCATATCCAACGCACTGCGGAGTGGTGAAAACACCAGATAACGTGTTTCTCGCATTAAATAGCTCAAAACGAGCGATCTCGATTATTCTGCATACTTCGGACAGAAGTTTCAACAAAATTATCGCAGAAAATGCATATCTCAGCTTGAATCCCCACGAAAACCAAGATATGTACTGTTCTGCATATCAATCGCACTGTGGAGTGGTGAAAACACCAGATAACGTGTTCCTCGCACTAACTAGCTCGAAAAGAGCGATCTCGATGATTCAGCATACTTCGGACAGATGTCTCACCAAGATTATCGTAGAAAATGCATATCTCAGCTTGAAACCCGACGAAAACCGAGTTATCTCCGGTTCTGCCCAACAAACGTATCGTGGAGTGGTGAAAACACCAGAAAACGTGTTCCTCGCACTAACTAGCTCGAAAAGAGCGATCTCGATGATTCAGCATACTGCGGACAGAAGTCTCACCAATATTATCGTAGAAAATGCATATCTCAGCTTGAAACCCGACGAAAACCAAAATATCGCCGGTTCTGCATATCAAACCAACTGTGGAGTGGGGAAAACACCAGATAACGTGTTTCTCGCATTAAGTAGCTCGAAAAGTGCGATCTCGATGATTCTGCATACTTCTAACAGAAGTCTCGCCAAGATTATCGCAGAAAATGCATATCTCTGCTTGAAACCCCACGAAAACCACGATATCTACTGTTCTGCATATCCAACGAACTGTGGAGTGGTGAAAACACAACATAACGAGTTTGTCGCATTAAATAGCTCGAAAAGAGCGCTCTCGATGTTTCTGCATACTTCGGACAGATGTTTCACCAAGCTTATCGTATAAAATGCATATCTCAGCTTGAAACCCGACGAAAACCAAAATATCTGCGGTTCTGCATATCCAACGCACTGTGGAGTGGTGAAAACATCAGATAACGTGTTTCTCGCATTAAATAGCTCGAAACGAGCGATCTCGATGCTTCTGCAAACTTCGGACAGAACTCTCACCAAAATTATCGTAAAAAATGCATATCTCAACTTGAAACCCGACGAAAACCAAAATATCTGCGGTTCTGCATATCCAACGCACTGTGGAGTGGTGAAAAACACCAGATAACGTGTTTCTCGCATTATGTAGCTCGAAACGAGCGTTCTCGATGATTCTGCATACTTCTGACAGAAGTCACACCAGGATTATCGTAGAAAATGCATATCACAGTTTGAAACCCGACCGAAACCAAGATATCTCCGGTTCTGCATGTCAAACGCACTGTGGAGTGGTGAAAACACCAGACTACGTGTTTCGTGCATTAAGTAGCTCGAAAAGAGCGATCTAGATGATTCTGCATACTTCCGACTGAAGTCTCACCAAGCTTATCGCAGAAAATGCATATCTCAGCTGGAAACACCACGAAAATGAAGATATCGCCTGTTCTACATATCAAACGCACTGTGGAGTGGTGAAAACACCCTGAAAGCGTGTTTCTCGCAATAAATAGCTCGAATAGAGCAATCTCGATGTTTCCTCATACTTCGGACAGAAGTCTCACCAAGATTACCGTAAAAAATGCATATCTCAGCTTGAAACCTCACGAAAGCCAAGATATCGCTGGTTCTGCATATCAAACGCACTGTGGAGTGGTGAAAACAGCAGATATCGTGTTTCTCGCATTAAATAGCTCGAAAAGAGCGTTCTCGAAGATCCTGCATACTTCTGACAGAAGTCTCACCAAGATTATCGTAGAAAATGCATATCTCAGCTTGAAACCCGACGAAATCCGAGTTATCTCCGGTTCTGCCCAACAAACGTACCGTGGAGTGGTGAAAACACAAGAAAACGTGTTTCGTGCATTAAGTAGCTCGAAAAGAGCGATCTAGGTGATTCTGCATACTTCTGAAAAAAGACCCACCAAGATTATCGCAGAAAATGCATATCTCTGCTGGAAACACCACGATAATCAAGATATCGCCTGTTCTGCATATCAAACGCACTGTGGAGTGGTTAAAACAACCAGAGAACGTGTTTCTCGCATTAAATATCTCGAATAGAGCGATCCCGATGATTCAGCATACTTCGGACAGAAGTCTCACCAAGATTATCGCAGGAAATGCATATCTCAGCTTGAAACCCCACGAAAACCAAGATATCTCCGGTTCTGCATATCCAACGAACTGTGGAGTGGTGAAAACCCCAGAAAACGAGTTTGTCGCATTAAATAGCTCGAAAAGAGCGTTCTCGATGTTTCTGCATACTTCGGACAGATGTTTCACCAAGATTATCGTAGAAAATGCATATCTCAGCTTAAAACCCGACGACAACCAAAATATCTCCGGTTCTGCATATCCAACGCACTGCGGAGTGGTGAAAACACCAGATAACGTGTTTCTCGCATTAAATAGCTCAAAACGAGCGATCTCGATTATTCTGCATACTTCGGACAGAAGTTTCAACAAAATTATCGCAGAAAATGCATATCTCAGCTTGAATCCCCACGAAAACCAAGATATGTACTGTTCTGCATATCAATCGCACTGTGGAGTGGTGAAAACACCAGATAACGTGTTCCTCGCACTAACTAGCTCGAAAAGAGCGATCTCGATGATTCAGCATACTTCGGACAGATGTCTCACCAAGATTATCGTAGAAAATGCATATCTCAGCTTGAAACCCGACGAAAACCGAGTTATCTCCGGTTCTGCCCAACAAACGTATCGTGGAGTGGTGAAAACACCAGAAAACGTGTTCCTCGCACTAACTAGCTCGAAAAGAGCGATCTCGATGATTCAGCATACTGCGGACAGAAGTCTCACCAATATTATCGTAGAAAATGCATATCTCAGCTTGAAACCCGACGAAAACCAAAATATCGCCGGTTCTGCATATCAAACCAACTGTGGAGTGGGGAAAACACCAGATAACGTGTTTCTCGCATTAAGTAGCTCGAAAAGTGCGATCTCGATGATTCTGCATACTTCTAACAGAAGTCTCGCCAAGATTATCGCAGAAAATGCATATCTCTGCTTGAAACCCCACGAAAACCACGATATCTACTGTTCTGCATATCCAACGAACTGTGGAGTGGTGAAAACACAACATAACGAGTTTCTCGCATTAAATAGCTCGAAAAGAGCGCTCTCGATGTTTCTACATACTTCGGGCAGATGTTTCACCAAGATTATCGTAGAAAATGCATATCTCAGCATGAAACCCGACGAAAACCAAAATATCGCCGGTTCTGCATATCAAACCAACTGTGGAGTGGTGAAAACACCAGAAAACGTGTTTCGCGCATTAAGTAGCTCGAAAAGAGCGTTCTCGAAGATTCTGCATACTTCTGACAGAAGTCTCACCAGGATTATCGTAGAAAATGCATATCTCAGCTTGAAACCCGACGAAAACCAAAATATCGCCGGTTCTGCATATCAAACCAACTGTGGAGTGGTGAAAACACCCTGAAAACGTGTTTCTCGCATTAAATAGCTCGAATAGAGCGATCTCGATGATTCTTCATACTTCGGACAGAAGTCTCACCAAGATTATCGTAAAAAATGCATATCTCAGCTTGAAACCCCACGAAAGCCAAGATATCGCTGGTTCTGCATATCTAACGCACTGTGGAGTGGTGAAAACACCGGATAAGGTTTTTCTCGCATTAACTAGCTCGAAAAGAGCGATCTCGATGTTTCAGCATACTTCGGACAGAAGTCTCACCAAGATTATCGCAGAAAAAGCATATCTCAGCTTGAAACCCCACGAAAACCAAGATATCGCCGGTTCTGCATATCATACGAACTGTGGAGTGGTGAAAACACCAGATAACGTGTTTCTCGCATTGAATAGCTCGAAACGAGCGATATCGATAATTAAGCATACTTCGGACAGAAGTCTCACCAGGATTATCGTCGAAAATGCATATCTCAGCTTGAAACCCGACGTAAACCAAAATATCGCCGGTTCTGCATATCAAACCAACTGTGGAGTGGTGAAAACACCAGATAACGTGTTTCTCGCATTAAGTAGCTCGAAAAGTGCGATCTCGATGATTCTGCATACTTCTAACAGAAGTCTCACCAAGATTATCGCAGAAAATGCATATCTCTGCTTGAAACCCCACGAAAACCAAGATATCTACTGTTCTGCATATCCAACGAACTGTGGAGTGGTGAAAACCCCAGAAAACGTGTTTATCGCATTAAATAGCTCGAAAAGAGCGCTCTCGACGTTTCTGCATACTTCGGACAGATGTTTCACCAAGCTTATCGTAGAAAATGCATATCTCAGCTTCAAACCCGACGAAAACCAAAATATCTCCGGTTCTGCATATCCAACGCACTGTGGAGTGGTAAAAACACCAGATAACGTGTTTCTCGCATTAAATAGCTCGAAACGTGCGATCTCGATGATTCTGCATACTTCGGACAGAAGTCTCAACAAGATTATCGCAGAAAATGCATATCTCAGCTTGAAACCCCACGAAAACCAAGATATCTACTGTTCTGCATATCAAACGCACTGTGGAGTGGTGAAAACACCAGATAACGTGTTTCTCGCACTAACTAGCTCGAACAGAGCGATCTCGATGATTCAGCATACTTCGGACAGAAGTATCACCAAGATTATCGCAGAAAATGCATATCTCAGCTTGAAACCCCACGAAAACCAAGACATTGCCGGTTCTGGATATCAAACGCACTGTGGAGTGGTGAAAACACCAGATAACGTGTTTCTCGCACTAACTAGCTCGAACAGAGCGATCTCGATGATTCAGCATACTTCGGACAGAAGTATCACCAAGATTATCGCAGAAAATGCATAGCTCAGCTTGAAACCCCACGAAAACCAAGATATCTCCGGTTCTGCATATCCAACGAACTCTGGAGTGGTGAAAACCCCAGATAACGTGTTTGTCGCAATAAATAGCTCGAATAGAGCGATCTCGATGTTTCTTCATACTTCGGACAGAAGTCTCACCAAGATTACCGTAAAAAATGCATATCTCAGCTTGAAACCCCACGAAAGCCAAGATATCGCTGGTTCTGCATATCAAACGCACTGTGGAGTGGTGAAAACACCGGATAAGGTTTTTCTCGCATTAACTAGCTCGAAAAGAGCCATCTCGATGTTTCAGCATACTTCGGACAGAAGTCTCACCAAGATTATCGCAGAAAATGCATATCTCAGCTTGAAACCCCACGAAAACCAAGATATCGCCGGTTCTGCATATCATACGCACTGTGGAGTGGTGAAAACACCAGATAACGTGTTTGTCGCAATAAGTAGCTCGAAAAGAGCGTTCTCGAAGATCCTGCATACTTCGGACAGATGTTTCACCAAGCTTATGGTAGAAAATGCATATCTCAGCTTGAAACCCGACGAAAACCAAAATATCTGCGGTTCTGCATATCCAACGCACTGTGGAGTGGTGAAAACATCAGATAACGTGTTTCTCGCATTAAATAGCTCGAAACGAGCGATCTCGATGCTTCTGCAAACTTCGGACTGAACTCTCACCAAAATTATCGTAAAAAATGCATATCTCAGCTTGAAACCCCACGAAAACCAAGATATCGCTGTGTTCAGCATATCAAACGCACTGTGGAGTGGTGAAAACCCCAGAAAACGTGTTTCTCGCATTAAATAGCTCGAATAGAGCGATCTCGATGATTCTTCATACTTCGGACAGAAGTCTCAACAAGATTATCGTAAAAAATGCATATCTCAGCTTGAAACCCCACGAACGCCAAGATATCGCTGGTTCTGCATATCAAACGCACTGTGGAGTGGTGAAAACACCGGATAACGTTTTTCTCGCATTAAATAGCTCGAAAAGAGCGTTCTCGAAGATCCTGCATACTTCTGACAGAAGTCTCACCAAGATTATCGCAGAAAATGCATATCTCAGCTTGAAACCCGACGAAAACCAAAATATCTGCGGTTCTGCATATCCAACGCACTGTGGAGTGGTGAAAACATCAGATAACGTGTTTCTCGCATTAAATAGCTCAAAAAGAGCGATCTAGATGATTCTGCATACTTCTGACTGAAGTCTCACCAATATTATCGCAGAAAATGCATATCTCAGCTCGAAACCTCACGAAAATCAAGATGTTGCCGGTTCTGCATATCAAACGCACTGTGGAGTGGTGAAAACAACCAGAGAACGTGTTTCTCGCATTAAATAGCTCGAATAGTGCGATCTCGATGATTCTGCATACTTCGGACAGAAGTCTCACCAAGATTATCGTAAGGAATGCATATCTCAGCTTGAAACCCCCCGAAAACGAAGATATCGCTGGTACTGCATATCAAACGCACTGTGGAGTGGTGAAAACAGCAGATATCGTGTTTCTCGCATTAAATAGCTCGAAAAGAGCGTTCTCGAAGATCCTGCATACTTCTGACAGAAGTCTCACCAAGATTATCGCAGAAAATGCATATCTCAGCTGGAAACACCACGAAAATGAAGATATCGCCTGTTCTACATATCAAACGCACTGTGGAGTGGTGAAAACACCCTGAAAACGTGTTTCTCGCAATAAATAGCTCGAATAGAGCAATCTCGATGTTTCCTCATACTTCGGACAGAAGTCTCACCAAGATTACCGTAAAAAATGCATATCTCAGCTTGAAACCTCACGAAAGCCAAGATATCGCTGGTTCTGCATATCAAACGCACTGTGGAGTGGTGAAAACAGCAGATATCATGTTTCTCGCATTAAATAGCTCGAAAAGAGCGTTCTCGAAGATCCTGCATACTTCTGACAGAAGTCTCACCAAGATTTTCGCAGAAAATGCATATCTCTGCTTGAAACCCCACGAAAACCAAGATATCTACTGTTCTGCATATCCAACGAACTGTGGAGTGGTGAAAACCCCAGAAAACGTGTTTATCGCATTAAATAGCTCGAAAAGAGCGCTCTCGATGTTTCGGCATACTTCGGACAGATGTTTCAACAAGATTATCGTAGAAAATGCATATCTCAGCTTGAAACCCGACGAAAACCAAAATATCGCCGGTTCTGCATATCAAACCAACTGTGGAGTGGTGAAAACACCAGATAACGTGTTTCTCGCATTAAGTAGCTCGAAAAGTGCGATCTCGATGATTCTGCATACTTCTAACAGAAGTCTCACCAAGATTATCGCCGAAAATGCATATCTCTGCTTGAAACCCCACGAAAACCACGATATCTACTGTTCTGCATATCCAACGAACTGTGGAGTGGTGAAAACCCCAGAAAACGTGTTTCTCGCATTAAATAGCTCGAAAAGAGCGCTCTCGACGTTTCTGCATACTTCGGACAGATGTTTCACCAAGCTTATCGTAGAAAATGCATATCTCAGCTTCAAACCCGACGAAAACCAAAATATCTCCGGTTCTGCATATCCAACGCACTGTGGAGTGGTAAAAACACCAGATAACGTGTTTCTCGCATTAAATAGCTCGTAACGTGCGATCTCGATGATTCTGCATACTTCTGACAGAAGTATCACCAAGATTATCGCAGAAAATGCATATCTCAGCTTGAAACCCCACGAAAACCAAGATATTGCCGGTTCTGGATATCAAACGCACTGTGGAGTGCTGAAAACACCAGATAACGTGTTTGTCGCAATAAGTAGCTCGAAAAGAGCGTTCTCGAAGATCCTGCATACTTCTGACAGAAGACCCACCAAGATTATCGCAGAAAATGCATATCTCAGCTGGAAACACCACGAAAACCAAGATATCTCCGGTTCTGCATATCATACGCACTGTGGAGTGGTGAAAACACCAGATAACGTGTTTGTCGCAATAAGTAGCTCGAAAAGAGCGTTCTCGAAGATCCTGCATACTTCGGACAGATGTTTCACCAAGCTTATGGTAGAAAATGCATATCTCAGCTTGAAACCCGACGAAAACCAAAATATCTGCGGTTCTGCATATCCAACGCACTGTGGAGTGGTGAAAACATCAGATAACGTGTTTCTCGCATTAAATAGCTCGAAAAGAGCGCTCTCGATGTTTCGGCATACTTCGGACAGATGTTTCACCAAGATTATCGTAGAAAATGCATATCTCAGCTTGAAACCCGACGAAAACCAAAATATCGCCGGTTCTGCATATCCAACCAACTGCGGAGTGGTGAAAACACCAGATAACGTGTTTCTCGCATTAAATAGCTCGAAAAGTGCGATCTCGATGATTCTGCATACCTCTAACAGAAGTCTCGCCAAGATTGTCGCCGAAAATGCATATCTCTGCTTGAAACCCCACGAAAACCACGATATCTACTGTTCTGCATATCCAACGAACTGTGGAGTGGTGAAAACCCCAGAAAACGTGTTTCTCGCATTAAATAGCTCGAAAAGAGCGCTCTCGACGTTTCTGCATACTTCGGACAGATGTTTCACCAAGCTTATCGTAGAAAATGCATATCTCAGCTTCAAACCCGACGAAAACCAAAATATCTCCGGTTCTGCATATCCAACGCACTGTGGAGTGGTAAAAACACCAGATAACGTGTTTCTCGCATTAAATAGCTCGAAACGTGCGATCTCGATGATTCTGCATACTTCGGACAGAAGTCTCAACAAGATTATCGCAGAAAATGCATATCTCAGCTTGAAACCCCACGAAAACCAAGATATCTACTGTTCTGCATATCAAACGCACTGTGGAGTGGTGAAAACACCAGATAACGTGTTTCTCGCACTATCTAGCTCGAACAGAGCGATCTCGATGATTCAGCATACTTCGGACAGAAGTATCACCAAGATTATCGCAGAAAATGCATATCTCAGCTTGAAACCCCACGAAAACCAAGATATTGCCGGTTCTGGATATCAAACGCACTGTGGAGTGCTGAAAACACCAGATAACGTGTTTGTCGCAATAAGTAGCTCGAAAAGAGCGTTCTCGAAGATCCTGCAAACTTCTGACAGAAGACCCACCAAGATTATCGCAGAAAATGCATATCTCAGCTGGAAACACCACGAAAACCAAGATATCTCCGGTTCTGCATGTCCAACGAACTCTGGAGTGGTGAAAACCCCAGAAAACCTGTTTCTCGCAATAAATAGCTCGAATAGAGCGATCTCGATGTTTCTTCATACTTCGGACAGAAGTCTCACCAAGATTACCGTAAAAAATGCATATCTCAGCTTGAAACCCCACGAAAGCCAAGATATCGCTGGTTCTGCATATCAAACGCACTGTGGAGTGGTGAAAACACCGGATAAGGTTTTTCTCGCATTAACTAGCTCGAAAAGAGCCATCTCGATGGTTCAGCATACTTCGGACAGAAGTCTCACCAAGATTATCGCAGAAAATGCATATCTCAGCTTGAAACCCCACGAAAACCAAGATATCGCCGGTTCTGCATATCATACGCACTGTGGAGTGGTGAAAACACCAGATAACGTGTTTGTCGCAATAAGTAGCTCGAAAAGAGCGTTCTCGAAGATCCTGCATACTTCGGACAGATGTTTCACCAAGCTTATGGTAGAAAATGCATATCTCAAATTGAAACCCGACGAAAACCAAAATATCTGCGGTTCTGCATATCCAACGCACTGTGGAGTGGTGAAAACATCAGATAACGTGTTTCTCGCATTAAATAGCTCGAAAAGAGCGCTCTCGATGTTTCGGCATACTTCGGACAGATGTTTCACCAAGATTATCGTAGAAAATGCATATCTCAGCTTGAAACCCGACGAAAACCAAAATATCGCCGGTTCTGCATATCCAACCAACTGCGGAGTGGTGAAAACACCAGATAACGTGTTTCTCGCATTAAATAGCTCGAAAAGTGCGATCTCGATGATTCTGCATACCTCTAACAGAAGTCTCGCCAAGATTGTCGCCGAAAATGCATATCTCTGCTTGAAACCCCAAGAAAACCACGATATCTACTGTTCTGCATATCCAACGAACTGTGGAGTGGTGAAAACCCCAGAAAACGTGTTTCTCGCATTAAATAGCTCGAAAAGAGCGCTCTCGACGTTTCTGCATACTTCGGACAGATGTTTCACCAAGCTTATCGTAGAAAATGCATATCTCAGCTTCAAACCCGACGAAAACCAAAATATCTCCGGTTCTGCATATCCAACGCACTGTGGAGTGGTAAAAACACCAGATAACGTGTTTCTCGCATTAAATAGCTCGAAACGTGCGATCTCGATGATTCTGCATACTTCGGACAGAAGTCTCAACAAGATTATCGCAGAAAATGCATATCTCAGCTTGAAACCCCACGAAAACCAAGATATCTACTGTTCTGCATATCAAACGCACTGTGGAGTGGTGAAAACACCAGATAACGTGTTTCTCGCACTAACTAGCTCGAACAGAGCGATCTCGATGATTCAGCATACTTCGGACAGAAGTATCACCAAGATTATCGCAGAAAATGCATATCTCAGCTTGAAACCCCACGAAAACCAAGATATTGCCGGTTCTGGATATCAAACGCACTGTGGAGTGCTGAAAACACCAGATAACGTGTTTGTCGCAATAAGTAGCTCGAAAAGAGCGTTCTCGAAGATCCTGCAAACTTCTGACAGAAGACCCACCAAGATTATCGCAGAAAATGCATATCTCAGCTGGAAACACCACGAAAACCAAGATATCTCCGGTTCTGCATATCCAACGAACTCTGGAGTGGTGAAAACCCCAGAAAACCTGTTTCTCGCAATAAATAGCTCGAATAGAGCGATCTCGATGTTTCTTCATACTTCGGACAGAAGTCTCACCAAGATTACCGTAAAAAATGCATATCTCAGCTTGAAACCCCACGAAAGCCAAGATATCGCTGGTTCTGCATATCAAACGCACTGTGGAGTGGTGAAAACACCGGATAAGGTTTTTCTCGCATTAACTAGCTCGAAAAGAGCCATCTCGATGTTTCAGCATACTTCGGACAGAAGTCTCACCAAGATTATCGCAGAAAATGCATATCTCAGCTTGAAACCCCACGAAAACCAAGATATCGCCGGTTCTGTATATCATACGCACTGTGGAGTGGTGAAAACACCAGATAACGTGTTTGTCGCAATAAGTAGCTCGAAAAGAGCGTTCTCGAAGATCCTGTATACTTCGGACAGATGTTTCACCAAGCTTATGGTAGAAAATGCATATCTCAGCTTGAAACCCGACGAAAACCAAAATATCTGCGGTTCTGCATATCCAACGCACTGTGGAGTGGTGAAAACATCAGATAACGTGTTTCTCGCATTAAATAGCTCGAAACGAGCGATCTCGATGCTTCTGCAAACTTCGGACAGAACTCTCACCAAAATTATCGTAAAAAATGCATATCTCAGCTTGAAACCCCACGAAAACCAAGATATCGCTGTGTTCAGCATATCAAACGCACTGTGGAGTGGTGAAAACCCCAGAAAACGTGTTTCTCGCATTAAATAGCTCGAATAGAGCGATCTCGATGATTCTTCATACTTCGGACAGAAGTCTCAACAAGATTATCGTAAAAAATGCATATCTCAGCTTGAAACCCCACGAACGCCAAGATATCGCTGGTTCTGCATATCAAACGCACTGTGGAGTGGTGAAAACACCGGATAACGTTTTTCTCGCATGAAGTAGCTCGAAAAGAGCGATCTAGATGATTCTGCATACTTCTGACTGAAGTCTCACCAATATTATCGCAGAAAATGCATATCTCAGCTCGAAACCTCACGAAAATCAAGATGTTGCCGGTTCTGCATATCAAACGCACTGTGGAGTGGTGAAAACAGCAGATATCGTGTTTCTCGCATTAAATAGCTCGAAAAGAGCGTTCTCGAAGATCCTGCATACTTCTGACAGAAGTCTCACCAAGATTATCGCAGAAAATGCATATCTCAGCTGGAAACACCACGAAAATGAAGATATCGCCTGTTCTACATATCAAACGCACTGTGGAGTGGTGAAAACACCCTGAAAACGTGTTTCTCGCAATAAATAGCTCGAATAGAGCAATCTTGATGTTTCCTCATACTTCGGACAGAAGTCTCACCAAGATTACCGTAAAAAATGCATATCTCAGCTTGAAACCTCACGAAAGCCAAGATATCGCTGGTTCTGCATATCAAACGCACTGTGGAGTGGTGAAAACAGCAGATATCGTGTTTCTCGCATTAAATAGCTCGAAAAGAGCGTTCTCGAAGATCCTGCATACTTCTGACAGAAGTCTCACCAAGATTATCGCAGAAAATGCATATCTCTGCTTGAAACCCCACGAAAACCAAGATATCTACTGTTCTGCATATCCAACGAACTGTGGAGTGGTGAAAACCCCAGAAAACGTGTTTATCGCATTAAATAGCTCGAAAAGAGCGCTCTCGATGTTTCGGCATACTTCGGACAGATGTTTCACCAAGATTATCGTAGAAAATGCATATCTCAGCTTGAAACCCGACGAAAACCAAAATATCGCCGGTTCTGCATATCAAACCAACTGTGGAGTGGTGAAAACACCAGATAACGTGTTTCTCGCATTAAGTAGCTCGAAAAGTGCGATCTCGATGATTCTGCATACTTCTAACAGAAGTCTCACCAAGATTATCGCAGAAAATGCATATCTCTGCTTGAAACCCCACGAAAACCAAGATATCTACTGTTCTGCATATCCAACGAACTGTGGAGTGGTGAAAACCCCAGAAAACGTGTTTATCGCATTAAATAGCTCGAAAAGAGCGCTCTCGATGTTTCGGCATACTTCGGACAGATGTTTCACCAAGATTATCGTAGAAAATGCATATCTCAGCTTGAAACCCGACGAAAACCAAAATATCGCCGGTTCTGCATATCCAACCAACTGCGGAGTGGTGAAAACACCAGATAACGTGTTTCTCGCATTAAATAGCTCGAAAAGTGCGATCTCGATGATTCTGCATACCTCTAACAGAAGTCTCGCCAAGATTATCGCCGAAAATGCATATCTCTGCTTGAAACCCCACGAAAACCACGATATCTACTGTTCTGCATATCCAACGAACTGTGGAGTGGTGAAAACCCCAGAAAACGTGTTTCTCGCATTAAATAGCTCGAAAAGAGCGCTCTCGACGTTTCTGCATACTTCGGACAGATGTTTCACCAAGCTTATCGTAGAAAATGCATATCTCAGCTTCAAACCCGACGAAAACCAAAATATCTCCGGTTCTGCATATCCAACGCACTGTGGAGTGGTAAAAACACCAGATAACGTGTTTCTCGCATTAAATAGCTCGAAACGTGCGATCTCGATGATTCTGCATACTTCGGACAGAAGTCTCAACAAGATTATCGCAGAAAATGCATATCTCAGCTTGAAACCCCACGAAAACCAAGATATCTACTGTTCTGCATATCAAACGCACTGTGGAGTGGTGAAAACACCAGATAACGTGTTTCTCGCACTAACTAGCTCGAACAGAGCGATCTCGATGATTCAGCATACTTCGGACAGAAGTATCACCAAGATTATCGCAGAAAATGCATATCTCAGCTTGAAACCCCACGAAAACCAAGTTATTGCCGGTTCTGCATATCAAACGCACTGTGGAGTGCTGAAAACACCAGATAACGTGTTTGTCGCAATAAGTAGCTCGAAAAGAGCGTTCTCGAAGATCCTGCATACTTCTGACAGAAGACCCACCAAGATTATCGCAGAAAATGCATATCTCAGCTGGAAACACCACGAAAACCAAGATATCTCCGGTTCTGCATATCCAACGAGCTCTGGAGTGGTGAAAACCCCAGAAAACCTGTTTCTCGCAATAAATAGCTCGAATAGAGCGATCTCGATGTTTCTTCATACTTCGGACAGAAGTCTCACCAAGATTACCGTAAAAAATGCATATCTCAGCTTGAAACCCCACGAAAGCCAAGATATCGCTGGTTCTGCATATCATACGCACTGTGGAGTGGTGAAAACACCGGATAAGGTTTTTCTCGCATTAACTAGCTCGAAAAGAGCCATCTCGATGTTTCAGCATACTTCGGACAGAAGTCTCACCAAGATTATCGCAGAAAATGCATATCTCAGCTTGAAACCCCACGAAAACCAAGATATCGCCGGTTCTGCATATCATACGCACTGTGGAGTGGTGAAAACACCAGATAACGTGTTTGTCGCAATAAGTAGCTCGAAAAGAGCGTTCTCGAAGATCCTGCATACTTCTGACAGAAGTGTCACCAAGATTATCGTAGAAAATGCATATCTCAGCTTGAAACCCGACCGAAACCAAGATATCTCCGGTTCTGCATATCCAACGCACTGTGGAGTGGTGAAAACACCAGATAACGTGTTTCTCGCACTAACTAGCTCGAAAAGAGCGATCTCGATGATTCAGCATACTTCGGACAGAAGTCTCACCAAAATTATCGTACAAAATGCATATCTCAGCTTGAAACACCACGAAAACCAAGATATCTCCGGTTCTGCATATCCAACGAGCTCTGGAGTGGTGAAAACCCCAGAAAACCTGTTTCTTGCAATAAATAGCTCGAATAGAGCGATCTCGATGTTTCTTCATACTTCGGACAGAAGTCTCACCAAGATTACCGTAAAAAATGCATATCTCAGCTTGAAACCCCACGAAAGCCAAGATATCGCTGGTTCTGCATATCAAACGCACTGTGGAGTGGTGAAAACACCGGATAAGGTTTTTCTCGCATTAACTAGCTCGAAAAGAGCCATCTCGATGTTTCAGCATACTTCGGACAGAAGTCTCACCAAGATTATCGCAGAAAATGCATATCTCAGCTTGAAACCCCACGAAAACCAAGATATCGCCGGTTCTGCATATCATACGCACTGTGGAGTGGTGAAAACACCAGATAACGTGTTTGTCGCAATAAGTAGCTCGAAAAGAGCGTTCTCGAAGATCCTGCATACTTCTGACAGAAGTGTCACCAAGATTATCGTAGAAAATGCATATCTCAGCTTGAAACCCGACCGAAACCAAGATATCTCCGGTTCTGCATATCCAACGCACTGTGGAGTGGTGAAAACACCAGATAACGTGTTTCTCGCACTAACTAGCTCGAAAAGAGCGATCTCGATGATTCAGCATACTTCGGACAGAAGTCTCACCAAAATTATCGTACAAAATGCATATCTCAGCTTGAAACCCCACGAAAACCAAGATATCGCTGTGTTCAGCATATCAAACGCACTGTGGAGTGGTGAAAACCCCAGAAAACGTGTTTCTCGCATTAAGTAGCTCGAAAAGAGGGTTCTCGAAGATTCTGCATACTTCTGACAGAAGTCTCACCAGGATTATCGTAGAAAATGCATATCTCATCTTCAAACCCGACCGAAACCAAAATATCTCCGGTTCTGCATATCCAACGCACTGTGGAGTGGTGAAAACACCAGATAACGTGTTTCTCGCATTAAATAGCTCGAAACGAGCGATCTCGATGATTCTGCATACTTCGGACAGAAGTCTCAACAAGATTATCGCAGAAAATGCATATCTCTGCATGTAACCCCACGAAAACCAAGATATCTACTCTTCTGCATATCCAACGAACTGTGGAGTGGTGAAAACCCCAGTAAACGTGTTTCTCGCATTAAATAGCTCGAAAAGAGCGCTCTCGACGTTTCTGCATACTTCGGACAGAAGTCTCAACAAGATTATCGCAGAAAATGCATATCTCAGCTTGAAACCCCACGAAAACCAAGATATCTAGTGTTCTGCATATCAAACGCACTGTGGAGTGGTGAAAACACCAGATAACGTGTTTCTCGCACTAACTAGCTCGAAAAGAGCGATCTTGATGATTCAGCATACTTCGGACAGAAGTCTCACCAAGATTATCGCAGAAAATGGATATCTCAGCTTGAAACCGCACGGAAACCAAGATATCGCCGGTTCTGCATATCAAACGCACTGAGGAGTGGTGAAAACACCAGATAACGTGTTTCTCGCATTAAATAGCTCGAAAAGTGCGATCTCGATGATTCTGCATACTTCGGACAGAAGTCTCACCAAAATTATCGTACAAAATGCATATCTCAGCTTGAAACCCCACGAAAACCAAGATATCGCTGTGTTCAGCATAACAAACGCACTGTGGAGTGGTGAAAACACCAGAAAACGTGTTTCTCGCATTAAATAGCTCGAATAGAGCGATCTCGATGATTCTTCATTCTTCGGACAGAACTCTCACCAAGATTATAGTAGAAAATGCATATCTCAGCTTGAAACCCGACGAAAACCGAGTTATCTCCGTTTCTGCACATTAAACGTACCGTGGAGTGGCCAAAACACCAGAAAACGTGTTTCGCGCATTAAGTAGCTCGAAACGAGCGATCTCGATGATTCTGCATTCTTCGGACGGAAGTCTCAACAAGATTATCGCAGAAAATGCATCTCTCAGCTTGAAACCCTACGAAAACCAAGATATCTACAGTTCTGCATATCAAACGCACTGTGGAGTGGTGAAGACACCAGATAACGTGTCTCGCGCATTGAATAACTCGAAACGAGCGATCTCGATGATTCTGCATACTTCGGACCGAAGTCTCAACAAGATTATCGCAGAAAATGCATATCTCAGCTTGAAACCCGACGAAAACCGATATATCTCCGGATCTGCACATCAAACGTACCGTGGAGTGGTGAAAACACCAGAAAACGTGTTTCGCGCATTAAGTAGCTCGAAATGAGCGTTCTCGAAGATTCTGCATAATTCTGACAGAAGTCTCACCAGGATTATCGTAGAAAATGCATATCTCAGCTTGAAACCCGACCGAAACCAAGATATCTCCGGTTCTGCATGTCAAACGTACTGTGGAGTGGTGAAAACACCAGAAAACGTGTTTCGTGCATTAAGTAGCTCGAAACGAGCGACTCGATGATTCTGCATACTTCGGACGGAAGTCTCAACAAGATTATCGCAGAAAATGCATATCTCAGCTTGAAACCCTACGAAAACCAAGATATCTACTGTTCTGCATATCAAACGCACTGTGGAGTGGTGAAGACACCAGATAACGTGTTTCTCGCATTGAATAGCTCGAAACGAGCGATCTCGATGATTCTGCATACTTCGGACAGAAGTCTCAGCAAGATTATCGCAGAAAATGCATATCTCTGCTTGAAACCCCACGAAAACCAAGATATCTACTGTTCTGCATACCCAACGAACTGTGGAGTGGTGAAAACCCCAGAAAACGTGTTTCTCGCATTAAATAGCTCGAAAAGAGCGATCCCGATGATTCTGCATACTTCTGACAGAAGTCTCACCAAGATTATCGCAGAAAATGCATATCTCAGCTTGAAACCCCACGAAAACAAAGATATCGGCGGTTCTGCATATCAAACGCACTGTGGAGTGGTGAAAACACCAGATAACGTGTTTCTCGCATTAAATAGCTCGGACCGAGCGATCTCGATGATTCTGCATACTTCGGACAGAAGTCTCACCAAAATTATCGTAAAAAATGCATATCTCAGCTTGAAACTCCACAAAAACCAAGATATCGCCGGTTCTGCATATCATACGCACTGTGGAGTGGTGAAAACACCAGATAACGTGTTTCTCGCATTAAATAGCACGAAACGAGCGATCTCGATGATTCAGCATACTTCGGACAGAAGTCCCACCAAAATTATCGTACAAAATGCATATCTCAGCTTGAAACCCCACGGAAACCAAGATATCGCTGTGTACAGCATATCAAACGCACTCTGGAGTGGTGAAAACCCCAGAAAACGTGTTTCTCGCATTAAATAGCTCGAATAGAGCGATCTCGATGATTCTTCATTCTTCGGACAGAAGTCTCACCAAGATTATAGTAGAAAATGCATATCTCAGCTTGAAACCCGACGAAAACCGAGTTATCTCCGTTTCTGCACATTAAACGTACCGTGGAGTGGCCAAAACACCAGAAAACGTGTTTCGCGCATTAAGTAGCTCGAAACGAGCGATCTCGATGATTCTGCATTCTTCGGACGGAAGTCTCAACAAGATTATCGCAGAAAATGCATCTCTCAGCTTGAAACCCTACGAAAACCAAGATATCTACAGTTCTGCATATCAAACGCACTGTGGAGTGGTGAAGACACCAGATAACGTGTCTCGCGCATTGAATAACTCGAAACGAGCGATCTCGATGATTCTGCATACTTCGGACCGAAGTCTCAACAAGATTATCGCAGAAAATGCATATCTCAGCTTGAAACCCGACGAAAACCGATATATCTCCGGTTCTGCACATCAAACGTACCGTGGAGTGGTGAAAACACCAGAAAACGTGTTTCGCGCATTAAGTAGCTCGAAATGAGCGTTCTCGAAGATTCTGCATAATTCTGACAGAAGTCTCACCAGGATTATCGTAGAAAATGCATATCTCAGCTTGAAACCCGACCGAAACCAAGATATCTCCGGTTCTGCATGTCAAACGTACTGTGGAGTGGTGAAAACACCAGAAAACGTGTTTCGTGCATTAAGTAGCTCGAAACGAGCGACTCGATGATTCTGCATACTTCGGACGGAAGTCTCAAGAAGATTATCGCAGAAAATGCATATCTCAGCTTGAAACCCTACGAAAACCAAGATATCTACTGTTCTGCATATCAAACGCACTGTGGAGTGGTGAAGACACCAGATAACGTGTTTCTCGCATTGAATAGCTCGAAACGAGCGATCTCGATGATTCTGCATACTTCGGACAGAAGTCTCAGCAAGATTATCGCAGAAAATGCATATCTCTGCTTGAAACCCCACGAAAACCAAGATATCTACTGTTCTGCATACCCAACGAACTGTGGAGTGGTGAAAACCCCAGAAAACGTGTTTCTCGCATTAAATAGCTCGAAAAGAGCGATCCCGATGATTCTGCATACTTCTGACAGAAGTCTCACCAAGATTATCGCAGAAAATGCATATCTCAGCTTGAAACCCCACGAAAACAAAGATATCGGCGGTTCTGCATATCAAACGCACTGTGGAGTGGTGAAAACACCAGATAACGTGTTTCTCGCATTAAATAGCTCGGACCGAGCGATCTCGATGATTCTGCATACTTCGGACAGAAGTCTCACCAAAATTATCGTAAAAAATGCATATCTCAGCTTGAAACTCCACAAAAACCAAGATATCGCCGGTTCTGCATATCATACGCACTGTGGAGTGGTGAAAACACCAGATAACGTGTTTCTCGCATTAAATAGCACGAAACGAGCGATCTCGATGATTCAGCATACTTCGGACAGAAGTCCCACCAAAATTATCGTACAAAATGCATATCTCAGCTTGAAACCCCACGGAAACCAAGATATCGCTGTGTTCAGCATATCAAACGCACTCTGGAGAGGTGAAAACCCCAGAAAACGTGTTTCTCGCATTAAATAGCTCGAATAGAGCGATCTCGATGATTCTTCATTCTTCGGACAGAAGTCTCACCAAGATTATAGTAGAAAATGCATATCTCAGCTTGAAACCCGACGAAAACCGAGTTATCTCCGTTTCTGCACATTAAACGTACCGTGGAGTGGCCAAAACACCAGAAAACGTGTTTCGCGCATTAAGTAGCTCGAAACGAGCGATCTCGATGATTCTGCATTCTTCGGACGGAAGTCTCAACAAGATTATCGCAGAAAATGCATCTCTCAGCTTGAAACCCTACGAAAACCAAGATATCTACAGTTCTGCATATCAAACGCACTGTGGAGTGGTGAAGACACCAGATAACGTGTCTCGCGCATTGAATAACTCGAAACGAGCGATCTCGATGATTCTGCATACTTCGGACCGAAGTCTCAACAAGATTATCGCAGAAAATGCATATCTCAGCTTGAAACCCGACGAAAACCGATATATCTCCGGTTCTGCACATCAAACGTACCGTGGAGTGGTGAAAACACCAGAAAACGTGTTTCGCGCATTAAGTAGCTCGAAATGAGCGTTCTCGAAGATTCTGCATAATTCTGACAGAAGTCTCACCAGGATTATCGTAGAAAATGCATATCTCAGCTTGAAACCCGACCGAAACCAAGATATCTCCGGTTCTGCATGTCAAACGTACTGTGGAGTGGTGAAAACACCAGAAAACGTGTTTCGTGCATTAAGTAGCTCGAAACGAGCGACTCGATGATTCTGCATACTTCGGACGGAAGTCTCAACAAGATTATCGCAGAAAATGCATATCTCAGCTTGAAACCCTACGAAAACCAAGATATCTACTGTTCTGCATATCAAACGCACTGTGGAGTGGTGAAGACACCAGATAACGTGTTTCTCGCATTGAATAGCTCGAAACGAGCGATCTCGATGATTCTGCATACTTCGGACCGAAGTCTCAACAAGATTATCGCAGAAAATGCATATCTCAGCTTGAAACCCCACGAAAACCAAGATATCTACTGTTCTGCATATATAAACGCACTGTGGAGTGGTGAAAACACCAGATAACGTGTATCTCGCATTAAATAGCTCGAAACGAGCGATCTCGATGATTAAGCATACTTCGGACAGAAGTATCACGAAGATTATCGTAAAAAATGCATATCTCAGCTTGAAACCCCACGAAAACCAAGATATCTCCGGTTCTGCACATCAAACGTACCGTGGAGTGGTGAAAACACCAGAAAACGTGTTTCGCGTATTAAGTAGCTCGAAATGAGCGTTCTCGAAGATTCTGCATAATTCTGACAGAAGTCTCACAAGGATTATCGTAGAAAATGCATGTCTCAGCTTGAAACCCGACCGAAACCAAGATATCTCCGGTTCTGCATGTCAAACGTACTGTGGAGTGGTGAAAACACCAGAAAACGTGTTTCGTGCATTAAATAGCTCGAAACGAGCGATCTCGATGATTCTGCATACTTCGGACAGAAGTCTCAACAAGATTATCGCAGAAAATGCTTATCTCAGCTTGAAACCCCACGAAAACCAAGATATCTACTGTTCTGCATATCAAACGCACTGTGGAGTGGTGAAAACACCAGATAACGTGTTTCTCGCACTAACTAGCTCGAAAAGAGCGATCTCGATGATTCAGCATACTTCGGACAGAAGTCTCACCAAGATTATCGCAGAAAATGCATATCTCAGCTTGAAACCGCACGGAAACCAAGATATGGCAGTTTCCGCATATCAAACGCACTGTGGAGTGCTGAAAACACCAGAAAACGTGTTTTTCGCATTCAATAGCACGAAAACAGCGATTTCGGTGATTCTGCACACTTGTAACAGCAGAATCATGAAGATTATCACTGAAAATGCATCTCTCAGCTGGAAACAACAACGATACCGAAGATATCGCAGTTTCCGCATATCAAACGCACTGTGGAGTGCTGAAAACACCAGAAAACGTGTTTTTCGCATTCAAAAGCACGAAAACAGCGATTTCGGTGATTTTGCACACTTGTAACAGCAGAATCATGAAGCTTATCACTGAAAATGCATATCTCAGCTGGAAACAACAACGATACCGAAGATATGGCAGTTTCCGCATATCAAACGCACTGTGGAGTGCTGAAAACACCAGAAAACGTGGTTTTCGCATTCAAAAGCACGAAAACAGCGATTTCGGTGATTCTGCACACTTGTAACAGCAGAATCGTGAAGATTATCACTGAAAATGCATGTCTCAGCTGGAAACAACAACGATACCGAAGATATCGTAGTTTCCGCATATCAAACGCACTGTGGAGTGCTGAAAACACCAGAACACGTGTTTTTCGCATTCAAAAGCACGAAAACAGCGATTTCGGTGATTCTGCACACTTGTAACAGCAGAATCGTGAAGATTATCACTGAAAGTGCATATCTCAGCTGGAAACAACAACGATACCGAAGATATCGTAGTTTCCGCATATCAAACGCACTGTGGAGTGCTGAAAACACCAGAAAACGTGTTTTTCGCATACAAAAGCACGAAAACAGCGATTTCGGTGATTCTGCACACTTGTAACAGCAGAATCGTGAAGATTATCACTGAAGATGCATATCTCAGCTGGAAACAACAACGATACCGAAGATATCGTAGTTTCCGCATATCAAACGCACTGTGGAGTGCTCAAAACACCAGAAAACGTGTTTTTCGCATTCAAAAGCACGAAAACAGCGATTTCGGTGATGCTGCACACTTGTAACAGCAGAATCATGAAGAATATCACTGAAGATGCATATCTCAGCTGGAAACAACAACGATACCGAAGATATCGTAGTTTCCGCATATCAAACGCACTGTGGAGTGCTGAAAACACCAGAAAACGTGTTTTTCGCATTCAAAAGCACGAAAACAGCGATTTCGGTGATTCTGCACACTTGTAACAGCAGAATCGTGAAGATTATCACTGAAAGTGCATATCTCAGCTGGAAACAACAACGATACCGAAGATATCGTAGTTTCCGCATATCAAACGCACTGTGGAGTGCTGAAAACACCAGAAAACGTGTTTTTCGCATTCAAAAGCACGAAAACAGCGATTTCGGTGATTCTGCACACTTGTAACAGCAGAATCGTGAAGATTATCACTGAAAGTGCATATCTCAGCTGGAAACAACAACGATACCGAAGATATCGTAGTTTCCGCATATCAAACGCACTGTGGAGTGCTGAAAACACCAGAAAACGTGTTTTTCGCATTCAAAAGCACGAAAACAGCGATTTCGGTGATTCTGCACACTTGTAACAGCAGAATCGTGAAGATTATCACTGAAAGTGCATATCTCAGCTGGAAACGACAACGATACCGAAGATATGGCAGTTTCCGCATATCAAACGCACTGTGGAGTGCTGAAAACACCAGAAAACGTGTTTTTCGCATTCAATAGCACGAAAACAGCGATTTCGGTGATTCTGCACACTTGTAACAGTAGAATCATGAAGATTATCACTGAAAATGCATGTCTCAGCTGGAAACAACAACGATACCGAAGATATCGTAGTTTCCGCATATCAAACGCACTGTGGAGTGCTGAAAACACCAGAAAACGTGTTTTTCGCATTCAAAAGCACGAAAACAGCGATTTCGGTGATTCTGCACACTTGTAACAGCAGAATCATGAAGATTATCACTGAAGATGCATATCTCAGCTGGAAACAACAACGATACCGAAGATATCGTAGTTTCCGCATATCAAACGCACTGTGGAGTGCTGAAAACACCAGAAAACGTGTTTTTCGCATTCAAAAGCACGAAAACAGCGATTTCGGTGATTCTGCACACTTGTAACAGCAGAATCGTGAAGATTATCACTGAAAGTGCATATCTCAGCAGGAAACAGCAACGATACCGAAGATATGGCAGTTTCCGCATATCAAACGCACTGTGGAGTGCTGAAAACACCAGAAAACGTGTTTTTCGCATTCAAAAGCACGAAAACAGCGATTTCGGTGATTCTGCACACTTGTAACAGCAGAATCGTGAAGATTATCACTGAAAGTGCATATCTCAGCTGGAAACAACAACGATACCGAAGATATCGTAGTTTCCGCATATCAAACGCACTGTGGAGTGCTGAAAGCAACAGAAAACGTGTTTTTCGCATTCAAAAGCACGAAAACAGCGATTTCGGTGATTCTGCACACTTGTAACAGCAGAATCGTGAAGATTATCACTGAAAGTGCATATCTCAGCTGGAAACAACAACGATACCGAAGATATCGTAGTTTCCGCATATCAAACGCACTGTGGAGTGCTGAAAACACCAGAAAACGTGTTTTTCGCATTCAAAAGCACGAAAACAGCGATTTCGGTGATTCTGCACACTTGTAACAGCAGAATCGTGAAGATTATCACTGAAAGTGCATATCTCAGCTGGAAACAACAACGATACCGAAGATATCGCAGTTTCCGCATATCAAACGCACTGTGGAGTGCTGAAAACACCAGAAAACGTGTTTTTCGCATTCAAAAGCACGAAAACAGCGATTTCGGTGATTCTGCACACTTGTAACAGCAGAATCGTGAAGATTATCACTGAAAGTGCATATCTCAGCTGGAAACAACAACGATACCGAAGATATCGTAGTTTCTGCATATCAAACGCACTGTGGAGTGCTGAAAACACCAGAAAACGTGTTTTTCGCATTCAAAAGCACGAAAACAGCGATTTCGGTGATTCTGCACACTTGTAACAGCAGAATCATGAAGATTATCACGGAAAGTGCATATCTCAGCTGGAAACAACAACGATACCGAAGATATCGTAGTTTCCGCATAGCAAACGCACTGTGGAGTGCTGAAAACACCAGAAAACGTGTTTTTCGCATTCAAAAGCACGAAAACAGCGATTTCGGTGATTCTGCACACTTGTAACAGCAGAATCGTGAAGATTATCACTGAAAGTGCATATCTCAGCAGGAAACAACAACGATACCGAAGATATGGCAGTTTCCGCATATCAAACGCACTGTGGAGTGCTGAAAACACCAGAAAACGTGTTTTTCGCATTCAAAAGCACGAAAACAGCGATTTCGGTGATTCTGCACACTTGTAACAGCAGAATCGTGAAGATTATCACTGAAAGTGCATATCTCAGCTGGAAACAACAACGATACCGAAGATATCGCAGTTTCCGCATATCAAACGCACTGTGGAGTGCTGAAAACACCAGAAAACGTGTTTTTCGCATTCAAAAGCACGAAAACAGCGATTTCGGTGATTCTGCACACTTGTAACAGCAGAAACGTGAAGATTATCACTGAAAGTGCATATCTCAGCTGGAAACAACAACGATACCGAAGATATCGTAGTTTCCGCATATCAAACGCACTGCGGAGTGCTGAAAACACCAGAAAACGTGTTTTTCGCAATCAAAAGCACGAAAACAGCGATTTCGGTGATTCTGCACACTTGTAACAGCAGAATCGTGAAGATTATCACTGAAAGTGCATATCTCAGCTGGAAACAACAACGATACCGAAGATATCGCAGTTTCCGCATATCAAACGCACTGTGGAGTGCTGAAAACACCAGAAAACGTGTTTTTCGCATTCAAAAGCACGAAAACAGCGATTTCGGTGATTCTGCACACTTGTAACAGCAGAAACGTGAAGACTATCACTGAAAGTGCATATCTCAGCTGGAAACAACAACGATACCGAAGATATCGTAGTTTCCGCATATCAAACGCACTGCGGAGTGCTGAAAACACCAGAAAACGTGTTTTTCGCATTCAAAAGCACGAAAACAGCGATTTCGGTGATTCTGCACACTTGTAACAGCAGAATCGTGAAGATTATCACTGAAAGTGCATATCTCAGCTGGAAACAACAACGATACCGAAGATATCGTAGTTTCCGCATATCAAACGCACTGTGGAGTGCTGAAAAAAAACCAGAAAACGTGTTTTTCGCATTCAAAAGCACGAAAACAGCGATTTCGGTGATTCTGCACACTTGTAACAGCAGAATCGTGAAGATTATCACTGAAAGTGCATATCTCAGCTGGAAACATTAACGATACCGAAGATATCGCAGTTTCCGCATATCAAACGCACTGTGGAGTGTTGAAAACACCAGAAAACGTGTTTTTCGCATTCAAAAGCACGAAAACAGCGAATTCGGTGATTCTGCACACTTGTAACAGCAGAATCATGAAGATTATCACTGAAAATGCATGTCTCAGCTGGAAACAACAACGATACCGAAGATATCGTAGTTTCCGCATATCAAACGCACTGTGGAGTGCTGAAAACACCAGAAAACGTGTTTTTCGCATACAAAAGCACGAAAACAGCGATTTCGGTGATTCTGCACACTTGTAACAGCAGAATCATGAAGATTATCACTGAAGATGCATATCTCAGCTGGAAACAACAACGATACCGAAGATATCGTAGTTTCCGCATATCAAACGCACTGGGGAGTGCTCAAAACACCAGAAAACGTGTTTTTCGCATTCAAAAGCACGAAAACAGCGATTTCGGTGATTCTGCACACTTGTAACAGCAGAATCGTGAAGATTATCACTGAAAGTGCATATCTCAGCAGGAAACAACAACGATACCGAAGATATGGCAGTTTCCGCATATCAAACGCACTGTGGAGTGCTGAAAACACCAGAAAACGTGTTTTTCGCATTCAAAAGCACGAAAACAGCGATTTCGGTGATTCTGCACACTTGTAACAGCAGAATCGTGAAGATTATCACTGAAAGTGCATATCTCAGCTGGAAACAACAACGATACCGAAGATATCGCAGTTTCCGCATATCAAACGCACTGTGGAGTGCTGAAAACACCAGAAAACGTGTTTTTCGCATTCAAAAGCACGAAAACAGCGATTTCGGTGATTCTGCACACTTGTAACAGCAGAAACGTGAAGATTATCACTGAAAGTGCATATCTCAGCTGGAAACGACAACGATACCGAAGATATGGCAGTTTCCGCATATCAAACGCACTGTGGAGTGCTGAAAACACCACAAAACGTGTTTTTCGCATTCAAAAGCACGAAAACAGCGATTTCGGTGATTCTGCACACTTGTAACAGCAGAAACGTGAAGATTATAAGTGAAAGTGCATATCTCAGCTGGAAACAACAACGATACCGAAGATATCGTAGTTTCCGCATATCAAACGCACTGTGGAGTGCTGAAAACACCAGAAAACGGGTTTTTCGCATTCAAAAGCACGAAAACAGCGATTTCGGTGATTCTGCACACTTTGTAACAGCAGAATCGTGAAGATTATCACTGAAGATGCATATCTCAGCTGGAAACAACAACGATACCGAAGATATCGTAGTTTCCGCATATCAAACGCACTGTGGAGTGCTCAAAACACCAGAAAACGTGTTTTTCGCATTCAAAAGCACGAAAACAGCGATTTCGGTGATTCTGCACACTTGTAACAGCAGAATCGTGAAGATTATCACTGAAAGTGCATATCTCAGCAGGAAACAACAACGATACCGAAGATATGGCAGTTTCCGCATATCAAACGCACTGTGGAGTGCTGAAAACACCAGAAAACGTGTTTTTCGCATTCAAAAGCACGAAAACAGCGATTTCGGTGATTCTGCACACTTGTAACAGCAGAATCGTGAAGATTATCACTGAAGATGCATATCTCAGCTGGAAACAACAACGATACCGAAGATATCGTAGTTTCCGCATATCAAACGCACTGTGGAGTGCTGATAACACCAGAAAACGTGTTTTTCGCATTCAAAAGCACGAAAACAGCGATTTCGGTGATTCTGCACACTTGTAACAGCAGAATCGTGAAGATTATCACTGAAAGTGCATATCTCAGCTGGAAACAACAACGATACCGAAGATATCGCAGTTTCCGCATATCAAACGCACTGTGGAGTGCTGAAAACACCAGAAAACGTGTTTTTCGCATTCAAAAGCACGAAAACAGCGATTTCGGTGATTCTGCACACTTGTAACAGCAGAAACGTGAAGATTATCACTGAAAGTGCATATCTCAGCTGGAAACAACAACGATACCGAAGATATCGTAGTTTCCGCATATCAAACGCACTGCGGAGTGCTGAAAACACCAGAAAACGTGTTTTTCGCATTCAAAAGCACGAAAACAGCGATTTCGGTGATTCTGCACACTTGTAACAGCAGAATCGTGAAGATTATCACTGAAAGTGCATATCTCAGCTGGAAACAACAACGATACCGAAGATATCGCAGTTTCCGCATATCAAACGCACTGTGGAGTGCTGAAAACACCAGAAAACGTGTTTTTCGCATTCAAAAGCACGAAAACAGCGATTTCGGTGATTCTGCACACTTGTAACAGCAGAAACGTGAAGATTATCACTGAAAGTGCATATCTCAGCTGGAAACGACAACGATACCGAAGATATGGCAGTTTCCGCATATCAAACGCACTGTGGAGTGCTGAAAACACCACAAAACGTGTTTTTCGCATTCAAAAGCACGAAAACAGCGATTTCGGTGATTCTGCACACTTGTAACAGCAGAAACGTGAAGATTATAAGTGAAAGTGCATATCTCAGCTGGAAACAACAACGATACCGAAGATATCGTAGTTTCCGCATATCAAACGCACTGTGGAGTGCTGAAAACACCAGAAAACGGGTTTTTCGCATTCAAAAGCACGAAAACAGCGATTTCGGTGATTCTGCACACTTTGTAACAGCAGAATCGTGAAGATTATCACTGAAGATGCATATCTCAGCTGGAAACAACAACGATACCGAAGATATCGTAGTTTCCGCATATCAAACGCACTGTGGAGTGCTCAAAACACCAGAAAACGTGTTTTTCGCATTCAAAAGCACGAAAACAGCGATTTCGGTGATTCTGCACACTTGTAACAGCAGAATCGTGAAGATTATCACTGAAAGTGCATATCTCAGCAGGAAACAACAACGATACCGAAGATATGGCAGTTTCCGCATATCAAACGCACTGTGGAGTGCTGAAAACACCAGAAAACGTGTTTTTCGCATTCAAAAGCACGAAAACAGCGATTTCGGTGATTCTGCACACTTGTAACAGCAGAATCGTGAAGATTATCACTGAAGATGCATATCTCAGCTGGAAACAACAACGATACCGAAGATATCGTAGTTTCCGCATATCAAACGCACTGTGGAGTGCTGAAAACACCAGAAAACGTGTTTTTCGCATTCAAAAGCACGAAAACAGCGATTTCGGTGATTCTACACACTTGTAACAGCAGAATCGTGAAGATTATCACTGAAAGTGCACATCTCAGCTGGAAACAACAACGATACCGAAGATATCGTAGTTTCCGCATATCAAACGCACTGTGGAGTGCTGAAAACACCAGAAAACGTGTTTTTCGCATTCAAAAGCACGAAAACAGCGATTTCGGTGATTCTGCACACTTGTAACAGCAGAATCGTGAAGATTATCACTGAAAGTGCATATCTCAGCTGGAAACAACAACGATACCGAAGATATCGCAGTTTCCGCATATCAAACGCACTGTGGAGTGCTGAAAACACCAGAAAACGTGTTTTTCGCATTCAAAAGCACGAAAACAGCGATTTCGGTGATTCTGCACACTTGTAACAGCAGAATCGTGAAGATTATCACTGAAAGTGCATATCTCAGCTGGAAACAACAACGATACCGAAGATATCGTAGTTTCTGCATATCAAACGCACTGTGGAGTGCTGAAAACACCAGAAAACGTGTTTTTCGCATTCAAAAGCACGAAAGCAGCGATTTCGGTGATTCTGCACACTTGTAACAGCAGAATCATGAAGATTATCACTGAAGATGCATATCTCAGCTGGAAACAACAACGATACCGAAGATATCGTAGTTTCCGCATATCAAACGCACTGTGGAGTGCTGAAAACACCAGAAAACGTGTTTTTCGCATTCAAAAGCACGAAAACAGCGATTTCGGTGATTCTGCACACTTGCAACAGCAGAATCGTGAAGATTATCACTGAAAGTGCATATCTCAGCTGGAAACGACAACGATACCGAAGATACGGCAGTTTCCGCATATCAAACGCACTGTGGAGTGCTGAAAACACCAGAAAACGTGTTTTTCGCATTCAATAGCAGGAAAACAGCGATTTCGGTGATTCTGCACACTTGTAACAGTAGAATCATGAAGATTATCACTGAAAATGCATGTCTCAGCTGGAAACAACAACGATACCGAAGATATCGTAGTTTCCGCATATCAAACGCACTGTGGAGTGCTGAAAACACCAGAAAACGTGTTTTTCGCATTCAAAAGCACGAAAACAGCGATTTCGGTGATTCTGCACACTTGTAACAGCAGAATCGTGAAGATTATCACTGAAAGTGCATATCTCAGCTGGAAACAACAACGATACCGAAGATATCGTAGTTTCCGCATATCAAACGCACTGTGGAGTGCTGAAAACACCAGAAAACGTGTTTTTCGCATTCAAAAGCACGAAAACAGCGATTTCGGTGATTCTGCACACTTGTAACAGCAGAATCGTGAAGATTATCACTGAAAGTGCATATCTCAGCTGGAAACAACAACGATACCGAAGATATCGTAGTTTCTGCATATCAAACGCACTGTGGAGTGCTGAAAACACCAGAAAACGTGTTTTTCGCATTCAAAAGCACGAAAACAGCGATTTCGGTGATTCTGCACACTTGTAACAGCAGAATCGTGAAGATTATCACTGAAAGTGCATATCTCAGCTGGAAACAACAACGATACCGAAGATATCGTAGTTTCCGCATATCAAACGCACTGTGGAGTGCTGAAAACACCAGAAAACGTGTTTTTCGCATTCAAAAGCACGAAAACAGCGATTTCGGTGATTCTGCACACTTGTAACAGCAGAATCGTGAAGATTATCACTGAAAGTGCATATCTCAGCTGGAAACAACAACGATACCGAAGATATCGCAGTTTCCGCATATCAAACGCACTGTGGAGTGCTGAAAACACCAGAAAACGTGTTTTTCGCATTCAAAAGCACGAAAACAGCGATTTCGGTGATTCTGCACACTTGTAACAGCAGAATCATGAAGATTATCACTGAAAATGCATGTCTCAGCTGGAAACAACAACGATACCGAAGATATCGTAGTTTCCGCATATCAAACGCACTGTGGAGTGCTGAAAACACCTGTTACGTCTAGCGACGTTTGACATAGACACTCGCCTGCGACAGTGAGAGTGAGAAGGAACGAACGCTATTAGAATGTAAGATAGCGTAGAACCTTCTAGTATATTAAGAAAGCAAGTAAGCACGTAACCAATAATCTTAAGACCGCATTAACCACAACATAGATATTAAGCACTACCATATCCTATTACCGACATACGCTCTCACGACATATTCTTATCTATAAACACATTCCTTCAATATCTCCAGACTAAACGTCGACTATCGACATCCGCTCTCACGACCAACTCTTATCTATAAACACATTCCTCCGACATCACATCACACTTCTCTTATATCTAATCTTATAAACATCCTCCTCGACTCCAACTCCTTATCTTATCACATATACACCAGATCCAGTAACATACGAATTCTTCTCTTATCTTATAAACATCCTCCTCGACACCAACTCCTTATCTTATCTCATAAACACCAGATCCAGTAACATACGAATTCCTCTCCTATCTCCCAAGCATCCGCCTACCTAATCTACCTCGGTCTCACGCTCCTCATATCTAATCTCCATTCACCAACACACACTACTGTACACTCCACCGCTATAAAACAAGCAAGCGCCCAGCCTCAGCGTCAGTCTTCCTCTGGACTTCCCAGAGTACGTCAGTTCCACTCCGGAACTCCCGGAGTACACATCGCGTTACTATCTCAAGCGTTACTATCTCAAGTGTTTCTATTTCTAGTTATTCTATAACCAGCGTTACTATTTCTAAGTCTTCTAGTTCTAGTGTTAGCATATTTGTATACCTTATAATATATTATATTTAATTATCAATTCAGTGTTACATATTCCTATTCCCATAAACCGTAAAGAGTATTAAGACGTTATATTATATTCATTTTACATTGAAAGTGCGTGTTCATACGAAGACCAACTACAACGTCGTCATCAACCAACAAGGAGCATTCGGTGAGTAACAATTTACGATCTATCAAATTAGCGAAAGTCCCCGTCAGACGCAGACGTACGTGCTGCGTGGACGTAAAGAACGGTATTTTATTGTGCTCTGTCTCGCGTTCGCCATAACAGCGCGATCCGGGACGTAACACACCAGAAAACGTGTTTTTCGCATACAAACGCACGAAAACAGCGATTTCGGTGATTCTGCACACTTGTAACAGCAGAATCATGAAGATTATCACTGAAGATGCATATCTCAGCTGGAAACAACAACGATACCGAAGATATCGCAGTTTCCGCATATCAAACGCACTGTGGAGTGCTGAAAACACCAGAAAACGTGTTTTTCGCATTCAAAAGCACGAAAACAGCGATTTCGGTGATTCTGCACACTTGTAACAGCAGAATCGTGAAGATTATCACTGAAAGTGCATTTCTCAGCTGGAAACAACAACGATACCGAAGATATGGCAGTTTCCGCATATCAAACGCACTGTGGAGTGCTGAAAACATCAGAAAACGTGTTTTTCGCATTCAAAAGCACGAAAACAGCGATTTCGGTGATTCTGCACACTTGTAACAGCAGAATCGTGAAGATTATCACTGAAAGTGCATATCTCAGCTGGAAACGACAACGATACCGAAGATATGGCAGTTTCCGCATATCAAACGCACTGTGGAGTGCTGAAAACACCAGAAAACGTGTTTTTCGCATTCAATAGCATGAAAACAGCGATTTCGGTGATTCTGCACACTTGTAACAGTAGAATCATGAAGATTATCACTGAAAATGCATGTCTCAGCTGGAAACAACAACGATACCGAAGATATCGTAGTTTCCGCATATCAAACGCACTGTGGAGTGTTGAAAACACCAGAAAACGTGTTTTTCGCATTCAAAAGCACGAAAACAGCGATTTCGTTGATTCTGCACACTTGTAACAGCAGAATCATGAAGATTATCACTGAAGATGCATATCTCAGCTGGAAACAACAACGATACCGAAGATATCGTAGTTTCCGCATATCAAACGCACTGTGGAGTGCTGAAAACACCAGAAAACGTGTTTTTCGCATTCAAAAGCACGAAAACAGCGATTTCGGTGATTCTGCACACTTGTAACAGCAGAATCGTGAAGATTATCACTGAAAGTGCATTTCTCATCTGGAAACAACAACGATACCGAAGATATGGCAGTTTCCGCATATCAAACGCACTGTGGAGTGCTGAAAACATCAGAAAACGTGTTTTTCGCATTCAAAAGCACGAAAACAGCGATTTCGGTGATTCTGCACACTTGTAACAGCAGAATCGTGAAGATTATCACTGAAAGTGCATATCTCAGCTGGAAACGACAACGATACCGAAGATATGGCAGTTTCCGCATATCAAACGCACTGTGGAGTGCTGAAAACACCAGAAAACGTGTTTTTCGCATTCAATAGCATGAAAACAGCGATTTCGGTGATTCTGCACACTTGTAACAGTAGAATCATGAAGATTATCACTGAAAATGCATGTCTCAGCTGGAAACAACAACGATACCGAAGATATCGTAGTTTCCGCATATCAAACGCACTGTGGAGTGCTGAAAACACCAGAAAACGTGTTTTTCGCATTCAAAAGCACGAAAACAGCGATTTCGGTGATTCTGCACACTTGTAACAGCAGAATCGTGAAGATTATCACTGAAAGTGCATATCTCAGCTGGAAACAACAACGATACCGAAGATATCGTAGTTTCCGCATATCAAACGCACTGTGGAGTGCTGAAAACACCAGAAAACGTGTTTTTCGCATTCAAAAGCACGAAAACAGCGATTTCGGTGATTCTGCACACTTGTAACAGCAGAATCGTGAAGATTATCACTGTAAGTGCATATCTCAGCAGGAAACAACAACGATACCGAAGATATGGCAGTTTCCGCATATCAAACGCACTGTGGAGTGCTGAAAACACCAGAAAACGTGTTTTTCGCATTCAAAAGCACGAAAACAGCGATTTCGGTGATTCTGCACACTTGTAACAGCAGAATCGTGAAGATTATCACTGAAAGTGCATATCTCAGCTGGAAACAACAACGATACCGAAGATATCGTAGTTTCCGCATATCAAACGCACTGTGGAGTGCTGAAAACACCAGAAAACGTGTTTTTCGCATTCAAAAGCACGAAAACAGCGATTTCGGTGATTCTGCACACTTGTAACAGCAGAATCGTGAAGATTATCACTGAAAGTGCATATCTCAGCTGGAAACAACAACGATACCGAAGATATCGCAGTTTCCGCATATCAAACGCACTGTGGAGTGCTGAAAACACCAGAAAACGTGTTTTTCGCATTCAAAAGCACGAAAACAGCGATTTCGGTGATTCTGCACACTTGTAACAGCAGAATCGTGAAGATTATCACTGAAAGTGCATATCTCAGCTGGAAACAACAACGATACCGAAGATATCGTAGTTTCCGCATATCAAACGCACTGTGGAGTGCTGAAAACACCAGAAAACGTGTTTTTCGCATTCAAAAGCACGAAAACAGCGATTTCGGTGATTCTGCACACTTGTAACAGCAGAATCGTGAAGATTATCACTGAAAGTGCATATCTCAGCTGGAAACAACAACGATACCGAAGATATCGTAGTTTCCGCATATCAAACGCACTGTGGAGTGCTGAAAACACCAGAAAACGTGTTTTTCGCATTCAAAACCACGAAAACAGCGATTTCGGTGATTCTGCACACTTGTAACAGCAGAATCGTGAAAATTATCACTGAAAGGGCATATCTCAGCTGGAAACAACAACGATACCGAAGATATCGTAGTTTCCGCATATCAAACGCACTGTGGAGTGCTGAAAACACCAGAAAACGTGTTTTTCGCATACAAAAGCACGAAAACAGCGATTTCGGTGATTCTGCACACTTGTAACAGCAGAATCATGAAGATTATCACTGAAGATGCATATCTCAGCTGGAAACAACAACGATACCGAAGATATCGCAGTTTCCGCATATCAAACGCACTGTGGAGTGCTGAAAACACCAGAAAACGTGTTTTTCGCATTCAAAAGCACGAAAACAGCGATTTCGGTGATTCTGCACACTTGTAACAGCAGAATCGTGAAGATTATCACTGAAAGTGCATTTCTCAGCTGGAAACAACAACGATACCGAAGATATGGCAGTTTCCGCTTATCAAACGCACTGTGGAGTGCTGAAAACACCAGAAAACGTGTTTTTCGCATTCAATAGCACGAAAACAGCGATTTCGGTGATTCTGCACACTTGTAACAGCAGAATCATGAAGATTATCACTGAAAATGCATGTCTCAGCTGGAAACAACAACGATACCGAAGATATCGTAGTTTCCGCATATCAAACGCACTGTGGAGTGCTGAAAACACCAGAAAACGTGTTTTTCGCATTCAAAAGCACGAAAACAGCGATTTCGGTGATTCTGCACACTTGTAACAGCAGAATCATGAAGATTATCACTGAAGATGCATATCTCAGCTGGAAACAACAACGATACCGAAGATATCGCAGTTTCCGCATATCAAACGCACTGTGGAGTGCTGAAAACACCAGAAAACGTGTTTTTCGCATTCAAAAGCACGAAAACAGCGATTTCGGTGATTCTGCACACTTGTAACAGTAGAATCATGAAGATTATCACTGAAAATGCATGTCTCAGCTGGAAACAACAACGATACCGAAGATATCGTAGTTTCCGCATATCAAACGCACTGTGGAGTGCTGAAAACACCAGAAAACGTGTTTTTCGCATTCAAAAGCACGAAAACAGCGATTTCGGTGATTCTGCACACTTGTAACAGCAGAATCGTGAAGATTATCACTGAAAGTGCATATCTCAGCTGGAAACAACAACGATACCGAAGATATCGTAGTTTCCGCATATCAAACGCACTGTGGAGTGCTGAAAACACCAGAAAACGTGTTTTTCGCATTCAAAAGCACGAAAACAGCGATTTCGGTGATTCTGCACACTTGTAACAGCAGAATCGTGAAGATTATCACTGTAAGTGCATATCTCAGCAGGAAACAACAACGATACCGAAGATATGGCAGTTTCCGCATATCAAACGCACTGTGGAGTGCTGAAAACACCAGAAAACGTGTTTTTCGCATTCAAAAGCACGAAAACAGCGATTTCGGTGATTCTGCACACTTGTAACAGCAGAATCGTGAAGATTATCACTGAAAGTGCATATCTCAGCTGGAAACAACAACGATACCGAAGATATCGTAGTTTCCGCATATCAAACGCACTGTGGAGTGCTGAAAACACCAGAAAACGTGTTTTTCGCATTCAAAAAGCACGAAAACAGCGATTTCGGTGATTCTGCACACTTGTAACAGCAGAATCGTGAAGATTATCACTGAAAGTGCATATCTCAGCTGGAAACAACAACGATACCGAAGATATCGCAGTTTCCGCATATCAAACGCACTGTGGAGTGCTGAAAACACCAGAAAACGTGTTTTTCGCATTCAAAAGCACGAAAACAGCGATTTCGGTGATTCTGCACACTTGTAACAGCAGAATCGTGAAGATTATCACTGAAAGTGCATATCTCAGCTGGAAACAACAACGATACCGAAGATATCGTAGTTTCCGCATATCAAACGCACTGTGGAGTGCTGAAAACACCAGAAAACGTGTTTTTCGCATTCAAAAGCACGAAAACAGCGATTTCGGTGATTCTGCACACTTGTAACAGCAGAATCGTGAAGATTATCACTGAAAGTGCATATCTCAGCTGGAAACAACAACGATACCGAAGATATTGTAGTTTCCGCATATCAAACGCACTGTGGAGTGCTGAAAACACCAGAAAACGTGTTTTTCGCATTCAAAACCACGAAAACAGCGATTTCGGTGATTCTGCACACTTGTAACAGCAGAATCGTGAAAATTATCACTGAAAGGGCATATCTCAGCTGGAAACAACAACGATACCGAAGATATCGTAGTTTCCGCATATCAAACGCACTGTGGAGTGCTGAAAACACCAGAAAACGTGTTTTTCGCATACAAAAGCACGAAAACAGCGATTTCGGTGATTCTGCACACTTGTAACAGCAGAATCATGAAGATTATCACTGAAGATGCATATCTCAGCTGGAAACAACAACGATACCGAAGATATCGCAGTTTCCGCATATCAAACGCACTGTGGAGTGCTGAAAACACCAGAAAACGTGTTTTTCGCATTCAAAAGCACGAAAACAGCGATTTCGGTGATTCTGCACACTTGTAACAGCAGAATCGTGAAGATTATCACTGAAAGTGCATTTCTCAGCTGGAAACAACAACGATACCGAAGATATGGCAGTTTCCGCTTATCAAACGCACTGTGGAGTGCTGAAAACACCAGAAAACGTGTTTTTCGCATTCAATAGCACGAAAACAGCGATTTCGGTGATTCTGCACACTTGTAACAGCAGAATCATGAAGATTATCACTGAAAATGCATGTCTCAGCTGGAAACAACAACGATACCGAAGATATCGTAGTTTCCGCATATCAAACGCACTGTGGAGTGCTGAAAACACCAGAAAACGTGTTTTTCGCATTCAAAAGCACGAAAACAGCGATTTCGGTGATTCTGCACACTTGTAACAGCAGAATCGTGAAGATTATCACTGAAAGTGCATATCTCAGCTGGAAACAACAACGATACCGAAGATATCGTAGTTTCCGCATATCAAACGCACTGTGGAGTGCTGAAAACACCAGAAAACGTGTTTTTCGCATTCAAAACCACGAAAACAGCGATTTCGGTGATTCTGCACACTTGTAACAGCAGAATCGTGAAAATTATCACTGAAAGGGCATATCTCAGCTGGAAACAACAACGATACCGAAGATATCGTAGTTTCCGCATATCAAACGCACTGTGGAGTGCTGAAAACACCAGAAAACGTGTTTTTCGCATACAAAAGCACGAAAACAGCGATTTCGGTGATTCTGCACACTTGTAACAGCAGAATCATGAAGATTATCACTGAAGATGCATATCTCAGCTGGAAACAACAACGATACAGAAGATATCGCAGTTTCCGCATATCAAACGCACTGTGGAGTGCTGAAAACACCAGAAAACGTGTTTTTCGCATTCAAAAGCACGAAAACGGCGATTTCGGTGATTCTGCACACTTGTAACAGCAGAATCGTGAAGATTATCACTGAAAGTGCATTTCTCAGCTGGAAACAACAACGATACCGAAGATATGGCAGTTTCCGCTTATCAAACGCACTGTGGAGTGCTGAAAACACCAGAAAACGTGTTTTTCGCATTCAATAGCACGAAAACAGCGATTCCGGTGATTCTGCACACTTGTAACAGCAGAATCATGAAGATTATCACTGAAAATGCATGTCTCAGCTGGAAACAACAACGATACCGAAGATATCGTAGTTTCCGCATATCAAACGCACTGTGGAGTGCTGAAAACACCAGAAAACGTGTTTTTCGCATTCAAAAGCACGAAAACAGCGATTTCGGTGATTCTGCACACTTGTAACAGCAGAATCGTGAAGATTATCACTGAAAGTGCATATCTCAGCTGGAAACAACAACGATACCGAAGATATCGTAGTTTCCGCATATCAAAAGCACTGTGGAGTGCTGAAAACACCAGAAAACGTGTTTTTCGCATTCAAAAGCACGAAAACAGCGATTTCGGTGATTCTGCACACTTGTAACAGCAGAATCATGAAGATTATCACTGAAGATGCATATCTCAGCTGGAAACAACAACGATACCGAAGATATCGCAGTTTCCGCATATCAAACGCACTGTGGAGTGCTGAAAACACCAGAAAACGTGTTTTTCGCATTCAAAAGCACGAAAACAGCGATTTCGGTGATTCTGCACACTTGTAACAGTAGAATCATGAAGATTATCACTGAAAATGCATGTCTCAGCTGGAAACAACAACGATACCGAAGATATCGTAGTTTCCGCATATCAAACGCACTGTGGAGTGCTGAAAACACCAGAAAACGTGTTTTTCGCATTCAAAAGCACGAAAACAGCGATTTCGGTGATTCTGCACACTTGTAACAGCAGAATCGTGAAGATTATCACTGAAAGTGCATATCTCAGCTGGAAACAACAACGATACCGAAGATATCGTAGTTTCCGCATATCAAACGCACTGTGGAGTGCTGAAAACACCAGAAAACGTGTTTTTCGCATTCAAAAGCACGAACACAGCGATTTCGGTGATTCTGCACACTTGTAACAGCAGAATCGTGAAGATTATCACTGTAAGTGCATATCTCAGCAGGAAACAACAACGATACCGAAGATATGGCAGTTTCCGCATATCAAACGCACTGTGGAGTGCTGAAAACACCAGAAAACGTGTTTTTCGCATTCAAAAGCACGAAAACAGCGATTTCGGTGATTCTGCACACTTGTAACAGCAGAATCGTGAAGATTATCACTGAAAGTGCATATCTCAGCTGGAAACAACAACGATACCGAAGATATCGTAGTTTCCGCATATCAAACGCACTGTGGAGTGCTGAAAACACCAGAAAACGTGTTTTTCGCATTCAAAAAGCACGAAAACAGCGATTTCGGTGATTCTGCACACTTGTAACAGCAGAATCGTGAAGATTATCACTGAAAGTGCATATCTCAGCTGGAAACAACAACGATACCGAAGATATCGCAGTTTCCGCATATCAAACGCACTGTGGAGTGCTGAAAACACCAGAAAACGTGTTTTTCGCATTCAAAAGCACGAAAACAGCGATTTCGGTGATTCTGCACACTTGTAACAGCAGAATCGTGAAGATTATCACTGAAAGTGCATATCTCAGCTGGAAACAACAACGATACCGAAGATATCGTAGTTTCCGCATATCAAACGCACTGTGGAGTGCTGAAAACACCAGAAAACGTGTTTTTCGCATTCAAAAGCACGAAAACAGCGATTTCGGTGATTCTGCACACTTGTAACAGCAGAATCGTGAAGATTATCACTGAAAGTGCATATCTCAGCTGGAAACAACAACGATACCGAAGATATTGTAGTTTCCGCATATCAAACGCACTGTGGAGTGCTGAAAACACCAGAAAACGTGTTTTTCGCATTCAAAACCACGAAAACAGCGATTTCGGTGATTCTGCACACTTGTAACAGCAGAATCGTGAAAATTAATACTGAAAGGGCATATCTCAGCTGGAAACAACAACGATACCGAAGATATCGTAGTTTCCGCATATCAAACGCACTGTGGAGTGCTGAAAACACCAGAAAACGTGTTTTTCGCATACAAAAGCACGAAAACAGCGATTTCGGTGATTCTGCACACTTGTAACAGCAGAATCATGAAGATTAACACTGAAGATGCATATCTCAGCTGGAAACAACAACGATACCGAAGATATCGCAGTTTCCGCATATCAAACGCACTGTGGAGTGCTGAAAACACCAGAAAACGTGTTTTTCGCATTCAAAAGCACGAAAACAGCGATTTCGGTGATTCTGCACACTTGTAACAGCAGAATCGTGAAGATTATCACTGAAAGTGCATTTCTCAGCTGGAAACAACAACGATACCGAAGATATGGCAGTTTCCGCTTATCAAACGCACTGTGGAGTGCTGAAAACACCAGAAAACGTGTTTTTCGCATTCAATAGCACGAAAACAGCGATTTCGGTGATTCTGCACACTTGTAACAGCAGAATCATGAAGATTATCACTGAAAATGCATGTCTCAGCTGGAAACAACAACGATACCGAAGATATCGTAGTTTCCGCATATCAAACGCACTGTGGAGTGCTGAAAACACCAGAAAACGTGTTTTTCGCATTCAAAAGCACGAAAACAGCGATTTCGGTGATTCTGCACACTTGTAACAGCAGAATCATGAAGATTATCACTGAAGATGCATATCTCAGCTGGAAACAACAACGATACCGAAGATATCGTAGTTTCCGCATATCAAACGCACTGTGGAGTGCTGAAAACACCAGAAAACGTGTTTTTCGCATTCAAAAGCACGAAAACAGCGATTTCAGTGATTCTGCACACTTGTAACAGCAGAATCGTGAAGATTATCACTGAAAGTGCATTTCTCAGCTGGAAACAACAACGATACCGAAGATATCGTAGTTTCCGCATATCAAACGCACTGTGGAGTGCTGAAAACACCAGAAAACGTGTTTTTCGCATGCAAAAGCACGAAAACAGCGATTTCGGTGATTCTGCACACTTGTAACAGCAGAATCGTGAAGATTATCACTGAAAGTGCATATCTCAGCTGGAAACAACAACGATACCGAAGATATCGTAGTTTCCGCATATCAAACGCACTGTGGAGTGCTGAAAACACCAGAAAACGTGTTTTTCGCATTCAAAAGCACGAAAACAGCGATTTCGGTGATTCTGCACACTTGTAACAGCAGAATCGTGAAGATTATCACTGAAAGTGCATATCTCAGCTGGAAACTACAACGATACCGAAGATATCGCAGTTTCCGCATATCAAACGCACTGTGGAGTGCTGAAAACACCAGAAAACGTGTTTTTCGCATTCAAAAGCACGAAAACAGCGATTTCGGTGATTCTGCACACTTGTAACAGCAGAATCATGAAGATTATCACTGAAGATGCATATCTCAGCTGGAAACAACAACGATACCGAAGATATCGTAGTTTCCGCATATCAAACGCACTGTGGAGTGCTGAAAACACCAGAAAACGTGTTTTTCGCATTCAAAAGCACGAAAACAGCGATTTCGGTGATTCTGCACACTTGTAACAGCAGAATCGTGAAGATTATCACTGAAAGTGCATATCTCAGCTGGAAACAACAACGATACCGAAGATATGGCAGTTTCCGCATATCAAACGCACTGTGGAGTGCTGAAAACACCAGAAAACGTGTTTTTCGCATTCAAAAGCACGAAAACAGCGATTTCGGTGATTCTGCACACTTGTAACAGCAGAATCATGAAGATTATCACTGAAGATGCATATCTCAGCTGGAAACAACAACGATACCGAAGATATCGTAGTTTCCGCATATCAAACGCACTGTGGAGTGCTGAAAACACCAGAAAACGTGTTTTTCGCATTCAAAAGCACGAAAACAGCGATTTCGGTGATTCTGAACACTTGTAACAGCAGAATCGTGAAGATTATCACTGAAAGTGCATATCTCAGCTGGAAACAACAACGATACCGAAGATATCGTAGTTTCCGCATATCAAACGCACTGTGGAGTGCTGAAAACACCAGAAAACGTGTTTTTCGCATTCAAAAGCACGAAAACAGCGATTTCGGTGATTCTGCACACTTGTAACAGCAGAATCGTGAAGATTATCACTGAAAGTGCATATCTCAGCTGGAAACAACAACGATACCGAAGATATGGCAGTTTCCGCATATCAAACGCATTGTGGAGTGCTGAAAACACCAGAAAACGTGTTTTTCGCATTCAAAAGCACGAAAACAGCGATTTCGGTGATTCTGCACACTTGTAACAGCAGAATCATGAAGATTATCACTGAAGATGCATATCTCAGCTGGAAACAACAACGATACCGAAGATATCGTAGTTTCCGCATATCAAACGCACTGTGGAGTGCTGAAAACACCAGAAAACGTGTTTTTCGCATTCAAAAGCACGAAAACAGCGATTTCGGTGATTCTGAACACTTGTAACAGCAGAATCGTGAAGATTATCACTGAAAGTGCATATCTCAGCTGGAAACAACAACGATACCGAAGATATCGCAGTTTCCGCATATCAAACGCACTGTGGAGTGTTGAAAACACCAGAAAACGTGTTTTTCGCATTCAAAAGCACGAAAACATCGATTTCGGTGATTCTGCACACTTGTAACAGCAGAATCGTGAAGATTATCACTGAAAGTGCATATCTCAGCTGGAAACAACAACGATACCAAAGATATCGTAGTTTCCGCATATCAAACGCACTGTGGAGTGCTGAAAACACCAGAAAACGTGTTTTTCGCATTCAAAAGCACGAAAACAGCGATTTCGGTGATTCTGCACACTTGTAACTGCAGAATCGTGAAGATTATCACTGAAAGTGCATATCTCAGCAGGAAACAACAACGATACCGAAGATATCGTAGTTTCCGCATATCAAACGCACTGTGGAGTGCTGAAAACACCAGAAAACGTGTTTTTCGCATTCAAAAGCACGAAAACAGCGATTTCGGTGATTCTGCACACTTGTAACAGCAGAATCATGAAGATTATCACTGAAGATGCATATCTCAGCTGGAAACAACAACGATACCGAAGATATCGTAGTTTCCGCATATCAAACGCACTGTGGAGTGCTGAAAACACCAGAACACGTGTTTTTCGCATTCAAAAGCACGAAAACAGCGATTTCGGTGATTCTGCACACTTGTAACAGCAGAATCGTGAAGATTATCACTGAAAGTGCATATCTCAGCTGGAAACAACAACGATACCGAAGATATCGTAGTTTCCGCATATCAAACGCACTGTGGAGTGCTGAAAACACCAGAAAACGTGTTTTTCGCATTCAAAAGCACGAAAACAGCGATTTCGGTGATTCTGCACACTTGTAGCAGCAGAATCGTGAAGATTATCACTGAAAGTGCATATCTCAGCTGGAAACAACAACGATACCGAAGATATCGTAGTTTGCGCATATCAAACGCACTGTGGAGTGCTGAAAACACCAGAAAACGTGTTTTTCGCATTCAAAAGCACGAAAACAGCGATTTCGGTGATTCTGCACACTTGTAACAGCAGAATCGTGAAGATTATCACTGAAAGTGCATATCTCAGCTGGAAACAACAACGATACCGAAGATATCGCAGTTTCCGCATATCAAACGCACTGTGGAGTGTTGAAAACACCAGAAAACGTGTTTTTCGCATTCAAAAGCACGAAAACAGCGATTTCGGTGATTCTGCACACTTGTAACAGCAGAATCATGAAGATTATCACTGAAAATGCATATCTCAGCTGGAAACAACAACGATACCGAAGATATCGTAGTTGCCGCATATCAAACGCACTGTGGAGTGCTGAAAACACCAGAAAACGTGTTTTTCGCATTGAATAGCGCGAAAACAGCGATTTCGGTGATTCTGCACACTTGTAACAGCAGAATCATGAAGATTATCACTGAAAATGCATGTCTCAGCTGGAAACAACAACGATACCGAAGATATCGTAGTTTCCGCATATCAAACGCACTGTGGAGTGCTGAAAACACCAGAAAACGTGTTTTTCGCATTCAAAAGCACGAAAACAGCGATTTCGGTGATTCTGCACACTTGTAACAGCAGAATCATGAAGATTATCACTGAAGATGCATATCTCAGCTGGAAACAACAACGATACCGAAGATATCGTAGTTTCCGCATATCAAACGCACTGTGGAGTGCTGAAAACACCAGAAAACGTGTTTTTCGCATTCAAAAGCACGAAAACAGCGATTTCGGTGATTCTGCACACTTGTAACAGCAGAATCGTGAAGATTATCACTGAAAGTGCATATCTCAGCTGGAAACAACAACGATACCGAAGATATGGCAGTTTCCGCATATCAAACGCACTGTGGAGTGCTGAAAACACCAGAAAACGTGTTTTTCGCATTCAATAGCACGAAAACAGCGATTTCGGTGATTCTGCACACTTGTAACCGCAGAATCATGAAGATTATCACTGAAAATGCATGTCTCAGCTGGAAACAACAACGATACCGAAGATATCGTAGTTTCCGCATATCAAACGCACTGTGGAGTGCTGAAAACACCAGAAAACGTGTTTTTCGCATTCAAAAGCACGAAAACAGCGATTTCGGTGATTCTGCACACTTGTAACAGCAGAATCATGAAGATTATCACTGAAGATGCATATCTCAGCTGGAAACAACAACGATACCGAAGATATCGTAGTTTCCGCATATCAAACGCACTGTGGAGTGCTGAAAACACCAGAAAACGTGTTTTTCGCATTCAAAAGCACGAAAACAGCGATTTCGGTGATTCTGAACACTTGTAACAGCAGAATCGTGAAGATTATCACTGAAAGTGCATATCTCAGCTGGAAACAACAACGATACCGAAGATATCGCAGTTTCCGCATATCAAACGCACTGTGGAGTGTTGAAAACACCAGAAAACGTGTTTTTCGCATTCAAAAGCACGAAAACAGCGATTTCGGTGATTCTGCACACTTGTAACAGCAGAATCGTGAAGATTATCACTGAAAGTGCATATCTCAGCTGGAAACAACAACGATACCAAAGATATCGTAGTTTCCGCATATCAAACGCACTGTGGAGTGCTGAAAACACCAGAAAACGTGTTTTTCGCATTCAAAAGCACGAAAACAGCGATTTCGGTGATTCTGCACACTTGTAACAGCAGAATCGTGAAGATTATCACTGAAAGTGCATATCTCAGCTGGAAACAACAACGATACCGAAGATATCGTAGTTTCCGCATATCAAACGCACTGTGGAGTGCTGAAAACACCAGAAAACGTGTTTTTCGCATTCAAAAGCACGAAAACAGCGATTTCGGTGATTCTGCACACTTGTAACAGCAGAATCATGAAGATTATCACTGAAAATGCATGTCTCAGCTGGATACAACAACGATACCGAAGATATCGTAGTTTCCGCATATCAAACGCACTGTGGAGTGCTGAAAACACCAGAAAACGTGTTTTTCGCATACAAAAGCACGAAAACAGCGATTTCGGTGATTCTGCACACTTGTAACAGCAGAATCATGAAGATTATCACTGAAGATGCATATCTCAGCTGGAAACAACAACGATACCGAAGATATCGTAGTTTCCGCATATCAAACGCACTGTGGAATGCTGAAAACACCAGAAAACGTGTTTTTCGCATTCAATAGCACGAAAACAGCGATTTCGGTGATTCTGCACACTTGTAACAGCAGAATCGTGAAGATTATCACTGAAAGTGCATTTCTCAGCTGGAAACAACAACGATACCGAAGATATGGCAGTTTCCGCATATCAAACGCACTGTGGAGTGCTGAAAACACCAGAAAACGTGTTTTTCGCATTCAAAAGCACGAAAACAGCGATTTCGGTGATTCTGCACACTTGTAACAGCAGAATCATGAAGATTATCACTGAAAATGCATGTCTCAGCTGGAAACAACAACGATACCGAAGATATCGTAGTTTCCGCATATCAAACGCACTGTGGAGTGCTGAAAACACCAGAAAACGTGTTTTTCGCATTCAAAAGCACGAAAACAGCGATTTCGGTGATTCTGCACACTTGTAACAGCAGAATCGTGAAGATTATCACTGAAAGTGCATATCTCAGCTGGAAACAATAACGATACCGAAGATATCGCAGTTTCCGCATATCAAACGCACTGTGGAGTGTTGAAAACACCAGAAAACGTGTTTTTCGCATTCAAAAGCACGAAAACAGCGATTTCGGTGATTCTGCACACTTGTAACAGCAGAATCGTGAAGATTATCACTGAAAGTGCATTTCTCAGCTGGAAACAACAACGATACCGAAGATATGGCAGTTTCCGCATATCAAACGCACTGTGGAGTGCTGAAAACACCAGAAAACGTGTTTTTCGCATTCAATAGCACGAAAACAGCGATTTCGGTAATTCTGCACACTTGTAACTGCAGAATCATGAAGATTATCACTGAAAATGCATGTCTCAGCTGGAAACAACAACGATACCGAAGATATCGTAGCTTCCGCATATCAAACGCACTGTGGAGTGCTGAAAACACCAGAAAACGTGTTTTTCGCATTCAAAAGCACGAAAACAGCGATTTCGGTGATTCTGCACACTTGTAACAGCAGAATCGTGAAGATTATCACTGAAAGTGCATATCTCAGCTGGAAACAACAACGATACCGAAGATATCGTAGTTTCCGCATATCAAACGCACTGTGGAGTGCTGAATACACCAGAAAACGTGTTTTTCGCATTCAAAAGCACGAAAACAGCGATTTCGGTGATTCTGCACACTTGTAACAGCAGAATCGTGAAGATTATCACTGAAAGTGCATATCTCAGCTGGAAACAACAACGATACCGAAGATATCGTAGTTTCCGCATATCAAACGCACTGTGGAGTGCTGAAAACACCAGAAAACGTGTTTTTCGCATTCAAAAGCACGAAAACAGCGATTTCGGTGATTCTGCACACTTGTAACAGCAGAATCGTGAAGATTATCACTGAAAGTGCATATCTCAGCTGGAAACAACAACGATACCGAAGATATCGTAGTTTCCGCATATCAAACGCACTGTGGAGTGCTGAAAACTCCAGAAAACGTGTTTTTCGCATTCAAAAGCACGAAAACAGCGATTTCGGTGATTCTGCACACTTGTAACAGCAGAATCGTGAAGATTATCACTGAAAGTGCATATCTCAGCTGGAAACAACAACGATACCGAAGATATCGTAGTTTCCGCATATCAAACGCACTGTGGAGTGCTGAAAACACCAGAAAACGTGTTTTTCGCATGCAAAAGCACGAAAACAGCGATTTCGGTGATTCTGCACACTTGTAACAGCAGAATCGTGAAGATTATCACTGAAAGTGCATATCTCAGCTGGAAACAACAACGATACCGAAGATATCGTAGTTTCCGCATATCAAACGCACTGTGGAGTGCTGAAAACACCAGAAAACGTGTTTTTCGCATTCAAAAGCACGAAAACAGCGATTTCGGTGATTCTGCACACTTGTAACAGCAGAATCGTGAAGATTATCACTGAAAGTGCATATCTCAGCTGGAAACTACAACGATACCGAAGATATCGCAGTTTCCGCATATCAAACGCACTGTGGAGTGCTGAAAACACCAGAAAACGTGTTTTTCGCATTCAAAAGCACGAAAACAGCGATTTCGGTGATTCTGCACACTTGTAACAGCAGAATCATGAAGATTATCACTGAAGATGCATATCTCAGCTGGAAACAACAACGATACCGAAGATATCGTAGTTTCCGCATATCAAACGCACTGTGGAGTGCTGAAAACACCAGAAAACGTGTTTTTCGCATTAAAAAGCACGAAAACAGCGATTTCGGTGATTCTGCACACTTGTAACAGCAGAATCGTGAAGATTATCACTGAAAGTGCATATCTCAGCTGGAAACAACAACGATACCGAAGATATGGCAGTTTCCGCATATCAAACGCACTGTGGAGTGCTGAAAACACCAGAAAACGTGTTTTTCGCATTCAAAAGCACGAAAACAGCGATTTCGGTGATTCTGCACACTTGTAACAGCAGAATCATGAAGATTATCACTGAAGATGCATATCTCAGCTGGAAACAACAACGATACCGAAGATATCGTAGTTTCCGCATATCAAACGCACTGTGGAGTGCTGAAAACACCAGAAAACGTGTTTTTCGCATTCAAAAGCACGAAAACAGCGATTTCGGTGATTCTGAACACTTGTAACAGCAGAATCGTGAAGATTATCACTGAAAGTGCATATCTCAGCTGGAAACAACAACGATACCGAAGATATCGTAGTTTCCGCATATCAAACGCACTGTGGAGTGCTGAAAACACCAGAAAACGTGTTTTTCGCATTCAAAAGCACGAAAACAGCGATTTCGGTGATTCTGCACACTTGTAACAGCAGAATCGTGAAGATTATCACTGAAAGTGCATATCTCAGCTGGAAACAACAACGATACCGAAGATATGGCAGTTTCCGCATATCAAACGCACTGTGGAGTGCTGAAAACACCAGAAAACGTGTTTTTCGCATTCAAAAGCACGAAAACAGCGATTTCGGTGATTCTGCACACTTGTAACAGCAGAATCATGAAGATTATCACTGAAGATGCATATCTCAGCTGCAAACAACAACGATACCGAAGATATCGTAGTTTCCGCATATCAAACGCACTGTGGAGTGCTGAAAACACCAGAAAACGTGTTTTTCGCATTCAAAAGCACGAAAACAGCGATTTCGGTGATTCTGAACACTTGTAACAGCAGAATCGTGAAGATTATCACTGAAAGTGCATATCTCAGCTGGAAACAACAACGATACCGAAGATATCGCAGTTTCCGCATATCAAACGCACTGTGGAGTGTTGAAAACACCAGAAAACGTGTTTTTCGCATTCAAAAGCACGAAAACATCGATTTCGGTGATTCTGCACACTTGTAACAGCAGAATCGTGAAGATTATCACTGAAAGTGCATATCTCAGCTGGAAACAACAACGATACCAAAGATATCGTAGTTTCCGCATATCAAACGCACTGTGGAGTGCTGAAAACACCAGAAAACGTGTTTTTCGCATTCAAAAGCACGAAAACAGCGATTTCGGTGATTCTGCACACTTGTAACTGCAGAATCGTGAAGATTATCACTGAAAGTGCATATCTCAGCAGGAAACAACAACGATACCGAAGATATCGTAGTTTCCGCATATCAAACGCACTGTGGAGTGCTGAAAACACCAGAAAACGTGTTTTTCGCATTCAAAAGCACGAAAACAGCGATTTCGGTGATTCTGCACACTTGTAACAGCAGAATCATGAAGATTATCACTGAAGATGCATATCTCAGCTGGAAACAACAACGATACCGAAGATATCGTAGTTTCCGCATATCAAACGCACTGTGGAGTGCTGAAAACACCAGAACACGTGTTTTTCGCATTCAAAAGCACGAAAACAGCGATTTCGGTGATTCTGCACACTTGTAACAGCAGAATCGTGAAGATTATCACTGAAAGTGCATATCTCAGCTGGAAACAACAACGATACCGAAGATATCGTAGTTTCCGCATATCAAACGCACTGTGGAGTGCTGAAAACACCAGAAAACGTGTTTTTCGCATTCAAAAGCACGAAAACAGCGATTTCGGTGATTCTGCACACTTGTAGCAGCAGAATCGTGAAGATTATCACTGAAAGTGCATATCTCAGCTGGAAACAACAACGATACCGAAGATATCGTAGTTTGCGCATATCAAACGCACTGTGGAGTGCTGAAAACACCAGAAAACGTGTTTTTCGCATTCAAAAGCACGAAAACAGCGATTTCGGTGATTCTGCACACTTGTAACAGCAGAATCGTGAAGATTATCACTGAAAGTGCATATCTCAGCTGGAAACAACAACGATACCGAAGATATCGTAGTTTCCGCATATCAAACGCACTGTGGAGTGCTGAAAACACCAGAAAACGTGTTTTTCGCATTCAAAAGCACGAAAACAGCGATTTCGGTGATTCTGCACACTTGTAGCAGCAGAATCGTGAAGATTATCACTGAAAGTGCATATCTCAGCTGGAAACAACAACGATACCGAAGATATCGTAGTTTGCGCATATCAAACGCACTGTGGAGTGCTGAAAACACCAGAAAACGTGTTTTTCGCATTCAAAAGCACGAAAACAGCGATTTCGGTGATTCTGCACACTTGTAACAGCAGAATCGTGAAGATTATCACTGAAAGTGCATATCTCAGCTGGAAACAACAACGATACCGAAGATATCGTAGTTTCCGCATATCAAACGCACTGTGGAGTGCTGAAAACACCAGAAAACGTGTTTTTCGCATTCAAAAGCACGAAAACAGCGATTTCGGTGATTCTGCACACTTGTAACAGCAGAATCGTGAAGATTATCACTGAAAGTGCATATCTCAGCTGGAAACAACAACGATACCGAAGATATGGCAGTTTCCGCATATCAAACGCACTGTGGAGTGCTGAAAACACCAGAAAACGTGTTTTTCGCATTCAAAAGCACGAAAACAGCGATTTCGGTGATTCTGCACACTTGTAACAGCAGAATCATGAAGATTATCACTGAAGATGCATATCTCAGCTGGAAACAACAACGATACCGAAGATATCGTAGTTTCCGCATATCAAACGCACTGTGGAGTGCTGAAAACACCAGAAAACGTGTTTTTCGCATTCAAAAGCACGAAAACAGCGATTTCGGTGATTCTGAACACTTGTAACAGCAGAATCGTGAAGATTATCACTGAAAGTGCATATCTCAGCTGGAAACAACAACGATACCGAAGATATCGCAGTTTCCGCATATCAAACGCACTGTGGAGTGTTGAAAACACCAGAAAACGTGTTTTTCGCATTCAAAAGCACGAAAACATCGATTTCGGTGATTCTGCACACTTGTAACAGCAGAATCGTGAAGATTATCACTGAAAGTGCATATCTCAGCTGGAAACAACAACGATACCAAAGATATCGTAGTTTCCGCATATCAAACGCACTGTGGAGTGCTGAAAACACCAGAAAACGTGTTTTTCGCATTCAAAAGCACGAAAACAGCGATTTCGGTGATTCTGCACACTTGTAACTGCAGAATCGTGAAGATTATCACTGAAAGTGCATATCTCAGCAGGAAACAACAACGATACCGAAGATATCGTAGTTTCCGCATATCAAACGCACTGTGGAGTGCTGAAAACACCAGAAAACGTGTTTTTCGCATTCAAAAGCACGAAAACAGCGATTTCGGTGATTCTGCACACTTGTAACAGCAGAATCATGAAGATTATCACTGAAGATGCATATCTCAGCTGGAAACAACAACGATACCGAAGATATCGTAGTTTCCGCATATCAAACGCACTGTGGAGTGCTGAAAACACCAGAACACGTGTTTTTCGCATTCAAAAGCACGAAAACAGCGATTTCGGTGATTCTGCACACTTGTAACAGCAGAATCGTGAAGATTATCACTGAAAGTGCATATCTCAGCTGGAAACAACAACGATACCGAAGATATCGTAGTTTCCGCATATCAAACGCACTGTGGAGTGCTGAAAACACCAGAAAACGTGTTTTTCGCATTCAAAAGCACGAAAACAGCGATTTCGGTGATTCTGCACACTTGTAGCAGCAGAATCGTGAAGATTATCACTGAAAGTGCATATCTCAGCTGGAAACAACAACGATACCGAAGATATCGTAGTTTGCGCATATCAAACGCACTGTGGAGTGCTGAAAACACCAGAAAACGTGTTTTTCGCATTCAAAAGCACGAAAACAGCGATTTCGGTGATTCTGCACACTTGTAACAGCAGAATCGTGAAGATTATCACTGAAAGTGCATATCTCAGCTGGAAACAACAACGATACCGAAGATATCGCAGTTTCCGCATATCAAACGCACTGTGGAGTGTTGAAAACACCAGAAAACGTGTTTCTCGCATTCAAAAGCACGAAAACAGCGATTTCGGTGATTCTGCACACTTGTAACAGCAGAATCATGAAGATTATCACTGAAAATGCATATCTCAGCTGGAAACAACAACGATACCGAAGATATCGTAGTTGCCGCATATCAAACGCACTGTGGAGTGCTGAAAACACCAGAAAACGTGTTTTTCGCATTGAATAGCGCGAAAACAGCGATTTCGGTGATTCTGCACACTTGTAACAGCAGAATCATGAAGATTATCACTGAAAATGCATGTCTCAGCTGGAAACAACAACGATACCGAAGATATCGTAGTTTCCGCATATCAAACGCACTGTGGAGTGCTGAAAACACCAGAAAACGTGTTTTTCGCATTCAAAAGCACGAAAACAGCGATTTCGGTGATTCTGCACACTTGTAACAGCAGAATCATGAAGATTATCACTGAAGATGCATATCTCAGCTGGAAACAACAACGATACCGAAGATATCGTAGTTTCCGCATATCAAACGCACTGTGGAGTGCTGAAAACACCAGAAAACGTGTTTTTCGCATTCAAAAGCACGAAAACAGCGATTTCGGTGATTCTGCACACTTGTAACAGCAGAATCGTGAAGATTATCACTGAAAGTGCATATCTCAGCTGGAAACAACAACGATACCGAAGATATCGTAGTTGCCGCATATCAAACGCACTGTGGAGTGCTGAAAACACCAGAAAACGTGTTTTTCGCATTCAATAGCACGAAAACAGCGATTTCGGTGATTCTGCACACTTGTAACCGCAGAATCATGAAGATTATCACTGAAGATGCATATCTCAGCTGGAAACAACAACGATACCGAAGATATCGCAGTTTCCGCATATCAAACGCACTGTGGAGTGTTGAAAACACCAGAAAACGTGTTTTTCGCATTCAAAAGCACGAAAACAGCGATTTCGGTGATTCTGCACACTTGTAACAGCAGAATCGTGAAGATTATCACTGAAAGTGCATATCTCAGCTGGAAACAACAACGATACCAAAGATATCGTAGTTTCCGCATATCAAACGCACTGTGGAGTGCTGAAAACACCAGAAAACGTGTTTTTCGCATTCAAAAGCACGAAAACAGCGATTTCGGTGATTCTGCACACTTGTAACAGCAGAATCGTGAAGATTATCACTGAAAGTGCATATCTCAGCTGGAAACAACAACGATACCGAAGATATCGTAGTTTCCGCATATCAAACGCACTGTGGAGTGCTGAAAACACCAGAAAACGTGTTTTTCGCATTCAAAAGCACGAAAACAGCGATTTCGGTGATTCTGCACACTTGTAACAGCAGAATCATGAAGATTATCACTGAAAATGCATGTCTCAGCTGGATACAACAACGATACCGAAGATATCGTAGTTTCCGCATATCAAACGCACTGTGGAGTGCTGAAAACACCAGAAAACGTGTTTTTCGCATACAAAAGCACGAAAACAGCGATTTCGGTGATTCTGCACACTTGTAACAGCAGAATCATGAAGATTATCACTGAAGATGCATATCTCAGCTGGAAACAACAACGATACCGAAGATATCGTAGTTTCCGCATATCAAACGCACTGTGGAGTGCTGAAAACACCAGAAAACGTGTTTTTCGCATTCAAAAGCACGAAAACAGCGATTTCGGTGATTCTGCACACTTGTAACAGCAGAATCGTGAAGATTATCACTGAAAGTGCATATCTCAGCTGGAAACAATAACGATACCGAAGATATCGCAGTTTCCGCATATCAAACGCACTGTGGAGTGCTGAAAACACCAGAAAACGTGTTTTTCGCATTCAAAAGCACGAAAACAGCGATTTCGGTGATTCTGCACACTTGTAACAGCAGAATCGTGAAGATTATCACTGAAAGTGCATATCTCAGCTGGAAACAATAACGATACCGAAGATATCGCAGTTTCCGCATATCAAACGCACTGTGGAGTGTTGAAAACACCAGAAAACGTGTTTTTCGCATTCAAAAGCACGAAAACAGCGATTTCGGTGATTCTGCACACTTGTAACAGCAGAATCGTGAAGATTATCACTGAAAGTGCATATCTCAGCTGGAAACAACAACGATACCGAAGATATCGTAGTTTCCGCATATCAAACGCACTGTGGAGTGCTGAAAACACCAGAAAACGTGTTTTTCGCATTCAAAAGCACGAAAACAGCGATTTCGGTGATTCTGCACACTTGTAACAGCAGAATCGTGAAGATTATCACTGAAAGTGCATATCTCAGCTGGAAACAACAACGATACCGAAGATATCGTAGTTTCCGCATATCAAACGCACTGTGGAGTGCTGAAAACACCAGAAAACGTGTTTTTCGCATTCAAAAGCACGAAAACAGCGATTTCGGTGATTCTGCACACTTGTAACAGCAGAATCGTGAAGATTATCACTGAAAGTGCATATCTCAGCTGGAAACAACAACGATACCGAAGATATCGTAGTTTCCGCATATCAAACGCACTGTGGAGTGCTGAAAACACCAGAAAACGTGTTTTTCGCATTCAAAAGCACGAAAACAGCGATTTCGGTGATTCTGCACACTTGTAACAGCAGAATCGTGAAGATTATCACTGAAAGTGCATATCTCAGCTGGAAACTACAACGATACCGAAGATATCGCAGTTTCCGCATATCAAACGCACTGTGGAGTGCTGAAAACACCAGAAAACGTGTTTTTCGCATTCAAAAGCACGAAAACAGCGATTTCGGTGATTCTGCACACTTGTAACAGCAGAATCATGAAGATTATCACTGAAGATGCATATCTCAGCTGGAAACAACAACGATACCGAAGATATCGTAGTTTCCGCATATCAAACGCACTGTGGAGTGCTGAAAACACCAGAAAACGTGTTTTTCGCATTCAAAAGCACGAAAACAGCGATTTCGGCGATTCTGCACACTTGTAACAGCAGAATCGTGAAGATTATCACTGAAAGTGCATATCTCAGCTGGAAACAACAACGATACCGAAGATATCGTAGTTTCCGCATATCAAACGCACTGTGGAGTGCTGAAAACACCAGAAAACGTGTTTTTCGCATTCAAAAGCACGAAAACAGCGATTTCGGTGATTCTGCACACTTGTAACAGCAGAATCATGAAGATTATCACTGAAGATGCATATCTCAGCTGGAAACAACAACGATACCGAAGATATCGTAGTTTCCGCATATCAAACGCACTGTGGAGTGCTGAAAACACCAGAAAACGTGTTTTTCGCATTCAAAAGCACGAAAACAGCGATTTCGGTGATTCTGAACACTTGTAACAGCAGAATCGTGAAGATTATCACTGAAAGTGCATATCTCAGCTGGAAACAACAACGATACCGAAGATATCGCAGTTTCCGCATATCAAACGCACTGTGGAGTGTTGAAAACACCAGAAAACGTGTTTTTCGCATTCAAAAGCACGAAAACATCGATTTCGGTGATTCTGCACACTTGTAACAGCAGAATCGTGAAGATTATCACTGAAAGTGCATATCTCAGCTGGAAACAACAACGATACCAAAGATATCGTAGTTTCCGCATATCAAACGCACTGTGGAGTGCTGAAAACACCAGAAAACGTGTTTTTCGCATTCAAAAGCACGAAAACAGCGATTTCGGTGATTCTGCACACTTGTAACTGCAGAATCGTGAAGATTATCACTGAAAGTGCATATCTCAGCAGGAAACAACAACGATACCGAAGATATCGTAGTTTCCGCATATCAAACGCACTGTGGAGTGCTGAAAACACCAGAAAACGTGTTTTTCGCATTCAAAAGCACGAAAACAGCGATTTCGGTGATTCTGCACACTTGTAACAGCAGAATCATGAAGATTATCACTGAAGATGCATATCTCAGCTGGAAACAACAACGATACCGAAGATATCGTAGTTTCCGCATATCAAACGCACTGTGGAGTGCTGAAAACACCAGAACACGTGTTTTTCGCATTCAAAAGCACGAAAACAGCGATTTCGGTGATTCTGCACACTTGTAACAGCAGAATCGTGAAGATTATCACTGAAAGTGCATATCTCAGCTGGAAACAACAACGATACCGAAGATATCGTAGTTTCCGCATATCAAACGCACTGTGGAGTGCTGAAAACACCAGAAAACGTGTTTTTCGCATTCAAAAGCACGAAAACAGCGATTTCGGTGATTCTGCACACTTGTAGCAGCAGAATCGTGAAGATTATCACTGAAAGTGCATATCTCAGCTGGAAACAACAACGATACCGAAGATATCGTAGTTTGCGCATATCAAACGCACTGTGGAGTGCTGAAAACACCAGAAAACGTGTTTTTCGCATTCAAAAGCACGAAAACAGCGATTTCGGTGATTCTGCACACTTGTAACAGCAGAATCGTGAAGATTATCACTGAAAGTGCATATCTCAGCTGGAAACAACAACGATACCGAAGATATCGCAGTTTCCGCATATCAAACGCACTGTGGAGTGCTGAAAACACCAGAAAACGTGTTTTTCGCATTCAAAAGCACGAAAACAGCGATTTCGGTGATTCTGCACACTTGTAACAGCAGAATCGTGAAGATTATCACTGAAAGTGCATATCTCAGCTGGAAACAACAACGATACCGAAGATATCGTAGTTTCCGCATATCAAACGCACTGTGGAGTGCTGAAAACACCAGAAAACGTGTTTTTCGCATTCAAAAGCACGAAAACAGCGATTTCGGTGATTCTGCACACTTGTAACAGCAGAATCGTGAAGATTATCACTGAAAGTGCATATCTCAGCTGGAAACAACAACGATACCGAAGATATCGTAGTTTCCGCATATCAAACGCACTGTGGAGTGCTGAAAACACCAGAAAACGTGTTTTTCGCATTCAAAAGCACGAAAACAGCGATTTCGGTGATTCTGCACACTTGTAACAGCAGAATCGTGAAGATTATCACTGAAAGTGCATATCTCAGCTGGAAACTACAACGATACCGAAGATATCGCAGTTTCCGCATATCAAACGCACTGTGGAGTGCTGAAAACACCAGAAAACGTGTTTTTCGCATTCAAAAGCACGAAAACAGCGATTTCGGTGATTCTGCACACTTGTAACAGCAGAATCATGAAGATTATCACTGAAGATGCATATCTCAGCTGGAAACAACAACGATACCGAAGATATCGTAGTTTCCGCATATCAAACGCACTGTGGAGTGCTGAAAACACCAGAAAACGTGTTTTTCGCATTCAAAAGCACGAAAACAGCGATTTCGGCGATTCTGCACACTTGTAACAGCAGAATCGTGAAGATTATCACTGAAAGTGCATATCTCAGCTGGAAACAACAACGATACCGAAGATATCGTAGTTTCCGCATATCAAACGCACTGTGGAGTGCTGAAAACACCAGAAAACGTGTTTTTCGCATTCAAAAGCACGAAAACAGCGATTTCGGTGATTCTGCACACTTGTAACAGCAGAATCATGAAGATTATCACTGAAGATGCATATCTCAGCTGGAAACAACAACGATACCGAAGATATCGTAGTTTCCGCATATCAAACGCACTGTGGAGTGCTGAAAACACCAGAAAACGTGTTTTTCGCATTCAAAAGCACGAAAACAGCGATTTCGGTGATTCTGAACACTTGTAACAGCAGAATCGTGAAGATTATCACTGAAAGTGCATATCTCAGCTGGAAACAACAACGATACCGAAGATATCGCAGTTTCCGCATATCAAACGCACTGTGGAGTGTTGAAAACACCAGAAAACGTGTTTTTCGCATTCAAAAGCACGAAAACATCGATTTCGGTGATTCTGCACACTTGTAACAGCAGAATCGTGAAGATTATCACTGAAAGTGCATATCTCAGCTGGAAACAACAACGATACCAAAGATATCGTAGTTTCCGCATATCAAACGCACTGTGGAGTGCTGAAAACACCAGAAAACGTGTTTTTCGCATTCAAAAGCACGAAAACAGCGATTTCGGTGATTCTGCACACTTGTAACTGCAGAATCGTGAAGATTATCACTGAAAGTGCATATCTCAGCAGGAAACAACAACGATACCGAAGATATCGTAGTTTCCGCATATCAAACGCACTGTGGAGTGCTGAAAACACCAGAAAACGTGTTTTTCGCATTCAAAAGCACGAAAACAGCGATTTCGGTGATTCTGCACACTTGTAACAGCAGAATCATGAAGATTATCACTGAAGATGCATATCTCAGCTGGAAACAACAACGATACCGAAGATATCGTAGTTTCCGCATATCAAACGCACTGTGGAGTGCTGAAAACACCAGAACACGTGTTTTTCGCATTCAAAAGCACGAAAACAGCGATTTCGGTGATTCTGCACACTTGTAACAGCAGAATCGTGAAGATTATCACTGAAAGTGCATATCTCAGCTGGAAACAACAACGATACCGAAGATATCGTAGTTTCCGCATATCAAACGCACTGTGGAGTGCTGAAAACACCAGAAAACGTGTTTTTCGCATTCAAAAGCACGAAAACAGCGATTTCGGTGATTCTGCACACTTGTAGCAGCAGAATCGTGAAGATTATCACTGAAAGTGCATATCTCAGCTGGAAACAACAACGATACCGAAGATATCGTAGTTTGCGCATATCAAACGCACTGTGGAGTGCTGAAAACACCAGAAAACGTGTTTTTCGCATTCAAAAGCACGAAAACAGCGATTTCGGTGATTCTGCACACTTGTAACAGCAGAATCGTGAAGATTATCACTGAAAGTGCATATCTCAGCTGGAAACAACAACGATACCGAAAATATCGCAGTTTCCGCATATCAAACGCACTGTGGAGTGCTGAAAACACCAGAAAACGTGTTTTTCGCATTCAAAAGCACGAATACAGCGATTTCGGTGATTCTGCACACTTGTAACTGCAGAATCGTTAAGATTATCACTGAAAGTGCATATCTCAGCTGGAAACAACAACGATACCGAAGATATCGCAGTTTCCGCATATCAAACGCACTGTGGAGTGTTGAAAACACCAGAAAACGTGTTTTTCGCATTCAAAAGCACGAAAACAGCGATTTCGGTGATTCTGCACACTTGTAACAGCAGAATCATGAAGATTATCACTGAAAATGCATATCTCAGCTGGAAACAACAACGATACCGAAGATATCGTAGTTGCCGCATATCAAACGCACTGTGGAGTGCTGAAAACACCAGAAAACGTGTTTTTCGCATTGAATAGCGCGAAAACAGCGATTTCGGTGATTCTGCACACTTGTAACAGCAGAATCATGAAGATTATCACTGAAAATGCATGTCTCAGCTGGAAACAACAACGATACCGAAGATATCGTAGTTTCCGCATATCAAACGCACTGTGGAGTGCTGAAAACACCAGAAAACGTGTTTTTCGCATTCAAAAGCACGAAAACAGCGATTTCGGTGATTCTGCACACTTGTAACAGCAGAATCATGAAGATTATCACTGAAGATGCATATCTCAGCTGGAAACAACAACGATACCGAAGATATCGTAGTTTCCGCATATCAAACGCACTGTGGAGTGCTGAAAACACCAGAAAACGTGTTTTTCGCATTCAAAAGCACGAAAACAGCGATTTCGGTGATTCTGAACACTTGTAACAGCAGAATCGTGAAGATTATCACTGACAGTGCATATCTCAGCTGGAAACAACAACGATACCGAAGATATCGCAGTTTCCGCATATCAAACGCACTGTGGAGTGTTGAAAACACCAGAAAACGTGTTTTTCGCATTCAAAAGCACGAAAACAGCGATTTCGGTGATTCTGCACACTTGTAACAGCAGAATCGTGAAGATTATCACTGAAAGTGCATATCTCAGCTGGAAACAACAACGATACCAAAGATATCGTAGTTTCCGCATATCAAACGCACTGTGGAGTGCTGAAAACACCAGAAAACGTGTTTTTCGCATTCAAAAGCACGAAAACAGCGATTTCGGTGATTCTGCACACTTGTAACAGCAGAATCGTGAAGATTATCACTGAAAGTGCATATCTCAGCTGGAAACAACAACGATACCGAAGATATCGTAGTTTCCGCATATCAAACGCACTGTGGAGTGCTGAAAACACCAGAAAACGTGTTTTTCGCATTCAAAAGCACGAAAACAGCGATTTCGGTGATTCTGCACGCTTGTAACAGCAGAATCATGAAGATTATCACTGAAAATGCCTGTCTCAGCTGGAAACAACAACGATACCGAAGATATCGTAGTTTCCGCATATCAAACGCACTGTGGAGTGCTGAAAACACCAGAAAACGTGTTTTTCGCATACAAAAGCACGAAAACAGCGATTTCGGTGATTCTGCACACTTGTAACAGCAGAATCATGAAGATTATCACTGAAGATGCATATCTCAGCTGGAAACAACAACGATACCGAAGATATCGTAGTTTCCGCATATCAAACGCACTGTGGAATGCTGAAAACACCAGAAAACGTGTTTTTCGCATTCAATAGCACGAAAACAGCGATTTCGGTGATTCTGCACACTTGTAACAGCAGAATCGTGAAGATTATCACTGAAAGTGCATTTCTCAGCTGGAAACAACAACGATACCGAAGATATGGCAGTTTCCGCATATCAAACGCACTGTGGAGTGCTGAAAACACCAGAAAACGTGTTTTTCGCATTCAAAAGCACGAAAACAGCGATTTCGGTGATTCTGCACACTTGTAACAGCAGAATCATGAAGATTATCACTGAAAATGCATGTCTCAGCTGGAAACAACAACGATACCGAAGATATCGTAGTTTCCGCATATCAAACGCACTGTGGAGTGCTGAAAACACCAGAAAACGTGTTTTTCGCATTCAAAAGCACGAAAACAGCGATTTCGGTGATTCTGCACACTTGTAACAGCAGAATCGTGAAGATTATCACTGAAAGTGCATATCTCAGCTGGAAACAATAACGATACCGAAGATATCGCAGTTTCCGCATATCAAACGCACTGTGGAGTGTTGAAAACACCAGAAAACGTGTTTTTCGCATTCAAAAGCACGAAAACAGCGATTTCGGTGATTCTGCACACTTGTAACAGCAGAATCGTGAAGATTATCACTGAAAGTGCATTTCTCAGCTGGAAACAACAACGATACCGAAGATATGGCAGTTTCCGCATATCAAACGCACTGTGGAGTGCTGAAAACACCAGAAAACGTGTTTTTCGCATTCAATAGCACGAAAACAGCGATTTCGGTGATTCTGCACACTTGTAACTGCAGAATCATGAAGATTATCACTGAAAATGCATGTCTCAGCTGGAAACAACAACGATACCGAAGATATCGTAGTTTCCGCATATCAAACGCACTGTGGAGTGCTGAAAACACCAGAAAAAGTGTTTTTCGCATTCAAAAGCACGAAAACAGCGATTTCGGTGATTCTGCACACTTGTAACAGCAGAATCGTGAAGATTATCACTGAAAGTGCATATCTCAGCTGGAAACAACAACGATACCGAAGATATCGTAGTTTCCGCATATCAAACGCACTGTGGAGTGCTGAAAACACCAGAAAACGTGTTTTTCGCATTCAAAAGCACGAAAACATCGATTTCGGTGATTCTGCACACTTGTAACAGCAGAATCGTGAAGATTATCACTGAAAGTGCATATCTCAGCTGGAAACAACAACGATACCAAAGATATCGTAGTTTCCGCATATCAAACGCACTGTGGAGTGCTGAAAACACCAGAAAACGTGTTTTTCGCATTCAAAAGCACGAAAACAGCGATTTCGGTGATTCTGCACACTTGTAACTGCAGAATCGTGAAGATTATCACTGAAAGTGCATATCTCAGCAGGAAACAACAACGATACCGAAGATATCGTAGTTTCCGCATATCAAACGCACTGTGGAGTGCTGAAAACACCAGAAAACGTGTTTTTCGCATTCAAAAGCACGAAAACAGCGATTTCGGTGATTCTGCACACTTGTAACAGCAGAATCATGAAGATTATCACTGAAGATGCATATCTCAGCTGGAAACAACAACGATACCGAAGATATCGTAGTTTCCGCATATCAAACGCACTGTGGAGTGCTGAAAACACCAGAACACGTGTTTTTTGCATTCAAAAGCACGAAAACAGCGATTTCGGTGATTCTGCACACTTGTAACAGCAGAATCGTGAAGATTATCACTGAAAGTGCATATCTCAGCTGGAAACAACAACGATACCGAAGATATCGTAGTTTCCGCATATCAAACGCACTGTGGAGTGCTGAAAACACCAGAAAACGTGTTTTTCGCATTCAAAAGCACGAAAACAGCGATTTCGGTGATTCTGCACACTTGTAGCAGCAGAATCGTGAAGATTATCACTGAAAGTGCATATCTCAGCTGGAAACAACAACGATACCGAAGATATCGTAGTTTGCGCATATCAAACGCACTGTGGAGTGCTGAAAACACCAGAAAACGTGTTTTTCGCATTCAAAAGCACGAAAACAGCGATTTCGGTGATTCTGCACACTTGTAACAGCAGAATCGTGAAGATTATCACTGAAAGTGCATATCTCAGCTGGAAACAACAACGATACCGAAAATATCGCAGTTTCCGCATATCAAACGCACTGTGGAGTGCTGAAAACACCAGAAAACGTGTTTTTCGCATTCAAAAGCACGAATACAGCGATTTCGGTGATTCTGCACACTTGTAACTGCAGAATCGTTAAGATTATCACTGAAAGTGCATATCTCAGCTGGAAACAACAACGATACCGAAGATATCGCAGTTTCCGCATATCAAACGCACTGTGGAGTGTTGAAAACACCAGAAAACGTGTTTTTCGCATTCAAAAGCACGAAAACAGCGATTTCGGTGATTCTGCACACTTGTAACAGCAGAATCATGAAGATTATCACTGAAAATGCATATCGCAGCTGGAAACAACAACGATACCGAAGATATCGTAGTTGCCGCATATCAAACGCACTGTGGAGTGCTGAAAACACCAGAAAACGTGTTTTTCGCATTGAATAGCGCGAAAACAGCGATTTCGGTGATTCTGCACACTTGTAACAGCAGAATCATGAAGATTATCACTGAAAATGCATGTCTCAGCTGGAAACAACAACGATACCGAAGATATCGTAGTTTCCGCATATCAAACGCACTGTGGAGTGCTGAAAACACCAGAAAACGTGTTTTTCGCATTCAAAAGCACGAAAACAGCGATTTCGGTGATTCTGCACACTTGTAACAGCAGAATCATGAAGATTATCACTGAAGATGCATATCTCAGCTGGAAACAACAACGATACCGAAGATATCGTAGTTTCCGCATATCAAACGCACTGTGGAGTGCTGAAAACACCAGAAAACGTGTTTTTCGCATTCAAAAGCACGAAAACAGCGATTTCGGTGATTCTGAACACTTGTAACAGCAGAATCGTGAAGATTATCACTGAAAGTGCATATCTCAGCTGGAAACAACAACGATACCGAAGATATCGCAGTTTCCGCATATCAAACGCACTGTGGAGTGTTGAAAACACCAGAAAACGTGTTTTTCGCATTCAAAAGCACGAAAACAGCGATTTCGGTGATTCTGCACACTTGTAACAGCAGAATCGTGAAGATTATCACTGAAAGTGCATATCTCAGCTGGAAACAACAACGATACCAAAGATATCGTAGTTTCCGCATATCAAACGCACTGTGGAGTGCTGAAAACACCAGAAAACGTGTTTTTCGCATTCAAAAGCACGAAAACAGCGATTTCGGTGATTCTGCACACTTGTAACAGCAGAATCGTGAAGATTATCACTGAAAGTGCATATCTCAGCTGGAAACAACAACGATACCGAAGATATCGTAGTTTCCGCATATCAAACGCACTGTGGAGTGCTGAAAACACCAGAAAACGTGTTTTTCGCATTCAAAAGCACGAAAACAGCGATTTCGGTGATTCTGCACGCTTGTAACAGCAGAATCATGAAGATTATCACTGAAAATGCATGTCTCAGCTGGAAACAACAACGATACCGAAGATATCGTAGTTTCCGCATATCAAACGCACTGTGGAGTGCTGAAAACACCAGAAAACGTGTTTTTCGCATACAAAAGCACGAAAACAGCGATTTCGGTGATTCTGCACACTTGTAACAGCAGAATCATGAAGATTATCACTGAAGATGCATATCTCAGCTGGAAACAACAACGATACCGAAGATATCGTAGTTTCCGCATATCAAACGCACTGTGGAATGCTGAAAACACCAGAAAACGTGTTTTTCGCATTCAATAGCACGAAAACAGCGATTTCGGTGATTCTGCACACTTGTAACAGCAGAATCGTGAAGATTATCACTGAAAGTGCATTTCTCAGCTGGAAACAACAACGATACCGAAGATATGGCAGTTTCCGCATATCAAACGCACTGTGGAGTGCTGAAAACACCAGAAAACGTGTTTTTCGCATTCAAAAGCACGAAAACAGCGATTTCGGTGATTCTGCACACTTGTAACAGCAGAATCATGAAGATTATCACTGAAAATGCATGTCTCAGCTGGAAACAACAACGATACCGAAGATATCGTAGTTTCCGCATATCAAACGCACTGTGGAGTGCTGAAAACACCAGAAAACGTGTTTTTCGCATTCAAAAGCACGAAAACAGCGATTTCGGTGATTCTGCACACTTGTAACAGCAGAATCGTGAAGATTATCACTGAAAGTGCATATCTCAGCTGGAAACAATAACGATACCGAAGATATCGCAGTTTCCGCATATCAAACGCACTGTGGAGTGTTGAAAACACCAGAAAACGTGTTTTTCGCATTCAAAAGCACGAAAACAGCGATTTCGGTGATTCTGCACACTTGTAACAGCAGAATCGTGAAGATTATCACTGAAAGTGCATTTCTCAGCTGGAAACAACAACGATACCGACGATATGGCAGTTTCCGCATATCAAACGCACTGTGGAGTGCTGAAAACACCAGAAAACGTGTTTTTCGCATTCAATAGCACGAAAACAGCGATTTCGGTGATTCTGCACACTTGTAACTGCAGAATCATGAAGATTATCACTGAAAATGCATGTCTCAGCTGGAAACAACAACGATACCGAAGATATCGTAGTTTCCGCATATCAAACGCACTGTGGAGTGCTGAAAACACCAGAAAAAGTGTTTTTCGCATTCAAAAGCACGAAAACAGCGATTTCGGTGATTCTGCACACTTGTAACAGCAGAATCGTGAAGATTATCACTGAAAGTGCATATCTCAGCTGGAAACAACAACGATACCGAAGATATCGTAGTTTCCGCATATCAAACGCACTGTGGAGTGCTGAAAACACCAGAAAACGTGTTTTTCGCATTCAAAAGCACGAAAACAGCGATTTCGGTGATTCTGCACACTTGTAACAGCAGAATCGTGAAGGTTATCACTGAAAGTGCATATCTCAGCTGGAAACAACAACGATACCGAAGATATCGTAGTTTCCGCATATCAAACGCACTGTGGAGTGCTGAAAACACCAGAACACGTGTTTTTCGCATTCAAAAGCACGAAAACAGCGATTTCGGTGATTCTGCACACTTGTAACAGCAGAATCGTGAAGATTATCACTGAAAGTGCATATCTCAGCTGGAAACAACAACGATACCGAAGATATCGTAGTTTCCGCATATCAAACGCACTGTGGAGTGCTGAAAACACCAGAAAACGTGTTTTTCGCATTCAAAAGCACGAAAACAGCGATTTCGGTGATTCTGCACACTTGTAGCAGCAGAATCGTGAAGATTATCACTGAAAGTGCATATCTCAGCTGGAAACAACAACGATACCGAAGATATCGTAGTTTGCGCATATCAAACGCACTGTGGAGTGCTGAAAACACCAGAAAACGTGTTTTTCGCATTCAAAAGCACGAAAACAGCGATTTCGGTGATTCTGCACACTTGTAACAGCAGAATCGTGAAGATTATCACTGAAAGTGCATATCTCAGCTGCAAACAACAACGATACCGAAGATATCGCAGTTTCCGCATATCAAACGCACTGTGGAGTGCTGAAAACACCAGAAAACGTGTTTTTCGCATTCAAAAGCACGAATACAGCGATTTCGGTGATTCTGCACACTTGTAACAGCAGAATCGTTAAGATTATCACTGAAAGTGCATATCTCAGCTGGAAACAACAACGATACCGAAGATATCGCAGTTTCCGCATATCAAACGCACTGTGGAGTGTTGAAAACACCAGAAAACGTGTTTTTCGGATTCAAAAGCACGAAAACAGCGATTTCGGTGATTCTGCACACTTGTAACAGCAGAATCATGAAGATTATCACTGAAAATGCATATCTCAGCTGGAAACAACAACGATACCGAAGATATCGTAGTTGCCGCATATCAAACGCACTGTGGAGTGCTGAAAACACCAGAAAACGTGTTTTTCGCATTGAATAGCGCGAAAACAGCGATTTCGGTGATTCTGCACACTTGTAACAGCAGAATCATGAAGATTATCACTGAAAATGCATGTCTCAGCTGGAAACAACAACGATACCGAAGATATCGTAGTTTCCGCATATCAAACGCACTGTGGAGTGCTGAAAACACCAGAAAACGTGTTTTTCGCATTCAAAAGCACGAAAACAGCGATTTCGGTGATTCTGCACACTTGTAACAGCAGAATCATGAAGATTATCACTGAAGATGCATATCTCAGCTGGAAACAACAACGATACCGAAGATATCGTAGTTTCCGCATATCAAACGCACTGTGGAGTGCTGAAAACACCAGAAAACGTGTTTTTCGCATTCAAAAGCACGAAAACAGCGATTTCGGTGATTCTGCACACTTGTAACAGCAGAATCGTGAAGATTATCACTGAAAGTGCATATCTCAGCTGGAAACAACAACGATACCGAAGATATGGCAGTTTCCGCATATCAAACGCACTGTGGAGTGCTGAAAACACCAGAAAACGTGTTTTTCGCATTCAATAGCACGAAAACAGCGATTTCGGTGATTCTGCACACTTGTAACCGCAGAATCATGAAGATTATCACTGAAAATGCATGTCTCAGCTGGAAACAACAACGATACCGAAGATATCGTAGTTTCCGCATATCAAACGCACTGTGGAGTGCTGAAAACACCAGAAAACGTGTTTTTCGCATTCAAAAGCACGAAAACAGCGATTTCGGTGATTCTGCACGCTTGTAACAGCAGAATCATGAAGATTATCACTGAAAATGCATGTCTCAGCTGGAAACAACAACGATACCGAAGATATCGTAGTTTCCGCATATCAAACGCACTGTGGAGTGCTGAAAACACCAGAAAACGTGTTTTTCGCATACAAAAGCACGAAAACAGCGATTTCGGTGATTCTGCACACTTGTAACAGCAGAATCATGAAGATTATCACTGAAGATGCATATCTCAGCTGGAAACAACAACGATACCGAAGATATCGTAGTTTCCGCATATCAAACGCACTGTGGAATGCTGAAAACACCAGAAAACGTGTTTTTCGCATTCAATAGCACGAAAACAGCGATTTCGGTGATTCTGCACACTTGTAACAGCAGAATCGTGAAGATTATCACTGAAAGTGCATTTCTCAGCTGGAAACAACAACGATACCGAAGATATGGCAGTTTCCGCATATCAAACGCACTGTGGAGTGCTGAAAACACCAGAAAACGTGTTTTTCGCATTCAAAAGCACGAAAATAAGCGATTTCGGTGATTCTGCACACTTGTAACAGCAGAATCATGAAGATTATCACTGAAAATGCATGTCTCAGCTGGAAACAACAACGATACCGAAGATATCGTAGTTTCCGCATATCAAACGCACTGTGGAGTGCTGAAAACACCAGAAAACGTGTTTTTCGCATTCAAAAGCACGAAAACAGCGATTTCGGTGATTCTGCACACTTGTAACAGCAGAATCGTGAAGATTATCACTGAAAGTGCATATCTCAGCTGGAAACAATAACGATACCGAAGATATCGCAGTTTCCGCATATCAAACGCACTGTGGAGTGTTGAAAACACCAGAAAACGTGTTTTTCGCATTCAAAAGCACGAAAACAGCGATTTCGGTGATTCTGCACACTTGTAACAGCAGAATCGTGAAGATTATCACTGAAAGTGCATTTCTCAGCTGGAAACAACAACGATACCGACGATATGGCAGTTTCCGCATATCAAACGCACTGTGGAGTGCTGAAAACACCAGAAAACGTGTTTTTCGCATTCAATAGCACGAAAACAGCGATTTCGGTGATTCTGCACACTTGTAACTGCAGAATCATGAAGATTATCACTGAAAATGCATGTCTCAGCTGGAAACAACAACGATACCGAAGATATCGTAGTTTCCGCATATCAAACGCACTGTGGAGTGCTGAAAACACCAGAAAAAGTGTTTTTCGCATTCAAAAGCACGAAAACAGCGATTTCGGTGATTCTGCACACTTGTAACAGCAGAATCGTGAAGATTATCACTGAAAGTGCATATCTCAGCTGGAAACAACAACGATACCGAAGATATCGTAGTTTCCGCATATCAAACGCACTGTGGAGTGCTGAAAACACCAGAAAACGTGTTTTTCGCATTCAAAAGCACGAAAACAGCGATTTCGGTGATTCTGCACACTTGTAACAGCAGAATCGTGAAGGTTATCACTGAAAGTGCATATCTCAGCTGGAAACAACAACGATACCGAAGATATCGTAGTTTCCGCATATCAAACGCACTGTGGAGTGCTGAAAACACCAGAACACGTGTTTTTCGCATTCAAAAGCACGAAAACAGCGATTTCGGTGATTCTGCACACTTGTAACAGCAGAATCGTGAAGATTATCACTGAAAGTGCATATCTCAGCTGGAAACAACAACGATACCGAAGATATCGTAGTTTCCGCATATCAAACGCACTGTGGAGTGCTGAAAACACCAGAAAACGTGTTTTTCGCATTCAAAAGCACGAAAACAGCGATTTCGGTGATTCTGCACACTTGTAGCAGCAGAATCGTGAAGATTATCACTGAAAGTGCATATCTCAGCTGGAAACAACAACGATACCGAAGATATCGTAGTTTGCGCATATCAAACGCACTGTGGAGTGCTGAAAACACCAGAAAACGTGTTTTTCGCATTCAAAAGCACGAAAACAGCGATTTCGGTGATTCTGCACACTTGTAACAGCAGAATCGTGAAGATTATCACTGAAAGTGCATATCTCAGCTGCAAACAACAACGATACCGAAGATATCGCAGTTTCCGCATATCAAACGCACTGTGGAGTGCTGAAAACACCAGAAAACGTGTTTTTCGCATTCAAAAGCACGAATACAGCGATTTCGGTGATTCTGCACACTTGTAACAGCAGAATCGTTAAGATTATCACTGAAAGTGCATATCTCAGCTGGAAACAACAACGATACCGAAGATATCGCAGTTTCCGCATATCAAACGCACTGTGGAGTGTTGAAAACACCAGAAAACGTGTTTTTCGGATTCAAAAGCACGAAAACAGCGATTTCGGTGATTCTGCACACTTGTAACAGCAGAATCATGAAGATTATCACTGAAAATGCATATCTCAGCTGGAAACAACAACGATACCGAAGATATCGTAGTTGCCGCATATCAAACGCACTGTGGAGTGCTGAAAACACCAGAAAACGTGTTTTTCGCATTGAATAGCGCGAAAACAGCGATTTCGGTGATTCTGCACACTTGTAACAGCAGAATCATGAAGATTATCACTGAAAATGCATGTCTCAGCTGGAAACAACAACGATACCGAAGATATCGTAGTTTCCGCATATCAAACGCACTGTGGAGTGCTGAAAACACCAGAAAACGTGTTTTTCGCATTCAAAAGCACGAAAACAGCGATTTCGGTGATTCTGCACACTTGTAACAGCAGAATCATGAAGATTATCACTGAAGATGCATATCTCAGCTGGAAACAACAACGATACCGAAGATATCGTAGTTTCCGCATATCAAACGCACTGTGGAGTGCTGAAAACACCAGAAAACGTGTTTTTCGCATTCAAAAGCACGAAAACAGCGATTTCGGTGATTCTGCACACTTGTAACAGCAGAATCGTGAAGATTATCACTGAAAGTGCATATCTCAGCTGGAAACAACAACGATACCGAAGATATGGCAGTTTCCGCATATCAAACGCACTGTGGAGTGCTGAAAACACCAGAAAACGTGTTTTTCGCATTCAATAGCACGAAAACAGCGATTTCGGTGATTCTGCACACTTGTAACCGCAGAATCATGAAGATTATCACTGAAAATGCATGTCTCAGCTGGAAACAACAACGATACCGAAGATATCGTAGTTTCCGCATATCAAACGCACTGTGGAGTGCTGAAAACACCAGAAAACGTGTTTTTCGCATTCAAAAGCACGAAAACAGCGATTTCGGTGATTCTGAACACTTGTAACAGCAGAATCGTGAAGATTATCACTGAAAGTGCATATCTCAGCTGGAAACAACAACGATACCGAAGATATCGCAGTTTCCGCATATCAAACGCACTGTGGAGTGTTGAAAACACCAGAAAACGTGTTTTTCGCATTCAAAAGCACGAAAACAGCGATTTCGGTGATTCTGCACACTTGTAACAGCAGAATCGTGAAGATTATCACTGAAAGTGCATATCTCAGCTGGAAACAACAACGATACCAAAGATATCGTAGTTTCCGCATATCAAACGCACTGTGGAGTGCTGAAAACACCAGAAAACGTGTTTTTCGCATTCAAAAGCACGAAAACAGCGATTTCGGTGATTCTGCACACTTGTAACAGCAGAATCGTGAAGATTATCACTGAAAGTGCATATCTCAGCTGGAAGCAACAACGATACCGAAGATATCGTAGTTTCCGCATATCAAACGCACTGTGGAGTGCTGAAAACACCAGAAAACGTGTTTTTCGCATTCAAAAGCACGAAAACAGCGATTTCGGTGATTCTGCACACTTGTAACAGCAGAATCATGAAGATTATCACTGAAAATGCATGTCTCAGCTGGAAACAACAACGATACCGAAGATATCGTAGTTTCCGCATATCAAACGCACTGTGGAGTGCTGAAAACACCAGAAAACGTGTTTTTCGCATTCAAAAGCACGAAAACAGCGATTTCGGTGATTCTGCACACTTGTAACAGCAGAATCATGAAGATTATCACTGAAGATGCATATCTCAGCTGGAAACAACAACGATACCGAAGATATCGTAGTTTCCGCATATCAAACGCACTGTGGAGTGCTGAAAACACCAGAACACGTGTTTTTCGCATTCAAAAGCACGAAAACAGCGATTTCGGTGATTCTGCACACTTGTAACAGCAGAATCGTGAAGATTATCACTGAAAGTGCATATCTCAGCTGGAAACAACAACGATACCGAAGATATCGTAGTTTCCGCATATCAAACGCACTGTGGAGTGCTGAAAACACCAGAAAACGTGTTTTTCGCATTCAAAAGCACGAAAACAGCGATTTCGGTGATTCTGCACACTTGTAACAGCAGAATCGTGAAGATTATCACTGAAAGTGCATATCTCAGCTGGAAACAACAACGATACCGAAGATATCGTAGTTTGCGCATATCAAACGCACTGTGGAGTGCTGAAAACACCAGAAAACGTGTTTTTCGCATTCAAAAGCACGAAAACAGCAATTTCGGTGATTCTGCACACTTGTAACAGCAGAATCGTGAAGATTATCACTGAAAGTGCATATCTCAGCTGGAAACAACAACGATACCGAAGATATCGCAGTTTCCGCATATCGAACGCACTGTGGAGTGCTGAAAACACCAGAAAACGTGTTTTTCGCATTCAAAAGCACGAATACAGCGATTTCGGTGATTCTGCACACTTGTAACAGCAGAATCGTTAAGATTATCACTGAAAGTGCATATCTCAGCTGGAAACAACAACGATACCGAAGATATCGCAGTTTCCGCATATCAAACGCACTGTGGAGTGTTGAAAACACCAGAAAACGTGTTTTTCGCATTCAAAAGCACGAAAACAGCGATTTCGGTGATTCTGCACACTTGTAACAGCAGAATCATGAAGATTATCACTGAAAATGCATATCTCAGCTGGAAACAACAACGATACCGAAGATATCGTAGTTGCCGCATATCAAACGCACTGTGGAGTGCTGAAAACACCAGAAAACGTGTTTTTCGCATTGAATAGCGCGAAAACAGCGATTTCGGTGATTCTGCACACTTGTAACAGCAGAATCATGAAGATTATCACTGAAAATGCATGTCTCAGCTGGAAACAACAACGATACCGAAGATATCGTAGTTTGCGCATATCAAACGCACTGTGGAGTGCTGAAAACACCAGAAAACGTGTTTTTCGCATTCAAAAGCACGAAAACAGCGATTTCGGTGATTCTGCACACTTGTAACAGCAGAATCGTGAAGTTTATCACTGAAAGTGCATATCTCAGCTGGAAACAACAACGATACCGAAGATATCGCAGTTTCCGCATATCAAACGCACTGTGGAGTGCTGAAAACACCAGAAAACGTGTTTTTCGCATTCAAAAGCACGAATACAGCGATTTCGGTGATTATGCACACTTGTAACAGCAGAATCGTTAAGATTATCACTGAAAGTGCATATCTCAGCTGGAAACAACAACGATACCGAAGATATCGCAGTTTCCGCATATCAAACGCACTGTGGAGTGTTGAAAACACCAGAAAACGTGTTTTTCGCATTCAAAAGCACGAAAACAGCGATTTCGGTGATTCTGCACACTTGTAACAGCAGAATCGTGAAGATTATCACTGAAAGTGCATATCTCAGCTGGAAACAACAACGATACCGAAGATATCGCAGTTTCCGCATATCAAACGCACTGTGGAGTGCTGAAAACACCAGAAAACGTGTTTTTCGCATTCAAAAGCACGAATACAGCGATTTCGGTGATTCTGCACACTTGTAACAGCAGAATCGTTAAGATTATCACTGAAAGTGCATATCTCAGCTGGAAACAACAACGGTACCGAAGATATCGCAGTTTCCGCATATCAAACGCACTGTGGAGTGTTGAAAACACCAGAAAACGTGTTTTTCGCATTCAAAAGCACGAAAACAGCGATTTCGGTGATTCTGCACACTTGTAACAGCAGAATCATGAAGATTATCACTGAAAATGCATATCTCAGCTGGAAACAACAACGATACCGAAGATATCGTAGTTGCCGCATATCAAACGCACTGTGGAGTGCTGAAAACACCAGAAAACGTGTTTTTCGCATTGAATAGCGCGAAAACAGCGATTTCGGTGATTCTGCACACTTGTAACAGCAGAATCATGAAGATTATCACTGAAAATGCATGTCTCAGCTGGAAACAACAACGATACCGAAGATATCGTAGTTTCCGCATATCAAACGCACTGTGGAGTGCTGAAAACACCAGAAAACGTGTTTTTCGCATTCAAAAGCACGAAAACAGCGATTTCGGTGAGTCTGCACACTTGTAACAGCAGAATCATGAAGATTATCACTGAAGATGCATATCTCAGCTGGAAACAACAACGATACCGAAGATATCGTAGTTTCCGCATATCAAACGCACTGTGGAGTGCTGAAAACACCAGAAAACGTGTTTTTCGCATTCAAAAGCACGAAAACAGCGATTTCGGTGATTCTGCACACTTGTAACAGCAGAATCGTGAAGATTATCACTGAAAGTGCATATCTCAGCTGGAAACAACAACGATACCGAAGATATGGCAGTTTCCGCATATCAAACGCACTGTGGAGTGCTGAAAACACCAGAAAACGTGTTTTTCGCATTCAAAAGCACGAAAACAGCGATTTCGGTGATTCTGAACACTTGTAACAGCAGAATCGTGAAGATTATCACTGAAAGTGCATATCTCAGCTGGAAACAACAACGATACCGAAGCTATCGCAGTTTCCGCATATCAGACGCACTGTGGAGTGTTGAAAACACCAGAAAACGTGTTTTTCGCATTCAAAAGCACGAAAACAGCGATTTCGGCGATTCTGCACACTTGTAACAGCAGAATCGTGAAGATTATCACTGAAAGTGCATATCTCAGCTGGAAACAACAACGATACCGAAGATAACGTAGTTTCCGCATATCAAACGCACTGTGGAGTGCTGAAAACACCAGAAAACGTGTTTTTCGCATTCAAAAGCACGAAAACAGCGATTTCGGTGATTCTGCACGCTTGTAACCGCAGAATCGTGAAGATTATCACTGAAAGTGCATATCTCAGCTGGAAACAACAACGATACCGAAGATATGGCGGTTTCCGCATATCAAACGCACTGTGGAGTGCTGAAAACACCAGAAAACGTGTTTTTCGCATTCAATAGCACGAAAACAGCGATTTCGGTGATTCTGTACACTAGTAACAGCAGAATCATGAAGATTATCACTGAAAATGCATGTCTCAGCTGGAAACAACAACGATACCGAAGATATCGTAGTTTCCGCATATCAAACGCACTGTGGAGTGCTGAAAACACCAGAAAACGTGTTTTTCGCATTCAAAAGCTCGAAAACAGCGATTTCGGTGATTCTGCACACTTGTAACAGCAGAATCGTGAAGATTATCACTGAAAGTGCATATCTCAGCTGGAAACAACAACGATACCGAAGATATGGCAGTTTCCGCATATCAAACGCACTGTGGAGTGCTGAAAACACCAGAAAACGTGTTTTTCGCATTCAAAAGCACGAAAACAGCGATTTCGGTGATTCTGAACACTTGTAACAGCAGAATCGTGAAGATTATCACTGAAAGTGCATATCTCAGCTGGAAACAACAACGATACCGAAGATATCGCAGTTTCCGCATATCAGACGCACTGTGGAGTGTTGAAAACACCAGAAAACGTGTTTTTCGCATTCAAAAGCACGAAAACAGCGATTTCGGTGATTCTGCACACTTGTAACAGCAGAATCGTGAAGATTATCACTGAAAGTGCATATCTCAGCTGGAAACAACAACGATACCAAAGATATCGTAGTTTCCGCATATCAAACGCACTGTGGAGTGCTGAAAACACCAGAAAACGTGTTTTTCGCATTCAAAAGCACGAAAACAGCGATTTCGGTGATTCTGCACACTTGTAACAGCAGAATCGTGAAGATTATCACTGAAAGTGCATATCTCAGCTGGAAACAACAACGATACCGAAGATATCGTAGTTTCCGCATATCAAACGCACTGTGGAGTGCTGAAAACACCAGAAAACGTGTTTTTCGCATTCAAAAGCACGAAAACAGCGATTTCGGTGATTCTGCACACTTGTAATAGCAGAATCGTGAAGATTATCACTGAAAGTGCATATCTCAGCTGGAAACAACAACGATACCGAAGATATCGTAGTTTGCGCATATCAAACGCACTGTGGAGTGCTGAAAACACCAGAAAACGTGTTTTTCGCATTCAAAAGCACGAAAACAGCGATTTCGGTGATTCTGCACACTTGTAACAGCAGAAGCATGAAGATTATCACTGAAAATGCATGTCTCAGCTGGAAACAACAACGATACCGAAGATATCGTAGTTTACGCATATCAAACGCACTGTGGAGTGCTGAAAACACCAGAAAACGTGTTTTTCGCATACAAAAGCACGAAAACAGCGATTTCGGTGATTCTGCACACTTGTAACAGCAGAATCGTGAAGATTATCACTGAAAGTGCATATCTCAGCTGGAAACAACAACGATACCGAAGATATCGTAGTTTCCGCATATCAAACGCACTGTGGAGTGCTGAAAACACCAGAAAACGTGTTTTTCGCATTCAAAAGCACGAAAACAGCGATTTCGGCGATTCTGCACACTTGTAACAGCAGAATCGTGAAGATTATCACTGAAAGTGCATATCTCAGCTGGAAACAACAACGATACCGAAGCTATCGCAGTTTCCGCATATCAGACGCACTGTGGAGTGTTGAAAACACCAGAAAACGTGTTTTTCGCATTCAAAAGCACGAAAACAGCGATTTCGGCGATTCTGCACACTTGTAACAGCAGAATCGTGAAGATTATCACTGAAAGTGCATATCTCAGCTGGAAACAACAACGATACCGAAGATAACGTAGTTTCCGCATATCAAACGCACTGTGGAGTGCTGAAAACACCAGAAAACGTGTTTTTCGCATTCAAAAGCACGAAAACAGCGATTTCGGTGATTCTGCACGCTTGTAACCGCAGAATCGTGAAGATTATCACTGAAAGTGCATATCTCAGCTGGAAACAACAACGATACCGAAGATATGGCGGTTTCCGCATATCAAACGCACTGTGGAGTGCTGAAAACACCAGAAAACGTGTTTTTCGCATTCAATAGCACGAAAACAGCGATTTCGGTGATTCTGTACACTAGTAACAGCAGAATCATGAAGATTATCACTGAAAATGCATGTCTCAGCTGGAAACAACAACGATACCGAAGATATCGTAGTTTCCGCATATCAAACGCACTGTGGAGTGCTGAAAACACCAGAAAACGTGTTTTTCGCATTCAAAAGCTCGAAAACAGCGATTTCGGTGATTCTGCACACTTGTAACAGCAGAATCATGAAGATTATCACTGAAGATGCATATCTCAGCTGGAAACAACAACGATACCGAAGATATCGTAGTTTCCGCATATCAAACGCACTGTGGAGTGCTGAAAACACCAGAAAACGTGTTTTTCGCATTCAAAAGCACGAAAACAGCGATTTCGGTGATTCTGAACACTTGTAACAGCAGAATCGTGAAGATTATCACTGAAAGTGCATATCTCAGCTGGAAACAACAACGATACCGAAGATATCGCAGTTTCCGCATATCAAACGCACTGTGGAGTGTTGAAAACACCAGAAAACGTGTTTTTCGCATTCAAAAGCACGAAAACAGCGATTTCGGTGATTCTGCACACTTGTAACAGCAGAATCGTGAAGATTATCACTGAAAGTGCATATCTCAGCTGGAAACAACAACGATACCAAAGATATCGTAGTTTCCGCATATCAAACGCACTGTGGAGTGCTGAAAACACCAGAAAACGTGTTTTTCGCATTCAAAAGCACGAAAACAGCGATTTCGGTGATTCTGCACACTTGTAACAGCAGAATCGTGAAGATTATCACTGAAAGTGCATATCTCAGCTGGAAACAACAACGATACCGAAGATATCGTAGTTTCCGCATATCAAACGCACTGTGGAGTGCTGAAAACACCAGAAAACGTGTTTTTCGCATTCAAAAGCACGAAAACAGCGATTTCGGTGATTCTGCACACTTGTAATAGCAGAATCGTGAAGATTATCACTGAAAGTGCATATCTCAGCTGGAAACAACAACGATACCGAAGATATCGTAGTTTGCGCATATCAAACGCACTGTGGAGTGCTGAAAACACCAGAAAACGTGTTTTTCGCATTCAAAAGCACGAAAACAGCGATTTCGGTGATTCTGCACACTTGTAACAGCAGAAGCATGAAGATTATCACTGAAAATGCATGTCTCAGCTGGAAACAACAACGATACCGAAGATATCGTAGTTTACGCATATCAAACGCACTGTGGAGTGCTGAAAACACCAGAAAACGTGTTTTTCGCATACAAAAGCACGAAAACAGCGATTTCGGTGATTCTGCACACTTGTAACAGCAGAATCGTGAAGATTATCACTGAAAGTGCATATCTCAGCTGGAAACAACAACGATACCGAAGATATCGTAGTTTCCGCATATCAAACGCACTGTGGAGTGCTGAAAACACCAGAAAACGTGTTTTTCGCATTCAAAAGCACGAAAACAGCGATTTCGGTGATTCTGCACACTTGTAACAGCAGAATCGTGAAGATTATCACTTGTTACGTCGGCAAGCGACGTTGGAATTAGTCATAAGCATATATATACATACACACATATATACGATAAGCATAGTAGTCATAAGCGCGCCCTTACTCCTGTTAGAATTATTTATAAGCATAGTCATAAGCGCGCCTTCACTCCCGCTACATCCTACTATCAGTTCCTATGTCATCCTTCCAGAAGCTTCTAGAATAATCTAGATCATTCTAGAAGCATTCCCTGATAATCCCATCCCTTTCCCAAAGCTCAACATCACATAAACATCCACCGAACCTTTCAGACTAAACCACCAAGCCAAACACATTCCATTTCCACACTCGTATTATATTCCAACTCCTTATCTCCCAAACATCCGCCGACCGCCAGACCTAATCTCCCGCCACACACCAATCCTATGACGTCATCATGCACGTGTCCCGACTCCCAGGCCTCTCCTTATCGCATTCCTCCGCTATCTCATAAACATTCTGACTCCCACGATCCAAGCCACACGTGTCCTAATCTCCTCCAGACAAATTCCTCCGCTATCATATCTACACCACACCCCGCGCCTACAACCACACAGTATAATTAAACCATTCCGCCAGCCACTTAGTCAGTCTGAGCCCAGAGCTCGAGGAGCTCACATCACCGCGTTTCTACATCTTGTATTTCTATATCCTGCGATTCTATATCTAGTATTCTTTAACTGTATTCTATATCTTGTATTACTACCTATCTCTTAGTATAACTCCATTGTATTCTATAATCCCAAAGTGTATTAAAGTTCATATAATTGTCTAACTATAATTCTAATTATTCCAACTTCCAAACCGAGTGCGCGCTACTGAATTATATCTATTACGTTCAACTTTAGTCTGCTGATCAACCAGGAGTTGAGGTGAGTAACCACTACCATTCAATTGAATTAGCGAGAGACCCCGTCAGACGCAGACGTACGCGCTGCGTGGACGTTTAAAGAACAGCAAATTGTTGTGCTCGATCTTGGTTTTGCCTGTTTGCGCGATCCGGGACGTAACAACTGGTGACAGCGGTGGGATGCTGTTCACTCTCGCGGTTTAAATTCATTGTGATTAATAACCGGCGATCCTCACCAACCTCCTTTCACACGTTGATTCCAGGCTTGAATTTTCTGCCTGACAGACGAGCGCGCTGACGCTAGCGCACCTGTGCAGAACTAACGGTTACACGCAGTGATCTTGTCGTGACACCAGACGCAATGCACGGAGTCAGGAAGGTAGTTGTTCGAAGCTATTAATATACCGAATTTTCTACACTTTACTATTCCCTATATCGAAATCTATTCCAAATCAGTCACGTCGTCGAGGCCGTCGTGGTGGTCACAGGGTCCAAGCAAGGAGGATTGCCGCTATACAAAGGGAATTAAAGGAACTCCAGGCGCAGCAGCCTGCGCCGGAAACTCCGATCCCAGATAGCGCAGGAGCCGAGCCAGATCCTGAACCGATCATTATCGACGATTCTTACGACGAAATCATACCAGTACCCATTCCTCCGCCGCCAATCGAAATATTAGACACCGATATATCTCTTAAAGTCTACAACCACCGAGAAATACCCCAAGAAGTGTTACTCTCGTTTGTACGAAATTTTTCACACGGAAATATACCCGAGATTGTACCTGACGAAGTAGCAAACTGGTGTACTTTTGTATTCGATAACCAATAAATTCTGAAAAATTTTCTGTAAATTCATCATCAATATCTATAATGGACACCCGTTCCAAAAAGCACGCGGAAAGCGCAGAGACTTCCAGGATGGAGCACGACTGTAACACGCTAAAGCAAGAACGCGACGCCGCGTTGGCGGAAATTGAAAATTTAAGAAGGCAACATAGAGAATATCGCTCTCCCATCGAAGATACCTCCACAGATTCCTTCACGCTAAAGGAAGCTTTAGCTATAATCCCTACATTCAATGGAACGGAACCGTCCGTTCTCACATTTACGCGCGCGTGCACCCGCGCTCGCGACCTTATATCTCCCAGTGCCGAAGGCACTCTCACGCGACTAATTACTACGCGTTTACGCGGACGGGCAGCCACTGCAGTGGAAGACGAGCGGTATATAAACGTCACCGACCTCTGTAATAGACTTAAGCGTATCTTCGGTCCGCAAAAGACGATTGACCACTATCGCGGCGATATGGCCAATATCTACATGAAAAAAGAAGAACATATCCTCGATTTCATCACTCGGGTCAAGGACATACGAAACGCAATCATAGACTGCGATTCCACCTCGATTTCTGAAATCGACAATCTGACGGCAGATTGTTTCATCCGCGGAGTAACCCCACAGATAAGAAGCGAGCTCCGTCATTTGCGTAGAAATCCGCTGTCTCATATCTTTAATGAGGCAATCGAAATTTATAAAGAACTAGAACGCGACAACATTCGATACGGACGCGTCACAGATTCCAAACACGTACAATTCCGTGATCAAACGCCGGAACGTAAGCCGTATCACAACCCTCCTTCACCTCACAATTCATGGCAAGGGTCTTCATGGCGGGAACCTTCACCGCGACGATTTAACGAATCTCGCTACCGGGATTCCTATCGCGATCCGCGCACACCTCCGCGCAATACTTTCGCCTATGAAGCGTCACGAGGAAATACTTCCGTAAGTCCCAGTAGACAGCCAAAGGTCTGCTCCTACTGTAAATTCTCCGGGCACGACATACACGAGTGTCGCAAAAGGGAATATAATAATCAACGGAATCCGGGAAACGGACAATCCCTCCCGTCGAACTCGGGCCGAAGGCGAGAGGCGTCCCCAGCAAACACGGTCCGAACCATCGCAACGGAATCAACACCCGAATTGCAAAATGCGAATTAAAATCGAAGGGAAAAGTCCCTCACGTAGAAGTCCAATCGCCAGGACTCCCGCGAATAACGACACTAATGATTGATACCGGGTCGGAACCAAATCTGATTAAAATATCAGCGCTCCACCTCAATCATCGGATTGCAACTGACGAAAAGTTGCAATTATACGGAATCACATCCGAAGCCGTATCCACCATGGGTTCCGTCAAGATCCCGCTATATGGAACTATAATTAGGTTCCATGTAGTTCCATCCGACTTCCCGATCCTCCCCGACGGAATCCTTGGATGTAATTTCTTAGAAGAGGGAGCCGAAATCTCGTACACTCAAAACAGAGTGCTCTGGAAGGGAATCGAAATTCCGTTTGCAAACAACCCGCATAATGAGCAGAAATGCGAACGAAACCAAAATTCCAAAACCTGTAACAAAGGTAACCCCTCTACTAACACCCTAAAAACCCCTTCTAACTCGGAACCACGTTCCAAAACTACTAATTCGAGCGCACGGGCTAAAGGACCGAAAACAGGCTCAAAACTTTCCAAATCTACTAGTTCTAAATCCGTAAAATCTTCTATATCCAAAACCGCAAGTCCGGAGAGAATAACGTGTACGATAGGAAGCCGTTCAGCTAAAGTAATCGAAATAGGAGCCACGGGTCCGGAGATAGGTTATCTACCGCGTCAGGAGCTGGCCTCCGGTATCACCGTCTTCGACTCCCTAGTCAAAACAAACAACGGCAGAACGTTCGTGCGCGTTGTCAATACGACGAATAGCCGTATCTCGTTTCCTGTACCCACTGTGGAGGTGCAAGAAGTCGCCGATTTCAAGGATATACCGCAAGACGGAAGTCCTCATTTTATACACTCTATCAAAGAATCTCGTTCCCATCAGGAACGCGAAGAAGAGATCAGAGACATAATAAGTACGGATCATCTTAACGCAGAGGAACGCGATCATGTGTATAAAATTATCAACGAGAGCGCCGACGTCTTTCACCTCCCGGGTGAGCGTTTAGGGAAAACAACTATTGTAGAGCACAAAATTCCAACGACCGACGATAAACCCATACATGTAAAGCAATATCGCTATCCGCCAGTCCACAAGGAGGAGATCAACAAGCAAATGAAGGAACTTCTCGAAAACGACATTGTCAGTCCTTCTACCTCTCCGTATAACTCGCCCTTGTGGATTGTGCCCAAGAAATCTGATGAAAACGGGACCAAAAAGTGGAGGATGGTTATCGATTACCGCCAACTGAATGAAAAGACTACCGCGGACGCGTACCCCTTGCCGAGTATTGTGGAAATTTTAGACCAGCTCGGTTCTGCAAAATACTTCTCCACTTTCGATTTGGCCTCCGGTTTTCACCAGATTGGCATGAACAAAGAGGACGCTGGGAAAACAGCGTTTTCTACCCCATACGGTCATTATGAGTTTAATCGAATGCCCTTCGGCTTACGTAACGCACCTGCGACATTTCAACGTTTAATGGATTCGATTCTCTCAGGATTGCAGGGCACAGAAATGTTCGTTTATCTCGACGACATTGTTATTTATGCAAGCTCATTATCAGAGCACTGTTCAAAATTCAATAAACTGGCTAAGCGTCTCAGGAAAGCCAACCTGAAGCTACAACCTTCGAAGTGTACATTTCTCCGTCGCGAAGTCGCTTACTTAGGACATGTAATCAGCGACGAAGGCGTCAAACCATGCCCCAACAAGGTGGTAGCGGTACAAAACTTTCCGAAACCGAAAAACACGAAACAAGTCCGAGAGTTCCTTGGTTTAGCAGGCTATTATCGACGTTTTATAGATAAATTCTCCCATATCTCGAAACCGCTAACGCGTCTACTACGGAAAGACGCGAAATTCGAATGGTCACTACCACAGGACCAAGCGTTCGATACATTACGCACGGCATTGTGCACTGAGCCAGTGCTCCGTTACCCAGATTTTTCCAAACCGTTCAACATCACAACCGACGCATCAAATTACGCGATCGGTGCCATTCTAAGTCAAGGCGAGATAAATAAAGATCAACCGATAGCCTATGCCTCGCGACTGCTTCACGGAGCAGAACTAAACTATGCAACTATTGAGAAGGAATGCTTGGCAATAATATACGCAGTTCAACACTTTAGATCATACATATACGGAAAGAAATTCAACCTCGTCACAGACCACCAGCCATTGGTGTGGATGAATTCTGTAAAGGATCCGTCATCGCGACTACTTCGCTGGCGTTTAAAATTAGCCGAGTACGAATATAAAATTGTATACAAATCAGGTAAAATGAACACTAATGCAGACGCTCTCTCTAGAAATCCTATCCAAGCTCCTGTATATCCATTATCTTCGCATTCTACTTCACCACTACTATTCCAATCCCAACCATCAACCTCGTCTCCAATATCACCCGACACAGATAGCGAAATCGATATATCCAGTCCAGCCACGACACCGACGAACATACATTACACTCGAGACCGACTTATCATGAAAAATGACCACATAGCATGTTTCGTGACACTCGCGAATGACCCACTGGACGAAGGCGCGATCGATCTATACAAAAACAACAGACTGCCGAAACTAGCAAACGCTATAATCGGTAGAGCGAAAGTCCACACTGAAAAGTATACACTGATACAATTACCCATAAAAGAATCGTTATCCCATATTGCAACTTACGAAGACATGTTAGAATCCCTCCGAGCGTTACGCGACGCAATTATAGAACTAAACTTACCGTCAATTACATTATCGCGAATTTCAATAGACGACATATCTTGGACAACTATACGAGACGTACTAACGGAACTTCTAGAGGAAACCAACATTCGAATAACTATTTGCACTAACGAAATCGTCATACCTCCAGAAAATACGAGACAAGCTATAATATCAGAAAATCACATCTCCGCATACGCCGGACATAAGGGCGTGACAAAAACCTACAGACGCATACGAGAAAAGTACTTTTGGCCTTCAATGAAACCCGAAATAATGAAATTTGTAACAACGTGTAAAGATTGCCAGACGAAAAAATTAACAAGAGTAAAGACGCGAAATCCAATGATACTAACAGACACACCTGGACAGGCGTTCGATAAAATTGCACTAGACATCGTTGGCCCCCTTCCTACCACTCCCTCTGGTCATCATTACATCCTCACGATGCAGGATTTGTTGACCAAATATTCAATTGCTGTCCCTCTCAAAACCGTCTCTGCAATAGAAACAGCTGATGCATTAGTTGACAACCTAATTTGCAAATTCGGTGCGCCAAAAGCAATACTTACGGATCAGGGTACAAACTTCATCAACGCTCTCATGCGCGCGGTGACACGTCGATTTAGAATTCAACATATCAAAACCACTGCATTCCACCCTCAAACAAACGGCTCGTTAGAAAGGTCACATCTAGTCCTGACGGAATATCTAAAACAGTACATAAGTAACAAAAATGATTGGAACAATTGGCTTCAGTGTGCGATGTTTAGTTACAACACAAGTACTCACGAAGGTACATTATATACACCACACGAACTTATATTTGGAAACAAAGCTAGAGTACCATCCGCATACTCCTATGAAACTCCTGTGGAAGACGAAACATACACCGCGTATTTACGAAAACTCGAAACCAAGCTAAACGAATCACGAGCGATAGCAGCCTCAAACCTTAATCTTGCTAAACAAAGATCCAAACGCTATTACGATCGAAGATTAAACACAAAGGAATTCTCGGAAGGAGATTTGGTATACTTATTAAAAGAACCGACTAAAAACAAATTCGATGCGCAATACACAGGTCCACATAAAATATCACGTATCCTCGACAACCATAACGTCCGCCTGACACTCGATACCGGCCGAGAAAGAACGGTCCACCAAAACAAATTGAAGCTAGCCAAAACATTAACAACCTCAATGTCATCCTCACCCCATTCGTCATCATGACTAGTATATAAGAGCCAAACAAGAGGCGAAGAGATCAGTCAACAACAATCAACCAACATGCATCTACAAGCAGCAGTACTCATCATCTCCGTATCCTCGGCTGCAGCCCTTATCGGTTACGACTGCAGCGGCCCGACACTAAACGTCTCAACATTCTCCGCAATCGACCCACTCAACTGCGAGACAGAAGAAAAGGCACCCATCATCAAGGAAAGGGCAATCCAATTACTGCAACTGTCCGAATTTCAAACTGCCGAGGTCACACAATGCCACGTGGAAATCGACAGAACAATCTTCCACTGCGGCATGCATTCGCACATCTCCGCAGTCAACAACGGACGGCAAATTTACCTAATGAACATCCCGAGAGACGCGTGCCAGATGCTACACCGTACCGGCACACTATACGTCACCCCATCGGCACAGATCACAGGCGTAGTTACGAACTCTTCCACAACCCGAAGTCTCACCTTGTCAGGAAAAATCGATAACGACGGCACATGCTACGGCTCCACGTTCAGCGATCCATACGGCACCTGGAACAGCATAGTCGTTCAAGCTGTCATCCGTATAAAAATACGCACCCATATCGCAGCTGTCAAACTCGCCACCAACGAAATCATCATGCAATCTGGCCAACGATGCCTGGTCCAACAAGGATCCTGCCTGGACTCCGAAGATGGATTCTCCTACTGGGACAACTCACCCACAGACTACTGCAAATTCAACAATTACGATGTCCTCTACGAAGGTAAAGCAACACTAGTAGAAGACGAAGACAACCAAGGGTTATCTCTCTACTCGGTCACATCGCAAGGAACTACATTCGCCCTTGCCAGAACATCCAGTACGAAGGTCTGTGGTTACACTTTAATACATACCGAACATCCCAAGCTCTTCATTCTCGAGACGGAGAAAGAAGGACACTTCAAAACCAGGACATCCATCGCAATAAACAATCTCGACATCTTCGCATACGTGAATTCCAAATTCGTATACGTAGAGAAGCACCTAAAAACACAGATAATACAGTTATATCGGGACGTAATAAAACAAAAGTGCGCATTAGAACGACAGATTCTGCATAACGCACTCACACTTATTCACGTCGCCCCAGCCGAAGTAGCAAGGACAATTGCCAGGGAACACGGATTCATGGCAATCGCATCGGGCGAAGTTATCCACATAGTCAAATGCGTTCCGGTTGTCTGCCAAGTGAGGCACACAGACACCTGTTACGACGAGTTGCCTGTAACATACAAAAACACGTCATTGTTTATTACGCCGATTCACCACATACTAACGCGCTCAGGCACGAGGAAAGACTGCAGCGAACTCATGCCGAATATGTTCAAAATCCATGGCCTATGGTACAGGCTAACACCAAAACCTGTGGAAAGTCTACCGCCAACACCGCTGAAGCCACTTACCAAGGCAACCTGGAAATACGTCAACCCACATAACCTGGCAGACGGAGGTATCTATTCACCAGAGGACCTGGCAAAGCTAAAGGAACACATAATGTTCCCTATCGAAAGACCCGCCATCGTGAACTCTCTAGCTCAAGGAGTTACCGGCCGGGAATACAGCTCACAAGCCCTTCAGCTGTACAACCTTTTCGACGAAACAACGTTGAAAAAGCTAGCAGAATCCACTGGAAGACGAATCTGGTCCGGATTCGTCGCATTCGGATCATTCACCGCTGGCATTATGGGCATCTACCTCGCAATCCGAGTCATCAAAGCCGCCGTCAGCACGATCATCAACGGGATAGCACTACACTCAGTATACGGATGGAGCCTACACCTATTGGGAGCCGTTTGGAGCTCTCTCACACACTTCTTCCTGTTCCTCAGCCAGAGGAAAACCGATGGCGAGATCACAGATACCCAAACCAACCCCGAACACACCCGAAACCAACCCAACCCCAAGCCAGAAGATACAGAGCAGCAGCCCACTGAAGTAGTGAACCAGTGCACCCCCGAACGCTTATACCCGAGTTTCAAACTCCATAGTGAATTTCATTAGAACACTCAAACAGTGCCCCATTCCAACGAACTCTCTCACCCGAATAACAAAAACTCTCTAGTAAACCCGACTAGAAAATTCAATTTCCATGAATTTTCTCACCCAGGGGGGGAGGTGTTACGTCGGCAAGCGACGTTGGAATTAGTCATAAGCATATATATACATACACACATATATACGATAAGCATAGTAGTCATAAGCGCGCCCTTACTCCTGTTAGAATTATTTATAAGCATAGTCATAAGCGCGCCTTCACTCCCGCTACATCCTACTATCAGTTCCTATGTCATCCTTCCAGAAGCTTCTAGAATAATCTAGATCATTCTAGAAGCATTCCCTGATAATCCCATCCCTTTCCCAAGCTCAACATCACATAAACATCCACCGAACCTTTCAGACTAAACCACCAAGCCAAACACATTCCATTTCCACACTCGTATTATATTCCAACTCCTTATCTCCCAAACATCCGCCGACCGCCAGACCTAATCTCCCGCCACACACCAATCCTATGACGTCATCATGCACGTGTCCCGACTCCCAGGCCTCTCCTTATCGCATTCCTCCGCTATCTCATAAACATTCTGACTCCCACGATCCAAGCCACACGTGTCCTAATCTCCTCCAGACAGATTCCTCCGCTATCATATCTACACCACACCCCGCGCCTACAACCACACAGTATAATTAAACCATTCCGCCAGCCACTTAGTCAGTCTGAGCCCAGAGCTCGAGGAGCTCACATCACCGCGTTTCTACATCTTGTATTTCTATATCCTGCGATTCTATATCTAGTATTCTTTAACTGTATTCTATATCTTGTATTACTACCTATCTCTTAGTATAACTCCATTGTATTCTATAATCCCAAAGTGTATTAAAGTTCATATAATTGTCTAACTATAATTCTAATTATTCCAACTTCCAAACCGAGTGCGCGCTACTGAATTATATCTATTACGTTCAACTTTAGTCTGCTGATCAACCAGGAGTTGAGGTGAGTAACCACTACCATTCAATTGAATTAGCGAGAGACCCCGTCAGACGCAGACGTACGCGCTGCGTGGACGTTTAAAGAACAGCAAATTGTTGTGCTCGATCTTGGTTTTGCCTGTTTGCGCGATCCGGGACGTAACACACTGTGGAGTGCTGAAAACACCAGAAAACGTGTTTTTCGCATTCAAAAGCACGAAAACAGCGATTTCGGTGATTCTGCACACTTGTAACAGCAGAATCGTGAAGATTATCACTTGTTACGTCGGCAAGCGACGTTGGAATTAGTCATAAGCATATATATACATACACACATATATACGATAAGCATAGTAGTCATAAGCGCGCCCTTACTCCTGTTAGAATTATTTATAAGCATAGTCATAAGCGCGCCTTCACTCCCGCTACATCCTACTATCAGTTCCTATGTCATCCTTCCAGAAGCTTCTAGAATAATCTAGATCATTCTAGAAGCATTCCCTGATAATCCCATCCCTTTCCCAAAGCTCAACATCACATAAACATCCACCGAACCTTTCAGACTAAACCACCAAGCCAAACACATTCCATTTCCACACTCGTATTATATTCCAACTCCTTATCTCCCAAACATCCGCCGACCGCCAGACCTAATCTCCCGCCACACACCAATCCTATGACGTCATCATGCACGTGTCCCGACTCCCAGGCCTCTCCTTATCGCATTCCTCCGCTATCTCATAAACATTCTGACTCCCACGATCCAAGCCACACGTGTCCTAATCTCCTCCAGACAAATTCCTCCGCTATCATATCTACACCACACCCCGCGCCTACAACCACACAGTATAATTAAACCATTCCGCCAGCCACTTAGTCAGTCTGAGCCCAGAGCTCGAGGAGCTCACATCACCGCGTTTCTACATCTTGTATTTCTATATCCTGCGATTCTATATCTAGTATTCTTTAACTGTATTCTATATCTTGTATTACTACCTATCTCTTAGTATAACTCCATTGTATTCTATAATCCCAAAGTGTATTAAAGTTCATATAATTGTCTAACTATAATTCTAATTATTCCAACTTCCAAACCGAGTGCGCGCTACTGAATTATATCTATTACGTTCAACTTTAGTCTGCTGATCAACCAGGAGTTGAGGTGAGTAACCACTACCATTCAATTGAATTAGCGAGAGACCCCGTCAGACGCAGACGTACGCGCTGCGTGGACGTTTAAAGAACAGCAAATTGTTGTGCTCGATCTTGGTTTTGCCTGTTTGCGCGATCCGGGACGTAACAACTGGTGACAGCGGTGGGATGCTGTTCACTCTCGCGGTTTAAATTCATTGTGATTAATAACCGGCGATCCTCACCAACCTCCTTTCACACGTTGATTCCAGGCTTGAATTTTCTGCCTGACAGACGAGCGCGCTGACGCTAGCGCACCTGTGCAGAACTAACGGTTACACGCAGTGATCTTGTCGTGACACCAGACGCAATGCACGGAGTCAGGAAGGTAGTTGTTCGAAGCTATTAATATACCGAATTTTCTACACTTTACTATTCCCTATATCGAAATCTATTCCAAATCAGTCACGTCGTCGAGGCCGTCGTGGTGGTCACAGGGTCCAAGCAAGGAGGATTGCCGCTATACAAAGGGAATTAAAGGAACTCCAGGCGCAGCAGCCTGCGCCGGAAACTCCGATCCCAGATAGCGCAGGAGCCGAGCCAGATCCTGAACCGATCATTATCGACGATTCTTACGACGAAATCATACCAGTACCCATTCCTCCGCCGCCAATCGAAATATTAGACACCGATATATCTCTTAAAGTCTACAACCACCGAGAAATACCCCAAGAAGTGTTACTCTCGTTTGTACGAAATTTTTCACACGGAAATATACCCGAGATTGTACCTGACGAAGTAGCAAACTGGTGTACTTTTGTATTCGATAACCAATAAATTCTGAAAAATTTTCTGTAAATTCATCATCAATATCTATAATGGACACCCGTTCCAAAAAGCACGCGGAAAGCGCAGAGACTTCCAGGATGGAGCACGACTGTAACACGCTAAAGCAAGAACGCGACGCCGCGTTGGCGGAAATTGAAAATTTAAGAAGGCAACATAGAGAATATCGCTCTCCCATCGAAGATACCTCCACAGATTCCTTCACGCTAAAGGAAGCTTTAGCTATAATCCCTACATTCAATGGAACGGAACCGTCCGTTCTCACATTTACGCGCGCGTGCACCCGCGCTCGCGACCTTATATCTCCCAGTGCCGAAGGCACTCTCACGCGACTAATTACTACGCGTTTACGCGGACGGGCAGCCACTGCAGTGGAAGACGAGCGGTATATAAACGTCACCGACCTCTGTAATAGACTTAAGCGTATCTTCGGTCCGCAAAAGACGATTGACCACTATCGCGGCGATATGGCCAATATCTACATGAAAAAAGAAGAACATATCCTCGATTTCATCACTCGGGTCAAGGACATACGAAACGCAATCATAGACTGCGATTCCACCTCGATTTCTGAAATCGACAATCTGACGGCAGATTGTTTCATCCGCGGAGTAACCCCACAGATAAGAAGCGAGCTCCGTCATTTGCGTAGAAATCCGCTGTCTCATATCTTTAATGAGGCAATCGAAATTTATAAAGAACTAGAACGCGACAACATTCGATACGGACGCGTCACAGATTCCAAACACGTACAATTCCGTGATCAAACGCCGGAACGTAAGCCGTATCACAACCCTCCTTCACCTCACAATTCATGGCAAGGGTCTTCATGGCGGGAACCTTCACCGCGACGATTTAACGAATCTCGCTACCGGGATTCCTATCGCGATCCGCGCACACCTCCGCGCAATACTTTCGCCTATGAAGCGTCACGAGGAAATACTTCCGTAAGTCCCAGTAGACAGCCAAAGGTCTGCTCCTACTGTAAATTCTCCGGGCACGACATACACGAGTGTCGCAAAAGGGAATATAATAATCAACGGAATCCGGGAAACGGACAATCCCTCCCGTCGAACTCGGGCCGAAGGCGAGAGGCGTCCCCAGCAAACACGGTCCGAACCATCGCAACGGAATCAACACCCGAATTGCAAAATGCGAATTAAAATCGAAGGGAAAAGTCCCTCACGTAGAAGTCCAATCGCCAGGACTCCCGCGAATAACGACACTAATGATTGATACCGGGTCGGAACCAAATCTGATTAAAATATCAGCGCTCCACCTCAATCATCGGATTGCAACTGACGAAAAGTTGCAATTATACGGAATCACATCCGAAGCCGTATCCACCATGGGTTCCGTCAAGATCCCGCTATATGGAACTATAATTAGGTTCCATGTAGTTCCATCCGACTTCCCGATCCTCCCCGACGGAATCCTTGGATGTAATTTCTTAGAAGAGGGAGCCGAAATCTCGTACACTCAAAACAGAGTGCTCTGGAAGGGAATCGAAATTCCGTTTGCAAACAACCCGCATAATGAGCAGAAATGCGAACGAAACCAAAATTCCAAAACCTGTAACAAAGGTAACCCCTCTACTAACACCCTAAAAACCCCTTCTAACTCGGAACCACGTTCCAAAACTACTAATTCGAGCGCACGGGCTAAAGGACCGAAAACAGGCTCAAAACTTTCCAAATCTACTAGTTCTAAATCCGTAAAATCTTCTATATCCAAAACCGCAAGTCCGGAGAGAATAACGTGTACGATAGGAAGCCGTTCAGCTAAAGTAATCGAAATAGGAGCCACGGGTCCGGAGATAGGTTATCTACCGCGTCAGGAGCTGGCCTCCGGTATCACCGTCTTCGACTCCCTAGTCAAAACAAACAACGGCAGAACGTTCGTGCGCGTTGTCAATACGACGAATAGCCGTATCTCGTTTCCTGTACCCACTGTGGAGGTGCAAGAAGTCGCCGATTTCAAGGATATACCGCAAGACGGAAGTCCTCATTTTATACACTCTATCAAAGAATCTCGTTCCCATCAGGAACGCGAAGAAGAGATCAGAGACATAATAAGTACGGATCATCTTAACGCAGAGGAACGCGATCATGTGTATAAAATTATCAACGAGAGCGCCGACGTCTTTCACCTCCCGGGTGAGCGTTTAGGGAAAACAACTATTGTAGAGCACAAAATTCCAACGACCGACGATAAACCCATACATGTAAAGCAATATCGCTATCCGCCAGTCCACAAGGAGGAGATCAACAAGCAAATGAAGGAACTTCTCGAAAACGACATTGTCAGTCCTTCTACCTCTCCGTATAACTCGCCCTTGTGGATTGTGCCCAAGAAATCTGATGAAAACGGGACCAAAAAGTGGAGGATGGTTATCGATTACCGCCAACTGAATGAAAAGACTACCGCGGACGCGTACCCCTTGCCGAGTATTGTGGAAATTTTAGACCAGCTCGGTTCTGCAAAATACTTCTCCACTTTCGATTTGGCCTCCGGTTTTCACCAGATTGGCATGAACAAAGAGGACGCTGGGAAAACAGCGTTTTCTACCCCATACGGTCATTATGAGTTTAATCGAATGCCCTTCGGCTTACGTAACGCACCTGCGACATTTCAACGTTTAATGGATTCGATTCTCTCAGGATTGCAGGGCACAGAAATGTTCGTTTATCTCGACGACATTGTTATTTATGCAAGCTCATTATCAGAGCACTGTTCAAAATTCAATAAACTGGCTAAGCGTCTCAGGAAAGCCAACCTGAAGCTACAACCTTCGAAGTGTACATTTCTCCGTCGCGAAGTCGCTTACTTAGGACATGTAATCAGCGACGAAGGCGTCAAACCATGCCCCAACAAGGTGGTAGCGGTACAAAACTTTCCGAAACCGAAAAACACGAAACAAGTCCGAGAGTTCCTTGGTTTAGCAGGCTATTATCGACGTTTTATAGATAAATTCTCCCATATCTCGAAACCGCTAACGCGTCTACTACGGAAAGACGCGAAATTCGAATGGTCACTACCACAGGACCAAGCGTTCGATACATTACGCACGGCATTGTGCACTGAGCCAGTGCTCCGTTACCCAGATTTTTCCAAACCGTTCAACATCACAACCGACGCATCAAATTACGCGATCGGTGCCATTCTAAGTCAAGGCGAGATAAATAAAGATCAACCGATAGCCTATGCCTCGCGACTGCTTCACGGAGCAGAACTAAACTATGCAACTATTGAGAAGGAATGCTTGGCAATAATATACGCAGTTCAACACTTTAGATCATACATATACGGAAAGAAATTCAACCTCGTCACAGACCACCAGCCATTGGTGTGGATGAATTCTGTAAAGGATCCGTCATCGCGACTACTTCGCTGGCGTTTAAAATTAGCCGAGTACGAATATAAAATTGTATACAAATCAGGTAAAATGAACACTAATGCAGACGCTCTCTCTAGAAATCCTATCCAAGCTCCTGTATATCCATTATCTTCGCATTCTACTTCACCACTACTATTCCAATCCCAACCATCAACCTCGTCTCCAATATCACCCGACACAGATAGCGAAATCGATATATCCAGTCCAGCCACGACACCGACGAACATACATTACACTCGAGACCGACTTATCATGAAAAATGACCACATAGCATGTTTCGTGACACTCGCGAATGACCCACTGGACGAAGGCGCGATCGATCTATACAAAAACAACAGACTGCCGAAACTAGCAAACGCTATAATCGGTAGAGCGAAAGTCCACACTGAAAAGTATACACTGATACAATTACCCATAAAAGAATCGTTATCCCATATTGCAACTTACGAAGACATGTTAGAATCCCTCCGAGCGTTACGCGACGCAATTATAGAACTAAACTTACCGTCAATTACATTATCGCGAATTTCAATAGACGACATATCTTGGACAACTATACGAGACGTACTAACGGAACTTCTAGAGGAAACCAACATTCGAATAACTATTTGCACTAACGAAATCGTCATACCTCCAGAAAATACGAGACAAGCTATAATATCAGAAAATCACATCTCCGCATACGCCGGACATAAGGGCGTGACAAAAACCTACAGACGCATACGAGAAAAGTACTTTTGGCCTTCAATGAAACCCGAAATAATGAAATTTGTAACAACGTGTAAAGATTGCCAGACGAAAAAATTAACAAGAGTAAAGACGCGAAATCCAATGATACTAACAGACACACCTGGACAGGCGTTCGATAAAATTGCACTAGACATCGTTGGCCCCCTTCCTACCACTCCCTCTGGTCATCATTACATCCTCACGATGCAGGATTTGTTGACCAAATATTCAATTGCTGTCCCTCTCAAAACCGTCTCTGCAATAGAAACAGCTGATGCATTAGTTGACAACCTAATTTGCAAATTCGGTGCGCCAAAAGCAATACTTACGGATCAGGGTACAAACTTCATCAACGCTCTCATGCGCGCGGTGACACGTCGATTTAGAATTCAACATATCAAAACCACTGCATTCCACCCTCAAACAAACGGCTCGTTAGAAAGGTCACATCTAGTCCTGACGGAATATCTAAAACAGTACATAAGTAACAAAAATGATTGGAACAATTGGCTTCAGTGTGCGATGTTTAGTTACAACACAAGTACTCACGAAGGTACATTATATACACCACACGAACTTATATTTGGAAACAAAGCTAGAGTACCATCCGCATACTCCTATGAAACTCCTGTGGAAGACGAAACATACACCGCGTATTTACGAAAACTCGAAACCAAGCTAAACGAATCACGAGCGATAGCAGCCTCAAACCTTAATCTTGCTAAACAAAGATCCAAACGCTATTACGATCGAAGATTAAACACAAAGGAATTCTCGGAAGGAGATTTGGTATACTTATTAAAAGAACCGACTAAAAACAAATTCGATGCGCAATACACAGGTCCACATAAAATATCACGTATCCTCGACAACCATAACGTCCGCCTGACACTCGATACCGGCCGAGAAAGAACGGTCCACCAAAACAAATTGAAGCTAGCCAAAACATTAACAACCTCAATGTCATCCTCACCCCATTCGTCATCATGACTAGTATATAAGAGCCAAACAAGAGGCGAAGAGATCAGTCAACAACAATCAACCAACATGCATCTACAAGCAGCAGTACTCATCATCTCCGTATCCTCGGCTGCAGCCCTTATCGGTTACGACTGCAGCAGCCCGACACTAAACGTCTCAACATTCTCCGCAATCGACCCACTCAACTGCGAGACAGAAGAAAAGGCACCCATCATCAAGGAAAGGGCAATCCAATTACTGCAACTGTCCGAATTTCAAACTGCCGAGGTCACACAATGCCACGTGGAAATCGACAGAACAATCTTCCACTGCGGCATGCATTCGCACATCTCCGCAGTCAACAACGGACGGCAAATTTACCTAATGAACATCCCTAGAGACGCGTGCCAGATGCTACACCGTACCGGCACACTATACATCACCCCATCGGCACAGATCACAGGCGTAGTTACGAACTCTTCCACAACCCGAAGTCTCACCTTGTCAGGAAAAATCGATAACGACGGCACATGCTACGGCTCCACGTTCAGCGATCCATACGGCACCTGGAACAGCGTAGTCGTTCAAGCTGTCATCCGTATAAAAATACGCACCCATATCGCAGCTGTCAAACTCGCCACCAACGAAATCATCATGCAATCTGGCCAACGATGCCTGGTCCAACAAGGATCCTGCCTGGACTCCGAAGATGGATTCTCCTACTGGGACAACTCACCCACAGACTACTGCAAATTCAACAATTACGATGTCCTCTACGAAGGTAAAGCAACACTAGTAGAAGACGAAGACAACCAAGGGTTATCCCTCTACTCGGTCACATCGCAAGGAACTACATTCGCCCTTGCCAGAACAACCAGTACGAAGGTCTGTGGATACACATTGATACATACCGAACATCCCAAGCTCTTCATTCTCGAGACGGAGAAAGAAGGACACTTCAAAACCAGGACATCCATCGCAATAAACAATCTCGACATCTTCGCATACGTGAATTCCAAATTCGTATACGTAGAGAAGCACCTAAAAACACAGATAATACAGTTATATCGGGACGTAATAAAACAAAAGTGCGCATTAGAACGACAGATTCTGCATAACGCACTCACACTTATTCACGTCGCCCCAGCCGAAGTAGCAAGGACAATTGCCAGGGAACACGGATTCATGGCAATCGCATCGGGCGAAGTTATCCACATAGTCAAATGCGTTCCGGTTGTCTGCCAAGTGAGGCACACAGACACCTGTTACGACGAGTTGCCTGTAACATACAAAAACACGTCATTGTTTATTACGCCGATTCACCACATACTAACGCGCTCAGGCACGAGGAAAGACTGCAGCGAACTCATGCCGAATATGTTCAAAATCCATGGCCTATGGTACAGGCTAACACCAAAACCTGTGGAAAGTCTACCGCCAACACCGCTGAAGCCACTTACCAAGGCAACCTGGAAATACGTCAACCCACATAACCTGGCAGACGGAGGTATCTATTCACCAGAGGACCTGGCAAAGCTAAAGGAACACATAATGTTCCCTATCGAAAGACCCGCCATCGTGAACTCTCTAGCTCAAGGAGTTACCGGCCGGGAATACAGCTCACAAGCCCTTCAGCTGTACAACCTTTTCGACGAAACAACGTTGAAAAAGCTAGCAGAATCCACTGGAAGACGAATCTGGTCCGGATTCGTCGCATTCGGATCATTCACCGCTGGCATTATGGGCATCTACCTCGCAATCCGAGTCATCAAAGCCGCCGTCAGCACGATCATCAACGGGATAGCACTACACTCAGTATACGGATGGAGCCTACACCTATTGGGAGCCGTTTGGAGCTCTCTCACACACTTCTTCCTGTTCCTCAGCCAGAGGAAAACCGATGGCGAGATCACAGATACCCAAACCAACCCCGAACACACCCGAAACCAACCCAACCCCAAGCCAGAAGATACAGAGCAGCAGCCCACTGAAGTAGTGAACCAGTGCACCCCCGAACGCTTATACCCGAGTTTCAAACTCCATAGTGAATTTCATTAGAACACTCAAACAGTGCCCCATTCCAACGAACTCTCTCACCCGAATAACAAAAACTCTCTAGTAAACCCGACTAGAAAATTCAATTTCCATGAATTTTCTCACCCAGGGGGGGAGGTGTTACGTCGGCAAGCGACGTTGGAATTAGTCATAAGCATATATATACATACACACATATATACGATAAGCATAGTAGTCATAAGCGCGCCCTTACTCCTGTTAGAATTATTTATAAGCATAGTCATAAGCGCGCCTTCACTCCCGCTACATCCTACTATCAGTTCCTATGTCATCCTTCCAGAAGCTTCTAGAATAATCTAGATCATTCTAGAAGCATTCCCTGATAATCCCATCCCTTTCCCAAAGCTCAACATCACATAAACATCCACCGAACCTTTCAGACTAAACCACCAAGCCAAACACATTCCATTTCCACACTCGTATTATATTCCAACTCCTTATCTCCCAAACATCCGCCGACCGCCAGACCTAATCTCCCGCCACACACCAATCCTATGACGTCATCATGCACGTGTCCCGACTCCCAGGCCTCTCCTTATCGCATTCCTCCGCTATCTCATAAACATTCTGACTCCCACGATCCAAGCCACACGTGTCCTAATCTCCTCCAGACAAATTCCTCCGCTATCATATCTACACCACACCCCGCGCCTACAACCACACAGTATAATTAAACCATTCCGCCAGCCACTTAGTCAGTCTGAGCCCAGAGCTCGAGGAGCTCACATCACCGCGTTTCTACATCTTGTATTTCTATATCCTGCGATTCTATATCTAGTATTCTTTAACTGTATTCTATATCTTGTATTACTACCTATCTCTTAGTATAACTCCATTGTATTCTATAATCCCAAAGTGTATTAAAGTTCATATAATTGTCTAACTATAATTCTAATTATTCCAACTTCCAAACCGAGTGCGCGCTACTGAATTATATCTATTACGTTCAACTTTAGTCTGCTGATCAACCAGGAGTTGAGGTGAGTAACCACTACCATTCAATTGAATTAGCGAGAGACCCCGTCAGACGCAGACGTACGCGCTGCGTGGACGTTTAAAGAACAGCAAATTGTTGTGCTCGATCTTGGTTTTGCCTGTTTGCGCGATCCGGGACGTAACACACTGAAAGTGCATATCTCAGCTGGAAACAACAACGATACCGAAGATATCGTAGTTTCCGCATATCAAACGCACTGTGGAGTGCTGAAAACACCAGAAAACGTGTTTTTCGCATTCAAAAGCACGAAAACAGCGATTTCGGTGATTCTGCACACTTGTAACAGCAGAATCGTGAAGATTATCACTGAAAGTGCATATCTCAGCTGGAAACAACAACGATACCGAAGATATCGTAGTTTCCGCATATCAAACGCACTGTGGAGTGCTGAAAACACCAGAAAACGTGTTTTTCGCATTCAAAAGCACGAAAACAGCGATTTCGGTGATTCTGCACACTTGTAACAGCAGAATCGTGGAGATTATCACTGAAAGTGCATATCTCAGCTGGAAACAACAACGATACCGAAGATATCGTAGTTTCCGCATATCAAACGCACTGTGGAGTGCTGAAAACACCAGAAAACGTGTTTTTCGCATTCAAAAGCACGAAAACAGCGATTTCGATGATTCTGCACACTTGTAACAGCAGAATCGTGAAGATTATCACTGAAAGTGCATATCTCAGCTGGAAACAACAACGATACCGAAGATATGGCAGTTTCCGCATATCAAACGCACTGTGGAGTGCTGAAAACACCAGAAAACGTGTTTTTCGCATTCAAAAGCACGAAAACAGCGATTTCGGTGATTCTGCACACTTGTAACAGCAGAATCGTGAAGATTATCACTGAAAGTGCATATCTCAGCTGGAAACAACAACGATACCGAAGATATCGTAGTTTCCGCATATCAAACGCACTGTGGAGCGCTGAAAACACCAGAAAACGTGTTTTTCGCATTCAAAAGCACGAAAACAGCGATTTCGGTGATTCTGCACACTTGTAACAGCAGAATCGTGAAGATTATCACTGAAAGTGCATATCTCAGCTGGAAACAACAACGATACCGAAGATATCGTAGTTTCCGCATATCAAACGCACTGTGGAGTGCTGAAAACACCAGAAAACGTGTTTTTCGCATTCAAAAGCACGAAAACAGCGATTTCGGTGATTCTGCACACTTGTAACAGCAGAATCATGAAGATTATCACTGAAGATGCATATCTCAGCTGGAAACAACAACGATACCGAAGATATCGTAGTTTCCGCATATCAAACGCACTGTGGAGTGCTGAAAACACCAGAAAACGTGTTTTTCGCATTCAAAAGCACGAAAACAGCGTTTTCGGTGATTCTGCACACTTGTAACAGCAGAATCGTGAAGATTATCACTGAAAGTGCATATCTCAGCTGGAAACAACAACGATACCGAAGATATCGTAGTTTCCGCATATCAAACGCACTGTGGAGTGCTGAAAACACCAGAAAACGTGTTTTTCGCATTCAAAAGCACGAAAACAGCGATTTCGGTGATTCTGCACACTTGTAACAGCAGAATCGTGAAGATTATCACTGAAAGTGCATATCTCAGCTGGAAACAACAACGATACCGAAGATATCGTAGTTTCCGCATATCAAACGCACTGTGGAGTGCTGAAAACACCAGAAAACGTGTTTTTCGCATTCAAAAGCACGAAAACAGCGATTTCGGTGATTCTGCACACTTGTAACAGCAGAATCATGAAGATTATCACTGAAGATGCATATCTCAGCTGGAAACAACAACGATACCGACGATATCGTAGTTTCCGCATATCAAACGCACTGTGGAGTGCTGAAAACACCAGAAAACGTGTTTTTCGCATTCAAAAGCACGAAAACAGCGTTTTCGGTGATTCTGCACACTTCTAACAGCAGAATCGTGAAGATTATCACTGAAAGTGCATATCTCAGCTGGAAACAACAGCGATACCGAAGATATCGCAGTTTCCGCATATCAAACGCACTGTGGAGTGTTGAAAACACCAGAAAACGTGTTTTTCGCATTCAAAAGCACGAAAACAGCGATTTCGGTGATTCTGCACACTTGTAACAGCAGAATCGTGAAGATTATCACTGAAAGTGCATATCTCAGCTGGAAACAACAACGATACCGAAGATATCGTAGTTTCCGCATATCAAACGCACTGTGGAGCGCTGAAAACACCAGAAAACGTGTTTTTCGCATTCAAAAGCACGAAAACAGCGATTTCGGTGATTCTGCACACTTGTAACAGCAGAATCGTGAAGATTATCACTGAAAGTGCATATCTCAGCTGGAAACAACAACGATACCGAAGATATCGTAGTTTCCGCATATCAAACGCACTGTGGAGTGCTGAAAACACCAGAAAACGTGTTTTTCGCATTCAAAAGCACGAAAACAGCGATTTCGGTGATTCTGCACACTTGTAACAGCAGAATCGTGAAGATTATCACTGAAAGTGCATATCTCAGCTGGAAACAACAACGATACCGAAGATATCGCAGTTTCCGCATATCAAACGCACTGTGGAGCGTTGAAAACACCAGAAAACGTGTTTTTCGCATTCAAAAGCACGAAAACAGCGATTTCGGTGATTCTGCACACTTGTAACAGCAGAATCGTGAAGATTATCACTGAAAGTGCATTTCTCAGCTGGAAACAACAACGATACCGAAGATATGGCAGTTTCCGCATATCAAACGCACTGTGGAGTGCTGAAAACACCAGAAAACGTGTTTTTCGCATTCAATAGCACGAAAACAGCGATTTCGGTGATTCTGCACACTTGTAACAGCAGAATCATGAAGATTATCACTGAAAATGCATGTCTCAGCTGGAAACAACAACGATACCGAAGATATCGTAGTTTCCGCATATCAAACGCACTGTGGAGTGCTGAAAACACCAGAAAACGTGTTTTTCGCATTCAAAAGCACGAAAACAGCGATTTCGGTGATTCTGCACACTTGTAACAGCAGAATCGTGAAGATTATCACTGAAAGTGCATATCTCAGCTGGAAACAACAACGATACCGAAGATATCGTAGTTTCCGCATATCAAACGCACTGTGGAGTGCTGAAAACACCAGAAAACGTGTTTTTCGCATTCAAGAGCACGAAAACAGCGATTTCGGTGATTCTGCACACTTGTAACAGCAGAATCGTGAAGATTATCACTGAAAGTGCATATCTCAGCTGGAAACAACAACGATACCGAAGATATCGTAGTTTCCGCATATCAAACGCACTGTGGAGTGCTGAAAACACCAGAAAACGTGTTTTTCGCATTCAAAAGCACGAAAACAGCGATTTCGGTGATTCTGCACACTTGTAACAGCAGAATCGTGAAGATTATCACTGAAAGTGCATATCTCAGCTGGAAACAACAACGATACCGAAGATATCGTAGTTTCCGCATATCAAACGCACTGTGGAGTGCTGAAAACACCAGAAAACGTGTTTTTCGCATTCAAAAGCACGAAAACAGCGATTTCGGTGATTCTGCACACTTGTAACAGCAGAATCGTGAAGATTATCACTGAAAGTGCATATCTCAGCTGGAAACTACAACGATACCGAAGATATCGCAGTTTCCGCATATCAAACGCACTGTGGAGTGTTGAAAACACCAGAAAACGTGTTTTTCGCATTCAAAAGCACGAAAACAGCGATTTCGGTGATTCTGCACACTTGTAACAGCAGAATCATGAAGATTATCACTGAAGATGCATATCTCAGCTGGAAACAACAACGATACCGAAGATATCGTCGTTTCCGCATATCAAACGCACTGTGGAGTGCTGAAAACACCAGAAAACGTGTTTTTCGCATTCAAAAGCACGAAAACAGCGATTTCGGTGATTCTGCACACTTGTAACAGCAGAATCGTGAAGATTATCACTGAAAGTGCATATCTCAGCTGGAAACTACAACGATACCGAAGATATCGCAGTTTCCGCATATCAAACGCACTGTGGAGTGCTGAAAACACCAGAAAACGTGTTTTTCGCATTCAAAAGCACGAAAACAGCGATTTCGGTGATTCTGCACACTTGTAACAGCAGAATCATGAAGATTATCACTGAAGATGCATATCTCAGCTGGAAACAACAACGATACCGAAGATATCGTAGTTTCCGCATATCAAACGCACTGTGGAGTGCTGAAAACACCAGAAAACGTGTTTTTCGCATTCAAAAGCACGAAAACAGCGTTTTCGGTGATTCTGCACACTTCTAACAGCAGAATCGTGAAGATTATCACTGAAAGTGCATATCTCAGCTGGAAACAACAACGATACCGAAGATATCGCAGTTTCCGCATATCAAACGCACTGTGGAGTGCTGAAAACACCAGAAAACGTGTTTTTCGCATTCAAAAGCACGAAAACAGCGATTTCGGTGATTCTGCACACTTGTAACAGCAGAATCGTGAAGATTATCACTGAAAGTGCATATCTCAGCTGGAAACAACAGCGATACCGAAGATATCGCAGTTTCCGCATATCAAACGCACTGTGGAGTGTTGAAAACACCAGAAAACGTGTTTTTCGCATTCAAAAGCACGAAAACAGCGATTTCGGTGATTCTGCACACTTGTAACAGCAGAATCGTGAAGATTATCACTGAAAGTGCATATCTCAGCTGGAAACAACAACGATACCGAAGATATCGTAGTTTCCGCATATCAAACGCACTGTGGAGCGCTGAAAACACCAGAAAACGTGTTTTTCGCATTCAAAAGCACGAAAACAGCGATTTCGGTGATTCTGCACACTTGTAACAGCAGAATCGTGAAGATTATCACTGAAAATGCATATCTCAGCTGGAAACAACAACGATACCGAAGATATCGTAGTTTCCGCATATCAAACGCACTGTGGAGTGCTGAAAACACCAGAAAACGTGTTTTTCGCATTCAAAAGCACGAAAACAGCGTTTTCGGTGATTCTGCACACTTGTAACAGCAGAATCGTGAAGATTATCACTGAAAGTGCATATCTCAGCTGGAAACAACAACGATACCGAAGATATCGCAGTTTCCGCATATCAAACGCACTGTGGAGCGTTGAAAACACCAGAAAACGTGTTTTTCGCATTCAAAAGCACGAAAACAGCGATTTCGGTGATTCTGCACACTTGTAACAGCAGAATCGTGAAGATTATCACTGAAAGTGCATTTCTCAGCTGGAAACAACAACGATACCGAAGATATGGCAGTTTCCGCATATCAAACGCACTGTGGAGTGCTGAAAACACCAGAAAACGTGTTTTTCGCATTCAATAGCACGAAAACAGCGATTTCGGTGATTCTGCACACTTGTAACAGCAGAATCATGAAGATTATCACTGAAAATGCATGTCTCAGCTGGAAACAACAACGATACCGAAGATATCGTAGTTTCCGCATATCAAACGCACTGTGGAGTGCTGAAAACACCAGAAAACGTGTTTTTCGCATTCAAAAGCACGAAAACAGCGATTTCGGTGATTCTGCACACTTGTAACAGCAGAATCGTGAAGATTATCACTGAAAGTGCATATCTGAGCTGGAAACAACAACGATACCGAAGATATCGTAGTTTCCGCATATCAAACGCACTGTGGAGTGCTGAAAACACCAGAAAACGTGTTTTTCGCATTCAAGAGCACGAAAACAGCGATTTCGGTGATTCTGCACACTTGTAACAGCAGAATCGTGAAGATTATCACTGAAAGTGCATATCTCAGCTGGAAACAACAACGATACCGAAGATATCGTAGTTTCCGCATATCAAACGCACTGTGGAGTGCTGAAAACACCAGAAAACGTGTTTTTCGCATTCAAAAGCACGAAAACAGCGATTTCGGTGATTCTGCACACTTGTAACAGCAGAATCGTGAAGATTATCACTGAAAGTGCATATCTCAGCTGGAAACAACAACGATACCGAAGATATCGTAGTTTCCGCATATCAAACGCACTGTGGAGTGCTGAAAACACCAGAAAACGTGTTTTTCGCATTCAAAAGCACGAAAACAGCGATTTCGGTGATTCTGCACACTTGTAACAGCAGAATCGTGAAGATTATCACTGAAAGTGCATATCTCAGCTGGAAACTACAACGATACCGATGATATCGCAGTTTCCGCATATCAAACGCACTGTGGAGTGTTGAAAACACCAGAAAACGTGTTTTTCGCATTCAAAAGCACGAAAACAGCGATTTCGGTGATTCTGCACACTTGTAACAGCAGAATCATGAAGATTATCACTGAAGATGCATATCTCAGCTGGAAACAACAACGATACCGAAGATATCGTAGTTTCCGCATATCAAACGCACTGTGGAGTGCTGAAAACACCAGAAAACGTGTTTTTCGCATTCAAAAGCACGAAAACAGCGATTTCGGTGATTCTGCACACTTGTAACAGCAGAATCATGAAGATTATCACTGAAGATGCATATCTCAGCTGGAAACAACAACGATACCGAAGATATCGTAGTTTCCGCATATCAAACGCACTGTGGAGTGCTGAAAACACCAGAAAACGTGTTTTTCGCATTCAAAAGCACGAAAACAGCGTTTTCGGTGATTCTGCACACTTGTAACAGCAGAATCGTGAAGATTATCACTGAAAGTGCATATCTCAGCTGGAAACAACAACGATACCGAAGATATCGTAGTTTCCGCATATCAAACGCACTGTGGAGTGCTGAAAACACCAGAAAACGTGTTTTTCGCATTCAAAAGCACGAAAACAGCGATTTCGGTGATTCTGCACACTTGTAACAGCAGAATCGTGAAGATTATCACTGAAAGTGCATATCTCAGCTGGAAACAACAACGATACCGAAGATATCGCAGTTTCCGCATATCAAACGCACTGTGGAGTGTTGAAAACACCAGAAAACGTGTTTTTCGCATTCAAAAGCACGAAAACAGCGATTTCGGTGATTCTGCACACTTGTAACAGCAGAATCGTGAAGATTATCACTGAAAGTGCATATCTCAGCTGGAAACAACAACGATACCGAAGATATCGTAGTTTCCGCATATCAAACGCACTGTGGAGTGCTGAAAACACCAGAAAACGTGTTTTTCGCATTCAAAAGCACGAAAACAGCGATTTCGGTGATTCTGCACACTTGTAACAGCAGAATCATGAAGATTATCACTGAAGATGCATATCTCAGCTGGAAACAACAACGATACCGAAGATATCGTAGTTTCCGCATATCAAACGCACTGTGGAGTGCTGAAAACACCAGAAAACGTGTTTTTCGCATTCAAAAGCACGAAAACAGCGTTTTCGGTGATTCTGCACACTTCTAACAGCAGAATCGTGAAGATTATCACTGAAAGTGCATATCTCAGCTGGAAACAACAGCGATACCGAAGATATCGCAGTTTCCGCATATCAAACGCACTGTGGAGTGTTGAAAACACCAGAAAACGTGTTTTTCGCATTCAAAAGCACGAAAACAGCGATTTCGGTGATTCTGCACACTTGTAACAGCAGAATCGTGAAGATTATCACTGAAAGTGCATATCTCAGCTGGAAACAACAACGATACCGAAGATATCGTAGTTTCCGCATATCAAACGCACTGTGGAGTGCTGAAAACACCAGAAAACGTGTTTTTCGCATTCAAAAGCACGAAAACAGCGATTTCGGTGATTCTGCACACTTGTAACAGCAGAATCGTGAAGATTATCACTGAAAGTGCATATCTCAGCTGGAAACAACAACGATACCGAAGATATCGTAGTTTCCGCATATCAAACGCACTGTGGAGCGCTGAAAACACCAGAAAACGTGTTTTTCGCATTCAAAAGCACGAAAACAGCGATTTCGGTGATTCTGCACACTTGTAACAGCAGAATCGTGAAGATTATCACTGAAAGTGCATATCTCAGCTGGAAACAACAACGATACCGAAGATATCGTAGTTTCCGCATATCAAACGCACTGTGGAGTGCTGAAAACACCAGAAAACGTGTTTTTCGCATTCAAAAGCACGAAAACAGCGATTTCGGTGATTCTGCACACTTGTAACAGCAGAATCATGAAGATTATCACTGAAGATGCATATCTCAGCTGGAAACAACAACGATACCGAAGATATCGTAGTTTCCGCATATCAAACGCACTGTGGAGTGCTGAAAACACCAGAAAACGTGTTTTTCGCATTCAAAAGCACGAAAACAGCGTTTTCGGTGATTCTGCACACTTGTAACAGCAGAATCGTGAAGATTATCACTGAAAGTGCATATCTCAGCTGGAAACAACAACGATACCGAAGATATCGTAGTTTCCGCATATCAAACGCACTGTGGAGTGCTGAAAACACCAGAAAACGTGTTTTTCGCATTCAAAAGCACGAAAACAGCGATTTCGGTGATTCTGCACACTTGTAACAGCAGAATCGTGAAGATTATCACTGAAAGTGCATATCTCAGCTGGAAACAACAACGATACCGAAGATATCGCAGTTTCCGCATATCAAACGCACTGTGGAGTGTTGAAAACACCAGAAAACGTGTTTTTCGCATTCAAAAGCACGAAAACAGCGATTTCGGTGATTCTGCACACTTGTAACAGCAGAATCGTGAAGATTATCACTGAAAGTGCATATCTCAGCTGGAAACAACAACGATACCGAAGATATCGTAGTTTCCGCATATCAAACGCACTGTGGAGCGCTGAAAACACCAGAAAACGTGTTTTTCGCATTCAAAAGCACGAAAACAGCGATTTCGGTGATTCTGCACACTTGTAACAGCAGAATCGTGAAGATTATCACTGAAAGTGCATATCTCAGCTGGAAACAACAACGATACCGAAGATATCGTAGTTTCCGCATATCAAACGCACTGTGGAGTGCTGAAAACACCAGAAAACGTGTTTTTCGCATTCAAAAGCACGAAAACAGCGATTTCGGTGATTCTGCACACTTGTAACAGCAGAATCGTGAAGATTATCACTGAAAGTGCATATCTCAGCTGGAAACAACAACGATACCGAAGATATCGCAGTTTCCGCATATCAAACGCACTGTGGAGTGTTGAAAACACCAGAAAACGTGTTTTTCGCATTCAAAAGCACGAAAACAGCGATTTCGGTGATTCTGCACACTTGTAACAGCAGAATCGTGAAGATTATCACTGAAAGTGCATTTCTCAGCTGGAAACAACAACGATACCGAAGATATGGCAGTTTCCGCATATCAAACGCACTGTGGAGTGCTGAAAACACCAGAAAACGTGTTTTTCGCATTCAAAAGCACGAAAACAGCGATTTCGGTGATTCTGCACACTTGTAACAGCAGAATCGTGAAGATTATCACTGAAAGTGCATATCTCAGCTGGAAACAACAACGATACCGAAGATATCGTAGTTTCCGCATATCAAACGCACTGTGGAGTGCTGAAAACACCAGAAAACGTGTTTTTCGCATTCAAAAGCACGAAAACAGCGATTTCGGTGATTCTGCACACTTGTAACAGCAGAATCGTGAAGATTATCACTGAAAGTGCATATCTCAGCTGGAAACAACAACGATACCGAAGATATCGTAGTTTCCGCATATCAAACGCACTGTGGAGTGCTGAAAACACCAGAAAACGTGTTTTTCGCATTCAAAAGCACGAAAACAGCGATTTCGGTGATTCTGCACACTTGTAACAGCAGAATCGTGAAGATTATCACTGAAAGTGCATATCTCAGCTGGAAACAACAACGATACCGAAGATATCGTAGTTTCCGCATATCAAACGCACTGTGGAGTGCTGAAAACACCAGAAAACGTGTTTTTCGCATTCAAAAGCACGAAAACAGCGATTTCGGTGATTCTGCACACTTGTAACAGCAGAATCGTGAAGATTATCACTGAAAGTGCATATCTCAGCTGGAAACTACAACGATACCGAAGATATCGCAGTTTCCGCATATCAAACGCACTGTGGAGTGTTGAAAACACCAGAAAACGTGTTTTTCGCATTCAAAAGCACGAAAACAGCGATTTCGGTGATTCTGCACACTTGTAACAGCAGAATCATGAAGATTATCACTGAAGATGCATATCTCAGCTGGAAACAACAACGATACCGAAGATATCGTAGTTTCCGCATATCAAACGCACTGTGGAGTGCTGAAAACTCCAGAAAACGTGTTTTTCGCATTCAAAAGCACGAAAACAGCGATTTCGGTGATTCTGCACACTTGTAACAGCAGAATCGTGAAGATTATCACTGAAAGTGCATATCTCAGCTGGAAACTACAACGATACCGAAGATATCGCAGTTTCCGCATATCAAACGCACTGTGGAGTGCTGAAAACACCAGAAAACGTGTTTTTCGCATTCAAAAGCACGAAAACAGCGATTTCGGTGATTCTGCACACTTGTAACAGCAGAATCATGAAGATTATCACTGAAGATGCATATCTCAGCTGGAAACAACAACGATACCGAAGATATCGTAGTTTCCGCATATCAAACGCACTGTGGAGTGCTGAAAACACCAGAAAACGTGTTTTTCGCATTCAAAAGCACGAAAACAGCGATTTCGGTGATTCTGCACACTTGTAACAGCAGAATCGTGAAGATTATCACTGAAAATGCATGTCTCAGCTGGAAACAACAACGATACCGAAGATATCGTAGTTTCCGCATATCAAACGCACTGTGGAGTGCTGAAAACACCAGAAAACGTGTTTTTCGCATTCAAAAGCACGAAAACAGCGATTTCGGTGATTCTGCACACTTGTAATAGCAGAATCATGAAGATTATCACTGAAGATGCATATCTCTGCTGGAAACAACAACGATACCGAAGATATCGTAGTTTCCGCATATCAAACGCACTGTGGAGTGCTGAAAACACCAGAAAACGTGTTTTTCGCATTCAAAAGCACGAAAACAGCGTTTTCGGTGATTCTGCACACTTCTAACAGCAGAATCGTGAAGATTATCACTGAAAGTGCATATCTCAGCTGGAAACAACAACGATACCGAAGATATCGCAGTTTCCGCATATCAAACGCACTGTGGAGTGTTGAAAACACCAGAAAACGTGTTTTTCGCATTCAAAAGCACGAAAACAGCGGTTTCGGTGATTCTGCACACTTGTAACAGCAGAATCGTGAAGATTATCACTGAAAGTGCATATCTCAGCTGGAAACAACAACGATACCGAAGATATCGTAGTTTCCGCATATCAAACGCACTGTGGAGTGCTGAAAACACCAGAAAACGTGTTTTTCGCATTCGAAAGCACGAAAACAGCGATTTCGGTGATTCTGCACACTTGTAACAGCAGAATCGTGAAGATTATCACTGAAAGTGCATATCTCAGCTGGAAACAACAACGATACCGAAGATATCGTAGTTTCCGCATATCAAACGCACTGTGGAGTGCTGAAAACACCAGAAAACGTGTTTTTCGCATTCAAAAGCACGAAAACAGCGATTTCGGTGATTCTGCACACTTGTAACAGCAGAATCGTGAAGATTATCACTGAAAGAGCATATCTCAGCTGGAAACAACAACGATACCGAAGATATCGTAGTTTCCGCATATCAAACGCACTGTGGAGTGCTGAAAACACCAGAAAACGTGTTTTTCGCATTCAAAAGCACGAAAACAGCGATTTCGGTGATTCTGCACACTTGTAACAGCAGAATCGTGAAGATTATCACTGAAAGTGCATATCTCAGCTGGAAACAACAACGATACCGAAGATATCGTAGTTTCCGCATATCAAACGCACTGTGGAGTGCTGAAAACACCAGAAAACGTGTTTTTCGCATTCAAAAGCACGAAAACAGCGATTTCGGTGATTCTGCACACTTGTAACAGCAGAATCGTGAAGATTATCACTGAAAGTGCATATCTCAGCTGGAAACAACAACGATACCGAAGATATCGTAGTTTCCGCATATCAAACGCACTGTGGAGTGCTGAAAACACCAGAAAACGTGTTTTTCGCATTCAAAAGCACGAAAACAGCGATTTCGGTGATTCTGCACACTTGTAACAGCAGAATCGTGAAGATTATCACTGAAAGTGCATATCTCAGCTGGAAACAACAACGATACCGAAGATATCGTAGTTTCCGCATATCAAACGCACTGTGGAGTGCTGAAAACACCAGAAAACGTGTTTTTCGCATTCAAAAGCACGAAAACAGCGATTTCGGTGATTCTGCACACTTGTAACAGCAGAATCGTGAAGATTATCACTGAAAGTGCATATCTCAGCTGGAAACAACAACGATACCGAAGATATCGTAGTTTCCGCATATCAAACGCACTGTAGAGTGCTGAAAACACCAGAAAACGTGTTTTTCGCATTCAAAAGCACGAAAACAGCGATTTCGGTGATTCTGCACACTTGTAACAGCAGAATCGTGAAGATTATCACTGAAAATGCATGTCTCAGCTGGAAACAACAACGATACCGAAGATATCGTAGTTTCCGCATATCAAACGCACTGTGGAGTGCTGAAAACACCAGAAAACGGGTTTTTCGCATTCAAAAGCACGAAAACAGCGATTTCGGTGATTCTGCACACTTGTAACAGCAGAATCATGAAGATTATCACTGAAGATGCATATCTCAGCTGGAAACAACAACGATACCGAAGATATCGTAGTTTCCGCATATCAAACGCACTGTGGAGTGCTGAAAACACCAGAAAACGTGTTTTTCGCATTCAAAAGCACGAAAACAGCGATTTCGGTGATTCTGCACACTTGTAACAGCAGAATCGTGAAGATTATCACTGAAAGTGCATATCTCAGCTGGAAACAACAACGATACCGAAGATATCGTAGTTTCCGCATATCAAACGCACTGTGGAGTGCTGAAAACACCAGAAAACGTGTTTTTCGCATTCAAAAGCACGAAAACAGCGATTTCGGTGATTCTGCACACTTGTAACAGCAGAATCGTGAAGATTATCACTGAAAGTGCATATCTCAGCTGGAAACAACAACGATACCGAAGATATCGTAGTTTCCGCATATCAAACGCACTGTGGAGTGCTGAAAACACCAGAAAACGTGTTTTTCGCATTCAAAAGCACGAAAACAGCGATTTCGGTGATTCTGCACACTTGTAACAGCAGAATCGTGAAGATTATCACTGAAAGTGCATATCTCAGCTGGAAACAACAACGATACCGAAGATATCGTAGTTTCCGCATATCAAACGCACTGTGGAGTGCTGAAAACACCAGAAAACGTGTTTTTCGCATTCAAAAGCACGAAAACAGCGATTTCGGTGATTCTGCACACTTGTAACAGCAGAATCGTGAAGATTATCACTGAAAGTGCATATCTCAGCTGGAAACAACAACGATACCGAAGATATCGTAGTTTCCGCATATCAAACGCACTGTGGAGTGCTGAAAACACCAGAAAACGTGTTTTTCGCATTCAAAAGCACGAAAACAGCGATTTCGGTGATTCTGCACACTTGTAACAGCAGAATCATGAAGATTATCACTGAAAATGCATGTCTCAGCTGGAAACAACAACGATACCGAAGATATCGTAGTTTCCGCAAATCAAACGCACTGTGCAGTGCTGAAAACACCAGAAAACGTGTTTTTCGCATTCAAAAGCACGAAAACAGCGAGTTCGGTGATTCTGCACACTTGTAACAGCAGAATCGTGAAGATTATCACTGAAAGTGCATATCTCAGCTGGAAACAACAACGATACCGAAGATATCGTAGTTTCCGCATATCAAACGCACTGTGGAGTGCTGAAAACACCAGAAAACGTGTTTTTCGCATTCAAAAGCACGAAAACAGCGATTTCTGTGATTCTGCACACTTGTAACAGCAGAATCGTGAAGATTATCACTGAAAGTGCATATCTCAGCTGGAAACAACAACGATACCGAAGATATCGTAGTTTCCGCATATCAAACGCACTGTGGAGTGCTGAAAACACCAGAAAACGTGTTTTTCGCATTCAAAAGCACGAAAACAGCGATTTCGGTGATTCTGAACACTTGTAACAGCAGAATCATGAAGATTATCACTGAAGATGCATATCTCAGCTGGAAACAACAACGATACCGAAGATATCGTAGTTTCCGCATATCAAACGCACTGTGGAGTGCTGAAAACACCAGAAAACGTGTTTTTCGCATTCAAAAGCACGAAAACAGCGATTTCGGTGATTCTGAACACTTGTAACAGCAGAATCGTGAAGATTATCACTGAAAGTGCATATCTCAGCTGGAAACAACAACGATACCGAAGATATCGCAGTTTCCGCATATCAAACGCACTGTGGAGTGCTGAAAACACCAGAAAACGTGTTTTTCGCATTCAAAAGCACGAAAACAGCGATTTCGGTGATTCTGCACACTTGTAACAGCAGAATCGTGAAGATTATCACTGAAAGTGCATATCTCAGCTGGAAACAACAACGATACCGAAGATATCGTAGTTTCCGCATATCAAACGCACTGTGGAGTGCTGAAAACACCAGAAAACGTGTTTTTCGCATTCAAAAGCACGAAAACAGCGATTTCGGTGATTCTGCACACTTGTAACAGCAGAATCGTGAAGATTATCACTGAAAGTGCATATCTCAGCTGGAAACAACAACGATACCGAAGATATCGCAGTTTCCGCATATCAAACGCACTGTGGAGTGCTGAAAACACCAGAAAACGTGTTTTTCGCATTCAAAAGCACGAAAACAGCGATTTCGGTGATTTTGCACACTTGTAACAGCAGAATCGTGAAGATTATCACTGAAAGTGCATATCTCAGCTGGAAACAATAACGATACCGAAGATATCGCAGTTTCCGCATACCAAACGCACTGTGGAGTGTTGAAAACACCAGAAAACGTGTTTTTCGCATTCAAAAGCACGAAAACAGCGATTTCGGTGATTCTGCACACTTGTAACAGCAGAATCGTGAAGATTATCACTGAAAGTGCATTTCTCAGCTGGAAACAACAACGATACCGAAGATATGGCAGTTTCCGCATATCAAACGCACTGTGGAGTGCTGAAAACACCAGAAAACGTGTTTTTCGCATTCAATAGCACGAAAACAGCGATTTCGGTGATTCTGCACACTTGTAACAGCAGAATCATGAAGATTATCACTGAAAATGCATGTCTCAGCTGGAAACAACAACGATACCGAAGATATCGTAGTTTCCGCATATCAAACGCACTGTGGAGTGCTGAAAACACCAGAAAACGTGTTTTTCGCATTCAAAAGCACGAAAACAGCGATTTCGGTGATTCTGCACACTTGTAACAGCAGAATCGTGAAGATTATCACTGAAAGTGCATATCTCAGCTGGAAACAACAACGATACCGAAGATATCGTAGTTTCCGCATATCAAACGCACTGTGGAGTGCTGAAAACACAAGAAAACGTGTTTTTCGCATTCAAAAGCACGAAAACAGCGATTTCGGTGATTCTGCACACTTGTAACAGCAGAATCGTGAAGATTATCACTGAAAGTGCATATCTCAGCTGGAAACAACAACGATACCGAAGATATCGTAGTTTCCGCATATCAAACGCACTATGGAGTGCTGAAAACACCAGAAAACGTGTTTTTCGCATTCAAAAGCACGAAAACAGCGATTTCGGTGATTCTGCACACTTGTAACAGCAGAATCGTGAAGATTATCACTGAAAGTGCATATCTCAGCTGGAAACAACAACGATACCGAAGATATCGTAGTTTCCGCATATCAAACGCACTGTGGAGTGCTGAAAACACCAGAAAACGTGTTTTTCGCATTCAAAAGCACGAAAACAGCGATTTCGGTGATTCTGCACACTTGTAACAGCAGAATCGTGAAGATTATCACTGAAAGTGCATATCTCAGCTGGAAACTACAACGATACCGAAGATATCGCAGTTTCCGCATATCAAACGCACTGTGGAGTGCTGAAAACACCAGAAAACGTGTTTTTCGCATTCAAAAGCACGAAAACAGCGATTTCGGTGATTCTGCACACTTGTAACAGCAGAATCATGAAGATTATCACTGAAGATGCATATCTCAGCTGGAAACAACAACGATACCGAAGATATCGTAGTTTCCGCATATCAAACGCACTGTGGAGTGCTGAAAACACCAGAAAACGTGTTTTTCGCATTCAAAAGCACGAAAACAGCGATTTCGGCGATTCTGCACACTTGTAACAGCAGAATCGTGAAGATTATCACTGAAAGTGCATATCTCAGCTGGAAACAACAACGATACCGAAGATATCGTAGTTTCCGCATATCAAACGCACTGTGGAGTGCTGAAAACACCAGAAAACGTGTTTTTCGCATTCAAAAGCACGAAAACAGCGATTTCGGTGATTCTGCACACTTGTAACAGCAGAATCATGAAGATTATCACTGAAGATGCATATCTCAGCTGGAAACAACAACGATACCGAAGATATCGTAGTTTCCGCATATCAAACGCACTGTGGAGTGCTGAAAACACCAGAAAACGTGTTTTTCGCATTCAAAAGCACGAAAACAGCGATTTCGGTGATTCTGAACACTTGTAACAGCAGAATCGTGAAGATTATCACTGAAAGTGCATATCTCAGCTGGAAACAACAACGATACCGAAGATATCGCAGTTTCCGCATATCAAACGCACTGTGGAGTGTTGAAAACACCAGAAAACGTGTTTTTCGCATTCAAAAGCACGAAAACATCGATTTCGGTGATTCTGCACACTTGTAACAGCAGAATCGTGAAGATTATCACTGAAAGTGCATATCTCAGCTGGAAACAACAACGATACCAAAGATATCGTAGTTTCCGCATATCAAACGCACTGTGGAGTGCTGAAAACACCAGAAAACGTGTTTTTCGCATTCAAAAGCACGAAAACAGGGATTTCGGTGATTCTGCACACTTGTAACTGCAGAATCGTGAAGATTATCACTGAAAGTGCATATCTCAGCAGGAAACAACAACGATAGCGAAGATATCGTAGTTTCCGCATATCAAACGCACTGTGGAGTGCTGAAAACACCAGAAAACGTGTTTTTCGCATTCAAAAGCACGAAAACAGCGATTTCGGTGATTCTGCACACTTGTAACAGCAGAATCATGAAGATTATCACTGAAGATGCATATCTCAGCTGGAAACAACAACGATACCGAAGATATCGTAGTTTCCGCATATCAAACGCACTGTGGAGTGCTGAAAACACCAGAACACGTGTTTTTCGCATTCAAAAGCACGAAAACAGCGATTTCGGTGATTCTGCACACTTGTAACAGCAGAATCGTGAAGATTATCACTGAAAGTGCATATCTCAGCTGGAAACAACAACGATACCGAAGATATCGTAGTTTCCGCATATCAAACGCACTGTGGAGTGCTGAAAACACCAGAAAACGTGTTTTTCGCATTCAAAAGCACGAAAACAGCGATTTCGGTGATTCTGCACACTTGTAGCAGCAGAATCGTGAAGATTATCACTGAAAGTGCATATCTCAGCTGGAAACAACAACGATACCGAAGATATCGTAGTTTGCGCATATCAAACGCACTGTGGAGTGCTGAAAACACCAGAAAACGTGTTTTTCGCATTCAAAAGCACGAAAACAGCGATTTCGGTGATTCTGAACACTTGTAACAGCAGAATCGTGAAGATTATCACTGAAAGTGCATATCTCAGCTGGAAACAACAACGATACCGAAGATATCGCAGTTTCCGCATATCAAACGCACTGTGGAGTGTTGAAAACACCAGAAAACGTGTTTTTCGCATTCAAAAGCACGAAAACAGCGATTTCGGTGATTCTGCACACTTGTAACAGCAGAATCGTGAAGATTATCACTGAAAGTGCATATCTCAGCTGGAAACAACAACGATACCAAAGATATCGTAGTTTCCGCATATCAAACGCACTGTGGAGTGCTGAAAACACCAGAAAACGTGTTTTTCGCATTCAAAAGCACGAAAACAGCGATTTCGGTGATTCTGCACACTTGTAACAGCAGAATCGTGAAGATTATCACTGAAAGTGCATATCTCAGCTGGAAACAACAACGATACCGAAGATATCGTAGTTTCCGCATATCAAACGCACTGTGGAGTGCTGAAAACACCAGAAAACGTGTTTTTCGCATTCAAAAGCACGAAAACAGCGATTTCGGTGATTCTGCACACTTGTAACAGCAGAATCATGAAGATTATCACTGAAGATGCATATCTCAGCTGGAAACAACAACGATACCGAAGATATCGTAGTTTCCGCATATCAAACGCACTGTGGAATGCTGAAAACACCAGAAAACGTGTTTTTCGCATTCAATAGCACGAAAACAGCGATTTCGGTGATTCTGCACACTTGTAACAGCAGAATCGTGAAGATTATCACTGAAAGTGCATTTCTCAGCTGGAAACAACAACGATACCGAAGATATGGCAGTTTCCGCATATCAAACGCACTGTGGAGTGCTGAAAACACCAGAAAACGTGTTTTTCGCATACAAAAGCACGAAAACAGCGATTTCGGTGATTCTGCACACTTGTAACAGCAGAATCATGAAGATTATCACTGAAAATGCATGTCTCAGCTGGAAACAACAACGATACCGAAGATATGGCAGTTTCCGCATATCAAACGCACTGTGGAGTGCTGAAAACACCAGAAAACGTGTTTTTCGCATTCAAAAGCACGAAAACAGCGATTTCGGTGATTCTGCACACTTGTAACAGCAGAATCATGAAGATTATCACTGAAAATGCATGTCTCAGCTGGAAACAACAACGATACCGAAGATATCGTAGTTTCCGCATATCAAACGCACTGTGGAGTGCTGAAAACACCAGAAAACGTGTTTTTCGCATTCAAAAGCACGAAAACAGCGATTTCGGTGATTCTGCACACTTGTAACAGCAGAATCGTGAAGATTATCACTGAAAGTGCATATCTCAGCTGGAAACAACAACGATACCGAAGATATCGCAGTTTCCGCATATCAAACGCACTGTGGAGTGCTGAAAACACCAGAAAACGTGTTTTTCGCATTCAAAAGCACGAAAACAGCGATTTCGGTGATTTTGCACACTTGTAACAGCAGAATCGTGAAGATTATCACTGAAAGTGCATATCTCAGCTGGAAACAATAACGATACCGAAGATATCGCAGTTTCCGCATACCAAACGCACTGTGGAGTGTTGAAAACACCAGAAAACGTGTTTTTCGCATTCAAAAGCACGAAAACAGCGATTTCGGTGATTCTGCACACTTGTAACAGCAGAATCGTGAAGATTATCACTGAAAGTGCATTTCTCAGCTGGAAACAACAACGATACCGAAGATATGGCAGTTTCCGCATATCAAACGCACTGTGGAGTGCTGAAAACACCAGAAAACGTGTTTTTCGCATTCAATAGCACGAAAACAGCGATTTCGGTGATTCTGCACACTTGTAACAGCAGAATCATGAAGATTATCACTGAAAATGCATGTCTCAGCTGGAAACAACAACGATACCGAAGATATCGTAGTTTCCGCATATCAAACGCACTGTGGAGTGCTGAAAACACCAGAAAACGTGTTTTTCGCATTCAAAAGCACGAAAACAGCGATTTCGGTGATTCTGCACACTTGTAACAGCAGAATCGTGAAGATTATCACTGAAAGTGCATATCTCAGCTGGAAACTACAACGATACCGAAGATATCGCAGTTTCCGCATATCAAACGCACTGTGGAGTGCTGAAAACACCAGAAAACGTGTTTTTCGCATTCAAAAGCACGAAAACAGCGATTTCGGTGATTCTGCACACTTGTAACAGCAGAATCATGAAGATTATCACTGAAGATGCATATCTCAGCTGGAAACAACAACGATACCGAAGATATCGTAGTTTCCGCATATCAAACGCACTGTGGAGTGCTGAAAACACCAGAAAACGTGTTTTTCGCATTCAAAAGCACGAAAACAGCGATTTCGGCGATTCTGCACACTTGTAACAGCAGAATCGTGAAGATTATCACTGAAAGTGCATATCTCAGCTGGAAACAACAACGATACCGAAGATATCGTAGTTTCCGCATATCAAACGCACTGTGGAGTGCTGAAAACACCAGAAAACGTGTTTTTCGCATTCAAAAGCACGAAAACAGCGATTTCGGTGATTCTGCACACTTGTAACAGCAGAATCATGAAGATTATCACTGAAGATGCATATCTCAGCTGGAAACAACAACGATACCGAAGATATCGTAGTTTCCGCATATCAAACGCACTGTGGAGTGCTGAAAACACCAGAAAACGTGTTTTTCGCATTCAAAAGCACGAAAACAGCGATTTCGGTGATTCTGAACACTTGTAACAGCAGAATCGTGAAGATTATCACTGAAAGTGCATATCTCAGCTGGAAACAACAACGATACCGAAGATATCGCAGTTTCCGCATATCAAACGCACTGTGGAGTGTTGAAAACACCAGAAAACGTGTTTTTCGCATTCAAAAGCACGAAAACATCGATTTCGGTGATTCTGCACACTTGTAACAGCAGAATCGTGAAGATTATCACTGAAAGTGCATATCTCAGCTGGAAACAACAACGATACCAAAGATATCGTAGTTTCCGCATATCAAACGCACTGTGGAGTGCTGAAAACACCAGAAAACGTGTTTTTCGCATTCAAAAGCACGAAAACAGCGATTTCGGTGATTCTGCACACTTGTAACTGCAGAATCGTGAAGATTATCACTGAAAGTGCATATCTCAGCAGGAAACAACAACGATACCGAAGATATCGTAGTTTCCGCATATCAAACGCACTGTGGAGTGCTGAAAACACCAGAAAACGTGTTTTTCGCATTCAAAAGCACGAAAACAGCGATTTCGGTGATTCTGCACACTTGTAACAGCAGAATCATGAAGATTATCACTGAAGATGCATATCTCAGCTGGAAACAACAACGATACCGAAGATATCGTAGTTTCCGCATATCAAACGCACTGTGGAGTGCTGAAAACACCAGAACACGTGTTTTTCGCATTCAAAAGCACGAAAACAGCGATTTCGGTGATTCTGCACACTTGTAACAGCAGAATCGTGAAGATTATCACTGAAAGTGCATATCTCAGCTGGAAACAACAACGATACCGAAGATATCGTAGTTTCCGCATATCAAACGCACTGTGGAGTGCTGAAAACACCAGAAAACGTGTTTTTCGCATTCAAAAGCACGAAAACAGCGATTTCGGTGATTCTGCACACTTGTAGCAGCAGAATCGTGAAGATTATCACTGAAAGTGCATATCTCAGCTGGAAACAACAACGATACCGAAGATATCGTAGTTTGCGCATATCAAACGCACTGTGGAGTGCTGAAAACACCAGAAAACGTGTTTTTCGCATTCAAAAGCACGAAAACAGCGATTTCGGTGATTCTGAACACTTGTAACAGCAGAATCGTGAAGATTATCACTGAAAGTGCATATCTCAGCTGGAAACAACAACGATACCGAAGATATCGCAGTTTCCGCATATCAAACGCACTGTGGAGTGTTGAAAACACCAGAAAACGTGTTTTTCGCATTCAAAAGCACGAAAACAGCGATTTCGGTGATTCTGCACACTTGTAACAGCAGAATCGTGAAGATTATCACTGAAAGTGCATATCTCAGCTGGAAACAACAACGATACCAAAGATATCGTAGTTTCCGCATATCAAACGCACTGTGGAGTGCTGAAAACACCAGAAAACGTGTTTTTCGCATTCAAAAGCACGAAAACAGCGATTTCGGTGATTCTGCACACTTGTAACAGCAGAATCGTGAAGATTATCACTGAAAGTGCATATCTCAGCTGGAAACAACAACGATACCAAAGATATCGTAGTTTCCGCATATCAAACGCACTGTGGAGTGCTGAAAACACCAGAAAACGTGTTTTTCGCATTCAAAAGCACGAAAACAGCGATTTCGGTGATTCTGCACACTTGTAACTGCAGAATCGTGAAGATTATCACTGAAAGTGCATATCTCAGCAGGAAACAACAACGATACCGAAGATATCGTAGTTTCCGCATATCAAACGCACTGTGGAGTGCTGAAAACACCAGAAAACGTGTTTTTCGCATTCAAAAGCACGAAAACAGCGATTTCGGTGATTCTGCACACTTGTAACAGCAGAATCATGAAGATTATCACTGAAGATGCATATCTCAGCTGGAAACAACAACGATACCGAAGATATCGTAGTTTCCGCATATCAAACGCACTGTGGAGTGCTGAAAACACCAGAACACGTGTTTTTCGCATTCAAAAGCACGAAAACAGCGATTTCGGTGATTCTGCACACTTGTAACAGCAGAATCGTGAAGATTATCACTGAAAGTGCATATCTCAGCTGGAAACAACAACGATACCGAAGATATCGTAGTTTCCGCATATCAAACGCACTGTGGAGTGCTGAAAACACCAGAAAACGTGTTTTTCGCATTCAAAAGCACGAAAACAGCGATTTCGGTGATTCTGCACACTTGTAGCAGCAGAATCGTGAAGATTATCACTGAAAGTGCATATCTCAGCTGGAAACAACAACGATACCGAAGATATCGTAGTTTGCGCATATCAAACGCACTGTGGAGTGCTGAAAACACCAGAAAACGTGTTTTTCGCATTCAAAAGCACGAAAACAGCGATTTCGGTGATTCTGAACACTTGTAACAGCAGAATCGTGAAGATTATCACTGAAAGTGCATATCTCAGCTGGAAACAACAACGATACCGAAGATATCGCAGTTTCCGCATATCAAACGCACTGTGGAGTGTTGAAAACACCAGAAAACGTGTTTTTCGCATTCAAAAGCACGAAAACAGCGATTTCGGTGATTCTGCACACTTGTAACAGCAGAATCGTGAAGATTATCACTGAAAGTGCATATCTCAGCTGGAAACAACAACGATACCAAAGATATCGTAGTTTCCGCATATCAAACGCACTGTGGAGTGCTGAAAACACCAGAAAACGTGTTTTTCGCATTCAAAAGCACGAAAACAGCGATTTCGGTGATTCTGCACACTTGTAACAGCAGAATCGTGAAGATTATCACTGAAAGTGCATATCTCAGCTGGAAACAACAACGATACCGAAGATATCGTAGTTTCCGCATATCAAACGCACTGTGGAGTGCTGAAAACACCAGAAAACGTGTTTTTCGCATTCAAAAGCACGAAAACAGCGATTTCGGTGAATCTGCACACTTGTAACAGCAGAATCATGAAGATTATCACTGAAGATGCATATCTCAGCTGGAAACAACAACGATACCGAAGATATCGTAGTTTCCGCATATCAAACGCACTGTGGAGTGCTGAAAACACCAGAAAACGTGTTTCTCGCATTCAAAAGCACGAAAACAGCGATTTCGGTGATTCTGCACACTTGTAACAGCAGAATCGTGAAGATTATCACTGAAAGTGCATATCTCAGCTGGAATCAACAACGATACCGAAGATATCGTAGTTTCCGCATATCAAACGCACTGTGGAGTGCTGAAAACACCAGAAAACGTGTTTTTCGCATTCAAAAGCACGAAAACAGCGATTTCGGTGATTCTGCACACTTGTAACTGCAGAATCATGAAGATTATCACTGTAAATGCATGTCTCAGCTGGAAACAACAACGATACCGAAGATATCGTAGTTTCCGCATATCAAACGCACTGTGGAGTGCTGAAAACACCAGAAAACGTGTTTTTCGCATTCAAAAGCACGAAAACAGCGATTTCGGTGATTCTGCACACTTGTAACAGCAGAATCGTGAAGATTATCACTGAAAGTGCATATCTCAGCTGGAAACAACAACGATACCGAAGATATCGCAGTTTCCGCATATCAAACGCACTGTGGAGTGTTGAAAACACCAGAAAACGTGTTTTTCGCATTCAAAAGCACGAAAACATCGATTTCGGTGATTCTGCACACTTGTAACAGCAGAATCGTGAAGATTATCACTGAAAGTGCATATCTCAGCTGGAAACAACAACGATACCAAAGATATCGTAGTTTCCGCATATCAAACGCACTGTGGAGTGCTGAAAACACCAGAAAACGTGTTTTTCGCATTCAAAAGCACGAAAACAGCGATTTCGGTGATTCTGCACACTTGTAACTGCAGAATCGTGAAGATTATCACTGAAAGTGCATATCTCAGCAGGAAACAACAACGATACCGAAGATATCGTAGTTTCCGCATATCAAACGCACTGTGGAGTGCTGAAAACACCAGAAAACGTGTTTTTCGCATTCAAAAGCACGAAAACAGCGATTTCGGTGATTCTGCACACTTGTAACAGCAGAATCATGAAGATTATCACTGAAGATGCATATCTCAGCTGGAAACAACAACGATACCGAAGATATCGTAGTTTGCATATCAAACGCACTGTGGAGTGCTGAAAACACCAGAACACGTGTTTTTCGCATTCAAAAGCACGAAAACAGCGATTTCGGTGATTCTGCACACTTGTAACAGCAGAATCGTGAAGATTATCACTGAAAGTGCATATCTCAGCTGGAAACAACAACGATACCGAAGATATCGTAGTTTCCGCATATCAAACGCACTGTGGAGTGCTGAAAACACCAGAAAACGTGTTTTTCGCATTCAAAAGCACGAAAACAGCGATTTCGGTGATTCTGCACACTTGTAGCAGCAGAATCGTGAAGATTATCACTGAAAGTGCATATCTCAGCTGGAAACAACAACGATACCGAAGATATCGTAGTTTGCGCATATCAAACGCACTGTGGAGTGCTGAAAACACCAGAAAACGTGTTTTTCGCATTCAAAAGCACGAAAACAGCGATTTCGGTGATTCTGCACACTTGTAACAGCAGAATCGTGAAGATTATCACTGAAAGTGCATATCTCAGCTGGAAACAACAACGATACCGAAGATATCGTAGTTTCCGCATATCAAACGCACTGTGGAGTGCTGAAAACACCAGAAAACGTGTTTTTCGCATTCAAAAGCACGAAAACAGCGATTTCGGTGATTCTGCACACTTGTAACAGCAGAATCGTGAAGATTATCACTGAAAGTGCATATCTCAGCTGGAAACTACAACGATACCGAAGATATCGCAGTTTCCGCATATCAAACGCACTGTGGAGTGCTGAAAACACCAGAAAACGTGTTTTTCGCATTCAAAAGCACGAAAACAGCGATTTCGGTGATTCTGCACACTTGTAACAGCAGAATCATGAAGATTATCACTGAAGATGCATATCTCAGCTGGAAACAACAACGATACCGAAGATATCGTAGTTTCCGCATATCAAACGCACTGTGGAGTGCTGAAAACACCAGAAAACGTGTTTTTCGCATTCAAAAGCACGAAAACAGCGATTTCGGCGATTCTGCACACTTGTAACAGCAGAATCGTGAAGATTATCACTGAAAGTGCATATCTCAGCTGGAAACAACAACGATACCGAAGATATCGTAGTTTCCGCATATCAAACGCACTGTGGAGTGCTGAAAACACCAGAAAACGTGTTTTTCGCATTCAAAAGCACGAAAACAGCGATTTCGGTGATTCTGCACACTTGTAACAGCAGAATCATGAAGATTATCACTGAAGATGCATATCTCAGCTGGAAACAACAACGATACCGAAGATATCGTAGTTTCCGCATATCAAACGCACTGTGGAGTGCTGAAAACACCAGAAAACGTGTTTTTCGCATTCAAAAGCACGAAAACAGCGATTTCGGTGATTCTGAACACTTGTAACAGCAGAATCGTGAAGATTATCACTGAAAGTGCATATCTCAGCTGGAAACAACAACGATACCGAAGATATCGCAGTTTCCGCATATCAAACGCACTGTGGAGTGTTGAAAACACCAGAAAACGTGTTTTTCGCATTCAAAAGCACGAAAACATCGATTTCGGTGATTCTGCACACTTGTAACAGCAGAATCGTGAAGATTATCACTGAAAGTGCATATCTCAGCTGGAAACAACAACGATACCAAAGATATCGTAGTTTCCGCATATCAAACGCACTGTGGAGTGCTGAAAACACCAGAAAACGTGTTTTTCGCATTCAAAAGCACGAAAACAGCGATTTCGGTGATTCTGCACACTTGTAACTGCAGAATCGTGAAGATTATCACTGAAAGTGCATATCTCAGCAGGAAACAACAACGATACCGAAGATATCGTAGTTTCCGCATATCAAACGCACTGTGGAGTGCTGAAAACACCAGAAAACGTGTTTTTCGCATTCAAGAGCACGAAAACAGCGATTTCGGTGATTCTGCACACTTGTAACAGCAGAATCATGAAGATTATCACTGAAGATGCATATCTCAGCTGGAAACAACAACGATACCGAAGATATCGTAGTTTCCGCATATCAAACGCACTGTGGAGTGCTGAAAACACCAGAAAACGTGTTTTTCGCATTCAAAAGCACGAAAACAGCGATTTCGGTGATTCTGCACACTTGTAACAGCAGAATCATGAAGATTATCACTGAAGATGCATATCTCAGCTGGAAACAACAACGATACCGAAGATATCGTAGTTTCCGCATATCAAACGCACTGTGGAGTGCTGAAAACACCAGAACACGTGTTTTTCGCATTCAAAAGCACGAAAACAGCGATTTCGGTGATTCTGCACACTTGTAACAGCAGAATCGTGAAGATTATCACTGAAAGTGCATATCTCAGCTGGAAACAACAACGATACCGAAGATATCGTAGTTTCCGCATATCAAACGCACTGTGGAGTGCTGAAAACACCAGAAAACGTGTTTTTCGCATTCAAAAGCACGAAAACAGCGATTTCGGTGATTCTGCACACTTGTAGCAGCAGAATCGTGAAGATTATCACTGAAAGTGCATATCTCAGCTGGAAACAACAACGATACCGAAGATATCGTAGTTTGCGCATATCAAACGCACTGTGGAGTGCTGAAAACACCAGAAAACGTGTTTTTCGCATTCAAAAGCACGAAAACAGCGATTTCGGTGATTCTGCACACTTGTAACAGCAGAATCGTGAAGATTATCACTGAAAGTGCATATCTCAGCTGGAAACAACAACGATACCGAAGATATCGTAGTTTCCGCATATCAAACGCACTGTGGAGTGCTGAAAACACCAGAAAACGTGTTTTTCGCATTCAAAAGCACGAAAACAGCGATTTCGGTGATTCTGCACACTTGTAACAGCAGAATCGTGAAGATTATCACTGAAAGTGCATATCTCAGCTGGAAACTACAACGATACCGAAGATATCGCAGTTTCCGCATATCAAACGCACTGTGGAGTGCTGAAAACACCAGAAAACGTGTTTTTCGCATTCAAAAGCACGAAAACAGCGATTTCGGTGATTCTGCACACTTGTAACAGCAGAATCATGAAGATTATCACTGAAGATGCATATCTCAGCTGGAAACAACAACGATACCGAAGATATCGTAGTTTCCGCATATCAAACGCACTGTGGAGTGCTGAAAACACCAGAAAACGTGTTTTTCGCATTCAAAAGCACGAAAACAGCGATTTCGGCGATTCTGCACACTTGTAACAGCAGAATCGTGAAGATTATCACTGAAAGTGCATATCTCAGCTGGAAACAACAACGATACCGAAGATATCGTAGTTTCCGCATATCAAACGCACTGTGGAGTGCTGAAAACACCAGAAAACGTGTTTTTCGCATTCAAAAGCACGAAAACAGCGATTTCGGTGATTCTGCACACTTGTAACAGCAGAATCATGAAGATTATCACTGAAGATGCATATCTCAGCTGGAAACAACAACGATACCGAAGATATCGTAGTTTCCGCATATCAAACGCACTGTGGAGTGCTGAAAACACCAGAAAACGTGTTTTTCGCATTCAAAAGCACGAAAACAGCGATTTCGGTGATTCTGAACACTTGTAACAGCAGAATCGTGAAGATTATCACTGAAAGTGCATATCTCAGCTGGAAACAACAACGATACCGAAGATATCGCAGTTTCCGCATATCAAACGCACTGTGGAGTGTTGAAAACACCAGAAAACGTGTTTTTCGCATTCAAAAGCACGAAAACATCGATTTCGGTGATTCTGCACACTTGTAACAGCAGAATCGTGAAGATTATCACTGAAAGTGCATATCTCAGCTGGAAACAACAACGATACCAAAGATATCGTAGTTTCCGCATATCAAACGCACTGTGGAGTGCTGAAAACACCAGAAAACGTGTTTTTCGCATTCAAAAGCACGAAAACAGCGATTTCGGTGATTCTGCACACTTGTAACTGCAGAATCGTGAAGATTATCACTGAAAGTGCATATCTCAGCAGGAAACAACAACGATACCGAAGATATCGTAGTTTCCGCATATCAAACGCACTGTGGAGTGCTGAAAACACCAGAAAACGTGTTTTTCGCATTCAAGAGCACGAAAACAGCGATTTCGGTGATTCTGCACACTTGTAACAGCAGAATCATGAAGATTATCACTGAAGATGCATATCTCAGCTGGAAACAACAACGATACCGAAGATATCGTAGTTTCCGCATATCAAACGCACTGTGGAGTGCTGAAAACACCAGAACACGTGTTTTTCGCATTCAAAAGCACGAAAACAGCGATTTCGGTGATTCTGCACACTTGTAACAGCAGAATCGTGAAGATTATCACTGAAAGTGCATATCTCAGCTGGAAACAACAACGATACCGAAGATATCGTAGTTTCCGCATATCAAACGCACTGTGGAGTGCTGAAAACACCAGAAAACGTGTTTTTCGCATTCAAAAGCACGAAAACAGCGATTTCGGTGATTCTGCACACTTGTAGCAGCAGAATCGTGAAGATTATCACTGAAAGTGCATATCTCAGCTGGAAACAACAACGATACCGAAGATATCGTAGTTTGCGCATATCAAACGCACTGTGGAGTGCTGAAAACACCAGAAAACGTGTTTTTCGCATTCAAAAGCACGAAAACAGCGATTTCGGTGATTCTGCACACTTGTAACAGCAGAATCATGAAGATTATCACTGAAGATGCATATCTCAGCTGGAAACAACAACGATACCGAAGATATCGTAGTTTCCGCATATCAAACGCACTGTGGAGTGCTGAAAACACCAGAAAACGTGTTTTTCGCATTCAAAAGCACGAAAACAGCGATTTCGGTGATTCTGCACACTTGTAACAGCAGAATCGTGAAGATTATCACTGAAAGTGCATATCTCAGCTGGAAACAACAACGATACCGAAGATATGGCAGTTTCCGCATATCAAACGCACTGTGGAGTGCTGAAAACACCAGAAAACGTGTTTTTCGCATTCAAAAGCACGAAAACAGCGATTTCGGTGATTCTGCACACTTGTAACAGCAGAATCGTGAAGATTATCACTGAAAGTGCATATCTCAGCTGGAAACAACAACGATACCGAAGATATCGTAGTTTCCGCATATCAAACGCACTGTGGAGTGCTGAAAACACCAGAAAACGTGTTTTTCGCATTCAAAAGCACGAAAACAGCGATTTCGGTGATTCTGCACACTTGTAACAGCAGAATCATGAAGATTATCACTGAAGATGCATATCTCAGCTGGAAACAACAACGATACCGAAGATATCGTAGTTTCCGCATATCAAACGCACTGTGGAGTGCTGAAAACACCAGAAAACGTGTTTTTCGCATTCAAAAGCACGAAAACAGCGATTTCGGTGATTCTGCACACTTGTAACAGCAGAATCGTGAAGATTATCACTGAAAGTGCATATCGCAGCTGGAAACAACAACGATACGGAAGATATCGTAGTTTCCGCATATCAAACGCACTGTGGAGTGCTGAAAACACCAGAAAACGTGTTTTTCGCATTCAAAAGCACGAAAACAGCGATTTCGGTGATTCTGCACACTTGTAACAGCAGAATCATGAAGATTATCACTGAAGATGCATATCTCAGCTGGAAACAACAACGATACCGAAGATATCGTAGTTTCCGCATATCAAACGCACTGTGGAGTGCTGAAAACACCAGAAAACGTGTTTTTCGCATTCAAAAGCACGAAAACAGCGATTTCGGTGATTCTGAACACTTGTAACAGCAGAATCGTGAAGATTATCACTGAAAGTGCATATCTCAGCTGGAAACAACAACGATACCGAAGATATCGCAGTTTCCGCATATCAAACGCACTGTGGAGTGTTGAAAACACCAGAAAACGTGTTTTTCGCATTCAAAAGCACGAAAACATCGATTTCGGTGATTCTGCACACTTGTAACAGCAGAATCGTGAAGATTATCACTGAAAGTGCATATCTCAGCTGGAAACAACAACGATACCAAAGATATCGTAGTTTCCGCATATCAAACGCACTGTGGAGTGCTGAAAACACCAGAAAACGTGTTTTTCGCATTCAAAAGCACGAAAACAGCGATTTCGGTGATTCTGCACACTTGTAACTGCAGAATCGTGAAGATTATCACTGAAAGTGCATATCTCAGCAGGAAACAACAACGATACCGAAGATATCGTAGTTTCCGCATATCAAACGCACTGTGGAGTGCTGAAAACACCAGAAAACGTGTTTTTCGCATTCAAGAGCACGAAAACAGCGATTTCGGTGATTCTGCACACTTGTAACAGCAGAATCATGAAGATTATCACTGAAGATGCATATCTCAGCTGGAAACAACAACGATACCGAAGATATCGTAGTTTCCGCATATCAAACGCACTGTGGAGTGCTGAAAACACCAGAACACGTGTTTTTCGCATTCAAAAGCACGAAAACAGCGATTTCGGTGATTCTGCACACTTGTAACAGCAGAATCGTGAAGATTATCACTGAAAGTGCATATCTCAGCTGGAAACAACAACGATACCGAAGATATCGTAGTTTCCGCATATCAAACGCACTGTGGAGTGCTGAAAACACCAGAAAACGTGTTTTTCGCATTCAAAAGCACGAAAACAGCGATTTCGGTGATTCTGCACACTTGTAGCAGCAGAATCGTGAAGATTATCACTGAAAGTGCATATCTCAGCTGGAAACAACAACGATACCGAAGATATCGTAGTTTGCGCATATCAAACGCACTGTGGAGTGCTGAAAACACCAGAAAACGTGTTTTTCGCATTCAAAAGCACGAAAACAGCGATTTCGGTGATTCTGCACACTTGTAACAGCAGAATCGTGAAGATTATCACTGAAAGTGCATATCTCAGCTGGAAACAACAACGATACCGAAGATATCGTAGTTGCCGCATATCAAACGCACTGTGGAGTGCTGAAAACACCAGAAAACGTGTTTTTCGCATTGAATAGCGCGAAAACAGCGATTTCGGTGATTCTGCACACTTGTAACAGCAGAATCATGAAGATTATCACTGAAAATGCATGTCTCAGCTGGAAACAACAACGATACCGAAGATATCGTAGTTTCCGCATATCAAACGCACTGTGGAGTGCTGAAAACACCAGAAAACGTGTTTTTCGCATTCAAAAGCACGAAAACAGCGATTTCGGTGATTCTGCACACTTGTAACAGCAGAATCATGAAGATTATCACTGAAGATGCATATCTCAGCTGGAAACAACAACGATACCGAAGATATCGTAGTTTCCGCATATCAAACGCACTGTGGAGTGCTGAAAACACCAGAAAACGTGTTTTTCGCATTCAAAAGCACGAAAACAGCGATTTCGGTGATTCTGCACACTTGTAACAGCAGAATCGTGAAGATTATCACTGAAAGTGCATATCTCAGCTGGAAACAACAACGATACCGAAGATATGGCAGTTTCCGCATATCAAACGCACTGTGGAGTGCTGAAAACACCAGAAAACGTGTTTTTCGCATTCAAAAGCACGAAAACAGCGATTTCGGTGATTCTGCACACTTGTAACAGCAGAATCGTGAAGATTATCACTGAAAGTGCATATCTCAGCTGGAAACAACAACGATACCGAAGATATCGTAGTTTCCGCATATCAAACGCACTGTGGAGTGCTGAAAACACCAGAAAACGTGTTTTTCGCATTCAAAAGCACGAAAACAGCGATTTCGGTGATTCTGAACACTTGTAACAGCAGAATCGTGAAGATTATCACTGAAAGTGCATATCTCAGCTGGAAACAACAACGATACCGAAGATATCGTAGTTTCCGCATATCAAACGCACTGTGGAGTGCTGAAAACACCAGAACACGTGTTTTTCGCATTCAAAAGCACGAAAACAGCGATTTCGGTGATTCTGCACACTTGTAACAGCAGAATCGTGAAGATTATCACTGAAAGTGCATATCTCAGCTGGAAACAACAACGATACGGAAGATATCGTAGTTTCCGCATATCAAACGCACTGTGGAGTGCTGAAAACACCAGAAAACGTGTTTTTCGCATTCAAAAGCACGAAAACAGCGATTTCGGTGATTCTGCACACTTGTAACAGCAGAATCGTGAAGATTATAACTGAAAGTGCATATCTCAGCTGGAAACAACAACGATACCGAAGATATCGTAGTTTGCGCATATCAAACGCACTGTGGAGTGCTGAAAACACCAGAAAACGTGTTTTTCGCATTCAAAAGCACGAAAACAGCAATTTCGGTGATTCTGCACACTTGTAACAGCAGAATCGTGAAGATTATCACTGAAAGTGCATATCTCAGCTGGAAACAACAACGATACCGAAGATATCGCAGTTTCCGCATATCAAACGCACTGTGGAGTGCTGAAAACACCAGAAAACGTGTTTTTCGCATTCAAAAGCACGAATACAGCGATTTCGGTGATTCTGCACACTTGTAACAGCAGAATCGTTAAGATTATCACTGAAAGTGCATATCTCAGCTGGAAACAACAACGATACCGAAGATATCGCAGTTTCCGCATATCAAACGCACTGTGGAGTGTTGAATACACCAGAAAACGTGTTTTTCGCATTCAAAAGCACGAAAACAGCGATTTCGGTGATTCTGCACACTTGTAACAGCAGAATCATGAAGATTATCACTGAAAATGCATATCTCAGCTGGAAACAACAACGATACCGAAGATATCGTAGTTGCCGCATATCAAACGCACTGTGGAGTGCTGAAAACACCAGAAAACGTGTTTTTCGCATTGAATAGCGCGAAAACAGCGATTTCGGTGATTCTGCACACTTGTAACAGCAGAATCATGAAGATTATCACTGAAAATGCATGTCTCAGCTGGAAACAACAACGATACGGAAGATATCGTAGTTTGCGCATATCAAACGCACTGTGGAGTGCTGAAAACACCAGAAAACGTGTTTTTCGCATTCAAAAGCACGAAAACAGCGATTTCGGTGATTCTGCACACTTGTAACAGCAGAATCGTGAAGTTTATCACTGAAAGTGCATATCTCAGCTGGAAACAACAACGATACCGAAGATATCGCAGTTTCCGCATATCAAACGCACTGTGGAGTGCTGAAAACACCAGAAAACGTGTTTTTCGCATTCAAAAGCACGAATACAGCGATTTCGGTGATTCTGCACACTTGTAACAGCAGAATCGTTAAGATTATCACTGAAAGTGCATATCTCAGCTGGAAACAACAACGATACCGAACATATCGCAGTTTCCGCATATCAAACGCACTGTGGAGTGTTGAAAACACCAGAAAACGTGTTTTTCGCATTCAAAAGCACGAAAACAGCGATTTCGGTGATTCTGCACACTTGTAACAGCAGAATCGTGAAGATTATCACTGAAAGTGCATATCTCAGCTGGAAACAACAACGATACCGAAGATATCGTAGTTTCCGCATATCAAACGCACTGTGGAGTGCTGAAAACACCAGAAAACGTGTTTTCCGCATTCAAAAGCACGAAAACAGCGATTTCGGTGATTCTGCACACTTGTAGCAGCAGAATCGTGAAGATTATCACTGAAAGTGCATATCTCAGCTGGAAACAACAACGATACCGAAGATATCGTAGTTTGCGCATATCAAACGCACTGTGGAGTGCTGAAAACACCAGAAAACGTGTTTTTCGCATTCAAAAGCACGAAAACAGCGATTTCGGTGATTCTGCACACTTGTAACAGCAGAATCGTGAAGATTATCACTGAAAGTGCATATCTCAGCTGGAAACAACAACGATACCGAAGATATCGCAGTTTCCGCATATCAAACGCACTGTGGAGTGCTGAAAACACCAGAAAACGTGTTTTTCGCATTCAAAAGCACGAATACAGCGATTTCGGTGATTCTGCACACTTGTAACAGCAGAATCGTTAAGATTATCACTGAAAGTGCATATCTCAGCTGGAAACAACAACGATACCGAAGATATCGCAGTTTCCGCATATCAAACGCACTGTGGAGTGTTGAAAACACCAGAAAACGTGTTTTTCGCATTCAAAAGCACGAAAACAGCGATTTCGGTGATTCTGCACACTTGTAACAGCAGAATCGTGAAGATTATCACTGAAAGTGCATATCTCAGCTGGAAACAACAACGATACCGAAGATATGGCAGTTTCCGCATATCAAACGCACTGTGGAGTGCTGAAAACACCAGAAAACGTGTTTTTCGCATTCAAAAGCACGAAAACAGCGATTTCGGTGATTCTGAACACTTGTAACAGCAGAATCGTGAAGATTATCACTGAAAGTGCATATCTCAGCTGGAAACAACAACGATACCGAAGCTATCGCAGTTTCCGCATATCAGACGCACTGTGGAGTGTTGAAAACACCAGAAAACGTGTTTTTCGCATTCAAAAGCACGAAAACAGCGATTTCGGCGATTCTGCACACTTGTAACAGCAGAATCGTGAAGATTATCACTGAAAGTGCATATCTCAGCTGGAAACAACAACGATACCGAAGATAACGTAGTTTCCGCATATCAAACGCACTGTGGAGTGCTGAAAACACCAGAAAACGTGTTTTTCGCATTCAAAAGCACGAAAACAGCGATTTCGGTGATTCTGCACGCTTGTAACCGCAGAATCGTGAAGATTATCACTGAAAGTGCATATCTCAGCTGGAAACAACAACGATACCGAAGATATGGCAGTTTCCGCATATCAAACGCACTGTGGAGTGCTGAAAACACCAGAAAACGTGTTTTTCGCATTCAATAGCACGAAAACAGCGATTTCGGTGATTCTGTACACTTGTAACAGCAGAATCATGAAGATTATCACTGAAAATGCATGTCTCAGCTGGAAACAACAACGATACCGAAGATATCGTAGTTTCCGCATATCAAACGCACTGTGGAGTGCTGAAAACACCAGAAAACGTGTTTTTCGCATTCAAAAGCTCGAAAACAGCGATTTCGGTGATTCTGCACACTTGTAACAGCAGAAGCATGAAGATTATCACTGAAAATGCATGTCTCAGCTGGAAACAACAACGATACCGAAGATATCGTAGTTTACGCATATCAAACGCACTGTGGAGTGCTGAAAACACCAGAAAACGTGTTTTTCGCATACAAAAGCACGAAAACAGCGATTTCGGTGATTCTGCACACTTGTAATAGCAGAATCGTGAAGATTATCACTGAAAGTGCATATCTCAGCTGGAAACAACAACGATACCGAAGATATCGTAGTTTCCGCATATCAAACGCACTGTGGAGTGCTGAAAACACCAGAAAACGTGTTTTCCGCATTCAAAAGCACGAAAACAGCGATTTCGGTGATTCTGCACACTTGTAGCAGCAGAATCGTGAAGATTATCACTGAAAGTGCATATCTCAGCTGGAAACAACAACGATACCGAAGATATCGTAGTTTGCGCATATCAAACGCACTGTGGAGTGCTGAAAACACCAGAAAACGTGTTTTTCGCATTCAAAAGCACGAAAACAGCGATTTCGGTGATTCTGCACACTTGTAACAGCAGAATCGTGAAGATTATCACTGAAAGTGCATATCTCAGCTGGAAACAACAACGATACCGAAGATATCGCAGTTTCCGCATATCAAACGCACTGTGGAGTGCTGAAAACACCAGAAAACGTGTTTTTCGCATTCAAAAGCACGAATACAGCGATTTCGGTGATTCTGCACACTTGTAACAGCAGAATCGTTAAGATTATCACTGAAAGTGCATATCTCAGCTGGAAACAACAACGATACCGAAGATATCGCAGTTTCCGCATATCAAACGCACTGTGGAGTGTTGAAAACACCAGAAAACGTGTTTTTCGCATTCAAAAGCACGAAAACAGCGATTTCGGTGATTCTGCACACTTGTAACAGCAGAATCGTGAAGATTATCACTGAAAGTGCATATCTCAGCTGGAAACAACAACGATACCGAAGATATGGCAGTTTCCGCATATCAAACGCACTGTGGAGTGCTGAAAACACCAGAAAACGTGTTTTTCGCATTCAAAAGCACGAAAACAGCGATTTCGGTGATTCTGAACACTTGTAACAGCAGAATCGTGAAGATTATCACTGAAAGTGCATATCTCAGCTGGAAACAACAACGATACCGAAGCTATCGCAGTTTCCGCATATCAGACGCACTGTGGAGTGTTGAAAACACCAGAAAACGTGTTTTTCGCATTCAAAAGCACGAAAACAGCGATTTCGGCGATTCTGCACACTTGTAACAGCAGAATCGTGAAGATTATCACTGAAAGTGCATATCTCAGCTGGAAACAACAACGATACCGAAGATAACGTAGTTTCCGCATATCAAACGCACTGTGGAGTGCTGAAAACACCAGAAAACGTGTTTTTCGCATTCAAAAGCACGAAAACAGCGATTTCGGTGATTCTGCACGCTTGTAACCGCAGAATCGTGAAGATTATCACTGAAAGTGCATATCTCAGCTGGAAACAACAACGATACCGAAGATATGGCAGTTTCCGCATATCAAACGCACTGTGGAGTGCTGAAAACACCAGAAAACGTGTTTTTCGCATTCAATAGCACGAAAACAGCGATTTCGGTGATTCTGTACACTTGTAACAGCAGAATCATGAAGATTATCACTGAAAATGCATGTCTCAGCTGGAAACAACAACGATACCGAAGATATCGTAGTTTCCGCATATCAAACGCACTGTGGAGTGCTGAAAACACCAGAAAACGTGTTTTTCGCATTCAAAAGCTCGAAAACAGCGATTTCGGTGATTCTGCACACTTGTAACAGCAGAAGCATGAAGATTATCACTGAAAATGCATGTCTCAGCTGGAAACAACAACGATACCGAAGATATCGTAGTTTACGCATATCAAACGCACTGTGGAGTGCTGAAAACACCAGAAAACGTGTTTTTCGCATACAAAAGCACGAAAACAGCGATTTCGGTGATTCTGCACACTTGTAATAGCAGAATCGTGAAGATTATCACTGAAAGTGCATATCTCAGCTGGAAACAACAACGATACCGAAGATATCGTAGTTTCCGCATATCAAACGCACTGTGGAGTGCTGAAAACACCAGAAAACGTGTTTTTCGCATTCAAAAGCACGAAAACAGCGATTTCCGTGATTCTGCACACTTGTAACAGCAGAATCGTGAAGATTATCACTGAAAGTGCATATCTCAGCTGGAAACAACAACGATACCGAAGATATCGTAGTTTCCGCATATCAAACGCACTGTGGAGTGCTGAAAACACCAGAAAACGTGTTTTTCGCATTCAAAAGCACGAAAACAGCGATTTCGGTGATTCTGCACACTTGTAACAGCAGAATCGTGAAGATTATCACTGAAAGTGCATATCTCAGCTGGAAACAACAACGATACCGAAGATATCGTAGTTTCCGCATATCAAACGCACTGTGGAGTGCTGAAAACACCAGAAAACGTGTTTTTCGCATTCAAAAGCACGAAAACAGCGATTTCGGTGATTCTGCACACTTGTAACAGCAGAATCGTGAAGATTATCACTGAAAGTGCATATCTCAGCTGGAAACAACAACGATACCGAAGATATCGTAGTTTCCGCATATCAAACGCACTGTGGAGTGCTGAAAACACCAGAAAACGTGTTTTTCGCATTCAAAAGCACGAAAACAGCGATTTCGGTGATTCTGCACACTTGTAACAGCAGAATCGTGAAGATTATCACTGAAAGTGCATATCTCAGCTGGAAACAACAATGATACCGAAGATATCGTAGTTTCCGCATATCAAACGCACTGTGGAGTGCTGAAAACACCAGAAAACGTGTTTTTCGCATTCAAAAGCACGAATACAGCGATTTCGGTGATTCTGCACACTTGTAACAGCAGAATCGTGAAGATTATCACTGAAAGTGCATATCTCAGCTGGAAACAACAACGATACCGAAGATATCGTAGTTTCCGCATATCAAACGCACTGTGGAGTGCTGAAAACACCAGAAAACGTGTTTTTCGCATTCAAAAGCACGAAAACAGCGATTTCGGTGATTCTGCACACTTGTAACAGCAGAATCGTGAAGATTATCACTGAAAGTGCATATCTCAGCTGGAAACAACAACGATACCGAAGATATGGCAGTTTCCGCATATCAAACGCACTGTGGAGTGCTGAAAACACCAGAAAACGTGTTTTTCGCATTCAATAGCACGAAAACAGCGATTTCGGTGATTCTGAACACTTGTAACAGCAGAATCATGAAGATTATCACTGAAAATGCATGTCTCAGCTGGAAACAACAACGATACCGAAGATATCGTAGTTTCCGCATATCAAACGCACTGTGGAGTGCTGAAAACACCAGAAAACGTGTTTTTCGCATTCAAAAGCACGAAAACAGCGATTTCGGTGATTCTGCACACTTGTAACAGCAGAATCATGAAGATTATCACTGAAGATGCATATCTCAGCTGGAAACAACAACGATACCGAAGATATCGTAGTTTCCGCATATCAAACGCACTGTGGAGTGCTGAAACCACCAGAACACGTGTTTTTCGCATTCAAAAGCACGAAAACAGCGATTTCGGTGATTCTGCACACTTGTAACAGCAGAATCGTGAAGATTATCACTGAAAGTGCATATCTCAGCTGGAAACAACAACGATACCGAAGATATCGTAGTTTCCGCATATCAAACGCACTGTGGAGTGCTGAAAACACCAGAAAACGTGTTTTTCGCATTCAAAAGCACGAAAACAGCGATTTCGGTGATTCTGCACACTTGTAACAGCAGAATCGTGAAGATTATCACTGAAAGTGCATATCTCAGCTGGAAACAACAACGATACCGAAGATATCGCAGTTTCCGCATATCAAACGCACTGTGGAGTGCTGAAAACACCAGAAAACGTGTTTTTCGCATTCAAAAGCACGAAAACAGCGATTTCGGCGATTCTGCACACTTGTAACAGCAGAATCGTGAAGATTATCACTGAAAGTGCATATCTCAGCTGGAAACAACAACGATACCGAAGATAACGTAGTTTCCGCATATCAAACGCACTGTGGAGTGCTGAAAACACCAGAAAACGTGTTTTTCGCATTCAAAAGCACGAAAACAGCGATTTCGGTGATTCTGCACGCTTGTAACCGCAGAATCGTGAAGATTATCACTGAAAGTGCATATCTCAGCTGGAAACAACAACGATACCGAAGATATGGCAGTTTCCGCATATCAAACGCACTGTGGAGTGCTGAAAACACCAGAAAACGTGTTTTTCGCATTCAATAGCACGAAAACAGCGATTTCGGTGATTCTGTACACTTGTAACAGCAGAATCATGAAGATTATCACTGAAAATGCATGTCTCAGCTGGAAACAACAACGATACCGAAGATATCGTAGTTTCCGCATATCAAACGCACTGTGGAGTGCTGAAAACACCAGAAAACGTGTTTTTCGCATTCAAAAGCTCGAAAACAGCGATTTCGGTGATTCTGCACACTTGTAACAGCAGAATCATGAAGATTATCACTGAAGATGCATATCTCAGCTGGAAACAACAACGATACCGAAGATATCGCAGTTTCCGCATATCAAACGCACTGTGGAGTGTTGAAAACACCAGAAAACGTGTTTTTCGCATTCAAAAGCACGAAAACAGCGATTTCGGTGATTCTGCACACTTGTAACAGCAGAATCGTGAAGATTATCACTGAAAGTGCATATCTCAGCTGGAAACAACAACGATACCGAAGATATGGCAGTTTCCGCATATCAAACGCACTGTGGAGTGCTGAAAACACCAGAAAACGTGTTTTTCGCATTCAAAAGCACGAAAACAGCGATTTCGGTGATTCTGAACACTTGTAACAGCAGAATCGTGAAGATTATCACTGAAAGTGCATATCTCAGCTGGAAACAACAACGATACCGAAGATATCGTAGTTTCCGCATATCAAACGCACTGTGGAGTGCTGAAAACACCAGAACACGTGTTTTTCGCATTCAAAAGCACGAAAACAGCGATTTCGGTGATTCTGCACACTTGTAACAGCAGAATCGTGAAGATTATCACTGAAAGTGCATATCTCAGCTGGAAACAACAACGATACGGAAGATATCGTAGTTTCCGCATATCAAACGCACTGTGGAGTGCTGAAAACACCAGAAAACGTGTTTTTCGCATTCAAAAGCACGAAAACAGCGATTTCGGTGATTCTGCACACTTGTAACAGCAGAATCGTGAAGATTATCACTGAAAGTGCATATCTCAGCTGGAAACAACAACGATACCGAAGATATCGCAGTTTCCGCATATCAAACGCACTGTGGAGTGTTGAAAACACCAGAAAACGTGTTTTTCGCATTCAAAAGCACGAAAACAGCGATTTCGGTGATTCTGCACACTTGTAACAGCAGAATCGTGAAGATTATCACTGAAAGTGCATATCTCAGCTGGAAACAACAACGATACCGAAGATATGGCAGTTTCCGCATATCAAACGCACTGTGGAGTGCTGAAAACACCAGAAAACGTGTTTTTCGCATTCAAAAGCACGAAAACAGCGATTTCGGTGATTCTGAACACTTGTAACAGCAGAATCGTGAAGATTATCACTGAAAGTGCATATCTCAGCTGGAAACAACAACGATACCGAAGCTATCGCAGTTTCCGCATATCAGACGCACTGTGGAGTGTTGAAAACACCAGAAAACGTGTTTTTCGCATTCAAAAGCACGAAAACAGCGATTTCGGCGATTCTGCACACTTGTAACAGCAGAATCGTGAAGATTATCACTGAAAGTGCATATCTCAGCTGGAAACAACAACGATACCGAAGATAACGTAGTTTCCGCATATCAAACGCACTGTGGAGTGCTGAAAACACCAGAAAACGTGTTTTTCGCATTCAAAAGCACGAAAACAGCGATTTCGGTGATTCTGCACGCTTGTAACCGCAGAATCGTGAAGATTATCACTGAAAGTGCATATCTCAGCTGGAAACAACAACGATACCGAAGATATGGCAGTTTCCGCATATCAAACGCACTGTGGAGTGCTGAAAACACCAGAAAACGTGTTTTTCGCATTCAATAGCACGAAAACAGCGATTTCGGTGATTCTGTACACTTGTAACAGCAGAATCATGAAGATTATCACTGAAAATGCATGTCTCAGCTGGAAACAACAACGATACCGAAGATATCGTAGTTTCCGCATATCAAACGCACTGTGGAGTGCTGAAAACACCAGAAAACGTGTTTTTCGCATTCAAAAGCTCGAAAACAGCGATTTCGGTGATTCTGCACACTTGTAACAGCAGAATCATGAAGATTATCACTGAAGATGCATATCTCAGCTGGAAACAACAACGATACCGAAGATATCGTAGTTTCCGCATATCAAACGCACTGTGGAGTGCTGAAAACACCAGAAAACGTGTTTTTCGCATTCAAAAGCACGAAAACAGCGATTTCGGTGATTCTGCACACTTGTAATAGCAGAATCGTGAAGATTATCACTGAAAGTGCATATCTCAGCTGGAAACAACAACGATACCGAAGATATCGTAGTTTGCGCATATCAAACGCACTGTGGAGTGCTGAAAACACCAGAAAACGTGTTTTTCGCATTCAAAAGCACGAAAACAGCGATTTCGGTGATTCTGCACACTTGTAACAGCAGAAGCATGAAGATTATCACTGAAAATGCATGTCTCAGCTGGAAACAACAACGATACCGAAGATATCGTAGTTTACGCATATCAAACGCACTGTGGAGTGCTGAAAACACCAGAAAACGTGTTTTTCGCATACAAAAGCACGAAAACAGCGATTTCGGTGATTCTGCACACTTGTAATAGCAGAATCGTGAAGATTATCACTGAAAGTGCATATCTCAGCTGGAAACAACAACGATACCGAAGATATCGTAGTTTCCGCATATCAAACGCACTGTGGAGTGCTGAAAACACCAGAAAACGTGTTTTTCGCATTCAAAAGCACGAAAACAGCGATTTCCGTGATTCTGCACACTTGTAACAGCAGAATCGTGAAGATTATCACTGAAAGTGCATATCTCAGCTGGAAACAACAACGATACCGAAGATATCGTAGTTTCCGCATATCAAACGCACTGTGGAGTGCTGAAAACACCAGAAAACGTGTTTTTCGCATTCAAAAGCACGTGTTACGTCTAGCGACGTTTGACATAGACACTCGCCTGTGACAGTGAGAGTGAGAAGCAACGAACGCTATTAGCATGTAAGATAGCGTAGAACATTCTAGAATATTAAGATAGCAAGTAAGCACGTAACCAATAACCTTAAGACCGCATTAACCACAACATAGATATTAAGCACTACCATATCCTATTACCGACATACGCTCTCACGACACATTCTTATCTATAAACACATTCCTTCATTATCTCCAGACTAAACCTCGACTATCGACATCCGCTCTCACGACCAACTCTTATCTATAAACACATTCCTCCAATATCTCCAGACGAAACGTCAACTACCGACATCCGCTCTCACGACCAACTCCTTATCTTATCTCATAAACACCAGATCCTGTAACATACGAATTCCTCTCCTATCTTATAAACATCCTCCTCGACTCCAACTCCTTATCTTATCTCATAAACACCGGATCCAGTAACATACGAATTCTTCTCCTATCTTATAAACATCCACCTACCTAATCTACCCCGGTCTCACGCTCCTCATATCTTATCTCCATACTCCACTAGTATAAAAAAAGCAAGCGCCCAGGCCTCAAAGACAGTTCCACTCCGGAACTCCCGGAGTGTACATCGCGTTTCTACATCAAGTGTTTCTATTTCCAAGCGTTACTATTTCTAAGTGTTTCTATTTCTAAGCGTTACTATTTCTAAGTGTTTCTATATCCAAGTGTTACTATTTCATTGTATTCCTATATCTTATATTATATTACTATTACCATATTCAATTGTATTCCATATCTTATATAACCTACATCGTGAAGTATATTAAATAGATTATTCATATTATAATTCCATATTCAATTATTATAACCAATTATCAAAGTGCGCGATACACATATCAACTGCTACGCTATTATCATCCAGCCTGCAGTTAACAAGGAGTCTAGGTAAGTACCATTTACAATCGACTGAATTAGCGAAAGTCCCCGTTAGACGCAGACGTACGCGCTGCGTGAACGCAAAGAACAGTATATTATTGTGCTCCGTCTCGATTTTGCCAAAATAGCGCGATCCGGGACGTAACAATTGGTGACAGCGGTGGGATAGCTGTTCACTTTCGCGAATTATTTGGTTAGATCAAACATTGGTGATCCTTACCATCTCCTTTCCACATTTCCAGTTCTTGCATTTACTTATTGACGCAAGCGCTGACGCTAGTGCTACTGTTCTTGATCTGATGGAATCTCGCAGTTACCTTGCGACTGATCCGGATGTCTTGCACAGAGTCAAGAAGGTGAGTGTCTAGAACTACTTTCCAAAAAAATTTTTTTTTATTCAAACATACCATAACCTATCTCAACCCGACCAGACTCGAAAACGAGGACGCCGTGGTGGTAGAAAGGTGCAAGTGAGGAGGCTTGCAGCTATTCAGCGGGAGTTGAAGGAAATCCAAGCGCAGCAGCCTGCGCCGGAAATCCTGAAACCTTGCGAAAGCGCAGGAGCCGAGCGAATCATCGAGACGATCACCATCGGCGACTCTGACGACGAAACGGTCGATATTCCAATTCCCCCGCCGCCAATAGAGATCATCGACACAAATACGGCGCTTAAGGTGCGGCACCACCGCGAAATTCCAAGGAAGGTGTTACTGTCCTTCATTCGTGACTTTTCAAAAGAGGATCTACCGAACTTACCGAAAGAAATCGCCGATTGGTGTACCTTCCAATTCATATACCAATAAATTAAAATTTACCTACATACATACATTCAATTTCCCTCCTAAAATGGATACGCGCTCAAAGAAACTCGCGGAAAACGGCGAGGCAAGCCGCGCGGAGCACGATTGTACTACCTTGCGACAGGAGCGCGACGCTGCGCTGGCGGAGATCGACGCAATCAGGAGAGAATACCAAGTACATCGCCCCGTTAGCGACATAATTCAAACAGATTCATTCACGCTCAAAGAAGCGCTAGCGTTAGTACCTACCTTTAATGGGTTGCAACCACCGGTACTTACGTTTACTCGCGCATGCAACCGTGCACGCGATCTTCTACCTCCTAGTGCCGAAAGCACTCTTACTCGGTTAATATTAACGCGGTTAAGCGGACGCGCGGCAACCGCAGTCGAAGACGAACGATACCTGAGCATTTCGGACCTCTGTAACAGATTGAAAAGGGTATTCGGCCCTCAGAAAACGGTGGATCACTACCGCGGCGATCTAGCGAACATATACATGCGCGGTGACGAACATATACTAGATTTCATTACGCGCGTCAAGGATATCCGCAACGCCATTATAGATTGCGATACAAACCCAATTAGTGAGATTGACAATCTCACAGCCGATTGTTTCATCCGCGGCGTCAACCCACAAATACGAACAGAACTCCGTCACCTTCGTAGAAGTCCGCTCTCCAGTATATTCAACGAGGCTATAGAAATCCACAAGGAGCTGGAACGCGATAGCCTCCGCTACGGGCGCACAGTGGAGCAAAAACATGTGCAATTCCGCGACCAAACGCCGGAAAGAAAACCGTTCCAATCCAACTTTCAATCGCGATCGTCATGGAGAGACGTGTCACCCAGACCGACGTACAACAACCAATACAGGGAAACACGCGCCCCGCCGCGTGAGAATTACCGCGATAACCGCTCTTACCGCGACGTGGTAGAACCGTCGCGTAGACCCACAAGTCCCGGCAGACCTACCAAACTCTGTTCATATTGCAAATTCACTGGGCACGATATCCACGAGTGCCGCAAACGCGAATTCAATAACAAACGCAGCCAGGGAAACGAGCACGGCCTCCCGTCCAACCAGGACCGAAGGCGGGAGGCTTCGCCAAAGGCGGTCCGCGCAATCATAACGAACGAGGACGAATCGCAAAATGCGAATTAAACCAAAAGGGTAGAGCTCCTCACGTGGAGGTCCTATCGCCAGGACTTCCACGACAAACGACCCTGATGATCGACACGGGATCAGAACCGAACCTGATCAAAAGATCAGCACTTCATCCCCGATATCGGATAGGGGATGAAGAGATACTACAGCTATATGGCATCACGGAGGAAGCGGTGGCCACAATGGGTTCCGTCGGCATCCCTCTATATGGAACGATAATCAAGTTCCATGTAGTTCCCTCCAACTTCCCTATCCTCACAGACGGAATCCTGGGTGCCCACTTCCTCGAGGAAGGGGCCGAGATATCCTTCCTAAAGAGGAAAATATTATGGAAAGGGATAGAAATTCCTTTCGCGAACCCCCCGCATAATGAGCGGAATCGCGAAAGAAACTCCAACTCCCAAAAACCCAAATATAACATGCCCACTAACACCCCACCTCCTACTAATGCCTCCCCTACTAATTCGGGCGAACCAAGCCCAAAGCGTTCCAAATCAAATGCGACGACGCATAACCATTCTAGTTCTTCCAAATCAAATGCGACGACGCATAATTATTCTAGTTCTCCTAACTCTAATGCGACGACGCATAACCATTCCAGTCCTTCCAAATCAAATGCGACGACGCATAATCATTCTAGTTCTTCCAAATCAAATGCGACGACGCATAATCATTCTAGTTCTTCCAAATCGAATGCGACGACGCATAATAATTCTAGTTCTTCCAAATCAAATGCGACGACGCATAATTATTCTAGTTCTTCTAACTCAAATGCGACGACGCATAACAATTCTAGTTCTACCAAATCAAAAGCGACATCGCAAAACTATTCCAGTTCTACTAAATCAAAGACGGCAACGACAAGATCGCCAACATCTGTATCTTGCGGATCTGCTGTCGCGCCCAAGACAGGAGGGCACGAGCACCGAACACGCACGGTCGAGGGCCGAACGGCCAAAGTCATTCAAATTATGACGACTGGGCCAGAAGTAGGTTATCTCCCTCGACAAGAATTGGCACCGGGAGTGCTCGTGTTCGACTCCCTCGTCAAGTCGGCCCACGGCAGAACTCACGTACGCGTCGTCAACACGACTAACGGCACAGTTTCATTCGTCCTACCCACTGTAAAGGTGGAAGAAATCGCCGAACTCAGCGACGAGCCAAAAACAACGAAACCTTACCACATCTTCCCAATTCAAAACCCCCGATCGCATCGGGAACGCGAAAAAGAAATTACCGATACAATAAATCTCGACCATCTAAACGACGAAGAACGCGAGCATGTCGAAAGCCTCATACAGGAGAACAGCGACATCTTTCACCTACAAGGCGAGAAACTGTGTAAAACGAGAATAGTCGAACATACGATCCCCACAAAGGACGACAAGCCGATCCACGTGAAGCAATACAGGTATCCACCGATCCACAAGGAAGAAATCAACAACCAAATGAAGGAGTTGTTGGGAAGCGACATTGTGAGTCCCTCAACATCTCCTTATAACTCCCCCTTGTGGATTGTTCCCAAAAAGCCGGATGCAGACGGGAACAAGAGGTGGAGAATGGTGATCGATTTCAGGCAATTAAATGAAAAAACCGAGCCAGACGCGTATCCGTTGCCCAGTATCGTAGAAATACTAGACCAACTGGGCTCAGCAAAGTACTTCTCCACTTTCGACCTCGCGTCCGGTTTCCATCAAATAGGAATGGGCGCTGAAGACGCGCGGAAAACAGCATTCTCAACCCCATATGGGCATTACGAATTCAACCGCATGCCGTTCGGGCTGCGGAACGCACCGGCAACCTTTCAGCGCCTAATGGATTCTGTACTGAGCGGTCTGCAAGGTACAGAAATGTTCGTCTACTTAGACGACATAGTCATTTATGCTTCGTCTCTTTCGGAACACAAATCCAAATTCACCAAGCTAGCGAAACGCCTCCGCAAGGCAAACTTAAGGTTACAACCGTCCAAGTGCACGTTCCTCCGCCGGGAAGTCGCCTATTTAGGCCATATAATAAGCGACGAAGGTGTCAAACCATGCCCGAATAAAATCAGCGCCGTTAAAGAGTTCCCTAAGCCTAAAAATTCCAAACAGGTCCGGGAATTCCTCGGTCTGGCAGGCTACTATAGACGGTTCATATGCAAATTCTCACACATTTCTAAACCATTAACGTCACTATTGCGCAAAGACGCCAAGTTCGAGTGGAATCTTCCACAGGAGAAAGCATTCGAAACGTTGCGAACAGCATTGTGCACTGAACCGGTGCTCCGTTATCCTGATTTTACCAAACCGTTCCATATCACAACCGACGCGTCCAATTACGCAATAGGTGCCATACTAAGTCAGGGCGAGATCAACCGAGATCAGCCGATCGCTTACGCGTCGCGCCTACTCCACGGTGCAGAATTAAACTACGCCACGATAGAGAAAGAATGCTTAGCCATCATTTACGCCGTCCAGCACTTCAGATCCTATATCTACGGGAAGCAATTTAATCTCATCACAGACCACCAGCCGCTGGTCTGGATGAATTCCGTAAAGGATCCGTCATCGCGATTACTCCGCTGGCGATTAAAACTAGCCGAGTACGAATACCAAATCATATACAAAGCAGGAAAGATCAACACTAACGCAGACGCTCTTTCCCGAAACCCAATCCAAACTCCTATATATCCACTAACATCAGACTCCACTACATCTCCATTACTATTCCAATCCCAACCTTCCACCTCTTCTTCTACATCACCAGCCGCCGACGACGAAATCGATATATCAAGTCCAACAATAACACCGACAAACGTACGATACACACGAGACAGACTGATAATGAAGAACGATAATCTGGCATGTTTTATGTCCCTCGCAAACGACCCATTAGACGAAGGCGCGATAGACCTATTCAAACACGGAAAACTACCCAATCTGACAAACGCGACTATTGGCAGAGCAAAAGTTCACTCGGGAAAATTCACTCTGATACAGCTACCGGTAAAACAATCATTGACACACACAGCAACGCACGAAGACGTTATCGAATCACTCAGAGCCCTACGCGACGCAATCATAGAATTAAACCTGCAAACAATAACGATATCTCGAGCCTCGTTAGACGACATCCACTGGACAATTATACGCGACGCATTGATAGAACTTTTAGAAGACACGAACGTCACAGTTACAATTTGCACAAACGAAATCATTATACCCACGGAAGACGTTAGACAAGACATAATTTTCGAAAATCATACATCCGCTTACGCCGGACACAAAGGTGTCACAAAAACTTATAGACGAATTCGCGAGAAATACTTCTGGCCACAAATGAAACTAGAGATTACAAAATTCGTAACAACATGCAAAGATTGCCAAACACGGAAATTAACTAGAGTCAAAACCAGAAATCCTATGATATTAACAGATACGCCGGGACAGGCGTTCGATAAAATCGCACTCGATGTCGTCGGTCCTCTCCCCACCACCCCCACAGGCTTCCAATACATCCTCACTATGCAGGATCTCCTTACCAAATACTCCATCGCCGTCCCCCTCAAAACCACGTCCGCAGTAGAAACAGCCGACGCCTTAGTTGACCACCTAATCTGTAGATTTGGCACGCCGAAAGCAATACTCACAGACCAGGGCACGAACTTCGTTAACGCCCTCATGCGCGCAGTAACTCGTAGATTCAGAATCCAACACATTAAGACCACAGCGTTCCATCCGCAGACAAACGGCTCGCTCGAGCGATCACATCTCGTTCTGACGGATTACCTAAAACAATTCATAAACAATAAAAATGACTGGAATAATTGGCTTCAGTGCGCAATGTTCAGTTACAACACAAGTATGCACGAAGGCACACTCCATACCCCCCATGAGCTAATATTTGGCAGCAAGGCCAGAGTGCCATCCGCATTCTCATACGAAACGCCTGTGGAAGATGAAACTTACACTGCGTATCTTAAGAAACTCGAAACCAGACTCGCGGAATCTAGAGCGATAGCAGCCGCCAATCTAAACATCGCAAAGCAAAAATCTAAACGGTATTATGACCGTAAGCTAAACCCACAGGAATTCTCGGAAGGAGATTTGGTGTACCTCTTAAAGGAACCAACCAAGGGCAAATTCGACACCCAGTACACCGGACCACACAGGGTATCCCGCGTAATGGAGAACAACAACGTTCGTTTGACACTCGACACCGGTCGAGAGAAGATCGTGCACAAAAATAAACTAAAGCGCGCGAAAACTACGACTCCCTCAATGTCACCCTCACCCAATCTCGCATGACTAGTATATAAGGGGCGGAGAAGAGCCGAAGAAACCAGTATTCGACGAACCGCCACCACCATGCACATCAGGGCAGCCATTCTATTCATCACAGCATCCTCAGCTACGGGCCTCATCGGCTACGACTGTAGCGGACCTACACTGAACCTTACAACTTACTCCATTGCCGACCCGATACGATGCGGAGCAGACACCGCAAAGCCAACAGTCACATCTAAACCTATCCAATTACTCCAACTGTCGGACTTCCACGCGACACCAGTGATCCAGTGCCAGGTCGAAGTCGACAGAACCATATACCACTGCGGCATGCACTCCCATGTTTCGGCGGTGGAAAACGGGAGACAGATCTACCTCCTCAACACCCCGAGGGACATATGTCGTATGCTACACAACACAGGCACGCTCTTCATTACGCCTGCATCGCAAGTCTCAGGTATACAACCAAACTCAACTGCATCGCGTAGCCTGACACTTTCGGGTAAACTCGAAAACGACGGGACATGCCACGGGTCCACCTTCAGCGACCCATTCGGCACCTGGACAGACGTCGTGGTCCAAGCCGTGATTAGGATAAAGATCACGGATTACACGGCATCGATCAAGCTATCCACCGACGAAATCATTCTGCACTCCGGACAGCGGTGCCCCGTACAACGAGGATCCTGCCTCGACACGGAAAATGGTTACTCCTTCTGGCAGACCTCGCCAATGTATAGCTGTAACTTCGAGAAATACGACGTGCTGTACCAAGGAAAAGCGACGATCCTCCAACAAGAAAAGGGACTAACCTTATATTCGGTAACCTCCCAGGATACCACATTCGCATTGGCACGGACCACAGAATCGAAAATTTGCGGCTACATCTTGATCCACACCGAGCACCCAAAATTGTTCATACTCGAGACAGCAGCCGGAGAGCAACCTAGAACACGGAAGCCAATATCAGTAAACAATCTCGACATTTTCACATACGTCAACTCTAAATTTATATACGTAGAAAAACATTTCAAAACGCAAATCACGCAATTATACGACGACGTCGTAAAACAGCGCTGCGCGCTCGAGAAGCAGATACTCCACAACGCGCTCACCCTTATCCACATCGCACCCGCAGAGGTTGCTTCCATGATCACCAGAGAGCAAGGCTACATGGCTATTCCAACTGGCGAGACGATACATATCATCAAATGTATCCCCGTCATATGCCAACTGCGTCAAACCACGCGCTGCTATGACGAGCTTCCTGTAACGTATAAGAACACTTCGTTATTTCTAACGCCGATCCATAGGATACTTACCACCACTGGAACCAGCAGAGAATGCAGCGACATCCTGCCCAGCATGTATAAGATCCATGGACAATGGTACAAGCTGTCTCCTAAACCTATAGAGACCTTACCACCAACACAGCTAAAGCCACTAGCTCAGTCATCGTGGAAGTATATCGATCCACACAACCTAGCAGATGGAGGCATCTATTCACATGACGACATCCAAAAACTCAAGGATAGGATCATGTTTCCGATAGAGCGGCCGACCATCATCAACACGCTAGCTCAAGGCGCTACAGGACGAGATTACAACGCCCAGGGGGTTAATCTATATAACCTTCTGGATGACAAAGCCCTGGACCACATAGCCGCTTCCACAGCCAAGCGGATCTGGTCAGGATTCGTCACTTTCGGCTCCTTCACCGCAGGACTCATCGGAGTATATCTCGCTGTCCGCGCAGTCAAGGCGGCCATCAGCGTGGTCATAAACGGCATCGCGCTGCACTCCATATACGGCTGGAGCATTCAGCTACTCGGCGCCATATGGAGCTCCGCCACCCACTTCCTCTTGTTCCTCAACCAGCGAAGGACGAAGGAGACAAACCCCGTGGAAGGCCAGGAAACCGGCAGTGCCCCGATCGAGGACACCGCATCCCTGGATCCCAAACCCAACCCCGGCAAGGACGAAGATACGACCCTTGCGCCCCACAGAGTTAACAAACTCTATCCCCAGTGTCACCTCTCGAATTCCTACGAACATTAAGAAAATTCTCTTCAAGAATTTTCTCCCCAGGGGGGGAGGTGTTACGTCTAGCGACGTTTGACATAGACACTCGCCTGTGACAGTGAGAGTGAGAAGCAACGAACGCTATTAGCATGTAAGATAGCGTAGAACATTCTAGAATATTAAGATAGCAAGTAAGCACGTAACCAATAACCTTAAGACCGCATTAACCACAACATAGATATTAAGCACTACCATATCCTATTACCGACATACGCTCTCACGACACATTCTTATCTATAAACACATTCCTTCATTATCTCCAGACTAAACCTCGACTATCGACATCCGCTCTCACGACCAACTCTTATCTATAAACACATTCCTCCAATATCTCCAGACGAAACGTCAACTACCGACATCCGCTCTCACGACCAACTCCTTATCTTATCTCATAAACACCAGATCCTGTAACATACGAATTCCTCTCCTATCTTATAAACATCCTCCTCGACTCCAACTCCTTATCTTATCTCATAAACACCGGATCCAGTAACATACGAATTCTTCTCCTATCTTATAAACATCCACCTACCTAATCTACCCCGGTCTCACGCTCCTCATATCTTATCTCCATACTCCACTAGTATAAAAAAAGCAAGCGCCCAGGCCTCAAAGACAGTTCCACTCCGGAACTCCCGGAGTGTACATCGCGTTTCTACATCAAGTGTTTCTATTTCCAAGCGTTACTATTTCTAAGTGTTTCTATTTCTAAGCGTTACTATTTCTAAGTGTTTCTATATCCAAGTGTTACTATTTCATTGTATTCCTATATCTTATATTATATTACTATTACCATATTCAATTGTATTCCATATCTTATATAACCTACATCGTGAAGTATATTAAATAGATTATTCATATTATAATTCCATATTCAATTATTATAACCAATTATCAAAGTGCGCGATACACATATCAACTGCTACGCTATTATCATCCAGCCTGCAGTTAACAAGGAGTCTAGGTAAGTACCATTTACAATCGACTGAATTAGCGAAAGTCCCCGTTAGACGCAGACGTACGCGCTGCGTGAACGCAAAGAACAGTATATTATTGTGCTCCGTCTCGATTTTGCCAAAATAGCGCGATCCGGGACGTAACACACGAAAACAGCGATTTCGGTGATTCTGCACACTTGTAACAGCAGAATCGTGAAGATTATCACTGAAAGTGCATATCTCAGCTGGAAACAACAACGATACCGAAGATATCGTAGTTTCCGCATATCAAACGCACTGTGGAGTGCTGAAAACACCAGAAAACGTGTTTTTCGCATTCAAAAGCACGAAAACAGCGATTTCGGTGATTCTGCACACTTGTAACAGCAGAATCGTGAAGATTATCACTGAAAGTGCATATCTCAGCTGGAAACAACAACGATACCGAAGATATCGGAGTTTCCGCATATCAAACGCACTGTGGAGTGCTGAAAACACCAGAAAACGTGTTTTTCGCATTCAAAAGCACGAAAACAGCGATTTCGGTGATTCTGCACACTTGTAACAGCAGAATCGTGAAGATTATCACTGAAAGTGCATATCTCAGCTGGAAACAACAATGATACCGAAGATATCGTAGTTTCCGCATATCAAACGCACTGTGGAGTGCTGAAAACACCAGAAAACGTGTTTTTCGCATTCAAAAGCACGAATACAGCGATTTCGGTGATTCTGCACACTTGTAACAGCAGAATCGTGAAGATTATCACTGAAAGTGCATATCTCAGCTGGAAACAACAACGATACCGAAGATATCGTAGTTTCCGCATATCAAACGCACTGTGGAGTGCTGAAAACACCAGAAAACGTGTTTTTCGCATTCAAAAGCACGAAAACAGCGATTTCGGTGATTCTGCACACTTGTAACAGCAGAATCGTGAAGATTATCACTGAAAGTGCATATCTCAGCTGGAAACAACAACGATACCGAAGATATGGCAGTTTCCGCATATCAAACGCACTGTGGAGTGCTGAAAACACCAGAAAACGTGTTTTTCGCATTCAATAGCACGAAAACAGCGATTTCGGTGATTCTGAACACTTGTAACAGCAGAATCATGAAGATTATCACTGAAAATGCATGTCTCAGCTGGAAACAACAACGATACCGAAGATATCGTAGTTTCCGCATATCAAACGCACTGTGGAGTGCTGAAAACACCAGAAAACGTGTTTTTCGCATTCAAAAGCACGAAAACAGCGATTTCGGTGATTCTGCACACTTGTAACAGCAGAATCATGAAGATTATCACTGAAGATGCATATCTCAGCTGGAAACAACAACGATACCGAAGATATCGTAGTTTCCGCATATCAAACGCACTGTGGAGTGCTGAAACCACCAGAACACGTGTTTTTCGCATTCAAAAGCACGAAAACAGCGATTTCGGTGATTCTGCACACTTGTAACAGCAGAATCGTGAAGATTATCACTGAAAGTGCATATCTCAGCTGGAAACAACAACGATACCGAAGATATCGTAGTTTCCGCATATCAAACGCACTGTGGAGTGCTGAAAACACCAGAAAACGTGTTTTTCGCATTCAAAAGCACGAAAACAGCGATTTCGGTGATTCTGCACACTTGTAACAGCAGAATCGTGAAGATTATCACTGAAAGTGCATATCTCAGCTGGAAACAACAACGATACCGAAGATATCGTAGTTTGCGCATATCAAACGCACTGTGGAGTGCTGAAAACACCAGAAAACGTGTTTTTCGCATTCAAAAGCACGAAAACAGCAATTTCGGTGATTCTGCACACTTGTAACAGCAGAATCGTGAAGATTATCACTGAAAGTGCATATCTCAGCTGGAAACAACAACGATACCGAAGATATCGCAGTTTCCGCATATCAAACGCACTGTGGAGTGTTGAAAACACCAGAAAACGTGTTTTTCGCATTCAAAAGCACGAAAACAGCGATTTCGGTGATTCTGCACACTTGTAACAGCAGAATCATGAAGATTATCACTGAAAATGCATATCTCAGCTGGAAACAACAACGATACCGAAGATATCGTAGTTGCCGCATATCAAACGCACTGTGGAGTGCTGAAAACACCAGAAAACGTGTTTTTCGCATTGAATAGCGCGAAAACAGCGATTTCGGTGATTCTGCACACTTGTAACAGCAGAATCATGAAGATTATCACTGAAAATGCATGTCTCAGCTGGAAACAACAACGATACCGAAGATATCGTAGTTTGCGCATATCAAACGCACTGTGGAGTGCTGAAAACACCAGAAAACGTGTTTTTCGCATTCAAAAGCACGAAAACAGCGATTTCGGTGATTCTGCACACTTGTAACAGCAGAATCGTGAAGATTATCACTGAAAGTGCATATCTCAGCTGGAAACAACAACGATACCGAAGATATCGCAGTTTCCGCATATCAAACGCACTGTGGAGTGCTGAAAACACCAGAAATCGTGTTTTTCGCATTCAAAAGCACGAATACAGCGATTTCGGTGATTCTGCACACTTGTAACAGCAGAATCGTTAAGATTATCACTGAAAGTGCATATCTCAGCTGGAAACAACAACGATACCGAAGATATCGCAGTTTCCGCATATCAAACGCACTGTGGAGTGTTGAAAACACCAGAAAACGTGTTTTTCGCATTCAAAAGCACGAAAACAGCGATTTCGGTGATTCTGCACACTTGTAACAGCAGAATCATGAAGATTATCACTGAAGATGCATATCTCAGCTGGAAACAACAACGATACCGAAGATATCGTAGTTTCCGCATATCAAACGCACTGTGGAGTGCTGAAAACACCAGAAAACGTGTTTTTCGCATTCAAAAGCACGAAAACAGCGATTTCGGTGATTCTGCACACTTGTAACAGCAGAATCGTGAAGATTATCACTGAAAGTGCATATCTCAGCTGGAAACAACAACGATACCGAAGATATGGCAGTTTCCGCATATCAAACGCACTGTGGAGTGCTGAAAACACCAGAAAACGTGTTTTTCGCATTCAATAGCACGAAAACAGCGATTTCGGTGATTCTGCACACTTGTAACCGCAGAATCATGAAGATTATCACTGAAAATGCATGTCTCAGCTGGAAACAACAACGATACCGAAGATATCGTAATTTCCGCATATCAAACGCACTGTGGAGTGCTGAAAACACCAGAAAACGTGTTTTTCGCATTCAAAAGCACGAAAACAGCGATTTCGGTGATTCTGCACACTTGTAACAGCAGAATCATGAAGATTATCACTGAAGATGCATATCTCAGCTGGAAACAACAACGATACCGAAGATATCGTAGTTTCCGCATATCAAACGCACTGTGGAGTGCTGAAAACACCAGAAAACGTGTTTTTCGCATTCAAAAGCACGAAAACAGCGATTTCGGTGATTCTGAACACTTGTAACAGCAGAATCGTGAAGATTATCACTGAAAGTGCATATCTCAGCTGGAAACAACAACGATACCGAAGATATCGCAGTTTCCGCATATCAAACGCACTGTGGAGTGTTGAAAACACCAGAAAACGTGTTTTTCGCATTCAAAAGCACGAAAACAGCGATTTCGGCGATTCTGCACACTTGTAACAGCAGAATCGTGAAGATTATCACTGAAAGTGCATATCTCAGCTGGAAACAACAACGATACCGAAGATAACGTAGTTTCCGCATATCAAACGCACTGTGGAGTGCTGAAAACACCAGAAAACGTGTTTTTCGCATTCAAAAGCACGAAAACAGCGATTTCGGTGATTCTGCACGCTTGTAACCACGGAATCGTGAAGATTATCACTGAAAGTGCATATCTCAGCTGGAAACAACAACGATACCGAAGATATGGCAGTTTCCGCATATCAAACGCACTGTGGAGTGCTGAAAACACCAGAAAACGTGTTTTTCGCATTCAATAGCACGAAAACAGCGATTTCGGTGATTCTGTACACTTGTAACAGCAGAATCATGAAGATTATCACTGAAAATGCATGTCTCAGCTGGAAACAACAACGATACCGAAGATATCGTAGTTTCCGCATATCAAACGCACTGTGGAGTGCTGAAAACACCAGAAAACGTGTTTTTCGCATTCAAAAGCTCGAAAACAGCGATTTCGGTGATTCTGCACACTTGTAACAGCAGAATCATGAAGATTATCACTGAAGTTGCATATCTCAGCTGGAAACAACAACGATACCGAAGATATCGTAGTTTCCGCATATCAAACGCACTGTGGAGTGCTGAAAACACCAGAAAACGTGTTTTTCGCATTCAAAAGCACGAAAACAGCGATTTCGGTGATTCTGAACACTTGTAACAGCAGAATCGTGAAGATTATCACTGAAAGTGCATATCTCAGCTGGAAACAACAACGATACCGAAGATATCGTAGTTTCCGCATATCAAACGCACTGTGGAGTGCTGAAAACACCAGAAAACGTGTTTTTCGCATTCAAAAGCACGAAAACAGCGATTTCGGTGATTCTGCACACTTGTAACAGCAGAATCGTGAAGATTATCACTGAAAGTGCATATCTCAGCTGGAAACAACAACGATACCGAAGATATCGTAGTTTGCGCATATCAAACGCACTGTGGAGTGCTGAAAACACCAGAAAACGTGTTTTTCGCATTCAAAAGCACGAAAACAGCAATTTCGGTGATTCTGCACACTTGTAACAGCAGAATCGTGAAGATTATCACTGAAAGTGCATATCTCAGCTGGAAACAACAACGATACCGAAGATATCGCAGTTTCCGCATATCAAACGCACTGTGGAGTGTTGAAAACACCAGAAAACGTGTTTTTCGCATTCAAAAGCACGAAAACAGCGATTTCGGTGACTCTGCACACTTGTAACAGCAGAATCATGAAGATTATCACTGAAAATGCATATCTCAGCTGGAAACAACAACGATACCGAAGATATCGTAGTTGCCGCATATCAAACGCACTGTGGAGTGCTGAAAACACCAGAAAACGTGTTTTTCGCATTGAATAGCGCGAAAACAGCGATTTCGGTGATTCTGCACACTTGTAACAGCAGAATCATGAAGATTATCACTGAAAATGCATGTCTCAGCTGGAAACAACAACGATACCGAAGATATCGTAGTTTGCGCATATCAAACGCACTGTGGAGTGCTGAAAACACCAGAAAACGTGTTTTTCGCATTCAAAAGCACGAAAACAGCGATTTCGGTGATTCTGCACACTTGTAACAGCAGAATCGTGAAGATTATCACTGAAAGTGCATATCTCAGCTGGAAACAACAACGATACCGAAGATATGGCAGTTTCCGCATATCAAACGCACTGTGGAGTGCTGAAAACACCAGAAAACGTGTTTTTCGCATTGAATAGCGCGAAAACAGCGATTTCGGTGATTCTGCACACTTGTAACAGCAGAATCATGAAGATTATCACTGAAAATGCATGTCTCAGCTGGAAACAACAACGATACCGAAGATATCGTAGTTTGCGCATATCAAACGCACTGTGGAGTGCTGAAAACACCAGAAAACGTGTTTTTCGCATTCAAAAGCACGAAAACAGCGATTTCGGTGATTCTGCACACTTGTAACAGCAGAATCGTGAAGATTATCACTGAAAGTGCATATCTCAGCTGGAAACAACAACGATACCGAAGATATCGCAGTTTCCGCATATCAAACGCACTGTGGAGTGCTGAAAACACCAGAAATCGTGTTTTTCGCATTCAAAAGCACGAATACAGCGATTTCGGTGATTCTGCACACTTGTAACAGCAGAATCGTTAAGATTATCACTGAAAGTGCATATCTCAGCTGGAAACAACAACGATACCGAAGATATCGCAGTTTCCGCATATCAAACGCACTGTGGAGTGTTGAAAACACCAGAAAACGTGTTTTTCGCATTCAAAAGCACGAAAACAGCGATTTCGGTGATTCTGCACACTTGTAACAGCAGAATCATGAAGATTATCACTGAAGATGCATATCTCAGCTGGAAACAACAACGATACCGAAGATATCGTAGTTTCCGCATATCAAACGCACTGTGGAGTGCTGAAAACACCAGAAAACGTGTTTTTCGCATTCAAAAGCACGAAAACAGCGATTTCGGTGATTCTGCACACTTGTAACAGCAGAATCGTGAAGATTATCACTGAAAGTGCATATCTCAGCTGGAAACAACAACGATACCGAAGATATGGCAGTTTCCGCATATCAAACGCACTGTGGAGTGCTGAAAACACCAGAAAACGTGTTTTTCGCATTCAATAGCACGAAAACAGCGATTTCGGTGATTCTGCACACTTGTAACCGCAGAATCATGAAGATTATCACTGAAAATGCATGTCTCAGCTGGAAACAACAACGATACCGAAGATATCGTAATTTCCGCATATCAAACGCACTGTGGAGTGCTGAAAACACCAGAAAACGTGTTTTTCGCATTCAAAAGCACGAAAACAGCGATTTCGGTGATTCTGCACACTTGTAACAGCAGAATCATGAAGATTATCACTGAAGATGCATATCTCAGCTGGAAACAACAACGATACCGAAGATATCGTAGTTTCCGCATATCAAACGCACTGTGGAGTGCTGAAAACACCAGAAAACGTGTTTTTCGCATTCAAAAGCACGAAAACAGCGATTTCGGTGATTCTGAACACTTGTAACAGCAGAATCGTGAAGATTATCACTGAAAGTGCATATCTCAGCTGGAAACAACAACGATACCGAAGATATCGCAGTTTCCGCATATCAAACGCACTGTGGAGTGTTGAAAACACCAGAAAACGTGTTTTTCGCATTCAAAAGCACGAAAACAGCGATTTCGGCGATTCTGCACACTTGTAACAGCAGAATCGTGAAGATTATCACTGAAAGTGCATATCTCAGCTGGAAACAACAACGATACCGAAGATAACGTAGTTTCCGCATATCAAACGCACTGTGGAGTGCTGAAAACACCAGAAAACGTGTTTTTCGCATTCAAAAGCACGAAAACAGCGATTTCGGTGATTCTGCACGCTTGTAACCACGGAATCGTGAAGATTATCACTGAAAGTGCATATCTCAGCTGGAAACAACAACGATACCGAAGATATGGCAGTTTCCGCATATCAAACGCACTGTGGAGTGCTGAAAACACCAGAAAACGTGTTTTTCGCATTCAATAGCACGAAAACAGCGATTTCGGTGATTCTGTACACTTGTAACAGCAGAATCATGAAGATTATCACTGAAAATGCATGTCTCAGCTGGAAACAACAACGATACCGAAGATATCGTAGTTTCCGCATATCAAACGCACTGTGGAGTGCTGAAAACACCAGAAAACGTGTTTTTCGCATTCAAAAGCTCGAAAACAGCGATTTCGGTGATTCTGCACACTTGTAACAGCAGAATCATGAAGATTATCACTGAAGTTGCATATCTCAGCTGGAAACAACAACGATACCGAAGATATCGTAGTTTCCGCATATCAAACGCACTGTGGAGTGCTGAAAACACCAGAAAACGTGTTTTTCGCATTCAAAAGCACGAAAACAGCGATTTCGGTGATTCTGAACACTTGTAACAGCAGAATCGTGAAGATTATCACTGAAAGTGCATATCTCAGCTGGAAACAACAACGATACCGAAGATATCGTAGTTTCCGCATATCAAACGCACTGTGGAGTGCTGAAAACACCAGAAAACGTGTTTTTCGCATTCAAAAGCACGAAAACAGCGATTTCGGTGATTCTGCACACTTGTAACAGCAGAATCGTGAAGATTATCACTGAAAGTGCATATCTCAGCTGGAAACAACAACGATACCGAAGATATCGTAGTTTGCGCATATCAAACGCACTGTGGAGTGCTGAAAACACCAGAAAACGTGTTTTTCGCATTCAAAAGCACGAAAACAGCAATTTCGGTGATTCTGCACACTTGTAACAGCAGAATCGTGAAGATTATCACTGAAAGTGCATATCTCAGCTGGAAACAACAACGATACCGAAGATATCGCAGTTTCCGCATATCAAACGCACTGTGGAGTGTTGAAAACACCAGAAAACGTGTTTTTCGCATTCAAAAGCACGAAAACAGCGATTTCGGTGACTCTGCACACTTGTAACAGCAGAATCATGAAGATTATCACTGAAAATGCATATCTCAGCTGGAAACAACAACGATACCGAAGATATCGTAGTTGCCGCATATCAAACGCACTGTGGAGTGCTGAAAACACCAGAAAACGTGTTTTTCGCATTGAATAGCGCGAAAACAGCGATTTCGGTGATTCTGCACACTTTAAACAGCAGAATCATGAAGATTATCACTGAAAATGCATGTCTCAGCTGGAAACAACAACGATACCGAAGATATCGTAGTTTGCGCATATCAAACGCACTGTGGAGTGCTGAAAACACCAGAAAACGTGTTTTTCGCATTCAAAAGCACGAAAACAGCGATTTCGGTGATTCTGCACACTTGTAACAGCAGAATCGTGAAGATTATCACTGAAAGTGCATATCTCAGCTGGAAACAACAACGATACCGAAGATATCGCAGTTTCCGCATATCAAACGCACTGTGGAGTGCTGAAAACACCAGAAAACGTGTTTTTCGCATTCAAAAGCACGAATACAGCGATTTCGGTGATTCTGCACACTTGTAACAGCAGAATCGTTAAGATTATCACTGAAAGTGCATATCTCAGCTGGAAACAACAACGATACCGAAGATATCGCAGTTTCCGCATATCAAACGCACTGTGGAGTGTTGAAAACACCAGAAAACGTGTTTTTCGCATTCAAAAGCACGAAAACAGCGATTTCGGTGATTCTGCACACTTGTAACAGCAGAATCGTGAAGATTATCACTGAAAGTGCATATCTCAGCTGGAAACAACAACGATTTCGAAGATATCGTAGTTTCCGCATATCAAACGCACTGTGGAGTGCTGAAAACACCAGAAAACGTGTTTTTCGCATTCAAAAGCACGAAAACAGCGATTTCGGTGATTCTGCACACTTGTAGCAGCAGAATCGTGAAGATTATCACTGAAAATGCATGTCTCAGCTGGAAACAACAACGATACCGAAGATATCGTAGTTTCCGCATATCAAACGCACTGTGGAGTGCTGAAAACACCAGAAAACGTGTTTTTCGCATTCAAAAGCACGAAAACAGCGATTTCGGTGATTCTGCACACTTGTAACAGCAGAATCATGAAGATTATCACTGAAGATGCATATCTCAGCTGGAAACAACAACGATACCGAAGATATCGTAGTTTCCGCATATCAAACGCACTGTGGAGTGCTGAAAACACCAGAAAACGTGTTTTTCGCATTCAAAAGCACGAAAACAGCGATTTCGGTGATTCTGCACACTTGTAACAGCAGAATCGTGAAGATTATCACTGAAAGTGCATATCTCAGCTGGAAACAACAACGATACCGAAGATATGGCAGTTTCCGCATATCAAACGCACTGTGGAGTGCTGAAAACACCAGAAAACGTGTTTTTCGCATTCAATAGCACGAAAACAGCGATTTCGGTGATTCTGCACACTTGTAACCGCAGAATCATGAAGATTATCACTGAAAATGCATGTCTCAGCTGGAAACAACAACGATACCGAAGATATCGTAGTTTCCGCATATCAAACGCACTGTGGAGTGCTGAAAACACCAGAAAACGTGTTTTTCGCATTCAAAAGCACGAAAACAGCGATTTCGGTGATTCTGAACACTTGCAACAGCAGAATCGTGAAGATTATCACTGAAAGTGCATATCTCAGCTGGAAACAACAACGATACCGAAGATATCGCAGTTTCCGCATATCAAACGCACTGTGGAGTGTTGAAAACACCAGAAAACGTGTTTTTCGCATTCAAAAGCACGAAAACAGCGATTTCGGCGATTCTGCACACTTGTAACAGCAGAATCGTGAAGATTATCACTGAAAGTGCATATCTCAGCTGGAAACAACAACGATACCGAAGATAACGTAGTTTCCGCATATCAAACGCACTGTGGAGTGCTGAAAACACCAGAAAACGTGTTTTTCGCATTCAAAAGCACGAAAACAGCGATTTCGGTGATTCTGCACGCTTGTAACCGCGGAATCGTGAAGATTATCACTGAAAGTGCATATCTCAGCTGGAAACAACAACGATACCGAAGATATGGCAGTTTCCGCATATCAAACGCACTGTGGAGTGCTGAAAACACCAGAAAACGTGTTTTTCGCATTCAATAGCACGAAAACAGCGATTTCGGTGATTCTGTACACTTGTAACAGCAGAATCATGAAGATTATCACTGAAAGTGCATATCTCAGCTGGAAACAACAACGATACCGAAGATATGGCAGTTTCCGCATATCAAACGCACTGTGGAGTGCTGAAAACACCAGAAAACGTGTTTTTCGCATTCAATAGCACGAAAACAGCGATTTCGGTGATTCTGTACACTTGTAACAGCAGAATCATGAAGATTATCACTGAAAATGCATGTCTCAGCTGGAAACAACAACGATACCGAAGATATCGTAGTTTCCGCATATCAAACGCACTGTGGAGTGCTGAAAACACCAGAAAACGTGTTTTTCGCATTCAAAAGCTCGAAAACAGCGATTTCGGTGATTCTGCACACTTGTAACAGCAGAATCATGAAGATTATCACTGAAAGTGCATATCTCAGCTGGAAACAACAACGATACCGAAGATATCGCAGTTTCCGCATATCAAACGCACTGTAGAGTGTTGAAAACACCAGAAAACGTGTTTTTCGCATTCAAAAGCACGAAAACAGCGATTTCGGTGATTCTGCACACTTGTAACAGCAGAATCGTGAAGATTATCACTGAAAGTGCATATCTCAGCTGGAAACATCAACGATACCAAAGATATCGTAGTTTCCGCATATCAAACGCACTGTGGAGTGCTGAAAACACCAGAAAACGTGTTTTTCGCATTCAAAAGCACGAAAACAGCGATTTCGGTGATTCTGCACACTTGTAACAGCAGAATCGTGAAGATTATCACTGAAAGTGCATATCTCAGCTGGAAACAACAACGATACCGAAGATATCGTAGTTTCCGCATATCAAACGCACTGTGGAGTGCTGAAAACACCAGAAAACGTGTTTTTCGCATTCAAAAGCACGAAAACAGCGATTTCGGTAATTCTGCACACTTGTAACAGCAGAATCGTGAAGATTATCACTGAAAGTGCATATCTCAGCTGGAAACAACAACGATACCGAAGATATGGCAGTTTCCGCATATCAAACGCACTGTGGAGTGCTGAAAACACCAGAAAACGTGTTTTTCGCATTCAATAGCACGAAAACAGCGATTTCGGTGATTCTGCACACTTGTAACCGCAGAATCATGAAGATTATCACTGAAAATGCATGTCTCAGCTGGAAACAACAACGATACCGAAGATATCGTAGTTTCCGCATATCAAACGCACTGTGGAGTGCTGAAAACACCAGAAAACGTGTTTTTCGCATTCAAAAGCACGAAAACAGCGATTTCGGTGATTCTGCACACTTGTAACAGCAGAATCATGAAGATTATCACTGAAGATGCATATCTCAGCTGGAAACAACAACGATACCGAAGATATCGTAGTTTCCGCATATCAAACGCACTGTGGAGTGCTGAAAACACCAGAAAACGAGTTTTTCGCATTCAAAAGCACGAAAACAGCGATTTCGGTGATTCTGAACACTTGTAACAGCAGAATCGTGAAGATTATCACTGAAAGTGCATATCTCAGCTGGAAACAACAACGATACCGAAGATATCGCAGTTTCCGCATATCAAACGCACTGTGGAGTGTTGAAAACACCAGAAAACGTGTTTTTCGCATTCAAAAGCACGAAAACAGCGATTTCGGCGATTCTGCACACTTGTAACAGCAGAATCGTGAAGATTATCACTGAAAGTGCATATCTCAGCTGGAAACAACAACGATACCGAAGATAACGTAGTTTCCGCATATCAAACGCACTGTGGAGTGCTGAAAACACCAGAAAACGTGTTTTTCGCATTCAAAAGCACGAAAACAGCGATTTCGGTGATTCTGCACGCTTGTAACCGCAGAATCGTGAAGATTATCACTGAAAGTGCATATCTCAGCTGGAAACAACAACGATACCGAAGATATGGCAGTTTCCGCATATCAAACGCACTGTGGAGTGCTGAAAACACCAGAAAACGTGTTTTTCGCATTCAATAGCACGAAAACAGCGATTTCGGTGATTCTGTACACTTGTAACAGCAGAATCATGAAGATTATCACTGAAAATGCATGTCTCAGCTGGAAACAACAACGATACCGAAGATATCGTAGTTTCCGCATATCAAACGCACTGTGGAGTGCTGAAAACACCAGAAAACGTGTTTTTCGCATTCAAAAGCTCGAAAACAGCGATTTCGGTGATTCTGCACACTTGTAACAGCAGAATCATGAAGATTATCACTGAAGATGCATATCTCAGCTGGAAACAACAACGATACCGAAGATATCGTAGTTTCCGCATATCAAACGCACTGTGGAGTGCTGAAAACACCAGAAAACGTGTTTTTCGCATTCAAAAGCACGAAAACAGCGATTTCGGTGATTCTGAACACTTGTAACAGCAGAATCGTGAAGATTATCACTGAAAGTGCATATCTCAGCTGGAAACAACAACGATACCGAAGATATCGCAGTTTCCGCATATCAAACGCACTGTGGAGTGTTGAAAACACCAGAAAACGTGTTTTTCGCATTCAAAAGCACGAAAACAGCGATTTCGGTGATTCTGCACACTTGTAACAGCAGAATCGTGAAGATTATCACTGAAAGTGCATATCTCAGCTGGAAACATCAACGATACCAAAGATATCGTAGTTTCCGCATATCAAACGCACTGTGGAGTGCTGAAAACACCAGAAAACGTGTTTTTCGCATTCAAAAGCACGAAAACAGCGATTTCGGTGATTCTGCACACTTGTAACAGCAGAATCGTGAAGATTATCACTGAAAGTGCATATCTCAGCTGGAAACAACAACGATACCGAAGATATCGTAGTTTCCGCATATCAAACGCACTGTGGAGTGCTGAAAACACCAGAAAACGTGTTTTTCGCATTCAAAAGCACGAAAACAGCGATTTCGGTGATTCTGCACACTTGTAACAGCAGAATCGTGAAGATTATCACTGAAAGTGCATATCTCAGCTGGAAACAACAACGATACCGAAGATATCGTAGTTTCCGCATATCAAACGCACTGTGGAGTGCTGAAAACACCAGAAAACGTGTTTTTCGCATTCAAAAGCACGAAAACAGCGATCTCGGTGATTCTGCACACTTGTAACAGCAGAATCGTGAAGATTATCACTGAAAATGCATATTTCAGCTGGAAACAACAACGATACCGAAGATATCGTAGTTTCCGCATATCAAACGCACTGTGGAGTGCTGAAAACACCAGAAAACGTGTTTTTCGCATTCAAAAGCACGAAAACAGCGATTTCGGTGATTCTGCACACTTGTAACAGCAGAATCGTGAAGATTATCACTGAAAGTGCATATCTCAGCTGGAAACAACAACGATACCGAAGATATCGTAGTTTCCGCATATCAAACGCACTGTGGAGTGCTGAAAACACCAGAAAACGTGTTTTTCGCATTCAAAAGCACGAAAACAGCGATTTCGGTGATTCTGCACACTTGTAACAGCAGAATCGTGAAGATTATCACTGAAAGTGCATATCTCAGCTGGAAACAACAACGATACCGAAGATATCGTAGTTTCCGCATATCAAACGCACTGTGGAGTGCTGAAAACACCAGAAAACGTGTTTTTCGCATTCAAAAGCACGAAAACTGCGATTTCGGTGATTCTGCACACTTGTAACCGCAGAATCATGAAGATTATCACTGAAAATGCATGTCTCAGCTGGAAACAACAACGATACCGAAGATATCGTAGTTTCCGCATATCAAACGCACTGTGGAGTGCTGAAAACACCAGAAAACGTGTTTTTCGCATTCAAAAGCACGAAAACAGCGATTTCGGTGATTCTGCACACTTGTAACAGCAGAATCATGAAGATTATCACTGAAGATGCATATCTCAGCTGGAAACAACAACGATACCGAAGATATCGTAGTTTCCGCATATCAAACGCACTGTGGAGTGCTGAAAACACCAGAAAACGAGTTTTTCGCATTCAAAAGCACGAAAACAGCGATTTCGGTGATTCTGAACACTTGTAACAGCAGAATCGTGAAGATTATCACTGAAAGTGCATATCTCAGCTGGAAACAACAACGATACCGAAGATATCGCAGTTTCCGCATATCAAACGCACTGTGGAGTGTTGAAAACACCAGAAAACGTGTTTTTCGCATTCAAAAGCACGAAAACAGCGATTTCGGCGATTCTGCACACTTGTAACAGCAGAATCGTGAAGATTATCACTGAAAGTGCATATCTCAGCTGGAAACAACAACGATACCGAAGATAACGTAGTTTCCGCATATCAAACGCACTGTGGAGTGCTGAAAACACCAGAAAACGTGTTTTTCGCATTCAAAAGCACGAAAACAGCGATTTCGGTGATTCTGCACGCTTGTAACCGCAGAATCGTGAAGATTATCACTGAAAGTGCATATCTCAGCTGGAAACAACAACGATACCGAAGATATGGCAGTTTCCGCATATCAAACGCACTGTGGAGTGCTGAAAACACCAGAAAACGTGTTTTTCGCATTCAATAGCACGAAAACAGCGATTTCGGTGATTCTGTACACTTGTAACAGCAGAATCATGAAGATTATCACTGAAAATGCATGTCTCAGCTGGAAACAACAACGATACCGAAGATATCGTAGTTTCCGCATATCAAACGCACTGTGGAGTGCTGAAAACACCAGAAAACGTGTTTTTCGCATTCAAAAGCTCGAAAACAGCGATTTCGGTGATTCTGCACACTTGTAACAGCAGAATCATGAAGATTATCACTGAAGATGCATATCTCAGCTGGAAACAACAACGATACCGAAGATATCGTAGTTTCCGCATATCAAACGCACTGTGGAGTGCTGAAAACACCAGAAAACGTGTTTTTCGCATTCAAAAGCACGAAAACAGCGATTTCGGTGATTCTGAACACTTGTAACAGCAGAATCGTGAAGATTATCACTGAAAGTGCATATCTCAGCTGGAAACAACAACGATACCGAAGATATCGCAGTTTCCGCATATCAAACGCACTGTGGAGTGTTGAAAACACCAGAAAACGTGTTTTTCGCATTCAAAAGCACGAAAACAGCGATTTCGGTGATTCTGCACACTTGTAACAGCAGAATCGTGAAGATTATCACTGAAAGTGCATATCTCAGCTGGAAACATCAACGATACCAAAGATATCGTAGTTTCCGCATATCAAACGCACTGTGGAGTGCTGAAAACACCAGAAAACGTGTTTTTCGCATTCAAAAGCACGAAAACAGCGATTTCGGTGATTCTGCACACTTGTAACAGCAGAATCGTGAAGATTATCACTGAAAGTGCATATCTCAGCTGGAAACAACAACGATACCGAAGATATCGTAGTTTCCGCATATCAAACGCACTGTGGAGTGCTGAAAACACCAGAAAACGTGTTTTTCGCATTCAAAAGCACGAAAACAGCGATTTCGGTGATTCTGCACACTTGTAACAGCAGAATCGTGAAGATTATCACTGAAAGTGCATATCTCAGCTGGAAACAACAACGATACCGAAGATATCGTAGTTTCCGCATATCAAACGCACTGTGGAGTGCTGAAAACACCAGAAAACGTGTTTTTCGCATTCAAAAGCACGAAAACAGCGATCTCGGTGATTCTGCACACTTGTAACAGCAGAATCGTGAAGATTATCACTGAAAATGCATATTTCAGCTGGAAACAACAACGATACCGAAGATATCGTAGTTTCCGCATATCAAACGCACTGTGGAGTGCTGAAAACACCAGAAAACGTGTTTTTCGCATTCAAAAGCACGAAAACAGCGATTTCGGTGATTCTGCACACTTGTAACAGCAGAATCGTGAAGATTATCACTGAAAGTGCATATCTCAGCTGGAAACAACAACGATACCGAAGATATCGTAGTTTCCGCATATCAAACGCACTGTGGAGTGCTGAAAACACCAGAAAACGTGTTTTTCGCATTCAAAAGCACGAAAACAGCGATTTCGGTGATTCTGAACACTTGTAACAGCAGAATCGTGAAGATTATCACTGAAAGTGCATATCTCAGCTGGAAACAACAACGATACCGAAGATATCGCAGTTTCCGCATATCAAACGCACTGTGGAGTGTTGAAAACACCAGAAAACGTGTTTTTCGCATTCAAAAGCACGAAAACAGCGATTTCGGTGATTCTGCACACTTGTAACAGCAGAATCGTGAAGATTATCACTGAAAGTGCATATCTCAGCTGGAAACATCAACGATACCAAAGATATCGTAGTTTCCGCATATCAAACGCACTGTGGAGTGCTGAAAACACCAGAAAACGTGTTTTTCGCATTCAAAAGCACGAAAACAGCGATTTCGGTGATTCTGCACACTTGTAACAGCAGAATCGTGAAGATTATCACTGAAAGTGCATATCTCAGCTGGAAACAACAACGATACCGAAGATATCGTAGTTTCCGCATATCAAACGCACTGTGGAGTGCTGAAAACACCAGAAAACGTGTTTTTCGCATTCAAAAGCACGAAAACAGCGATTTCGGTGATTCTGCACACTTGTAACAGCAGAATCGTGAAGATTATCACTGAAAGTGCATATCTCAGCTGGAAACAACAACGATACCGAAGATATCGTAGTTTCCGCATATCAAACGCACTGTGGAGTGCTGAAAACACCAGAAAACGTGTTTTTCGCATTCAAAAGCACGAAAACAGCGATCTCGGTGATTCTGCACACTTGTAACAGCAGAATCGTGAAGATTATCACTGAAAATGCATATTTCAGCTGGAAACAACAACGATACCGAAGATATCGTAGTTTCCGCATATCAAACGCACTGTGGAGTGCTGAAAACACCAGAAAACGTGTTTTTCGCATTCAAAAGCACGAAAACAGCGATTTCGGTGATTCTGCACACTTGTAACAGCAGAATCGTGAAGATTATCACTGAAAGTGCATATCTCAGCTGGAAACAACAACGATACCGAAGATATCGTAGTTTCCGCATATCAAACGCACTGTGGAGTGCTGAAAACACCAGAAAACGTGTTTTTCGCATTCAAAAGCACGAAAACTGCGATTTCGGTGATTCTGCACACTTGTAACCGCAGAATCATGAAGATTATCACTGAAAATGCATGTCTCAGCTGGAAACAACAACGATACCGAAGATATCGTAGTTTCCGCATATCAAACGCACTGTGGAGTGCTGAAAACACCAGAAAACGTGTTTTTCGCATTCAAAAGCACGAAAACAGCGATTTCGGTGATTCTGCACACTTGTAACAGCAGAATCATGAAGATTATCACTGAAGATGCATATCTCAGCTGGAAACAACAACGATACCGAAGATATCGTAGTTTCCGCATATCAAACGCACTGTGGAGTGCTGAAAACACCAGAAAACGAGTTTTTCGCATTCAAAAGCACGAAAACAGCGATTTCGGTGATTCTGAACACTTGTAACAGCAGAATCGTGAAGATTATCACTGAAAGTGCATATCTCAGCTGGAAACAACAACGATACCGAAGATATCGCAGTTTCCGCATATCAAACGCACTGTGGAGTGTTGAAAACACCAGAAAACGTGTTTTTCGCATTCAAAAGCACGAAAACAGCGATTTCGGCGATTCTGCACACTTGTAACAGCAGAATCGTGAAGATTATCACTGAAAGTGCATATCTCAGCTGGAAACAACAACGATACCGAAGATAACGTAGTTTCCGCATATCAAACGCACTGTGGAGTGCTGAAAACACCAGAAAACGTGTTTTTCGCATTCAAAAGCACGAAAACAGCGATTTCGGTGATTCTGCACGCTTGTAACCGCAGAATCGTGAAGATTATCACTGAAAGTGCATATCTCAGCTGGAAACAACAACGATACCGAAGATATGGCAGTTTCCGCATATCAAACGCACTGTGGAGTGCTGAAAACACCAGAAAACGTGTTTTTCGCATTCAATAGCACGAAAACAGCGATTTCGGTGATTCTGTACACTTGTAACAGCAGAATCATGAAGATTATCACTGAAAATGCATGTCTCAGCTGGAAACAACAACGATACCGAAGATATCGTAGTTTCCGCATATCAAACGCACTGTGGAGTGCTGAAAACACCAGAAAACGTGTTTTTCGCATTCAAAAGCTCGAAAACAGCGATTTCGGTGATTCTGCACACTTGTAACAGCAGAATCATGAAGATTATCACTGAAGATGCATATCTCAGCTGGAAACAACAACGATACCGAAGATATCGTAGTTTCCGCATATCAAACGCACTGTGGAGTGCTGAAAACACCAGAAAACGTGTTTTTCGCATTCAAAAGCACGAAAACAGCGATTTCGGTGATTCTGAACACTTGTAACAGCAGAATCGTGAAGATTATCACTGAAAGTGCATATCTCAGCTGGAAACAACAACGATACCGAAGATATCGCAGTTTCCGCATATCAAACGCACTGTGGAGTGTTGAAAACACCAGAAAACGTGTTTTTCGCATTCAAAAGCACGAAAACAGCGATTTCGGTGATTCTGCACACTTGTAACAGCAGAATCGTGAAGATTATCACTGAAAGTGCATATCTCAGCTGGAAACATCAACGATACCAAAGATATCGTAGTTTCCGCATATCAAACGCACTGTGGAGTGCTGAAAACACCAGAAAACGTGTTTTTCGCATTCAAAAGCACGAAAACAGCGATTTCGGTGATTCTGCACACTTGTAACAGCAGAATCGTGAAGATTATCACTGAAAGTGCATATCTCAGCTGGAAACAACAACGATACCGAAGATATCGTAGTTTCCGCATATCAAACGCACTGTGGAGTGCTGAAAACACCAGAAAACGTGTTTTTCGCATTCAAAAGCACGAAAACAGCGATTTCGGTGATTCTGCACACTTGTAACAGCAGAATCGTGAAGATTATCACTGAAAGTGCATATCTCAGCTGGAAACAACAACGATACCGAAGATATCGTAGTTTCCGCATATCAAACGCACTGTGGAGTGCTGAAAACACCAGAAAACGTGTTTTTCGCATTCAAAAGCACGAAAACAGCGATCTCGGTGATTCTGCACACTTGTAACAGCAGAATCGTGAAGATTATCACTGAAAATGCATATTTCAGCTGGAAACAACAACGATACCGAAGATATCGTAGTTTCCGCATATCAAACGCACTGTGGAGTGCTGAAAACACCAGAAAACGTGTTTTTCGCATTCAAAAGCACGAAAACAGCGATTTCGGTGATTCTGCACACTTGTAACAGCAGAATCGTGAAGATTATCACTGAAAGTGCATATCTCAGCTGGAAACAACAACGATACCGAAGATATCGTAGTTTCCGCATATCAAACGCACTGTGGAGTGCTGAAAACACCAGAAAACGTGTTTTTCGCATTCAAAAGCACGAAAACAGCGATTTCGGTGATTCTGCACACTTGTAACAGCAGAATCGTGAAGATTATCACTGAAAGTGCATATCTCAGCTGGAAACAACAACGATACCGAAGATATCGTAGTTTCCGCATATCAAACGCACTGTGGAGTGCTGAAAACACCAGAAAACGTGTTTTTCGCATTCAAAAGCACGAAAACTGCGATTTCGGTGATTCTGCACACTTGTAACAGCAGAATCATGAAGATTATCACTGAAAATGCATGTCTCAGCTGGAAACAACAACGATACCGAAGATATCGTAGTTTCCGCATATCAAACGCACTGTGGAGTGCTGAAAACACCAGAAAACGTGTTTTTCGCATTCAAAAGCACGAAAACAGCGATTTCGGTGATTCTGCACACTTGTAACAGCAGAATCGTGAAGATTATCACTGAAAGTGCATATCTCAGCTGGAAACAACAACGATACCGAAGATATCGTAGTTTCCGCATATCAAACGCACTGTGGAGTGCTGAAAACACCAGAAAACGTGTTTTTCGCATTCAAAAGCACGAAAACAGCGATTTCGGTGATTCTGCACACTTGTAACAGCAGAATCGTGAAGATTATCACTGAAAGTGCATATCTCAGCTGGAAACAACAACGATACCGAAGATATCGTAGTTTCCGCATATCAAACGCACTGTGGAGTGCTGAAAACACCAGAAAACGTGTTTTTCGCATTCAAAAGCACGAAAACAGCGATTTCGGTGATTCTGCACACTTGTAACAGCAGAATCGTGAAGATTATCACTGAAAGTGCATATCTCAGCTGGAAACAACAACGATACCGAAGATATCGTAGTTTCCGCATATCAAACGCACTGTGGAGTGCTGAAAACACCAGAAAACGTGTTTTTCGCATTCAAAAGCACGAAAACAGCGATTTCGGTGATTCTGCACACTTGTAACAGCAGAATGGTGAAGATTATCACTGAAAGTGCATATTTCAGCTGGAAACAACAACGATACCGAAGATATCGTAGTTTCCGCATATCAAACGCACTGTGGAGTGCTGAAAACACCAGAAAACGTGTTTTTCGCATTCAAAAGCACGAAAACAGCGATTTCGGTGATTCTGCACACTTGTAACAGCAGAATCATGAAGATTATCACTGAAGATGCATATCTCAGCTGGAAACAACAACGATACCGAAGATATCGTAGTTTCCGCATATCAAACGCACTGTGGTGTTACGTCCCGGATCGCGCTGTTATGGCGAACGCGAGACAGAGCACAATAAAATACCGTTCTTTACGTCCACGCAGCACGTACGTCTGCGTCTAACGGGGACTTTCGCTAATTTGATAGATCGTAAATTGTTACTCACCGAATGCTCCTTGTTGGTTGACGACGACGTTGTAGTTGGTTGTCGTATGAACACGCACTTTCAATGTAAAATGAATATAATATAACGTCTTAATACTCTTTACGATTTATGGGAATAGGAATATGTAACACTGAATTGATAATTAAATATAATATATTATAAGGTATACAAATATGCTAGCACTAGAACTAGAAGACTTAGAAATAGTAACGCTGGATATAGAATAACTAGAAATAGAAACACTTGAGATAGTAACGCTTGAGATAGTAACGCGATGTGTACTCCGGGAGTTCCGGAGTGGGACTGACGTACTCTGGGAAGTCCAGAGGAAGACTGACGCTGAGGCTGGGCGCTTGCTTGTTTTATAGTAGTGGAGTGTACAGTAGTGTGTGTTGGTGAATGGAGATTAGATATGAGGAGCGTGAGACCGAGGTAGATTAGGTAGGCGGATGCTTGGGAGATAGGAGAGGAATTCGTATGTTACTGGATCTGGTGTTTATGAGATAAGATAAGGAGTTGGTGTCGAGGAGGATGTTTATAAGATAAGAGAAGAATTCGTATGTTACTGGATCTGGTGTATATGTGATAAGATAAGGAGTTGGAGTCGAGGAGGATGTTTATAAGATTAGATATAAGAGAAGTGTGATGTGATGTCGGAGGAATGTGTTTATAGATAAGAGTTGGTCGTGAGAGCGGATGTCGATAGTCGACGTTTAGTCTGGAGATATTGAAGGAATGTGTTTATAGATAAGAGTTGATCGTGAGAGCGGATGTCGGTAATAGGATATGGTAGTGGCTTAGTATCTATGTTATGGTTAATTCGGTCTTAAGATTATTGGTTACGTGCTTACTTGCTATCTTAGTATACTAGAAGGTTCTACGCTATCTTACATTCTAATAGCGTTCGTTCCTTCTCACTCTCACTGTCGCAGGCGAGTGTCTATGTCAAACGTCGCTAGACGTAACACCTCCCCCCCTGGGGAGAAAATTCTTGAAGAGAATTTTCTTAATGTTCGTAGGAATTCGAGAGGTGACACTGGGGATAGAGTTTGTTAACTCTGTGGGGCGCAAGGGTCGTATCTTCGTCCTTGCCGGGGTTGGGTTTGGGATCCAGGGATGCGGTGTCCTCGATCGGGGCACTGCCGGTTTCCTGGCCTTCCACGGGGTTTGCTTCCTTCGTCCTTCGCTGGTCGAGGAACAAGAGGAAGTGGGTGGCGGAGCTCCATATGGCGCCGAGTAGCTGAATGCTCCAGCCGTATATGGAGTGCAGCGCGATGCCGTTTATGACCACGCTGATGGCCGCCTTGACTGCGCGGACAGCGAGATATACTCCGATGAGTCCTGCGGTGAAGGAGCCGAAAGTGACGAATCCTGACCAGATCCGCTTGGCTGTGGAAGCGGCTATGTGGTCCAGGGCTTTGTCATCCAGAAGGTTATATAGGTTAACCCCCTGGGCGTTGTAATCTCGTCCTGTTGCGCCTTGAGCTAGCGTGTTGATGATGGTCGGCCGCTCTATCGGAAACATGATCCTATCCTTGAGTTTTTGGATGTCGTCATGTGAATAGATACCTCCATCTGCTAGGTTGTGTGGATCGATATACTTCCACGATGACTGAGCTAGTGGTTTTAGCTGTGTTGGTGGTAAGGTCTCTATAGGTTTAGGAGACAGTTTGTACCATTGTCCATGGATCTTATACATGCTGGGCAGGATGTCGCTGCATTCTCTGCTGGTTCCAGTGGTGGTAAGTATCCTATGGATCGGCGTTAGAAATAACGAAGTGTTCTTATACGTTACAGGAAGCTCGTCATAGCAGCGCGTGGTTTGACGCAGTTGGCATATGACGGGGATACATTTGATGATATGTATCGTCTCGCCAGTTGGAATAGCCATGTAGCCTTGCTCTCTGGTGATCATGGAAGCAACCTCTGCGGGTGCGATGTGGATAAGGGTGAGCGCGTTATGGAGAATTTGCATCTCTAGGGCGCACCGTTGTGTCACGACGTCCTCGTAGAGTTGCGTCAGTTGTGTCTTGAAATGCTTCTCTACGTAAATGAATTTCGAATTTACATACGTGAATATGTCCAAGTTATTGACTGCTATGGGTTTTCGTGTTTTAGGTTGTTCTCCGGCGACTGCCTCTAAAATGAACAGCTTGGGATGCTCAGTGTGAATTAGCGCGTAACCGCAGATTTTGGATTCTGTGGTGCGTGCTAGCGCGAATGTGGTGTCGCGTGACGTCACCGAGTACAGTGTGAGTCCTTTGTCTTGACGGAGGATAGTGGCTTGCCCTGAGTATAGCACGTCGTACTGTTCGAAGTTGCAGCTATCTACCGGGGAAGACTGCCAGAAGGAGTATCCGTTTTCAGAGTCTAGGCAGGATCCTCGTTGTACGGGGCATCGTTGTCCAGAGTGTAACAAGATCTCGTTGGATGACAGTTGGATTGACGCGGCGTAGTCCGTAATCTTTATTCTGATTACAGCTTGGACGACGACATCGGACCAAGTGCCGAAAGGGTCGCTGTAAGTGGATCCATGGCACGTCCCGTCGTTGGTTAACTTGCCTGATAGTGTTAGGCTCCGCGTTGCTGTTGAATTTGGTAAGATGCCGGTGAGTTGCGAAGCTGGCGTGATGAACAGGGTGCCCGTGCTGTGGAGCATGTGGCACATATCCCTAGGTGTATTCAGGAGATATATTTGTCTCCCGTTCTCTACTGCTGAGACATGAGAGTACATGCCGCAGTGGTAGATTGTCCTATCGATCTCCACTTGGCACTGTATAACTGGTGTCGTGTGGAATTCCGATAGCTGGAGAAGTTGGATCTGCTTGTTTGTGAGCGTTGGTTTCTGAGAGTTAGTTCCGCATCGTATCGGATCGGTGATTGAGTATGTGGTGAGATTGAGTGTCGGGCCGCTGCAGTCGTATCCTATGAGACCTGCGGCTGAGGATGCTGAGATGAGTAGCACTGTTGTTGCGAAGTACATGTTGGTGGTTCGTCGATGACTGTGTTCTTCTGCTCTTCTCTCGCCCTTATATGCTAGTCATGAATGGGGTGAGGGTGACATTGAAGGAGTCGGTGTTTTGGCTATCTTTAGCTTATTTTTGTGGACCGTTCGCTCTCGGCCAGTATCAAGTGTCAGACGGACGTTATTGTTATCTAATACACGCGATACTCTGTGCGGTCCAGAGTATTGGGTGTCGAACTTGCCCTTGATGGGTTCTCGGAGGAGGTATACCAGATCGCCTTCCGAGAATTCCTGGGTGTGCAGTTTACGGTCGTAATACCGTTTTGACTTCTGCTTTGCAAGGTTTAGATTAGCGGCTGCTATCGCTCTGGATTCGGTGAGTTTATTTTCGAGTTGTTTGTAATACGCTGAGTAAGTTTCATCCTCCACAGGATGATCGTAAGTGAATGCTGACGGTACTCTGGCTTTTGTGCCGAAGATTAGTTCATGTGGAGTGTAAAGAGTACCCTCGTGAATGCTGGTATTGTAGCTGAACATTGCGCATTGAAGCCAATTGTTCCAGTCGTTTTTACTATTAATATATTGTTTCAGATACTCTGTCAGAACGTGGTGTGACCGTTCCAACGAACCGTTCGTCTGGGGATGGAAAGCAGTGGTTTTAGTATGTTGAATTCGGAATCTCCGGGTCACAGCTCGCATAAGAGCGTTGATGAAATTTGTGCCTTGGTCTGTGAGTATGGCTTTGGGTGAGCCGAATCTGCAGATGAGATTGTCCACCAATGCGTCGGCTGTTTCTACTGCCGAGGCGGTTTTGAGGGGGGCTGCGATGGAGTATTTAGTAAGGAGATCCTGCATCGTGAGGATATACTGGTAACCTGTAGGAGTAGTAGGGAGAGGACCGACGACGTCGATTGCGACCTTATCGAATGCCGATCCCGGTGTGTCGGTTAATACCATCGGATTCCTAGTTTTTACTCGCGTTAGCTTTTTGGATTGACACTCTGCGCATGTCGTAACGAAAGTTGTGATATCCGCTTTCATATGCGGCCAAAAGTATTTTTCTCGGATTCTACGGTACGTTTTAGTGACACCCTTGTGTCCGGCGTAGGCTGATGTATGGTTTTCTGAAATGATATTCTGTCTGATGTCTTCCGAAGGAATTATAATTTCATTCGTACAAATAGTTAGTCTTACGTTTGTCTCGTCGAGTAGTTCTAATATCGCGTCGCGTATTACCGTCCAAGGTATATCATCGATTGAAGTTTTTGAAATTGTAATAGTCGGTAGATTAAGTTCGATTACCGCGTCGCGTAATGCTCGCAACGATTCGATTGTGTCTTCTAGAGTTGCGGTATGATTCTGAGTTTGTTTTACTGGAAGTTGAATGAGAGTGAATTTGCCTGTTTGCACTTTGGCTCTGCCGATTGTCGCGTTCGTCAGTCTCGGTAGTCGGTTGTTATCACGGAGGTCAATCGCGCCTTTATCTAGCGGTTCGCTAGCGAGGGACATGAAACAAGCTAAGTTGTCATTTCTCATCACTAGTCTATCCCGAGTATACCGCACATGGGCTGGGGATACCGGTGGGCTAGATAAGTCAATCTCTTCCTCGACGTCGACCGATGTAGGAGACGATGTTGACGGTTGCTGGGAATAGAAGAGTTGTGGGGATGCAGTGGAATCGGAGGTGAGTGGGAATATGGCAGTTTGCACAGGATTGCGAGATAGAGCGTCGGCATTGGTATTGGACTTACCTGCTTTGTATAGGATTTTGTACTCATACTCTGCTAGTTTCAGTCGCCAGCGGAGGAGTCGCGAAGATGGATCTTTCACAGAGTTCATCCATACTAGCGGCTGATGATCCGTGATAAGATTGAATTGTTTCCCGTAAATATAAGAACGAAAGTGTTGTACCGCGTAAATAATTGCTAAACATTCTTTCTCTATTGTCGCGTAATTTAGCTCTGCTCCATGCAACAGACGTGACGCGTAGGCTATTGGTCGGTCTTTACCAATCTCGCCCTGACTTAGTATAGCTCCGATCGCGTAATTGGACGCGTCGGTTGTGATATGGAATGGTTTGCTGAAGTCTGGATAACTGAGAACTGGCTCAGTGCACAATGCCAAGCGTAGTGTTTCGAATGATTTATCCTGTGGTGGATTCCACTCGAATTTTGCATCCTTGCGTAATAGTAGTGTTAAGGGTTTTGAGATGTGCGAAAATTTTTCGATGAATCGACGATAGTAACCCGCGAGACCGAGGAATTCTCGGACTTGCTTTGCATTTTTGGGTCTGGGAAACTCCTTGACGGCTGCAATTTTGCTTGGACAAGGTTTGACACCCTCGTCGCTGATAACGTGACCTAAGTACGCGACTTCTCGTCGCAGAAACGTACATTTCGATGGCTGTAGTTTTAGGTTTGCTTTACGGAGGCGTTTTGCTAGTTTGTTAAATTTTGACAAATGCTCTGATAGTGACGATGCATAGATGACGATGTCATCCAGGTAGACAAACATCTCTGTTCCCTGCAAGCCAGACAGTACTGAATCCATGAGCCGCTGGAAGGTTGCTGGCGCGTTTCTCAACCCGAATGGCATGCGGTTGTACTCGTAATGACCATACGGGGTGGAAAACGCCGTTTTCCTAGCGTCTTCGCTGCTCATCCCGATCTGATGGAAGCCGGAAGCCAAGTCGAAGGTGGAGAAGTATTTGGCTGACCCTAGCTGGTCCAAAATCTCCACGATGCTCGGCAACGGGTACGCATCAGGCTCGGTCTTTTCGTTGAGCTGTCGAAAGTCTATCACCATTCTCCACCTTTTGTTCCCGGCCTCGTCCGGCTTTTTGGGAACAATCCACAAGGGGGAGTTGTAGGGAGATGTCGAGGGACTTACTATGTCGCTGCTCAACAACTCTTTCATCTGATTGTTGATTTCCTCCTTGTGAATTGGTGGATATCGATACTGTTTGACATGGATTGGCTTATCGTCTGTTGTGGGAATTGAGTGTTCTACGATGTTTGTTTTACATAATTTTTCACCCGGGAGATGAAAGATATCGCCATTCTCTTCGATTATCTTTTTGACATGATCGCGTTCCTCCCGGTTTAAATGATCGAGGTTTATAATATTCTCGATTTCGATTTCGCGCTCCTGATGTGAGCGGGGATTTTGAATTTGAAATACGTGATTTGAATTTTTCCCTTTCGGTCTATCACTGAGATTGGCGATTTCTTGGACCTTTACAGTAGGAACGTCGAAGGAAATAGAACTATCCGTTGTATTTACGACGCGTACGTATGCTTTGCCGTTGACTGATTTTACTAGGGCGTCGAACACAAGCACGCCCGGTGCTATATCCTGCCGAGGGAGGTAACCGATTTCTGGCCCGGTGGTCATTATCTGAATAACCCTGGCTGTTCGGCCCTCGACGGTGCGCCTCTTGTGTTCGCGTCCCTCGGGTGCGACGGCAGATTCAGTGGATACAGAGATGTCTGTTCTCCCGGACGATTTCGTCATCGTCGGTTTGGGAGAACTACGAGAATTAGAAGAATTAGAAGAACTAGAAGTTGGGGACGATCGCGTCGTCGCCGATTTAGTAGGTTTTGAGCTTGCTTCGCTCGAATTAGTAGGATTTGGGGAGTTAGTAGGTATGCTTTGTTTCGAGGATTTAGGATTTCCGGTGCGATTCCGCTTATTATGCGGGGAGTTCGCGAAAGGAATCTCTATCCCTTTCCAAAGAATTCTCTTTTTCAGAAAAGAGATCTCCGCTCCTTCTTCGAGGAAGTGGGCACCGAGGATTCCATCTGTAAGGATGGGGAAGTCGGAGGGAACTACATGGAACCTTATTATGGTACCATATAGCGGGATTCCGACAGAACCCAAGGTAGAGACCGCTTCCGCTGTAATACCGTACAGCTGGAGCACTTCGTCGTTGGTTATACGATATCGTGGATGTAGCGCAGATTTCTTGATCAAATTCGGCTCCGATCCCGTATCGATCATTAGCGTAGTTTTATTGAGGAGTGCTGCTGACTCTACTTCGATGTGTGGGGCTCTTCCCTTCCGATCTAGTTCGCATTTGGCGATGCGGCCTTTTCCTGCTGATTCACGCTGATTTTCCGAACCGACCTTGGCGAAGCCTCCCGCCTTCGGTCCGGGTTGGGCGGGAGGGCGTTTGCGTTTCCCTGATTCTGTTTGTTATTAAACTCCCGTTTACGGCATTCATGAATGTCGTGCCCTGGGTTCTTGCAGTAATTGCAGGTTTTTGTGACTCTGCTTGGGCTTGCGGATCTTCGAGGGGGTTCTACCACGTCGCGATACGAACGATTATCGCGGTACGTCTCTCGCGGTGGTGCGCGTTGATCGCGATATGTTGCGCGAGGCGGTGTACGCTGATCGCGATACGATTCGCGATATGGTTCGCGATATCGATTGGACGTTGGGATCGGCGACGGTTCTCGCCAATCTGAACGCGGTTGGAAATTTTGGTAATAGGGTTTCCGCTCCGGTGTCGGATCCCGAAATTGTACGTGTTTGGACTCCGGTACGCGACCGTAACGAAGGTTGTCGCGCTCCAGTTCTTTGTGTATCTCTATGGACTCGTTGAATATCGTAGACAACGGGCTTCTGTGCAAATGGCGAAGTTCTGTTCGGATCTGAGGAGTAACGCCGCGTATAAAACATTCTACTGTGAGATCATCGACTTCCCCGATAGAGCTAGCATTACAGTCGATGATCGCGTTCCTAATATCTTTGACGCGCGTTATAAAATCTAGTATGTGTTCGTCTTTGCGCATAAATATATTTGCCATATCACCTCGGTAGTGATCTACGGTCTTTTGTGGTCCAAATATTCTCTTTAGTCGGTTACAGAGATCTGTGATGCTGACGTAGCGTTCGTCTTCTGTAGCGGTTGCCGCGCGTCCGCTCAGACGCGTGGAGATGAGGCGTGTAAGCGAGCCTTCAGCACTAGGAGGTAGTAGGTCACGAGCGCGGGTGCACGCGCGTGTAAAGGTAAGAACTGACGGTTGAGAACCGTTGAATGAAGGGATCAAAGCCAACGCTTCTTTAAGTGTAAAGGAATCAGTGGGTGTGTCGTCTGACATACGACGTGTTTTTCGATCTCTTCTAAGAGCGTCGATCTCCGCCAGCGCAGCGTCGCGCTCCTGCCGTAAAGTGGTACAGTCGTGCTCTGTACCCGCTGCATCGCTATTATCCGCGAACTTTTTGGATCTTGTGTCCATTTTTGGAAGTGAAATTGAAACAATGTATGTGGCTGAATTATAATTTATTGATGTTGAAATTGGAAGATACACCAATCGGCAATTTCTTTTGGTAAGTACGGTAGATCCTCTTTTGAAAAGTCACGAATGAAGGACAGTAACACCTTCCTTGGAATTTCGCGGTGGTGCCGCACCTTAAGCGCCGTATTTGTGTCGACGATCTCTATTGGCGGCGGGGGAATTAGAATATCGACCGTTTCGTCGTCAGAGTCGCCGATGGTGATCGTCTCGATGTTTCGCTCGGCTCCTGCGCTTTCGCAAGGTTTCAGGATTTCCGGCGCAGGCTGCTGCGCTTGGATTTCCTTCAACTCCCGCTGAATAGCTGCAAGCCTCCTCACTTGCACCTTTCTACCACCACGGCGTCCTCGTTTCCGATTCTGGTCGGGTTGAGATTGGTTATGGTATGTATAAATAAAAAAAAATTTTTGGAAAGTAGCTCTAGACACTCACCTTCTTGACTCTGTGCAAGACATCCGGATCAGTCGCAAGGTAACTGCGAGATTCCATCAGATCAAGAACAGTAGCACTAGCGTCAGCGCTTGCGTCAATAAGCAAATGCAAGAACTGGAAATGTGGAAAGGAGATGGTAAGGATCACCAATGTTTGATCTAACCAAATAATTCGCGAAAGTGAACAGCTATCCCACCGCTGTCACCAATTGTTACGTCCCGGATCGCGCTGTTATGGCGAACGCGAGACAGAGCACAATAAAATACCGTTCTTTACGTCCACGCAGCACGTACGTCTGCGTCTAACGGGGACTTTCGCTAATTTGATAGATCGTAAATTGTTACTCACCGAATGCTCCTTGTTGGTTGACGACGACGTTGTAGTTGGTTGTCGTATGAACACGCACTTTCAATGTAAAATGAATATAATATAACGTCTTAATACTCTTTACGATTTATGGGAATAGGAATATGTAACACTGAATTGATAATTAAATATAATATATTATAAGGTATACAAATATGCTAGCACTAGAACTAGAAGACTTAGAAATAGTAACGCTGGATATAGAATAACTAGAAATAGAAACACTTGAGATAGTAACGCTTGAGATAGTAACGCGATGTGTACTCCGGGAGTTCCGGAGTGGGACTGACGTACTCTGGGAAGTCCAGAGGAAGACTGACGCTGAGGCTGGGCGCTTGCTTGTTTTATAGTAGTGGAGTGTACAGTAGTGTGTGTTGGTGAATGGAGATTAGATATGAGGAGCGTGAGACCGAGGTAGATTAGGTAGGCGGATGCTTGGGAGATAGGAGAGGAATTCGTATGTTACTGGATCTGGTGTTTATGAGATAAGATAAGGAGTTGGTGTCGAGGAGGATGTTTATAAGATAAGAGAAGAATTCGTATGTTACTGGATCTGGTGTATATGTGATAAGATAAGGAGTTGGAGTCGAGGAGGATGTTTATAAGATTAGATATAAGAGAAGTGTGATGTGATGTCGGAGGAATGTGTTTATAGATAAGAGTTGGTCGTGAGAGCGGATGTCGATAGTCGACGTTTAGTCTGGAGATATTGAAGGAATGTGTTTATAGATAAGAGTTGATCGTGAGAGCGGATGTCGGTAATAGGATATGGTAGTGGCTTAGTATCTATGTTATGGTTAATTCGGTCTTAAGATTATTGGTTACGTGCTTACTTGCTATCTTAGTATACTAGAAGGTTCTACGCTATCTTACATTCTAATAGCGTTCGTTCCTTCTCACTCTCACTGTCGCAGGCGAGTGTCTATGTCAAACGTCGCTAGACGTAACAGTGGAGTGCTGAAAACACCAGAAAACGTGTTTTTCGCATTCAAAAGCACGAAAACAGCGATTTCGGTGATTCTGCACACTTGTAACAGCAGAATCGTGAAGATTATCACTGAAAGTGCATATCTCAGCTGGAAACAACAACGATACCGAAGATATCGTAGTTTCCGCATATCAAACGCACTGTGGAGTGCTGAAAACACCAGAAAACGTGTTTTTCGCATTCAAAAGCACGAAAACAGCGATTTCGGTGATTCTGCACACTTGTAACAGCAGAATCGTAAAGATTATCACTGAAAGTGCATATCTCAGCTGGAAACAACAACGATACCGAAGATATCGTAGTTTCCGCATATCAAACGCACTGTGGAGTGCTGAAAACACCAGAAAACGTGTTTTTCGCATTCAAAAGCACGAAAACAGCGATTTCGGTGATTCTGCACACTTGTAACAGCAGAATCGTGAAGATTATCACTGAAAGTGCATATCTCAGCTGGAAACAACAACGATACCGAAGATATCGTAGTTTCCGCATATCAGACGCACTGTGGAGTGCTAAAAACACCAGAAACGTGTTTTTCGCATTCAAAAGCACGAAAACAGCGATTTCGGTGATTCTGCACACTTGTAACGGCAGAATCGTGAAGATTATCACTGAAAGTGCATATCTCAGCTGGAAACAACAACGATACCGAAGATATCGTAGTTTCCGCATATCAAACGCACTGTGGAGTGCTGAAAACACCAGAAAACGTGTTTTTCGCATTCAAAAGCACGAAAACAGCGATTTCGGTGATTCTGCACACTTGTAACAGCAGAATCGTGAAGATTATCACTGAAAGTGCATATCTCAGCTGGAAACAACAACCATACCGAAGATATCGTAGTTTCCGCATATCAGACGCACTGTGGAGTGCTAAAAACACCAGAAACGTGTTTTTCGCATTCAAAAGCACGAAAACAGCGATTTCGGTGATTCTGCACACTTGTAACGGCAGAATCGTGAAGATTATCACTGAAAGTGCATATCTCAGCTGGAAACAACAACGATACCGAAGATATCGTAGTTTCCGCATATCAAACGCACTGTGGAGTGCTGAAAACACCAGAAAACGTGTTTTTCGCATTCAAAAGCACGAAAACAGCGATTTCGGTGATTCTGCACACTTGTAACAGCAGAATCATGAAGATTATCACTGAAAATGCATATCTCAGCTGGAAACAACAACGATACCGAAGATATCGTAGTTTCCGCATATCAAACGCACTGTGGAGTGCTGAAAACACCAGAAAACGTGTTTTTCGCATTCAAAAGCACGAAAACAGCGATTTCGGTGATTCTGCACACTTGTAACAGCAGAATCGTGAAGATTATCACTGAAAGTGCATATCTCAGCTGGAAACAACAACGATACCGAAGATATCGTAGTTTCCGCATATCAAACGCACTGTGGAGTGCTGAAAACACCAGAAAACGTGTTTTTCGCATTCAAAAGCACGAAAACAGCGATTTCGGTGATTCTGCACACTTGTAACAGCAGAATCGTGAAGATTATCACTGAAAGTGCATTTCTCAGCTGGAAACAACAACGATACCGAAGATATGGCAGTTTCCGCATATCAAACGCACTGTGGAGTGTTGAAAACACCAGAAAACGTGTTTTTCGCATTCAAAAGCACGAAAACAGCGATTTCGGTGATTCTGCACACTTGTAACAGCAGAATCATGAAGATTATCACTGAAAATGCATGTCTCAGCTGGAAACAACAACGATACCGAAGATATTGTAGTTTCCGCATATCAAACGCACTGTGGAGTGCTGAAAACACCAGAAAACGTGTTTTTCGCATACAAAAGCACGAAAACAGCGATTTCGGTGATTCTGCACACTTGTAACAGCAGAATCATGAAGATTATCACTGAAGATGCATATCTCAGCTGGAAACAACAACGATACCGAAGATATCGTAGTTTCCGCATATCAAACGCACTGTGGAGTGCTGAAAACACCAGAAAACGTGTTTTTCGCATTCAAAAGCACGAAAACAGCGATTTCGATGATTCTGCACACTTGTAACAGCAGAATCGTGAAGATTATCACTGAAAGTGCATATCTCAGCTGGAAACAACAACGATACCGAAGATATCGTAGTTTCCGCATATCAAACGCACTGTGGAGTGCTGAAAACACCAGAAAACGTGTTTTTCGCATTCAAAAGCACGAAAACAGCGATTTCGGTGATTCTGCACACTTGTAACAGCAGAATCGTGAAGATTATCACTGAAAGTGCATATCTCAGCTGGAAACAACAACGATACCGAAGATATCGTAGTTTTCGCATATCAAACGCACTGTGGAGTGCTGAAAACACCAGAAAACGTGTTTTTCGCATTCAAAAGCACGAAAACAGCGATTTCGGTGATTCTGCACACTTGTAACAGCAGAATCGTGAAGATTATCACTGAAAGTGCATATCTCAGCTGGAAACAACAACGATACCGAAGATATCGTAGTTTCCGCTGTTACGTCTAGCGACGTTTGACATAGACACTCGCCTGCGACAGTGAGAGTGAGAAGGAACGAACGCTATTAGAATGTAAGATAGCGTAGAACCTTCTAGTATATTAAGATAGCAAGTAAGCACGTAACCAATAATCTTAAGACCGAATTAACCATAACATAGATACTAAGCCACTACCATATCCTATTACCGACATCCGCTCTCACGACATATTCTTATCTATAAACACATTCCTTCAATATCTCCAGACTAAACCTCGACTCTTATCTATAAACACATTCCTCCGACATCACATCACACTTCTCCTATATCTAATCTTATAAACATCCTCCTCGACTCCAACTCCTTATCTTATCACATATACACCAGATCCAGTAACATACGAATTCTTCTCTTATCTTATAAACATCCACCTCGACTCCAACTCCTTATCTTATCTCATAAACACCAGATCCAGTAACATACGAATTCCTCTCCTATCTTCCAAACATCCGCCTACCTAATCTACCCCGGTCTCACGCTCCTCATATCTAATCTCCATTCACCAACACACACTACTGTACACTCCACCGCTATAAAACAAGCAAGCGCCCAGCCTCAGAGTCAGTCTTCCTCTGGACTTCCCAGAGTACGTCAGTCCCACTCCGGAACTCCCGGAGTACACATCGCGTTACTATCTCAAGCGTTACTATCTCAAGTGTTTCTATTTCTAGTTATTCTATATCCAGCGTTACTATTTCTAAGTCTTCTAGTTCTAGTGCTAACATATTTGTATACCTTATAATATATTATATTTAATTATCAATTCAGTGTTACATATTCCTATTCCCATAAATCGTAAAGAGTATTAAGACGTTATATTATATTCATTTTACATTGAAAGTGCGTGTTCATACGACAACCAACTACAACGTCGTCGTCAACCAACAAGGAGCATTCGGTGAGTAACAATTTACGATCTATCAAATTAGCGAAAGTCCCCGTTAGACGCAGACGTACGTGCTGCGTGGACGTAAAGAACGGTATTTTATTGTGCTCTGTCTCGCGTTCGCCATAACAGCGCGATCCGGGACGTAACAATTGGTGACAGCGGTGGGATAGCTGTTCACTTTCGCGAATTATTTGGTTAGATCAAACATTGGTGATCCTTACCATCTCCTTTCCACATTTCCAGTTCTTGCATTTGCTTATTGACGCAAGCGCTGACGCTAGTGCTACTGTTCTTGATCTGATGGAATCTCGCAGTTACCTTGCGACTGATCCGGATGTCTTGCACAGAGTCAAGAAGGTGAGTGTCTAGAGCTACTTTCCAAAAATTTTTTTTTATTTATACATACCATAACCAATCTCAACCCGACCAGAATCGGAAACGAGGACGCCGTGGTGGTAGAAAGGTGCAAGTGAGGAGGCTTGCAGCTATTCAGCGGGAGTTGAAGGAAATCCAAGCGCAGCAGCCTGCGCCGGAAATCCTGAAACCTTGCGAAAGCGCAGGAGCCGAGCGAAACATCGAGACGATCACCATCGGCGACTCTGACGACGAAACGGTCGATATTCTAATTCCCCCGCCGCCAATAGAGATCGTCGACACAAATACGGCGCTTAAGGTGCGGCACCACCGCGAAATTCCAAGGAAGGTGTTACTGTCCTTCATTCGTGACTTTTCAAAAGAGGATCTACCGTACTTACCAAAAGAAATTGCCGATTGGTGTATCTTCCAATTTCAACATCAATAAATTATAATTCAGCCACATACATTGTTTCAATTTCACTTCCAAAAATGGACACAAGATCCAAAAAGTTCGCGGATAATAGCGATGCAGCGGGTACAGAGCACGACTGTACCACTTTACGGCAGGAGCGCGACGCTGCGCTGGCGGAGATCGACGCTCTTAGAAGAGATCGAAAAACACGTCGTATGTCAGACGACACACCCACTGATTCCTTTACACTTAAAGAAGCGTTGGCTTTGATCCCTTCATTCAACGGTTCTCAACCGTCAGTTCTTACCTTTACACGCGCGTGCACCCGCGCTCGTGACCTACTACCTCCTAGTGCTGAAGGCTCGCTTACACGCCTCATCTCCACGCGTCTGAGCGGACGCGCGGCAACCGCTACAGAAGACGAACGCTACGTCAGCATCACAGATCTCTGTAACCGACTAAAGAGAATATTTGGACCACAAAAGACCGTAGATCACTACCGAGGTGATATGGCAAATATATTTATGCGCAAAGACGAACACATACTAGATTTTATAACGCGCGTCAAAGATATTAGGAACGCGATCATCGACTGTAATGCTAGCTCTATCGGGGAAGTCGATGATCTCACAGTAGAATGTTTTATACGCGGCGTTACTCCTCAGATCCGAACAGAACTTCGCCATTTGCACAGAAGCCCGTTGTCTACGATATTCAACGAGTCCATAGAGATACACAAAGAACTGGAGCGCGACAACCTTCGTTACGGTCGCGTACCGGAGTCCAAACACGTACAATTTCGGGATCCGACACCGGAGCGGAAACCCTATTACCAAAATTTCCAACCGCGTTCAGATTGGCGAGAACCGTCGCCGATCCCAACGTCCAATCGATATCGCGAACCATATCGCGAATCGTATCGCGATCAGCGTACACCGCCTCGCGCAACATATCGCGATCAACGCGCACCACCGCGAGAGACGTACCGCGATAATCGTTCGTATCGCGACGTGGTAGAACCCCCTCGAAGATCCGCAAGCCCAAGCAGAGTCACAAAAACCTGCAATTACTGCAAGAACCCAGGGCACGACATTCATGAATGCCGTAAACGGGAGTTTAATAACAAACAGAATCAGGGAAACGCAAACGCCCTCCCGCCCAACCCGGACCGAAGGCGGGAGGCTTCGCCAAGGTCGGTTCGGAAAATCAGCGTGAATCAGCAGGAAAAGGCCGCATCGCCAAATGCGAACTAGATCGGAAGGGAAGAGCCCCACACATCGAAGTAGAGTCAGCAGCACTCCTCAATAAAACTACGCTAATGATCGATACGGGATCGGAGCCGAATTTGATCAAGAAATCTGCGCTACATCCACGATATCGTATAACCAACGACGAAGTGCTCCAGCTGTACGGTATTACAGCGGAAGCGGTCTCTACCTTGGGTTCTGTCGGAATCCCGCTATATGGTACCATAATAAGGTTCCATGTAGTTCCCTCCGACTTCCCCATCCTTACAGATGGAATCCTCGGTGCCCACTTCCTCGAAGAAGGAGCGGAGATCTCTTTTCTGAAAAAGAGAATTCTTTGGAAAGGGATAGAGATTCCTTTCGCGAACTCCCCGCATAATAAGCGGAATCGCACCGGAAATCCTAAATCCTCGAAACAAAGCATACCTACTAACTCCCCAAATCCTACTAATTCGAGCGAAGCAAGCTCAAAACCTACTAAATCGGCGACGACGCGATCGTCCCCAACTTCTAGTTCTTCTAATTCTTCTAATTCTCGTAGTTCTCCCAAACCGACGATGACGAAATCGTCCGGGAGAACAGACATCTCTGTATCCACTGAATCTGCCGTCGCACCCGAGGGACGCGAACACAAGAGGCGCACCGTCGAGGGCCGAACAGCCAGGGTTATTCAGATAATGACCACCGGGCCAGAAATCGGTTACCTCCCTCGGCAGGATATAGCACCGGGCGTGCTTGTGTTCGACGCCCTAGTAAAATCAGTCAACGGCAAAGCATACGTACGCGTCGTAAATACAACGGATAGTTCTATTTCCTTCGACGTTCCTACTGTAAAGGTCCAAGAAATCGCCAATCTCAGTGATAGACCGAAAGGGAAAAATTCAAATCACGTATTTCAAATTCAAAATCCCCGCTCACATCAGGAGCGCGAAATCGAAATCGAGAATATTATAAACCTCGATCATTTAAACCGGGAGGAACGCGATCATGTCAAAAAGATAATCGAAGAGAATGGCGATATCTTTCATCTCCCGGGTGAAAAATTATGTAAAACAAACATCGTAGAACACTCAATTCCCACAACAGACGATAAGCCAATCCATGTCAAACAGTATCGATATCCACCAATTCACAAGGAGGAAATCAACAATCAGATGAAAGAGTTGTTGAGCAGCGACATAGTAAGTCCCTCGACATCTCCCTACAACTCCCCCTTGTGGATTGTTCCCAAAAAGCCGGACGAGGCCGGGAACAAAAGGTGGAGAATGGTGATAGACTTTCGACAGCTCAACGAAAAGACCGAGCCTGATGCGTACCCGTTGCCGAGCATCGTGGAGATTTTGGACCAGCTAGGGTCAGCCAAATACTTCTCCACCTTCGACTTGGCTTCCGGCTTCCATCAGATCGGGATGAGCAGCGAAGACGCTAGGAAAACGGCGTTTTCCACCCCGTATGGTCATTACGAGTACAACCGCATGCCATTCGGGTTGAGAAACGCGCCAGCAACCTTCCAGCGGCTCATGGATTCAGTACTGTCTGGCTTGCAGGGAACAGAGATGTTTGTCTACCTGGATGACATCGTCATCTATGCATCGTCACTATCAGAGCATTTGTCAAAATTTAACAAACTAGCAAAACGCCTCCGTAAAGCAAACCTAAAACTACAGCCATCGAAATGTACGTTTCTGCGACGAGAAGTCGCGTACTTAGGTCACGTTATCAGCGACGAGGGTGTCAAACCTTGTCCAAGCAAAATTGCAGCCGTCAAGGAGTTTCCCAGACCCAAAAATGCAAAGCAAGTCCGAGAATTCCTCGGTCTCGCGGGTTACTATCGTCGATTTATCAAAAAATTTTCGCACATCTCAAAACCCTTAACACTACTATTACGCAAGGATGCAAAATTCGAGTGGAATCCACCACAGGATAAATCATTCGAAACACTACGCTTGGCATTGTGCACTGAGCCAGTTCTCAGTTACCCAGACTTCAGCAAACCATTCCATATCACAACCGACGCGTCCAATTACGCGATCGGAGCTATACTAAGTCAGGGCGAGATTGGTAAAGACCGACCAATAGCCTACGCGTCACGTCTGTTGCATGGAGCAGAGCTAAATTACGCGACAATAGAGAAAGAATGTTTAGCAATTATTTACGCGGTACAACACTTTCGTTCTTATATTTACGGGAAACAATTCAATCTTATCACGGATCATCAGCCGCTAGTATGGATGAACTCTGTGAAAGATCCATCTTCGCGACTCCTCCGCTGGCGATTGAAACTAGCAGAGTATGAGTACAAAATCCTATACAAAGCAGGTAAGTCCAATACCAATGCCGACGCTCTATCTCGCAATCCTGTGCAAACTGCCATATTCCCACTCACCTCCGATTCCACTGCATCCCCTCAACTCTTCTATTCCCAGCAACCGTCAACATCGTCTCCTACATCGGTCGACGTCGAGGAAGAGATTGACTTATCTAGCCCACCGGTATCCCCAGCCCATGTGCGGTATACTCGGGATAGACTAGTGATGAGAAATGACAACTTAGCTTGTTTCATGTCCCTCGCTAGCGAACCGCTAGATAAAGGCGCGATTGACCTCCGTGATAACAACCGACTACCGAGACTGACGAACGCGACAATCGGCAGAGCCAAAGTGCAAACAGGCAAATTCACTCTCATTCAACTTCCAGTAAAACAAACTCAGAATCATACCGCAACTCTAGAAGACATAATCGAATCGTTGCGAGCATTACGCGACGCGGTAATCGAACTTAATCTACCGACTATTACAATTTCAAAAACTTCAATCGATAATATACCTTGGACGGTAATACGCGACGCGATATTAGAACTACTCGACGAGACAAACGTAAGATTAACTATTTGTACGAATGAAATTATAATTCCTTCGGAAGACATCAGACAGAATATCATTTCAGAAAACCATACATCAGCCTACGCCGGACACAAGGGTGTCACTAAAACGTACCGTAGAATCCGAGAAAAATACTTTTGGCCGCATATGAAAGCGGATATCACAACTTTCGTTACGACATGCGCAGAGTGTCAATCCAAAAAGCTAACGCGAGTAAAAACTAGGAATCCGATGGTATTAACCGACACACCGGGATCGGCATTCGATAAGGTCGCAATCGACGTCGTCGGTCCTCTCCCTACTACTCCTACAGGTTACCAGTATATCCTCACGATGCAGGATCTCCTTACTAAATACTCCATCGCAGCCCCCCTCAAAACCGCCTCGGCAGTAGAAACAGCCGACGCATTGGTGGACAATCTCATCTGCAGATTCGGCTCACCCAAAGCCATACTCACAGACCAAGGCACAAATTTCATCAACGCTCTTATGCGAGCTGTGACCCGGAGATTCCGAATTCAACATACTAAAACCACTGCTTTCCATCCCCAGACGAACGGTTCGTTGGAACGGTCACACCACGTTCTGACAGAGTATCTGAAACAATATATTAATAGTAAAAACGACTGGAACAATTGGCTTCAATGCGCAATGTTCAGCTACAATACCAGCATTCACGAGGGTACTCTTTACACTCCACATGAACTAATCTTCGGCACAAAAGCCAGAGTACCGTCAGCATTCACTTACGATCATCCTGTGGAGGATGAAACTTACTCAGCGTATTACAAACAACTCGAAAATAAACTCACCGAATCCAGAGCGATAGCAGCCGCTAATCTAAACCTTGCAAAGCAGAAGTCAAAACGGTATTACGACCGTAAACTGCACACCCAGGAATTCTCGGAAGGCGATCTGGTATACCTCCTCCGAGAACCCATCAAGGGCAAGTTCGACACCCAATACTCTGGACCGCACAGAGTATCGCGTGTATTAGATAACAATAACGTCCGTCTGACACTTGATACTGGCCGAGAGCGAACGGTCCACAAAAATAAGCTAAAGATAGCCAAAACACCCACTCCTTCAATGTCACCCTCACCCCATTCATGACTAGCATATAAGGGCGAGAGAAGAGCAAAAGAACACAGTCATCAACGAACCACCAACATGTACTTCGCAGCAACAGTGCTACTCATCTCAGCATCCTCAGCCGCAGGTCTCATAGGATACGACTGCAGCGGCCCGACACTCAATCTCACCACATACTCAATCACCGATCCGATACGATGCGGAACTAACTCTCAGAAACCAACGCTCACAAACAAGCAGATCCAACTTCTCCAGCTATCGGAATTCCACACGACACCAGTTATACAGTGCCAAGTGGAGATCGATAGGACAATCTACCACTGCGGCATGTACTCTCATGTCTCAGCAGTAGAGAACGGGAGACAAATATATCTCCTGAATACACCTAGGGATATGTGCCACATGCTCCACAGCACGGGCACCCTGTTCATCACGCCAGCTTCGCAACTCACCGGCATCTTACCAAATTCAACAGCAACGCGGAGCCTAACACTATCAGGCAAGTTAACCAACGACGGGACGTGTCATGGATCCACTTACAGCGACCCTTTCGGCACTTGGTCCGATGTCGTCGTCCAAGCTGTAATCAGAATAAAGATTACGGACTACGCCGCGTCAATCCAACTGTCATCCAACGAGATCTTGTTACACTCTGGACAACGATGCCCCGTACAACGAGGATCCTGCCTAGACTCTGAAAACGGATACTCCTTCTGGCAGTCTTCCCCGGTAGATAGCTGCAACTTCGAACAGTACGACGTGCTATACTCAGGGCAAGCCACTATCCTCCGTCAAGACAAAGGACTCACACTGTACTCGGTGACGTCACGCGACACCACATTCGCGCTAGCACGCACCACAGAATCCAAAATCTGCGGTTACGCGCTAATTCACACTGAGCATCCCAAGCTGTTCATTTTAGAGGCAGTCGCCGGAGAACAACCTAAAACACGAAAACCCATAGCAGTCAATAACTTGGACATATTCACGTATGTAAATTCGAAATTCATTTACGTAGAGAAGCATTTCAAGACACAACTGACGCAACTCTACGAGGACGTCGTGACACAACGGTGCGCCCTAGAGAAGCAAATTCTCCATAACGCGCTCACCCTTATCCACATCGCACCCGCAGAGGTTGCTTCCATGATCACCAGAGAGCAAGGCTACATGGCTATTCCAACTGGCGAGACGATACATATCATCAAATGTATCCCCGTCATATGCCAACTGCGTCAAACCACGCGCTGCTATGACGAGCTTCCTGTAACGTATAAGAACACTTCGTTATTTCTAACGCCGATCCATAGGATACTTACCACCACTGGAACCAGCAGAGAATGCAGCGACATCCTGCCCAGCATGTATAAGATCCATGGACAATGGTACAAGCTGTCTCCTAAACCTATAGAGACCTTACCACCAACACAGCTAAAATCACTAGCTCAGTCATCGTGGAAGTATATCGATCCACACAACCTAGCAGATGGAGGCATCTATTCACATGACGACATCCAAAAACTCAAGGATAGGATCATGTTTCCGATAGAGCGGCCGACCATCATCAACACGCTAGCTCAAGGCGCAACAGGACGAGATTACAACGCCCAGGGGGTTAACCTATATAACCTTCTGGATGACAAAGCCCTGGACCACATAGCCGCCTCCACAGCCAAGCGGATCTGGTCAGGATTCGTCACTTTCGGCTCCTTCACCGCAGGACTCATCGGAGTATATCTCGCTGTCCGCGCAGTCAAGGCGGCCATCAGCGTGGTCATAAATGGCATCGCGCTGCACTCCATATACGGCTGGAGCATTCAGCTACTCGGCGCCATATGGAGCTCCGCCACCCACTTCCTCTTGTTCCTCGACCAGCGAAGGACGAAGGAAGCAAACCCCGTGGAAGGCCAGGAAACCGGCAGTGCCCCGATCGAGGACACCGCATCCCTGGATCCCAAACCCAACCCCGGCAAGGACGAAGATACGACCCTTGCGCCCCACAGAGTTAACAAACTCTATCCCCAGTGTCACCTCTCGAATTCCTACGAACATTAAGAAAATTCTCTTCAAGAATTTTCTCCCCAGGGGGGGAGGTGTTACGTCTAGCGACGTTTGACATAGACACTCGCCTGCGACAGTGAGAGTGAGAAGGAACGAACGCTATTAGAATGTAAGATAGCGTAGAACCTTCTAGTATATTAAGATAGCAAGTAAGCACGTAACCAATAATCTTAAGACCGAATTAACCATAACATAGATACTAAGCCACTACCATATCCTATTACCGACATCCGCTCTCACGACATATTCTTATCTATAAACACATTCCTTCAATATCTCCAGACTAAACCTCGACTCTTATCTATAAACACATTCCTCCGACATCACATCACACTTCTCCTATATCTAATCTTATAAACATCCTCCTCGACTCCAACTCCTTATCTTATCACATATACACCAGATCCAGTAACATACGAATTCTTCTCTTATCTTATAAACATCCACCTCGACTCCAACTCCTTATCTTATCTCATAAACACCAGATCCAGTAACATACGAATTCCTCTCCTATCTTCCAAACATCCGCCTACCTAATCTACCCCGGTCTCACGCTCCTCATATCTAATCTCCATTCACCAACACACACTACTGTACACTCCACCGCTATAAAACAAGCAAGCGCCCAGCCTCAGAGTCAGTCTTCCTCTGGACTTCCCAGAGTACGTCAGTCCCACTCCGGAACTCCCGGAGTACACATCGCGTTACTATCTCAAGCGTTACTATCTCAAGTGTTTCTATTTCTAGTTATTCTATATCCAGCGTTACTATTTCTAAGTCTTCTAGTTCTAGTGCTAACATATTTGTATACCTTATAATATATTATATTTAATTATCAATTCAGTGTTACATATTCCTATTCCCATAAATCGTAAAGAGTATTAAGACGTTATATTATATTCATTTTACATTGAAAGTGCGTGTTCATACGACAACCAACTACAACGTCGTCGTCAACCAACAAGGAGCATTCGGTGAGTAACAATTTACGATCTATCAAATTAGCGAAAGTCCCCGTTAGACGCAGACGTACGTGCTGCGTGGACGTAAAGAACGGTATTTTATTGTGCTCTGTCTCGCGTTCGCCATAACAGCGCGATCCGGGACGTAACACCGCATATCAAACGCACTGTGGAGTGCTGAAAACACCAGAAAACGTGTTTTTCGCATTGAATAGCGCGAGAACAGCGATTTCGGTGATTCTGCACACTTGTAACAGCAGAATCGTGAAGATTATCACTGAAAGTGCATATCTCAGCTGGAAACAACAACGATACCGAAGATATCGTAGTTTCCGCATATCAAACGCACTGTGGAGTGCTGAAAACACCAGAAAACGTGTTTTTCGCATTCAAAAGCACGAAAACAGCGATTTCGGTGATTCTGCACACTTGTAACAGCAGAATCGTGAAGATTATCACTGAAAGTGCATATCTCAGCTGGAAACAACAACGATACCGAAGATATCGTAGTTTCCGCATATCAGACGCACTGTGGAGTGCTGAAAACACCAGAAAACGTGTTTTTCGTATTCAAAAGCACGAAAACAGCGATTTCGGTGATTCTGCACACTTGTAACAGCAGAATCGTGAAGATTATCACTGAAAGTGCATATCTCAGCTGGAAACAACAACGATACCGAAGATATCGTAGTTTCCGCATATCAAACGCACTGTGGAGTGCTGAAAACACCAGAAAACGTGTTTTTCGCATTCAAAAGCACGAAAACAGCGATTTCGGTGATTCTGCACACTTGTAACAGCAGAATCATGAAGATTATCACTGAAAATGCATATCTCAGCTGGAAACAACAACGATACCGAAGATATCGTAGTTTCCGCATATCAAACGCACTGTGGAGTGCTGAAAACACCAGAAAACGTGTTTTTCGCATTCAAAAGCACGAAAACAGCGATTTCGGTGATTCTGCACACTTGTAACAGCAGAATCGTGAAGATTATCACTGAAAGTGCATATCTCAGCTGGAAACAACAACGATACCGAAGATATCGTAGTTTCCGCATATCAAACGCACTGTGGAGTGCTGAAAACACCAGAAAACGTGTTTTTCGCATTCAAAAGCACGAAAACAGCGATTTCGGTGATTCTGCACACTTGTAACAGCAGAATCGTGAAGATTATCACTGAAAGTGCATTTCTCAGCTGGAAACAACAACGATACCGAAGATATGGCAGTTTCCGCATATCAAACGCACTGTGGAGTGTTGAAAACACCAGAAAACATGTTTTTCGCATTCAAAAGCACGAAAACAGCGATTTCGGTGATTCTGCACACTTGTAACAGCAGAATCATGAAGATTATCACTGAAAATGCATGTCTCAGCTGGAAACAACAACGATACCGAAGATATCGTAGTTTCCGCATATCAAACGCACTGTGGAGTGCTGAAAACACCAGAAAACGTGTTTTTCGCATACAAAAGCACGAAAACAGCGATTTCGGTGATTCTGCACACTTGTAACAGCAGAATCATGAAGATTATCACTGAAGATGCATATCTCAGCTGGAAACAACAACGATACCGAAGATATCGTAGTTTCCGCATATCAAACGCACTGTGGAGTGCTGAAAACACCAGAAAACGTGTTTTTCGCATTCAAAAGCACGAAAACAGCGATTTCGGTGATTCTGCACACTTGTAACAGCAGAATCGTGAAGATTATCACTGAAAGTGCATATCTCAGCTGGAAACAACAACGATACCGAAGATATCGTAGTTTCCGCATATCAAACGCACTGTGGAGTGCTGAAAACACCAGAAAACGTGTTTTTCGCATTCAAAAGCACGAAAACAGCGATTTCGGTGATTCTGCACACTTGTAACAGCAGAATCGTGAAGATTATCACTGAAAGTGCATATCTCAGCTGGAAACAACAACGATACCGAAGATATCGTAGTTTCCGCATATCAAACGCACTGTGGAGTGCTGAAAACACCAGAAAACGTGTTTTTCGCATTCAAAAGCACGAAAACAGCGATTTCGGTGATTCTGCACACTTGTAACAGCAGAATCGTGAAGATTATCACTGAAAGTGCATATCTCAGCTGGAAACAACAACGATACCGAAGATATCGTAGTTTCCGCATATCAAACGCACTGTGGAGTGCTGAAAACACCAGAAAACGTGTTTTTCGCATTGTTACGTCCCGGATCGCGCAAACAGGCAAAACCAAGATCGAGCACAACAATTTGCTGTTCTTTAAACGTCCACGCAGCGCGTACGTCTGCGTCTGACGGGGTCTCTCGCTAATCCAATTGAATGGTAGTGGTTACTCACCTCAACTCCTGGTTGATCAGCAGACTAAAGTTGAACGTAATAGATATAATTCAGTAGCGCGCACTCGGTTTGGAAGTTGGAATAATTAGAATTATAGTTAGACAATTATATGAACTTTAATACACTTTGGGATTATAGAATACAATGGAGTTATACTAAGAGATAGGTAGTAATACAAGATATAGAATACAGTTAAAGAATACTAGATATAGAATCGCAGGATATAGAAATACAAGATGTAGAAACGCGGTGATGTGAGCTCCTCGAGCTCTGGGCTCAGACTGACTAATTGGCTGGCGGAATGGTTTAATTATACTGTGTGGTTGTAGGTGCGGGGTGTGGTGTAGATATGATAGCGGAGGAATTTGTCTGGAGGAGATTAGGACACGTGTGGCTTGGATCGTGGGAGACAGGATGTTTATGAGATAGCGGAGGAATGCGATTAGGAGAGGCCTGGGAGTCGGGACACGTGCATGATGACGTCATAGGATTGATGTGTGGCGGGAGATTAGGTCTGGCGGTCGGTGGATGTTTGGGAGATAAGGAGTTGGAATATAATACGAGTGTGGGAATGGAATGTGTTTGGCTTGGTGGTTTAGTCTGGAAGGTTCGGTGGATGTTTATGTGATATCGAGCTTGGGAAAGGGATTGGATTATCAGGGAATGCTTCTAGAATGATCTAGATTATTCTAGAAGCTTCTGGAAGGATGACATACGAACTGATAGTAGGATGTAGCGGGAGTGAAGGCGTGCTTATGACTATGCTTATAAATGATTCTAACAGGAGTAAGGGCGTGCTTATGACTACTATGCTTATCGTATATATGTGTGTATGTATATATATGCTTATGACTAATTCCAACGTCGCTTGCCGACGTAACAGCATTCAAAAGCACGAAAACAGCGATTTCGGTGATTCTGCACACTTGTAACAGCAGAATCATGAAGATTATCACTGAAAATGCATATCTCAGCTGGAAACAACAACGATACCGAAGATATCGTAGTTTCCGCATATCAAACGCACTGTGGAGTGCTGAAAACACCAGAAAACGTGTTTTTCGCATTCAAAAGCACGAAAACAGCGATTTCGGTGATTCTGCACACTTGTAACAGCAGAATCGTGAAGATTATCACTGAAAGTGCATATCTCAGCTGGAAACAACAACGATACCGAAGATATCGTAGTTTCCGCATATCAAACGCACTGTGGAGTGCTGAAAACACCAGAAAACGTGTTTTTCGCATTCAAAAGCACGAAAACAGCGATTTCGGTGATTCTGCACACTTGTAACAGCAGAATCGTGAAGATTATCACTGAAAGTGCATTTCTCAGCTGGAAACAACAACGATACCGCAGATATGGCAGTTTCCGCATATCAAACGCACTGTGGAGTGTTGAAAACACCAGAAAACGTGTTTTTCGCATTCAAAAGCACGAAAACAGCGATTTCGGTGATTCTGCACACTTGTAACAGCAGAATCATGAAGATTATCACTGAAAATGCATGTCTCAGCTGGAAACAACAACGATACCGAAGATATCGTAGTTTCCGCATATCAAACGCACTGTGGAGTGCTGAAAACACCAGAAAACGTGTTTTTCGCATACAAAAGCACGAAAACAGCGATTTCGGTGATTCTGCACACTTGTAACAGCAGAATCATGAAGATTATCACTGAAGATGCATATCTCAGCTGGAAACAACAACGATACCGAAGATATCGTAGTTTCCGCATATCAAACGCACTGTGGAGTGCTGAAAACACCAGAAAACGTGTTTTTCGCATTCAAAAGCACGAAAACAGCGATTTCGGTGATTCTGCACACTTGTAACAGCAGAATCGTGAAGATTATCACTGAAAGTGCATATCTCAGCTGGAAACAACAACGATACCGAAGATATCGTAGTTTCCGCATATCAAACGCACTGTGGAGTGCTGAAAACACCAGAAAACGTGTTTTTCGCATTCAAAAGCACGAAAACAGCGATTTCGGTGATTCTGCACACTTGTAACAGCAGAATCGTGAAGATTATCACTGAAAGTGCATATCTCAGCTGGAAACAACAACGATACCGAAGATATCGTAGTTTCCGCATATCAGACGCACTGTGGAGTGCTGAAAACACCAGAAAACGTGTTTTTCGCATTCTAAAGCACGAAAACAGCGATTTCGGTGATTCTGCACACTTGTAACAGCAGAATCGTGAAGATTATCACTGAAAGTGCATATCTCAGCTGGAAACAACAACGATACCGAAGATATCGTAGTTTCCGCATATCAAACGCACTGTGGAGTGCTGAAAACACCAGAAAACGTGTTTTTCGCATTCAAAAGCACGAAAACAGCGATTTCGGTGATTCTGCACACTTGTAACAGCAGAATCGTGAAGATTATCACTGAAAGTGCATATCTCAGCTGGAAACAACAACGATACCGAAGATATCGTAGTTTCCGCATATCAGACGCACTGTGGAGTGCTGAAAACACCAGAAAACGTGTTTTTCGTATTCAAAAGCACGAAAACAGCGATTTCGGTGATTCTGCACACTTGTAACAGCAGAATCGTGAAGATTATCACTGAAAGTGCATATCTCAGCTGGAAACAACAACGATACCGAAGATATCGTAGTTTCCGCATATCAAACGCACTGTGGAGTGCTGAAAACACCAGAAAACGTGTTTTTCGCATTCAAAAGCACGAAAACAGCGATTTCGGTGATTCTGCACACTTGTAACAGCAGAATCGTGAAGATTATCACTGAAAGTGCATATCTCAGCTGGAAACAACAACGATACCGAAGATATCGCAGTTTCCGCATATCAAACGCACTGTGGAGTGTTGAAAACACCAGAAAACGTGTTTTTCGAATTCAAAAGCACGAAAACAGCGATTTCGGTGATTCTGCACACTTGTAACAGCAGAATCATGAAGATTATCACTGAAAATGCATGTCTCAGCTGGAAAGAACAACGATACCGAAGATATCGTAGTTTCCGCATATCAAACGCACTGTGGAGTGCTGAAAACACCAGAAAACGTGTTTTTCGCATTCAAAAGCACGAAAACAGCGATTTCGGTGATTCTGCACACTTGTAACAGCAGAATCGTGAAGATTATCACTGAAAGTGCATATCTCAGCTGGAAACAACAACGATACCGAAGATATGGCAGTTTCCGCATATCAAACGCACTGTGGAGTGCTGAAAACACCAGAAAACGTGTTTTTCGCATTCAAAAGCACGAAAACAGCGATTTCGGTGATTCTGCACACTTGTAACAGCAGAATCCTGAAGATTATCACTGAAAATGCATGTCTCAGCTGGAAACAACAACGATACCGAATATATCGTAGTTTCCGCATATCAAACGCACTGTGGAGTGCTGAAAACACCAGAAAACGTGTTTTTCGCATTCAAAAGCACGAAAACAGCGATTTCGGTGATTCTGCACACTTGTAACAGCAGAATCGTGAAGATTATCACTGAAAGTGCATATCTCAGCTGGAAACAACAACGATACCGAAGATATCGTAGTTTCCGCATATCAAACGCACTGTGGAGTGCTGAAAACAACAGAAAACGTGTTTTTCGCATTCAAAAGCACGAAAACAGCGATTTCGGTGATTCTGCACACTTGTAACAGCAGAATCGTGAAGATTATCACTGAAAGTGCATATCTCAGCTGGAAACAACAACGATACCGAAGATATCGCAGTTTCCGCATATCAAACGCACTGTGGAGTGCTGAAAACACCAGAAAACGTGTTTTTCGCATACAAAAGCACGAAAACAGCGATTTCGGTGATTCTGCACACTTGTAACAGCAGAATCATGAAGATTATCACTGAAGATGCATATCTCAGCTGGAAACAACAACGATACCGAAGATATCGTAGTTTCCGCATATCAAACGCACTGTGGAGTGCTGAAAACACCAGAAAACGTGTTTTTCGCATTCAAAAGCACGAAAACAGCGATTTCGGTGATTCTGCACACTTGTAACAGCAGAATCGTGAAGATTATCACTGAAAGTGCATATCTCAGCTGGAAACAACAACGATACCGAAGATATCGTAGTTTCCGCATATCAAACGCACTGTGGAGTGCTGAAAACACCAGAAAACGTGTTTTTCGCATTCAAAAGCACGAAAACAGCGATTTCGGTGATTCTGCACACTTGTAACAGCAGAATCGTGAAGATTATCACTGAAAGTGCATATCTCAGCTGGAAACAACAACGATACCGAAGATATCGTAGTTTCCGCATATCAAACGCACTGTGGAGTGCTGAAAACACCAGAAAACGTGTTTTTCGCATTCAAAAGCACGAAAACAGCGATTTCGGTGATTCTGCACACTTGTAACAGCAGAATCGTGAAGATTATCACTGAAAGTGCATATCTCAGCTGGAAACAACAACGATACCGAAGATATCGTAGTTTCCGCATATCAGACGCACTGTGGGGTGCTGAAAACACCAGAAAACGTGTTTTTCGCATTCTAAAGCACGAAAACAGCGATTTCGGTGATTCTGCACACTTGTAACAGCAGAATCGTGAAGATTATCACTGAAAGTGCATATCTCAGCTGGAAACAACAACGATACCGAAGATATCGTAGTTTCCGCATATCAAACGCACTGTGGAGTGCTGAAAACACCAGAAAACGTGTTTTTCGCATTCAAAAGCACGAAAACAGCGATTTCGGTGATTCTGCACACTTGTAACAGCAGAATCGTGAAGATTATCACTGAAAGTGCATATCTCAGCTGGAAACAACAACGATACCGAAGATATCGTAGTTTCCGCATATCAGACGCACTGTGGAGTGCTGAAAACACCAGAAAACGTGTTTTTCGTATTCAAAAGCACGAAAACAGCGATTTCGGTGATTCTGCACACTTGTAACAGCAGAATCGTGAAGATTATCACTGAAAGTGCATATCTCAGCTGGAAACAACAACGATACCGAAGATATCGTAGTTTCCGCATATCAAACGCACTGTGGAGTGCTGAAAACACCAGAAAACGTGTTTTTCGCATTCAAAAGCACGAAAACAGCGATTTCGGTGATTCTGCACACTTGTAACAGCAGAATCGTGAAGATTATCACTGAAAGTGCATATCTCAGCTGGAAACAACAACGATACCGAAGATATCGCAGTTTCCGCATATCAAACGCACTGTGGAGTGTTGAAAACACCAGAAAACGTGTTTTTCGAATTCAAAAGCACGAAAACAGCGATTTCGGTGATTCTGCACACTTGTAACAGCAGAATCATGAAGATTATCACTGAAAATGCATGTCTCAGCTGGAAAGAACAACGATACCGAAGATATCGTAGTTTCCGCATATCAAACGCACTGTGGAGTGCTGAAAACACCAGAAAACGTGTTTTTCGCATTCAAAAGCACGAAAACAGCGATTTCGGTGATTCTGCACACTTGTAACAGCAGAATCGTGAAGATTATCACTGAAAGTGCATATCTCAGCTGGAAACAACAACGATACCGAAGATATGGCAGTTTCCGCATATCAAACGCACTGTGGAGTGCTGAAAACACCAGAAAACGTGTTTTTCGCATTCAAAAGCACGAAAACAGCGATTTCGGTGATTCTGCACACTTGTAACAGCAGAATCCTGAAGATTATCACTGAAAATGCATGTCTCAGCTGGAAACAACAACGATACCGAATATATCGTAGTTTCCGCATATCAAACGCACTGTGGAGTGCTGAAAACACCAGAAAACGTGTTTTTCGCATTCAAAAGCACGAAAACAGCGATTTCGGTGATTCTGCACACTTGTAACAGCAGAATCGTGAAGATTATCACTGAAAGTGCATATCTCAGCTGGAAACAACAACGATACCGAAGATATCGTAGTTTCCGCATATCAAACGCACTGTGGAGTGCTGAAAACAACAGAAAACGTGTTTTTCGCATTCAAAAGCACGAAAACAGCGATTTCGGTGATTCTGCACACTTGTAACAGCAGAATCGTGAAGATTATCACTGAAAGTGCATATCTCAGCTGGAAACAACAACGATACCGAAGATATCGCAGTTTCCGCATATCAAACGCACTGTGGAGTGCTGAAAACACCAGAAAACGTGTTTTTCGCATACAAAAGCACGAAAACAGCGATTTCGGTGATTCTGCACACTTGTAACAGCAGAATCATGAAGATTATCACTGAAGATGCATATCTCAGCTGGAAACAACAACGATACCGAAGATATCGTAGTTTCCGCATATCAAACGCACTGTGGAGTGCTGAAAACACCAGAAAACGTGTTTTTCGCATTCAAAAGCACGAAAACAGCGATTTCGGTGATTCTGCACACTTGTAACAGCAGAATCGTGAAGATTATCACTGAAAGTGCATATCTCAGCTGGAAACAACAACGATACCGAAGATATCGTAGTTTCCGCATATCAAACGCACTGTGGAGTGCTGAAAACACCAGAAAACGTGTTTTTCGCATTCAAAAGCACGAAAACAGCGATTTCGGTGATTCTGCACACTTGTAACAGCAGAATCGTGAAGATTATCACTGAAAGTGCATATCTCAGCTGGAAACAACAACGATACCGAAGATATCGTAGTTTCCGCATATCAGACGCACTGTGGAGTGCTGAAAACACCAGAAAACGTGTTTTTCGCATTCAAAAGCACGAAAACAGCGATTTCGGTGATTCTGCACACTTGTAACAGCAGAATCGTGAAGATTATCACTGAAAGTGCATATCTCAGCTGGAAACAACAACGATACCGAAGATATCGTAGTTTCCGCATATCAAACGCACTGTGGAGTGCTGAAAACACCAGAAAACGTGTTTTTCGCATTCACAAGCACGAAAACAGCGATTTCGGTGATTCTGCACACTTGTAACAGCAGAATCGTGAAGATTATCACTGAAAGTGCATATCTCAGCTGGAAACAACAACGATACCGAAGATATCGCAGTTTCCGCATATCAAACGCACTGTGGAGTGTTGAAAACACCAGAAAACGTGTTTTTCGCATTCAAAAGCACGAAAACTGCGATTTCGGTGATTCTGCACACTTGTAACAGCAGAATCGTGAAGATTATCACTGAAAGTGCATATCTCAGCTGGAAACAACAACGATACCGAAGATATCGTAGTTTCCGCATATCAAACGCACTGTGGAGTGCTGAAAACAACAGAAAACGTGTTTTTCGCATTCAAAAGCACGAAAACAGCGATTTCGGTGATTCTGCACACTTGTAACAGCAGAATCGTGAAGATTATCACTGAAAGTGCATATCTCAGCTGGAAACAACAACGATACCGAAGATATCGCAGTTTCCGCATATCAAACGCACTGTGGAGTGCTGAAAACACCAGAAAACGTGTTTTTCGCATTCAAAAGCACGAAAACAGCGATTTCGGTGATTCTGCACACTTGTAACAGCAGAATCGTGAAGATTATCACTGAAAGTGCATATCTCAGCTGGAAACAACAACGATACCGAAGATATCGTAGTTTCCGCATATCAAACGCACTGTGGAGTGCTGAAGACAACAGAAAACGTGTTTTTCGCATTCAAAAGCACGAAAACAGCGATTTCGGTGATTCTGCACACTTGTAACAGCAGAATCGTGAAGATTATCACTGAAAGTGCATATCTCAGCTGGAAACAACAACGATACCGAAGATATCGCAGTTTCCGCATATCAAACGCACTGTGGAGTGCTGAAAACACCAGAAAACGTGTTTTTCGCATACAAAAGCACGAAAACAGCGATTTCGGTGATTCTGCACACTTGTAACAGCAGAATCATGAAGATTATCACTGAAGATGCATATCTCAGCTGGAAACAACAACGATACCGAAGATATCGTAGTTTCCGCATATCAAACGCACTGTGGAGTGCTGAAAACACCAGAAAACGTGTTTTTCGCATTCAAAAGCACGAAAACAGCGATTTCGGTGATTCTGCACACTTGTAACAGCAGAATCGTGAAGATTATCACTGAAAGTGCATATCTCAGCTGGAAACAACAACGATACCGAAGATATCGCAGTTTCCGCATATCAAACGCACTGTGGAGTGCTGAAAACACCAGAAAACGTGTTTTTCGCATTCAAAAGCACGAAAACAGCGATTTCGGTGATTCTGCACACTTGTAACAGCAGAATCGTGAAGATTATCACTGAAAGTGCATATCTCAGCTGGAAACAATAACGATACCGAAGATATCGCAGTTTCCGCATATCAAACGCACTGTGGAGTGTTGAAAACACCAGAAAACGTGTTTTTCGCATTCAAAAGCACGAAAACAGCGATTTCGGTGATTCTGCACACTTGTAACAGCAGAATCATGAAGATTATCACTGAAAATGCATGTCTCAGCTGGAAACAACAACGATACCGAAGATATCGTAGTTTCCGCATATCAAACGCACTGTGGAGTGCTGAAAACACCAGAAAACGTGTTTTTCGCATACAAAAGCACGAAAACAGCGATTTCGGTGATTCTGCACACTTGTAACAGCAGAATCATGAAGATTATCACTGAAGATGCATATCTCAGCTGGAAACAACAACGATACCGAAGATATCGTAGTTTCCGCATATCAAACGCACTGTGGAGTGCTGAAAACACCAGAAAACGTGTTTTTCGCATTCAAAAGCACGAAAACAGCGATTTCGGTGATTCTGCACACTTGTAACAGCAGAATCGTGAAGATTATCACTGAAAGTGCATATCTCAGCTGGAAACAACAACGATACCGAAGATATCGTAGTTTCCGCATATCAGACGCACTGTGGAGTGCTGAAAACACCAGAAAACGTGTTTTTCGCATTCAAAAGCACGAAAACAGCGATTTCGGTGATTCTGCACACTTGTAACAGCAGAATCGTGAAGATTATCACTGAAAGTGCATATCTCAGCTGGAAACAACAACGATACCGAAGATATCGTAGTTTCCGCATATCAAACGCACTGTGGAGTGCTGAAAACACCAGAAAACGTGTTTTTCGCATTCACAAGCACGAAAACAGCGATTTCGGTGATTCTGCACACTTGTAACAGCAGAATCGTGAAGATTATCACTGAAAGTGCATATCTCAGCTGGAAACAACAACGATACCGAAGATATCGCAGTTTCCGCATATCAAACGCACTGTGGACTGTTGAAAACACCAGAAAACGTGTTTTTCGCATTCAAAAGCACGAAAACTGCGATTTCGGTGATTCTGCACACTTGTAACAGCAGAATCGTGAAGATTATCACTGAAAGTGCATATCTCAGCTGGAAACAACAACGATACCGAAGATATCGTAGTTTCCGCATATCAAACGCACTGTGGAGTGCTGAAAACAACAGAAAACGTGTTTTTCGCATTCAAAAGCACGAAAACAGCGATTTCGGTGATTCTGCACACTTGTAACAGCAGAATCGTGAAGATTATCACTGAAAGTGCATATCTCAGCTGGAAACAACAACGATACCGAAGATATCGCAGTTTCCGCATATCAAACGCACTGTGGAGTGCTGAAAACACCAGAAAACGTGTTTTTCGCATTCAAAAGCACGAAAACAGCGATTTCGGTGATTCTGCACACTTGTAACAGCAGAATCGTGAAGTTTATCACTGAAAGTGCATATCTCAGCTGGAAACAATAACGATACCGAAGATATCGCAGTTTCCGCATATCAAACGCACTGTGGAGTGTTGAAAACACCAGAAAACGTGTTTTTCGCATTCAAAAGCACGAAAACAGCGATTTCGGTGATTCTGCACACTTGTAACAGCAGAATCATGAAGATTATCACTGAAAATGCATGTCTCAGCTGGAAACAACAACGATACCGAAGATATCGTAGTTTCCGCATATCAAACGCACTGTGGAGTGCTGAAAACACCAGAAAACGTGTTTTTCGCATACAAAAGCACGAAAACAGCGATTTCGGTGATTCTGCACACTTGTAACAGCAGAATCATGAAGATTATCACTGAAGATGCATATCTCAGCTGGAAACAACAACGATACCGAAGATATCGTAGTTTCCGCATATCAAACGCACTGTGGAGTGCTGAAAACACCAGAAAACGTGTTTTTCGCATTCAAAAGCACGAAAACAGCGATTTCGGTGATTCTGCACACTTGTAACAGCAGAATCGTGAAGATTATCACTGAAAGTGCATATCTCAGCTGGAAACAACAACGATACCGAAGATATGGCAGTTTCCGCATATCAAACGCACTGTGGAGTGCTGAAAACACCAGAAAACGTGTTTTTCGCATTCAAAAGCACGAAAACAGCGATTTCGGTGATTCTGCACACTTGTAACAGCAGAATCATGAAGATTATCACTGAAAATGCATGTCTCAGCTGGAAACAACAACGATACCGAAGATATCGCAGTTTCCGCATATCAAACGCACTGTGGAGTGTTGAAAACACCAGAAAACGTGTTTTTCGCATTCAAAAGCACGAAAACAGCGATTTCGGTGATTCTGCACACTTGTAACAGCAGAATCGTGAAGATTATCACTGAAAGTGCATATCTCAGCTGGAAACAACAACGATACCGAAGATATCGTAGTTTCCGCATATCAAACGCACTGTGGAGTGCTGAAAACACCAGAAAACGTGTTTTTCGCATTCAAAAGCACGAAAACAGCGATTTCGGTGATTCTGCACACTTGTAACAGCAGAATCGTGAAGATTATCACTGAAAGTGCATATCTCAGCTGGAAACAACAACGATACCGAAGATATGGCAGTTTCCGCATATCAAACGCACTGTGGAGTGCTGAAAACACCAGAAAACGTGTTTTTCGCATTCAAAAGCACGAAAACAGCGATTTCGGTGATTCTGCACACTTGTAACAGCAGAATCATGAAGATTATCACTGAAAATGCATGTCTCAGCTGGAAACAACAACGATACCGAAGATATCGCAGTTTCCGCATATCAAACGCACTGTGGAGTGTTGAAAACACCAGAAAACGTGTTTTTCGCATTCAAAAGCACGAAAACAGCGATTTCGGTGATTCTGCACACTTGTAACAGCAGAATCGTGAAGATTATCACTGAAAGTGCATATCTCAGCTGGAAACAACAACGATACCGAAGATATCGTAGTTTCCGCATATCAAACGCACTGTGGAGTGCTGAAAACACCAGAAAACGTGTTTTTCGCATTCAAAAGCACGAAAACAGCGATTTCGGTGATTCTGCACACTTGTAACAGCAGAATCGTGAAGATTATCACTGAAAGTGCATATCTCAGCTGGAAACAACAACGATACCGAAGATATCGTAGTTTCCGCATATCAAACGCACTGCGGAGCGCTGAAAACACCAGAAAACGTGTTTTTCGCATTCAAAAGCACGAAAACAGCGATTTCGGTGATTCTGCACACTTGTAACAGCAGAATCGTGAAGATTATCACTGAAAGTGCATATCTCAGCTGGAAACAACAACGATACCGAAGATATCGCAGTTTCCGCATATCAAACGCACTGTGGAGTGCTGAAAACACCAGAAAACGTGTTTTTCGCATTCAAAAGCACGAAAACAGCGATTTCGGTGATTCTGCACACTTGTAACAGCAGAATCATGAAGATTATCACTGAAGATGCATATCTCAGCTGGAAACAACAACGATACCGAAGATATCGTAGTTTCCGCATATCAAACGCACTGTGGAGTGCTGAAAACACCAGAAAACGTGTTTTTCGCATTCAAAAGCACGAAAACAGCGATTTCGGTGATTCTGCACACTTGTAACAGCAGAATCGTGAAGATTATCACTGAAAATGCATATCTCAGCTGGAAACAACAACGATACCGAAGATATCGTAGTTTCCGCATATCAAACGCACTGTGGAGTGCTGAAAACACCAGAAAACGTGTTTTTCGCATTCAAAAGCACGAAAACAGCGATTTCGGTGATTCTGCACACTTGTAACAGCAGAATCATGAAGATTATCACTGAAGATGCATATCTCAGCTGGAAACAACAACGATACCGAAGATATCGTAGTTTCCGCATATCAAACGCACTGTGGAGTGCTGAAAACACCAGAAAACGTGTTTTTCGCATTCAAAAGCACGAAAACAGCGTTTTCGGTGATTCTGCACACTTCTAACAGCAGAATCGTGAAGATTATCACTGAAAGTGCATATCTCAGCTGGAAACAACAGCGATACCGAAGATATCGCAGTTTCCGCATATCAAACGCACTGTGGAGTGTTGAAAACACAGAAAACGTGTTTTTCGCATTCAAAAGCACGAAAACAGCGATTTCGGTGATTCTGCACACTTGTAACAGCAGAATCGTGAAGATTATCACTGAAAGTGCATATCTCAGCTGGAAACAACAACGATACCGAAGATATCGTAGTTTCCGCATATCAAATGCACTGTGGAGTGCTGAAAACACCAGAAAACGTGTTTTTCGCATTCAAAAGCACGAAAACAGCGATTTCGGTGATTCTGCACACTTGTAACAGCAGAATCGTGAAGATTATCACTGAAAGTGCATATCTCAGCTGGAAACAACAACGATACCGAAGATATCGTAGTTTCCGCATATCAAACGCACTGTGGAGTGCTGAAAACACCAGAAAACGTGTTTTTCGCATTCAAAAGCACGAAAACTGCGATTTCGGTGATTCTGCACACTTGTAACAGCAGAATCGTGAAGATTATCACTGAAAGTGCATATCTCAGCTGGAAACAACAACGATACCGAAGATATCGCAGTTTCCGCATATCAAACGCACTGTGGAGTGTTGAAAACACCAGAAAACGTGTTTTTCGCATTCAAAAGCACGAAAACAGCGATTTCGGTGATTCTGCACACTTGTAACAGCAGAATCGTGAAGATTATCACTGAAAGTGCATATCTCAGCTGGAAACAACAACGATACCGAAGATATCGTAGTTTCCGCATATCAAACGCACTGTGGAGTGCTGAAAACACCAGAAAACGTGTTTTTCGCATTCAAAAGCACGAAAACAGCGATTTCGGTGATTCTGCACACTTGTAACAGCAGAATCGTGAAGATTATCACTGAAAGTGCATATCTCAGCTGGAAACAACAACGATACCGAAGATATCGTAGTTTCCGCATATCAAACGCACTGCGGAGCGCTGAAAACACCAGAAAACGTGTTTTTCGCATTCAAAAGCACGAAAACAGCGATTTCGGTGATTCTGCACACTTGTAACAGCAGAATCGTGAAGATTATCACTGAAAGTGCATATCTCAGCTGGAAACAACAACGATACCGAAGATATCGCAGTTTCCGCATATCAAACGCACTGTGGAGTGCTGAAAACACCAGAAAACGTGTTTTTCGCATTCAAAAGCACGAAAACAGCGATTTCGGTGATTCTGCACACTTGTAACAGCAGAATCATGAAGATTATCACTGAAGATGCATATCTCAGCTGGAAACAACAACGATACCGAAGATATCGTAGTTTCCGCATATCAAACGCACTGTGGAGTGCTGAAAACACCAGAAAACGTGTTTTTCGCATTCAAAAGCACGAAAACAGCGATTTCGGTGATTCTGCACACTTGTAACAGCAGAATCGTGAAGATTATCACTGAAAATGCATATCTCAGCTGGAAACAACAACGATACCGAAGATATCGTAGTTTCCGCATATCAAACGCACTGTGGAGTGCTGAAAACACCAGAAAACGTGTTTTTCGCATTCAAAAGCACGAAAACAGCGATTTCGGTGATTCTGCACACTTGTAACAGCAGAATCATGAAGATTATCACTGAAGATGCATATCTCAGCTGGAAACAACAACGATACCGAAGATATCGTAGTTTCCGCATATCAAACGCACTGTGGAGTGCTGAAAACACCAGAAAACGTGTTTTTCGCATTCAAAAGCACGAAAACAGCGATTTCGGTGATTCTGCACACTTGTAACAGCAGAATCGTGAAGATTATCACTGAAAATGCATATCTCAGCTGGAAACAACAACGATACCGAAGATATCGTAGTTTCCGCATATCAAACGCACTGTGGAGTGCTGAAAACACCAGAAAACGTGTTTTTCGCATTCAAAAGCACGAAAACAGCGATTTCGGTGATTCTGCACACTTGTAACAGCAGAATCGTGAAGATTATCACTGAAAGTGCATATCTCAGCTGGAAACAACAACGATACCGAAGATATCGTAGTTTCCGCATATCAAACGCACTGCGGAGCGCTGAAAACACCAGAAAACGTGTTTTTCGCATTCAAAAGCACGAAAACAGCGATTTCGGTGATTCTGCACACTTGTAACAGCAGAATCGTGAAGATTATCACTGAAAGTGCATATCTCAGCTGGAAACAACAACGATACCGAAGATATCGCAGTTTCCGCATATCAAACGCACTGTGGAGTGCTGAAAACACCAGAAAACGTGTTTTTCGCATTCAAAAGCACGAAAACAGCGATTTCGGTGATTCTGCACACTTGTAACAGCAGAATCATGAAGATTATCACTGAAGATGCATATCTCAGCTGGAAACAACAACGATACCGAAGATATCGTAGTTTCCGCATATCAAACGCACTGTGGAGTGCTGAAAACACCAGAAAACGTGTTTTTCGCATTCAAAAGCACGAAAACAGCGATTTCGGTGATTCTGCACACTTGTAACAGCAGAATCGTGAAGATTATCACTGAAAATGCATATCTCAGCTGGAAACAACAACGATACCGAAGATATCGTAGTTTCCGCATATCAAACGCACTGTGGAGTGCTGAAAGCACCAGAAAACGTGTTTTTCGCATTCAAAAGCACGAAAACAGCGATTTCGGTGATTCTGCACACTTGTAACAGCAGAATCATGAAGATTATCACTGAAGATGCATATCTCAGCTGGAAACAACAACGATACCGAAGATATCGTAGTTTCCGCATATCAAACGCACTGTGGAGTGCTGAAAACACCAGAAAACGTGTTTTTCGCATTCAAAAGCACGAAAACAGCGTTTTCGGTGATTCTGCACACTTCTAACAGCAGAATCGTGAAGATTATCACTGAAAGTGCATATCTCAGCTGGAAACAACAGCGATACCGAAGATATCGCAGTTTCCGCATATCAAACGCACTGTGGAGTGTTGAAAACACAGAAAACGTGTTTTTCGCATTCAAAAGCACGAAAACAGCGATTTCGGTGATTCTGCACACTTGTAACAGCAGAATCGTGAAGATTATCACTGAAAGTGCATATCTCAGCTGGAAACAACAACGATACCGAAGATATCGTAGTTTCCGCATATCAAATGCACTGTGGAGTGCTGAAAACACCAGAAAACGTGTTTTTCGCATTCAAAAGCACGAAAACAGCGATTTCGGTGATTCTGCACACTTGTAACAGCAGAATCGTGAAGATTATCACTGAAAGTGCATATCTCAGCTGGAAACAACAACGATACCGAAGATATCGTAGTTTCCGCATATCAAACGCACTGTGGAGTGCTGAAAACACCAGAAAACGTGTTTTTCGCATTCAAAAGCACGAAAACTGCGATTTCGGTGATTCTGCACACTTGTAACAGCAGAATCGTGAAGATTATCACTGAAAGTGCATATCTCAGCTGGAAACAACAACGATACCGAAGATATCGTAGTTTCCGCATATCAAACGCACTGTGGAGTGCTGAAAACACCAGAAAACGTGTTTTTCGCATTCAAAAGCACGAAAACAGCGATTTCGGTGATTCTGCACACTTGTAACAGCAGAATCGTGAAGATTATCACTGAAAGTGCATATCTCAGCTGGAAACAACAACGATACCGAAGATATCGTAGTTTCCGCATATCAAACGCACTGTGGAGCGCTGAAAACACCAGAAAACGTGTTTTTCGCATTCAAAAGCACGAAAACAGCGATTTCGGTGATTCTGCACACTTGTAACAGCAGAATCGTGAAGATTATCACTGAAAGTGCATATCTCAGCTGGAAACAACAACGATACCGAAGATATCGTAGTTTCCGCATATCAAACGCACTGTGGAGTGCTGAAAACACCAGAAAACGTGTTTTTCGCATTCAAAAGCACGAAAACAGCAATTTCGGTGATTCTGCACACTTGTAACAGCAGAATCGTGAAGATTATCACTGAAAGTGCATATCTCAGCTGGAAACAACAACGATACCGAAGATATCGCAGTTTCCGCATATCAAACGCACTGTGGAGTGCTGAAAACACCAGAAAACGTGTTTTTCGCATTCAAAAGCACGAAAACAGCGATTTCGGTGATTCTGCACACTTGTAACAGCAGAATCGTGAAGATTATCACTGAAAATGCATATCTCAGCTGGAAACAACAACGATACCGAAGATATCGTAGTTTCCGCATATCAAACGCACTGTGGAGTGCTGAAAACACCAGAAAACGTGTTTTTCGCATTCAAAAGCACGAAAACAGCGATTTCGGTGATTCTGCACACTTGTAACAGCAGAATCATGAAGATTATCACTGAAGATGCATATCTCAGCTGGAAACAACAACGATACCGAAGATATCGTAGTTTCCGCATATCAAACGCACTGTGGAGTGCTGAAAACACCAGAAAACGTGTTTTTCGCATTCAAAAGCACGAAAACAGCGTTTTCGGTGATTCTGCACACTTCTAACAGCAGAATCGTGAAGATTATCACTGAAAGTGCATATCTCAGCTGGAAACAACAGCGATACCGAAGATATCGCAGTTTCCGCATATCAAACGCACTGTGGAGTGTTGAAAACACAGAAAACGTGTTTTTCGCATTCAAAAGCACGAAAACAGCGATTTCGGTGATTCTGCACACTTGTAACAGCAGAATCGTGAAGATTATCACTGAAAGTGCATATCTCAGCTGGAAACAACAACGATACCGAAGATATCGTAGTTTCCGCATATCAAATGCACTGTGGAGTGCTGAAAACACCAGAAAACGTGTTTTTCGCATTCAAAAGCACGAAAACAGCGATTTCGGTGATTCTGCACACTTGTAACAGCAGAATCGTGAAGATTATCACTGAAAGTGCATATCTCAGCTGGAAACAACAACGATACCGAAGATATCGTAGTTTCCGCATATCAAACGCACTGTGGAGTGCTGAAAACACCAGAAAACGTGTTTTTCGCATTCAAAAGCACGAAAACTGCGATTTCGGTGATTCTGCACACTTGTAACAGCAGAATCGTGAAGATTATCACTGAAAGTGCATATCTCAGCTGGAAACAACAACGATACCGAAGATATCGTAGTTTCCGCATATCAAACGCACTGTGGAGTGCTGAAAACACCAGAAAACGTGTTTTTCGCATTCAAAAGCACGAAAACAGCGATTTCGGTGATTCTGCACACTTGTAACAGCAGAATCGTGAAGATTATCACTGAAAGTGCATATCTCAGCTGGAAACAACAACGATACCGAAGATATCGTAGTTTCCGCATATCAAACGCACTGTGGAGCGCTGAAAACACCAGAAAACGTGTTTTTCGCATTCAAAAGCACGAAAACAGCGATTTCGGTGATTCTGCACACTTGTAACAGCAGAATCGTGAAGATTATCACTGAAAGTGCATATCTCAGCTGGAAACAACAACGATACCGAAGATATCGTAGTTTCCGCATATCAAACGCACTGTGGAGTGCTGAAAACACCAGAAAACGTGTTTTTCGCATTCAAAAGCACGAAAACAGCAATTTCGGTGATTCTGCACACTTGTAACAGCAGAATCGTGAAGATTATCACTGAAAGTGCATATCTCAGCTGGAAACAACAACGATACCGAAGATATCGCAGTTTCCGCATATCAAACGCACTGTGGAGTGCTGAAAACACCAGAAAACGTGTTTTTCGCATTCAAAAGCACGAAATCAGCGATTTCGGTGATTCTGCACACTTGTAACAGCAGAATCATGAAGATTATCACTGAAAGTGCATATCTCAGCTGGAAACAACAACGATACCGAAGATATCGCAGTTTCCGCATATCAAACGCACTGTGGAGTGTTGAAAACACCAGAAAACGTGTTTTTCGCATTCAAAAGCACGAAAACAGCGATTTCGGTGATTCTGCACACTTGTAACAGCAGAATCGTGAAGATTATCACTGAAAGTGCATATCTCAGCTGGAAACAACAACGATACCGAAGATATCGTAGTTTCCGCATATCAAACGCACTGTGGAGTGCTGAAAACACCAGAAAACGTGTTTTTCGCATTCAAAAGCACGAAAACAGCGATTTCGGTGATTCTGCACACTTGTAACAGCAGAATCGTGAAGATTATCACTGAAAGTGCATATCTCAGCTGGAAACAACAACGATACCGAAGATATCGTAGTTTCCGCATATCAAACGCACTGTGGAGTGCTGAAAACATCAGAAAACGTGTTTTGCGCATTCAAAAGCACGAAAACAGCGATTTCGGTGATTCTGCACACTTGTAACAGCAGAATCGTGAAGATTATCACTGAAAGTGCATATCTCAGCTGGAAACAACAACGATACCGAAGATATCGTAGTTTCCGCATATCAAACGCACTGTGGAGTGCTGAAAACACCAGAAAACGTGTTTTTCGCATTCAAAAGCACGAAAACAGCGATTTCGGTGATTCTGCACACTTGTAACAGCAGAATCGTGAAGATTATCACTGAAAGTGCATATCTCAGCTGGAAACAACAACGATACCGAAGATATCGTAGTTTCCGCATATCAAACGCACTGCGGCGCGCTGAAAACACCAGAAAACGTGTTTTTCGCATTCAAAAGCACGAAAACAGCGATTTCGGTGATTCTGCACACTTGTAACAGCAGAATCGTGAAGATTATCACTGAAAGTGCATATCTCAGCTGGAAACAACAACGATACCGAAGATATCGCAGTTTCCGCATATCAAACGCACTGTGGAGTGCTGAAAACACCAGAAAACGTGTTTTTCGCATTCAAAAGCACGAAAACAGCGATTTCGGTGATTCTGCACACTTGTAACAGCAGAATCATGAAGATTATCACTGAAGATGCATATCTCAGCTGGAAACAACAACGATACCGAAGATATCGTAGTTTCCGCATATCAAACGCACTGTGGAGTGCTGAAAACACCAGAAAACGTGTTTTTCGCATTCAAAAGCACGAAAACAGCGATTTCGGTGATTCTGCACACTTGTAACAGCAGAATCGTGAAGATTATCACTGAAAGTGCATATCTCAGCTGGAAACAACAACGATACCGAAGATATCGTAGTTTCCGCATATCAAACGCACTGTGGAGTGCTGAAAACACCAGAAAACGTGTTTTTCGCATTCAAAAGCACGAAAACAGCGATTTCGGTGATTCTGCACACTTGTAACAGCAGAATCGTGAAGATTATCACTGAAAGTGCATATCTCAGCTGGAAACAACAACGATACCGAAGATATCGCAGTTTCCGCATATCAAACGCACTGTGGAGTGTTGAAAACACCAGAAAACGTGTTTTTCGCATTCAAAAGCACGAAAACAGCGATTTCGGTGATTCTGCACACTTGTAACAGCAGAATCGTGAAGATTATCACTGAAAGTGCATATCTCAGCTGGAAACAACAACGATACCGAAGATATCGTAGTTTCCGCATATCAAACGCACTGTGGAGTGCTGAAAACACCAAAAAACGTGTTTTTCGCATTCAAAAGCACGAAAACAGCGATTTCGGTGATTCTGCACACTTGTAACAGCAGAATCATGAAGATTATCACTGAAGATGCATATCTCAGCTGGAAACAACAACGATACCGAACATATCGTAGTTTCCGCATATCAAACGCACTGTGGAGTGCTGAAAACACCAGAAAACGTGTTTTTCGCATTCAAAAGCACGAAAACAGCGATTTCGGTGATTCTGCACACTTGTAACAGCAGAATCGTGAAGATTATCACTGATAGTGCATATCTCAGCTGGAAACAACAACGATACCGAAGATATGGCAGTTTCCGCATATCAAACGCACTGTGGAGTGCTGAAAACACCAGAAAACGTGTTTTTCGCATTCAATAGCACGAAAACAGCGATTTCGGTGATTCTGCACACTTGTAACAGCAGAATCATGAAGATTATCACTGAAGATGCATATCTCAGCTGGAAACAACAACGATACCGAAGATATCGTAGTTTCCGCATATCAAACGCACTGTGGAGTGCTGAAAACACCAGAAAACGTGTTTTTCGCATTCAAAAGCACGAAAACAGCGTTTTCGGTGATTCTGCACACTTCTAACAGCAGAATCGTGAAGATTATCACTGAAAGTGCATATCTCAGCTGGAAACAACAGCGATACCGAAGATATCGCAGTTTCCGCATATCAAACGCACTGTGGAGTGTTGAAAACACCAGAAAACGTGTTTTTCGCATTCAAAAGCACGAAAACAGCGATTTCGGTGATTCTGCACACTTGTAACAGCAGAATCGTGAAGATTATCACTGAAAGTGCATATCTCAGCTGGAAACAACAACGATACCGAAGATATCGTAGTTTCCGCATATCAAACGCACTGTGGAGTGCTGAAAACACCAGAAAACGTGTTTTTCGCATTCAAAAGCACGAAAACAGCGATTTCGGTGATTCTGCACACTTGTAACAGCAGAATCGTGAAGATTATCACTGAAAGTGCATATCTCAGCTGGAAACAACAACGATACCGAAGATATCGTAGTTTCCGCATATCAAACGCACTGTGGAGTGCTGAAAACACCAGAAAACGTGTTTTTCGCATTCAAAAGCACGAAAACAGCGATTTCGGTGATTCTGCACACTTGTAACAGCAGAATCGTGAAGATTATCACTGAAAGTGCATATCTCAGCTGGAAACAACAACGATACCGAAGATATCGTAGTTTCCGCATATCAAACGCACTGTGGAGCGCTGAAAACACCAGAAAACGTGTTTTTCGCATTCAAAAGCACGAAAACAGCGATTTCGGTGATTCTGCACACTTGTAACAGCAGAATCGTGAAGATTATCACTGAAAGTGCATATCTCAGCTGGAAACAACAACGATACCGAAGATATCGTAGTTTCCGCATATCAAACGCACTGTGGAGTGCTGAAAACACCAGAAAACGTGTTTTTCGCATTCAAAAGCACGAAAACAGCAATTTCGGTGATTCTGCACACTTGTAACAGCAGAATCGTGAAGATTATCACTGAAAGTGCATATCTCAGCTGGAAACAACAACGATACCGAAGATATCGCAGTTTCCGCATATCAAACGCACTGTGGAGTGCTGAAAACACCAGAAAACGTGTTTTTCGCATTCAAAAGCACGAAATCAGCGATTTCGGTGATTCTGCACACTTGTAACAGCAGAATCATGAAGATTATCACTGAAAGTGCATATCTCAGCTGGAAACAACAACGATACCGAAGATATCGCAGTTTCCGCATATCAAACGCACTGTGGAGTGTTGAAAACACCAGAAAACGTGTTTTTCGCATTCAAAAGCACGAAAACAGCGATTTCGGTGATTCTGCACACTTGTAACAGCAGAATCGTGAAGATTATCACTGAAAGTGCATATCTCAGCTGGAAACAACAACGATACCGAAGATATCGTAGTTTCCGCATATCAAACGCACTGTGGAGTGCTGAAAACACCAGAAAACGTGTTTTTCGCATTCAAAAGCACGAAAACAGCGATTTCGGTGATTCTGCACACTTGTAACAGCAGAATCGTGAAGATTATCACTGAAAGTGCATATCTCAGCTGGAAACAACAACGATACCGAAGATATCGTAGTTTCCGCATATCAAACGCACTGTGGAGTGCTGAAAACATCAGAAAACGTGTTTTGCGCATTCAAAAGCACGAAAACAGCGATTTCGGTGATTCTGCACACTTGTAACAGCAGAATCGTGAAGATTATCACTGAAAGTGCATATCTCAGCTGGAAACAACAACGATACCGAAGATATCGTAGTTTCCGCATATCAAACGCACTGTGGAGTGCTGAAAACACCAGAAAACGTGTTTTTCGCATTCAAAAGCACGAAAACAGCGATTTCGGTGATTCTGCACACTTGTAACAGCAGAATCGTGAAGATTATCACTGAAAGTGCATATCTCAGCTGGAAACAACAACGATACCGAAGATATCGTAGTTTCCGCATATCAAACGCACTGCGGCGCGCTGAAAACACCAGAAAACGTGTTTTTCGCATTCAAAAGCACGAAAACAGCGATTTCGGTGATTCTGCACACTTGTAACAGCAGAATCGTGAAGATTATCACTGAAAGTGCATATCTCAGCTGGAAACAACAACGATACCGAAGATATCGCAGTTTCCGCATATCAAACGCACTGTGGAGTGCTGAAAACACCAGAAAACGTGTTTTTCGCATTCAAAAGCACGAAAACAGCGATTTCGGTGATTCTGCACACTTGTAACAGCAGAATCATGAAGATTATCACTGAAGATGCATATCTCAGCTGGAAACAACAACGATACCGAAGATATCGTAGTTTCCGCATATCAAACGCACTGTGGAGTGCTGAAAACACCAGAAAACGTGTTTTTCGCATTCAAAAGCACGAAAACAGCGATTTCGGTGATTCTGCACACTTGTAACAGCAGAATCGTGAAGATTATCACTGAAAGTGCATATCTCAGCTGGAAACAACAACGATACCGAAGATATCGTAGTTTCCGCATATCAAACGCACTGCGGAGCGCTGAAAACACCAGAAAACGTGTTTTTCGCATTCAAAAGCACGAAAACAGCGATTTCGGTGATTCTGCACACTTGTAACAGCAGAATCGTGAAGATTATCACTGAAAGTGCATATCTCAGCTGGAAACAACAACGATACCGAAGATATCGCAGTTTCCGCATATCAAACGCACTGTGGAGTGCTGAAAACACCAGAAAACGTGTTTTTCGCATTCAAAAGCACGAAAACAGCGATTTCGGTGATTCTGCACACTTGTAACAGCAGAATCATGAAGATTATCACTGAAGATGCATATCTCAGCTGGAAACAACAACGATACCGAAGATATCGTAGTTTCCGCATATCAAACGCACTGTGGAGTGCTGAAAACACCAGAAAACGTGTTTTTCGCATTCAAAAGCACGAAAACAGCGATTTCGGTGATTCTGCACACTTGTAACAGCAGAATCGTGAAGATTATCACTGAAAGTGCATATCTCAGCTGGAAACAACAACGATACCGAAGATATCGTAGTTTCCGCATATCAAACGCACTGTGGAGTGCTGAAAACACCAGAAAACGTGTTTTTCGCATTCAAAAGCACGAAAACAGCGATTTCGGTGATTCTGCACACTTGTAACAGCAGAATCGTGAAGATTATCACTGAAAGTGCATATCTCAGCTGGAAACAACAACGATACCGAAGATATCGCAGTTTCCGCATATCAAACGCACTGTGGAGTGTTGAAAACACCAGAAAACGTGTTTTTCGCATTCAAAAGCACGAAAACAGCGATTTCGGTGATTCTGCACACTTGTAACAGCAGAATCGTGAAGATTATCACTGAAAGTGCATATCTCAGCTGGAAACAACAACGATACCGAAGATATCGTAGTTTCCGCATATCAAACGCACTGTGGAGTGCTGAAAACACCAAAAAACGTGTTTTTCGCATTCAAAAGCACGAAAACAGCGATTTCGGTGATTCTGCACACTTGTAACAGCAGAATCATGAAGATTATCACTGAAGATGCATATCTCAGCTGGAAACAACAACGATACCGAACATATCGTAGTTTCCGCATATCAAACGCACTGTGGAGTGCTGAAAACACCAGAAAACGTGTTTTTCGCATTCAAAAGCACGAAAACAGCGATTTCGGTGATTCTGCACACTTGTAACAGCAGAATCGTGAAGATTATCACTGATAGTGCATATCTCAGCTGGAAACAACAACGATACCGAAGATATGGCAGTTTCCGCATATCAAACGCACTGTGGAGTGCTGAAAACACCAGAAAACGTGTTTTTCGCATTCAATAGCACGAAAACAGCGATTTCGGTGATTCTGCACACTTGTAACAGCAGAATCATGAAGATTATCACTGAAGATGCATATCTCAGCTGGAAACAACAACGATACCGAAGATATCGTAGTTTCCGCATATCAAACGCACTGTGGAGTGCTGAAAACACCAGAAAACGTGTTTTTCGCATTCAAAAGCACGAAAACAGCGTTTTCGGTGATTCTGCACACTTCTAACAGCAGAATCGTGAAGATTATCACTGAAAGTGCATATCTCAGCTGGAAACAACAGCGATACCGAAGATATCGCAGTTTCCGCATATCAAACGCACTGTGGAGTGTTGAAAACACCAGAAAACGTGTTTTTCGCATTCAAAAGCACGAAAACAGCGATTTCGGTGATTCTGCACACTTGTAACAGCAGAATCGTGAAGATTATCACTGAAAGTGCATATCTCAGCTGGAAACAACAACGATACCGAAGATATCGTAGTTTCCGCATATCAAACGCACTGTGGAGTGCTGAAAACACCAGAAAACGTGTTTTTCGCATTCAAAAGCACGAAAACAGCGATTTCGGTGATTCTGCACACTTGTAACAGCAGAATCGTGAAGATTATCACTGAAAGTGCATATCTCAGCTGGAAACAACAACGATACCGAAGATATCGTAGTTTCCGCATATCAAACGCACTGTGGAGTGCTGAAAACACCAGAAAACGTGTTTTTCGCATTCAAAAGCACGAAAACAGCGATTTCGGTGATTCTGCACACTTGTAACAGCAGAATCGTGAAGATTATCACTGAAAGTGCATATCTCAGCTGGAAACAACAACGATACCGAAGATATCGTAGTTTCCGCATATCAAACGCACTGTGGAGTGCTGAAAACACCAAAAAACGTGTTTTTCGCATTCAAAAGCACGAAAACAGCGATTTCGGTGATTCTGCACACTTGTAACAGCAGAATCATGAAGATTATCACTGAAGATGCATATCTCAGCTGGAAACAACAACGATACCGAACATATCGTAGTTTCCGCATATCAAACGCACTGTGGAGTGCTGAAAACACCAGAAAACGTGTTTTTCGCATTCAAAAGCACGAAAACAGCGATTTCGGTGATTCTGCACACTTGTAACAGCAGAATCGTGAAGATTATCACTGATAGTGCATATCTCAGCTGGAAACAACAACGATACCGAAGATATGGCAGTTTCCGCATATCAAACGCACTGTGGAGTGCTGAAAACACCAGAAAACGTGTTTTTCGCATTCAATAGCACGAAAACAGCGATTTCGGTGATTCTGCACACTTGTAACAGCAGAATCATGAAGATTATCACTGAAGATGCATATCTCAGCTGGAAACAACAACGATACCGAAGATATCGTAGTTTCCGCATATCAAACGCACTGTGGAGTGCTGAAAACACCAGAAAACGTGTTTTTCGCATTCAAAAGCACGAAAACAGCGTTTTCGGTGATTCTGCACACTTCTAACAGCAGAATCGTGAAGATTATCACTGAAAGTGCATATCTCAGCTGGAAACAACAGCGATACCGAAGATATCGCAGTTTCCGCATATCAAACGCACTGTGGAGTGTTGAAAACACCAGAAAACGTGTTTTTCGCATTCAAAAGCACGAAAACAGCGATTTCGGTGATTCTGCACACTTGTAACAGCAGAATCGTGAAGATTATCACTGAAAGTGCATATCTCAGCTGGAAACAACAACGATACCGAAGATATCGTAGTTTCCGCATATCAAACGCACTGTGGAGTGCTGAAAACACCAGAAAACGTGTTTTTCGCATTCAAAAGCACGAAAACAGCGATTTCGGTGATTCTGCACACTTGTAACAGCAGAATCGTGAAGATTATCACTGAAAGTGCATATCTCAGCTGGAAACAACAACGATACCGAAGATATCGTAGTTTCCGCATATCAAACGCACTGTGGAGTGCTGAAAACACCAGAAAACGTGTTTTTCGCATTCAAAAGCACGAAAACAGCGATTTCGGTGATTCTGCACACTTGTAACAGCAGAATCGTGAAGATTATCACTGAAAGTGCATATCTCAGCTGGAAACAACAACGATACCGAAGATATCGTAGTTTCCGCATATCAAACGCACTGTGGAGCGCTGAAAACACCAGAAAACGTGTTTTTCGCATTCAAAAGCACGAAAACAGCGATTTCGGTGATTCTGCACACTTGTAACAGCAGAATCGTGAAGATTATCACTGAAAGTGCATATCTCAGCTGGAAACAACAACGATACCGAAGATATCGTAGTTTCCGCATATCAAACGCACTGTGGAGTGCTGAAAACACCAGAAAACGTGTTTTTCGCATTCAAAAGCACGAAAACAGCAATTTCGGTGATTCTGCACACTTGTAACAGCAGAATCGTGAAGATTATCACTGAAAGTGCATATCTCAGCTGGAAACAACAACGATACCGAAGATATCGCAGTTTCCGCATATCAAACGCACTGTGGAGTGCTGAAAACACCAGAAAACGTGTTTTTCGCATTCAAAAGCACGAAATCAGCGATTTCGGTGATTCTGCACACTTGTAACAGCAGAATCATGAAGATTATCACTGAAAGTGCATATCTCAGCTGGAAACAACAACGATACCGAAGATATCGCAGTTTCCGCATATCAAACGCACTGTGGAGTGTTGAAAACACCAGAAAACGTGTTTTTCGCATTCAAAAGCACGAAAACAGCGATTTCGGTGATTCTGCACACTTGTAACAGCAGAATCGTGAAGATTATCACTGAAAGTGCATATCTCAGCTGGAAACAACAACGATACCGAAGATATCGTAGTTTCCGCATATCAAACGCACTGTGGAGTGCTGAAAACACCAGAAAACGTGTTTTTCGCATTCAAAAGCACGAAAACAGCGATTTCGGTGATTCTGCACACTTGTAACAGCAGAATCGTGAAGATTATCACTGAAAGTGCATATCTCAGCTGGAAACAACAACGATACCGAAGATATCGTAGTTTCCGCATATCAAACGCACTGTGGAGTGCTGAAAACACCAGAAAACGTGTTTTGCGCATTCAAAAGCACGAAAACAGCGATTTCGGTGATTCTGCACACTTGTAACAGCAGAATCGTGAAGATTATCACTGAAAGTGCATATCTCAGCTGGAAACAACAACGATACCGAAGATATCGTAGTTTCCGCATATCAAACGCACTGTGGAGTGCTGAAAACACCAGAAAACGTGTTTTGCGCATTCAAAAGCACGAAAACAGCGATTTCGGTGATTCTGCACACTTGTAACAGCAGAATCGTGAAGATTATCACTGAAAGTGCATATCTCAGCTGGAAACAACAACGATACCGAAGATATCGTAGTTTCCGCATATCAAACGCACTGTGGAGTGCTGAAAACACCAGAACACGTGTTTTTCGCATTCAAAAGCACGAAAACAGCGATTTCGGTGATTCTGCACACTTGTAACAGCAGAATCATGAAGATTATCACTGAAGATGCATATCTCAGCTGGAAACAACAACGATACCGAACATATCGTAGTTTCCGCATATCAAACGCACTGTGGAGTGCTGAAAACACCAGAAAACGTGTTTTTCGCATTCAAAAGCACGAAAACAGCGATTTCGGTGATTCTGCACACTTGTAACAGCAGAATCGTGAAGATTATCACTGATAGTGCATATCTCAGCTGGAAACAACAACGATACCGAAGATATGGCAGTTTCCGCATATCAAACGCACTGTGGAGTGCTGAAAACACCAGAAAACGTGTTTTTCGCATTCAATAGCACGAAAACAGCGATTTCGGTGATTCTGCACACTTGTAACAGCAGAATCATGAAGATTATCACTGAAGATGCATATCTCAGCTGGAAACAACAACGATACCGAAGATATCGTAGTTTCCGCATATCAAACGCACTGTGGAGTGCTGAAAACACCAGAAAACGTGTTTTTCGCATTCAAAAGCACGAAAACAGCGTTTTCGGTGATTCTGCACACTTCTAACAGCAGAATCGTGAAGATTATCACTGAAAGTGCATATCTCAGCTGGAAACAACAGCGATACCGAAGATATCGCAGTTTCCGCATATCAAACGCACTGTGGAGTGTTGAAAACACCAGAAAACGTGTTTTTCGCATTCAAAAGCACGAAAACAGCGATTTCGGTGATTCTGCACACTTGTAACAGCAGAATCGTGAAGATTATCACTGAAAGTGCATATCTCAGCTGGAAACAACAACGATACCGAAGATATCGTAGTTTCCGCATATCAAACGCACTGTGGAGTGCTGAAAACACCAGAAAACGTGTTTTTCGCATTCAAAAGCACGAAAACAGCGATTTCGGTGATTCTGCACACTTGTAACAGCAGAATCGTGAAGATTATCACTGAAAGTGCATATCTCAGCTGGAAACAACAACGATACCGAAGATATCGCAGTTTCCGCATATCAAACGCACTGTGGAGTGTTGAAAACACCAGAAAACGTGTTTTTCGCATTCAAAAGCACGAAAACAGCGATTTCGGAGATTCTGCACACTTGTAACAGCAGAATCGTGAAGATTATCACTGAAAGTGCATATCTCAGCTGGAAACAACAACGATACCGAAGATATCGTAGTTTCCGCATATCAAACGCACTGTGGAGTGCTGAAAACACCAGAAAACGTGTTTTTCGCATTCAAAAGCACGAAAACAGCGATTTCGGTGATTCTGCACACTTGTAACAGCAGAATCATGAAGATTATCACTGAAGATGCATATCTCAGCTGGAAACAACAACGATACCGAAGATATCGTAGTTTCCGCATATCAAACGCACTGTGGAGTGCTGAAAACACCAGAAAACGTGTTTTTCGCATTCAAAAGCACGAAAACGGCGTTTTCGGTGATTCTGCACACTTCTAACAGCAGAATCGTGAAGATTATCACTGAAAGTGCATATCTCAGCTGGAAACAACAGCGATACCGAAGATATCGCAGTTTCCGCATATCAAACGCACTGTGGAGTGTTGAAAACACCAGAAAACGTGTTTTTCGCATTCAAAAGCACGAAAACAGCGATTTCGGTGATTCTGCACACTTGTAACAGCAGAATCGTGAAGATTATCACTGAAAGTGCATATCTCAGCTGGAAACAACAACGATACCGAAGATATCGTAGTTTCCGCATATCAAACGCACTGTGGAGTGCTGAAAACACCAGAAAACGTGTTTTTCGCATTCAAAAGCACGAAAACAGCGATTTCGGTGATTCTGCACACTTGTAACAGCAGAATCGTGAAGATTATCACTGAAAGTGCATATCTCAGCTGGAAACAACAACGATACCGAAGATATCGTAGTTTCCGCATATCAAACGCACTGTGGAGTGCTGAAAACACCAGAAAACGTGTTTTGCGCATTCAAAAGCACGAAAACAGCGATTTCGGTGATTCTGCACACTTGTAACAGCAGAATCGTGAAGATTATCACTGAAAGTGCATATCTCAGCTGGAAACAACAACGATACCGAAGATATCGTAGTTTCCGCATATCAAACGCACTGTGGAGTGCTGAAAACACCAGAAAACGTGTTTTGCGCATTCAAAAGCACGAAAACAGCGATTTCGGTGATTCTGCACACTTGTAACAGCAGAATCGTGAAGATTATCACTGAAAGTGCATATCTCAGCTGGAAACAACAACGATACCGAAGATATCGTAGTTTCCGCATATCAAACGCACTGTGGAGTGCTGAAAACACCAGAAAACGTGTTTTTCGCATTCAAAAGCACGAAAACAGCGATTTCGGTGATTCTGCTGTTACGTCGGCAAGCGACGTTGGAATTAGTCATAAGCATATATATACATACACACATATATACGATAAGCATAGTAGTCATAAGCGCGCCCTTAATCCTAAGCATAGTCATAAGCGCGCCTTTACTCCCGCTACATCCTACTACCAGCCCCTACGTCATCCTTCCAGAAGCTTCCAGAACCTTCTAGAACAATCTAGATCATTCTAGAAGCATTCCCTGATAATCCAATTCCTTTCCCAAGCTCGTTATCACATAAACATAAACCGAACCTCCCAGACTAAACCACCAAGCCAAACACATTCCATTCCCACACTCGTATTATATTCCAACTCCTTATCTCCAAAAACATCCGCCGACCGCCAGACCTAATCTCCCGCCACATACCAATCCTATGACGTCATCATGCACGTGTCCCGATTCCCAGGCCTCTCCTTATCGCATTCCTCTGTTATCTCGTAAACATCCTGACTCCCACGGTCCAACCCACACGTGTCCTAATCTCCTCCAGACAAACTCCACCATTCCCCGCTCCTATATCCTAATACTATAAGTAAGCCATTCCCCCAGTCGACGCGCGCTCACCGGCCAGTCTCAGTCCGGAGCTCGTGGAGCTCACATCGCCGCGATTCTATCTCTAGTGATTCTATATCTTGTACCTAGTATTTCTATATCTAGTATTTCTATATCTTGTATTCTTATATTCTATAATCCTATATCCTGTATTGTTAAATCATAAGTCCATTGTATTCCATAATCATTTATTATATTAAAATATATATACATAATAGTATAATTGCAAATCTAATCATTCCGATTTCTAACCGAGTGCGCGCTACTGAAATATACCAACCGCATTCAACCCGAAGGATTCCAACTCGACCTGTTGCAGTGCCGCAACGTTTCAACGTTATATTCGGTAAGTATCACGGAAAGTGAAGTGCGCGCAGTTATTCCCGAGTAGACGCAGACGTAAGCGCTGCGTGACTCAAAAAGGATTGAAATAGTGTCAAGTTCCCCCTTTCCGACAACCGCGACGGAAACCGGGACGTGACAAATTGGTGACAGCGGTGGGATGTTGTTCAATCTCTGCGACGCTTTACCAGTATCCGTGCTACCGACATTTTATCACCGTTCTTAGAATCACGAATTATTGCTGTGCGACCTTTGGCGTCCCTCACTGACTCCCGTGATTCCAGGCTCGATACACAAACTGCCATTGACGCAAGCGCTGGCAGGTAGCGCTTTTGTACACGTTCAGATGGAATCTCGCAGTAGCCTTGCGACTGATCCTGAAGGCTTGCACAGAGTCAAGAAGGTAAGTGTTTAGAGCTATTCCTAACTCCATTCATAAAAACGCACCTACCCTGACTTCTAATCTCAACCCGACCAGAATCGGAAACGAGGACGCCGTGGTGGTAGGAAGGTGCAAGCGAGGAGGATTGACGCGATTCGACGAGAGTTGGCGGAGATCTTAGCGCAGCAGCCTGCGCTGGAAATCCAAAAACCTCGCGAGAGCGCAGGAGCCGAGCGAAACATTGAAACGATCACCATTGGCGACTCAGATAACGAGACGGTCGACATCCCAATTCCCCCGCCGCCAATAGAGATCGTGGACACGGACACAGCAATTAAAGTGCGGCACCACCGTGAAATTCCGGGAAATGTATTAGTGTCTTTCATTCGCGACTGTCCGAAAGGGGACCACCCGGAATATCTACCTAAAGAGATCGCTGATTGGTGTAATTTCCAATTTCATTTTCAATAAATAATAATTCAACTGCGCTGCTTCAATTTCTTCCCGAAATGGATACACGCTCTAAGCGACCCGCCGAAAGCGCGCACACCGAAACCACTGCATCGTCCAGGAGTTCGACCCTGGACCAGGAACGACGCGCGTTCGAGGAATCGCGAAAAATCGAAACAGAGTACAATTCCATGCGTCGCGAGCGCGATGCGGCCCTCGCCGAGGTAGAAGCCATCCGTCGGGAAACGAAAACGATCCTCGAAAGAACCACGACAGCCGCGTCCACCGAGTATCCTACCTTCAACGCAGCCCCAGACTCGTTTTCCTTCACAATGAAGGAAGCCTTAGCAACTATTCCGATATTCAACGGTACCGAACCGCCGGTACTCAGTTTTACACGGGCATGCAGGCGCGCCCGCGATTTGATACCCGTGAACGCGGAAGCAACATTGACGAAACTCGTATCTACGCGTCTACGCGGCCGTGCGGTAATAGCAGTGGAGGACGAGCACTTCACAAATATCGCGGATCTTTGCAATCGCCTGAAACAAGTATTCGGTCCCCAGAGGACAGTGGATCATTACCGCGGAGAAATGGCGAACATATTTATGAAGAAAGACGAGCACGTGCTCGACTTCATCAGCAGGGTAAAAGACATCCGCGACGCAATCATAGGGTGCGATTACCACACCCCCAATATCGCGGAAGTAGATATGCTGACCACCGATTGCTTCATTCGCGGAGTTATCCCGCAATTACGTGCCGAACTGCGACACCGACGCAGAGAACCGCTATCGTGCGTGTTCAACGAGGCCATCGAGCTGTACAAAGAGCTCGAACGCGACAATAACAGATACGGCCGGGTATCAGAAAAACACGTCCAATTCTTCCAACCCCGCGACAAAACGCCAGAACGCCGCGGACCGCGGAATCCATACACGCCTCCTCCGCCACGAGAATCCTGGCGTTCGCCGTCACCGAGACGGTACTTCCCGGAAGAAACGAGAGCTTCGGAACGCAGCTCTTATCGCCAGCCACCTGAGCCATCGCGTTCTTACCGCGATAATTACGAACTGCCGCGACGTGATTACCGCGAGCCCCAATACCAACGCGATTCTCGCCAACCCAGCAGGCCAACGAAGACCTGCTTATATTGCAAAAACCCTGGCCACGATATCCACGAATGCAGGAAACGTGAATACAACAATAAAAGAAACCAGGGAAACGAGCAGACCCTCTCGTCAAACCCGGACCGCAGACGAGAGGCGTCGCCACAAAAACCGGTCCGGAACGTCGTGATAACAGAATCGCGAGAATCCGCCTAAACAAAGGTATCAAAGTCCCTCACGTAAATATCCAATCCCCCGGATTCCTTCGCGACATCACACTGATGATCGACACGGGAGCGGAACCAAACCTCGTAAAAATTTCCGCGCTACAACCCGCGACACCGGTGAACGTTACGGACAGGATCCAAATTTCCGGAATAACCGCCGGTACCGTTCAAACCCTGGGATCCACCGACGCGGAGATCTATGGGACCATAATAAGGTTCCACGTCGTACCCAACGATTTCCCCATCGCGACAGATGGTATCCTAGGTGCAAGCTTCCTCGAGGAAGGCGCGGAAATTTCGTACACCAAACGGCGTGTACTTTGGAAAGGGCTAGAAATACCCTTCGCGAACGCGACTCCGCGCGACGCGAAACATAATCCACAACTTACTAAATCCGATACGCGCGCGAACGACGCGAAACATAATCGACAATCTACTAAATCCGATACACGCGTAGACGACGCGAAATATAATACTCGGCCTACTAAATCCGATACGCGCGCGGGTAATACGAAAAGCGCGATATCTAAGCCAGCTCACACCGAATCCGATACGTGTACTATCAATGCACGTACCGCCCAGGCAATGGTAATCGGAGCTGTTGGGCCCGATATCGGCTATCTCCCGCGGCAAGAGATAGCACCCGGTGTAACTGTATATGACTCCCTGGTCAAAAATATCAACGGCACGGTGTGTATCCGTTGCGTAAACCAATCCGAGGCGACGATAACATTCCGAACCCCAACCGTGGAGATAATGGAGGTTATCGCTGTCTCCCAAACACCCACGGATGTTGATCGGTCGTCTGGATCAACATCGATTCACGCCATTAAAAATACCAAATCTCACGCAGAGCGCGAAGCAGAGATAGCGGGCATAATTAGCACCGACGATCTCAATCCGGAAGAATGCGAGCATGTGAAATGCCTCATCGCGGAGCACAGCGATATCTTCCATCTCCCCGGGGAATACTTGGGCAAGACCTCGGCTGTAACGCATAAAATACCTGCGACCGACCAACGGCCAATCCACGTAAAACAATACCGTTATCCACCGATCCACAAGGAGGAGATCGATAGACAAATGAAGGAATTATTGGAGAACGACATTGTAAGTCCATCCACATCGCCTTATAATTCCCCCTTGTGGATCGTGCCGAAGAAATCGGACGAGCAAGGTAAGAAGAAATGGAGAATGGTCATCGATTACCGTTCTCTTAACGAAAAGACCATCGCGGACGCGTACCCACTGCCGAGCATAGTGGAGATATTAGACCAACTCGGTAGCGCCAAATATTTCTCAACATTTGACCTTGCTTCCGGTTTTCACCAAATCGGCATGGATGAAAAGGATGCCGAGAAGACAGCGTTCTCGACACCCTTCGGCCACTATGAGTTTAACCGCATGCCATTCGGCCTCCGCAACGCCCCAGCGACGTTCCAACGGCTAATGGATTCCATCCTCTCCGGCCTCCAAGGCACCGAATTGTTCGTCTATCTTGACGATATCGTTATCTACGCCAGCTCCATATCCGAACATAATGCCAAATTTAATCGTCTCGCCGAGAGACTGCGCCGCGCCAACTTGAAGCTGCAGCCGTCGAAATGCAGTTTCCTCCGTCGGGAAGTAGCCTACCTGGGTCACATAATAAGTGACGAAGGAGTAAAGCCCTGTCCGACAAAAGTCTCCGCCGTAAGGAATTTCCCGCGTCCTAAAAACGCCAAAACTGTAAGGGAATTTCTGGGTCTAGCCGGTTATTACCGCCGGTTCATCGACAAATTTTCGCATATCACTAAACCCTTAACAGCCTTACTACGTAAGGACACTAAATTCGAATGGTCCGCAGCACAAGAGCGTGCCTTCGAGACATTGCGCAACGCACTCTGCACCGAACCAGTGTTGCGCTACCCAGATTTCTCTGAAACGTTCCATATCACCACCGACGCGTCCGGATACGCCGTCGGCGGCATTTTAAGTCAAGGTCCAATAGGTCAGGATCGGCCTATAGCGTACGCCTCTAGACTGCTACACGGGGCTGAACTGAATTACTCCACAATAGAAAAGGAGTGCCTAGCTATCATATATGCCGTACAACACTTTAGGCCATACGTTTACGGTAAATCGTTCACCCTAATCACCGACCACCAACCGCTCGTGTGGATGCATTCGGTGAAGGATCCCTCCTCGCGACTCCTGAGATGGAGATTGAAGCTCGCAGAATACGAATACAAAGTCGTCTACAAGGCCGGTAAGCGTAATGTTAACGCGGATGCACTTTCGCGAAATCCGGACACAAGCACTGTCCTCCCTGTTTCCTCTGACTCCTCCGACATTCCTATTTTCGAATCCCAACATCGGCCTGTAGACATACCCTCCACATCAAGCGATGCGCAGTTTCCTCAATCGCCTCCATCTCCAACCCCTCCAATCCTCCCCGAACAGCACGTAGAGACACATCTAGAGTCAGACAGCGACATGACCGAGACGCCACGTTCAATAATAAAATATTCCAGAGACAGATTGATAATGAGAAACGACAACCTAGCTTGTTTTATGACGTTGGACAACCAACCCATCGACGCAGGAGCCACCGATCTCCTTTTACACAACCGACTTCCGACGATAGCAAACGCGACAATCGGCAGAGCAAAAGTAACTCAAACGGGAAGATACACCTTGATTCAATTACCCGTAAAGCCAACTCCCGCACACACAGCCGAACACGAAGACCTAATAGAGTGCCTCAGAGCACTGCGCGACGCAGTAGTAGAATTAGACTTACCGTCAATCAGCATCTCACGTACCGCGATAGACGAAACACCCTGGAGCACCATTCGCGAATCGCTGTCGGAACTGTTTACGGGAACTAACACAAACATCCTCGCCTGTTCCAACGAAACACGAATCCCATCCGAGGAACAAAGACAAGCAATTATATCAGAGAACCATATCTCCGCGTACGCAGGACATAAAGGCATAACGAAAACATTTAGACGCGTCCGCGAGAAATACTTTTGGCCTTCGATGAAATCCGACATCGCGAACTTCATAAACACGTGCCGAGACTGCCAACTACAAAAGCTTACCCGCGTGAAAACACGAGTCCCCATGACATTGACAGACACGCCAGGACGCGCGTTCGACAAAATATCTTTAGACGTAGTCGGACCTCTACCCACCACACCCTCCGGGAATCAGTACATATTGACGATGCAAGATCTATTAACGAAATATTCCTTAGCAGCTCCCCTCAAATCCATCACCACGACAGAAACTGCTGACGCCTTCATTAATACGCTTATCTGCCGATTCGGCACTCCTAAAGCCATCCTAACGGATCAGGGAACGAACTTCACAAGTGCACTCATGCGCGCGGTTGCGAAACGGTTCAAAATTCAACAATTTAAAGCAACGGCATTCCACCCCCAGACTAACGGCTCTATAGAGCGATCACACCATGTACTGACCGAATACCTAAAGCATTACGTATCGCGCAATAATTGGGACGAGTGGCTGAACTGCGCAATGTTCAGCTATAACACCAGCGTGCACGAGGGTACGCTCTTCACTCCTCATGAGTTAGTCTTTGGAAATAAAGCCCGCGTACCGACAGCAGACGCTACGCAAACCACGCTAGAAAATGAATCGTACAATTCCTATTTACAAAATCTGCAAGATAAAATTGCAACTTCCCAAAGGCTAGCCCATGAAAACCTAAACGCTGCGAAAAACCGTTCGAAGCAGTACTACGACAGGAAGGTAAACAACCAGAAATTCCTAGTCGGTGACAGCGTTCTACTCCTAAAAGAACCCAGGAAAGGCAAGTTCGACGCGCAATATTCGGGCCCCTACGTTATCGTCGATGTATTAAATAACACAAACGTGCGATTGCGCCTTAGCAATAGCAAAACAAAGATTGTACATGTAAATAAGCTTAAGCATGCGAAAATACCACCCCCGACTACACCAAGAACTTCGTCACAATTATCCAACACATCCACCGTATCATATCTGAAGCAAAACAAACCCGGGTATAAAACAGCCAACGAGATCCGCCAAGAGTACTCAGTAAAGTGCAACCAACCGAACAACATGGATCTACGAGCTACCACATTCTGCCTCTTCATTACGCAAACAGCCGCACTTATCGGTTACGACTGCAGCGGCCCGACACTAAACGTCTCAACATTCTCCGCAATCGACCCACTCAACTGCGAGACGGAATAAAAGTCACCCATCGTCAAGGAAAGGGCAATCCAATTACTGCAACTGTCCGAATTTCAAACCGCCGAGGTCACACAATGCCACGTGGAAATCGACAGAACAATCTTCCACTGCGGCATGCATTCACACGTCTCCGCAGTCAACAACGGACGGCAAATTTACCTAATGAACATCCCGAGAGACGCGTGCCAGATGCTACACCGTACCGGCACACTATACGTCACCCCATCGGCACAGATCACAGGCGTTGTTACAAACTCTTCCACAACCCGAAGCCTCACCCTGTCAGGAAAAATCGATAACGACGGCACATGCTACGGCTCCACGTTCAGCGATCCATACGGCACCTGGAACAGCGTAGTCGTTCAAGCTGTCATCCGTATAAAAATACGCACCCATATGGCAGCCGTCAAACTCGCCACCAACGAAATCATCATGCAATCTGGCCAACGATGCCTAGTCCAACAAGGATCCTGCCTGGACTCCGAAGATGGATTCTCCTACTGGGACAACTCACCCACAGACTACTGCAAATTCAACAATTACGACGTCCTCTACGAAGGTAAAGCAACACTAGTAGAAGACGAAGACAACCAAGGGTTATCCCTCTACTCGGTCACATCGCAAGGAACTACATTCGCCCTTGCCAGAACAACCAGTACGAAGGTCTGTGGATACACATTGATACATACCGAACATCCCAAGCTCTACATTCTCGAGACGGAGAAAGAAGGACACTTCAAAACCAGGACATCCATCGCAATTAACAACCTCGACATCTTCGCATACGTGAATTCCAAATTCGTATACGTAGAGAAGCACCTAAAAACACAGATAATACAGTTATATCGGGACGTAATAAAACAAAAGTGCGCATTAGAACGACAGATTCTGCATAACGCACTCACACTTATTCATGTCGCCCCAGCCGAAGTAGCAAGGACAATTGCCAGGGAACACGGATTCATGGCAATCGCATCGGGCGAAGTTATCCACATAGTCAAATGCATTCCGGTTGTCTGCCAAGTGAGGCACACAGACACCTGTTACGACGAGTTGCCTGTAACATACAAAAACACGTCATTGTTTATTACGCCGATTCACCACATACTAACGCGCTCAGGCACGAGGAAAGACTGCAGCGAACTCATGCCGAATATGTTCAAAATCCATGGCCTATGGTACAAGCTAACACCAAAACCTGTGGAAAGTCTACCGCCAACACCGCTGAAGCCACTTACCAAGGCAACCTGGAAATACGTCAACCCACATAACCTGGCAGACGGAGGTATCTATTCACCAGAGGACCTGGCAAAGCTAAAGGAACACATAATGTTCCCTATCGAAAGACCCGCCATCGTGAACTCTCTAGCTCAAGGAGTTACCGGCCGGGAATACAGCTCACAAGCCCTTCAGCTGTACAACCTTTTCGACGAAACAACGTTGAAAAAGCTAGCAGAATCCACTGGAAGACGAATCTGGTCCGGATTCGTCGCATTCGGATCATTCACCGCTGGCATTATGGGCATCTACCTCGCAATCCGAGTCATCAAAGCCGCCGTCAGCACGATCATCAACGGGATAGCACTACACTCAGTATACGGATGGAGCCTACACCTATTGGGAGCCGTCTGGAGCTCCCTCACACACTTCTTCCTGTTCCTCAGCCAGAGGAAAACCGATGGCGAAATCACAGCCACCCAAACCAACCCCGAACAAACCCGAAACCAACCCAACCCCAAGCCAGAAGATCCAGAAAAGCAGCCCACCGAAGCAGAAATCCAGTGCACCCCCGAACGCTTATACCCGAGTTTCAAACTCCATAGTGAATTTCATTAGAACACTCACACAGTGCCCCATTCCAACGAACACTCTCACCCGAATAACAAAAACTCTCTAGTAAACCCGACTAGAAAATTCATTTTCCATGAATTTTCTCACCCAGGGGGGGAGGTGTTACGTCGGCAAGCGACGTTGGAATTAGTCATAAGCATATATATACATACACACATATATACGATAAGCATAGTAGTCATAAGCGCGCCCTTAATCCTAAGCATAGTCATAAGCGCGCCTTTACTCCCGCTACATCCTACTACCAGCCCCTACGTCATCCTTCCAGAAGCTTCCAGAACCTTCTAGAACAATCTAGATCATTCTAGAAGCATTCCCTGATAATCCAATTCCTTTCCCAAGCTCGTTATCACATAAACATAAACCGAACCTCCCAGACTAAACCACCAAGCCAAACACATTCCATTCCCACACTCGTATTATATTCCAACTCCTTATCTCCAAAAACATCCGCCGACCGCCAGACCTAATCTCCCGCCACATACCAATCCTATGACGTCATCATGCACGTGTCCCGATTCCCAGGCCTCTCCTTATCGCATTCCTCTGTTATCTCGTAAACATCCTGACTCCCACGGTCCAACCCACACGTGTCCTAATCTCCTCCAGACAAACTCCACCATTCCCCGCTCCTATATCCTAATACTATAAGTAAGCCATTCCCCCAGTCGACGCGCGCTCACCGGCCAGTCTCAGTCCGGAGCTCGTGGAGCTCACATCGCCGCGATTCTATCTCTAGTGATTCTATATCTTGTACCTAGTATTTCTATATCTAGTATTTCTATATCTTGTATTCTTATATTCTATAATCCTATATCCTGTATTGTTAAATCATAAGTCCATTGTATTCCATAATCATTTATTATATTAAAATATATATACATAATAGTATAATTGCAAATCTAATCATTCCGATTTCTAACCGAGTGCGCGCTACTGAAATATACCAACCGCATTCAACCCGAAGGATTCCAACTCGACCTGTTGCAGTGCCGCAACGTTTCAACGTTATATTCGGTAAGTATCACGGAAAGTGAAGTGCGCGCAGTTATTCCCGAGTAGACGCAGACGTAAGCGCTGCGTGACTCAAAAAGGATTGAAATAGTGTCAAGTTCCCCCTTTCCGACAACCGCGACGGAAACCGGGACGTGACACTGCACACTTGTAACAGCAGAATCGTGAAGATTATCACTGAAAGTGCATATCTCAGCTGGAAACAACAACGATACCGAAGATATCGTAGTTTCCGCATATCAAACGCACTGCGGCGCGCTGAAAACACCAGAAAACGTGTTTTTCGCATTCAATAGCACGAAAACAGCGATTTCGGTGATTCTGCACACTTGTAACAGCAGAATCATGAAGATTATCACTGAAGATGCATATCTCAGCTGGAAACAACAACGATACCGAAGATATCGTAGTTTCCGCATATCAAACGCACTGTGGAGTGCTGAAAACACCAGAAAACGTGTTTTTCGCATTCAAAAGCACGAAAACGGCGTTTTCGGTGATTCTGCACACTTCTAACAGCAGAATCGTGAAGATTATCACTGAAAGTGCATATCTCAGCTGGAAACAACAGCGATACCGAAGATATCGCAGTTTCCGCATATCAAACGCACTGTGGAGTGTTGAAAACACCAGAAAACGTGTTTTTCGCATTCAAAAGCACGAAAACAGCGATTTCGGTGATTCTGCACACTTGTAACAGCAGAATCGTGAAGATTATCACTGAAAGTGCATATCTCAGCTGGAAACAACAACGATACCGAAGATATCGTAGTTTCCGCATATCAAACGCACTGTGGAGTGCTGAAAACACCAGAAAACGTGTTTTTCGCATTCAAAAGCACGAAAACAGCGATTTCGGTGATTCTGCACACTTGTAACAGCAGAATCGTGAAGATTATCACTGAAAGTGCATATCTCAGCTGGAAACAACAACGATACCGAAGATATCGTAGTTTCCGCATATCAAACGCACTGTGGAGTGCTGAAAACACCAGAAAACGTGTTTTGCGCATTCAAAAGCACGAAAACAGCGATTTCGGTGATTCTGCACACTTGTAACAGCAGAATCGTGAAGATTATCACTGAAAGTGCATATCTCAGCTGGAAACAACAACGATACCGAAGATATCGTAGTTTCCGCATATCAAACGCACTGTGGAGTGCTGAAAACACCAGAAAACGTGTTTTGCGCATTCAAAAGCACGAAAACAGCGATTTCGGTGATTCTGCACACTTGTAACAGCAGAATCGTGAAGATTATCACTGAAAGTGCATATCTCAGCTGGAAACAACAACGATACCGAAGATATCGTAGTTTCCGCATATCAAACGCACTGTGGAGTGCTGAAAACACCAGAAAACGTGTTTTTCGCATTCAAAAGCACGAAAACAGCGATTTCGGTGATTCTGCACACTTGTAACAGCAGAATCGTGAAGATTATCACTGAAAGTGCATATCTCAGCTGGAAACAACAACGATACCGAAGATATCGTAGTTTCCGCATATCAAACGCACTGCGGCGCGCTGAAAACACCAGAAAACGTGTTTTTCGCATTCAATAGCACGAAAACAGCGATTTCGGTGATTCTGCACACTTGTAACAGCAGAATCATGAAGATTATCACTGAAGATGCATATCTCAGCTGGAAACAACAACGATACCGAAGATATCGTAGTTTCCGCATATCAAACGCACTGTGGAGTGCTGAAAACACCAGAAAACGTGTTTTTCGCATTCAAAAGCACGAAAACAGCGTTTTCGGTGATTCTGCACGCTTCTAACAGCAGAATCGTGAAGATTATCACTGAAAGTGCATATCTCAGCTGGAAACAACAGCGATACCGAAGATATCGCAGTTTCCGCATATCAAACGCACTGTGGAGTGTTGAAAACACCAGAAAACGTGTTTTTCGCATTCAAAAGCACGAAAACAGCGATTTCGGTGATTCTGCACACTTGTAACAGCAGAATCGTGAAGATTATCACTGAAAGTGCATATCTCAGCTGGAAACAACAACGATACCGAAGATATCGTAGTTTCCGCATATCAAACGCACTGTGGAGTGCTGAAAACACCAGAAAACGTGTTTTTCGCATTCAAAAGCACGAAAACAGCGATTTCGGTGATTCTGCACACTTGTAACAGCAGAATCGTGAAGATTATCACTGAAAGTGCATATCTCAGCTGGAAACAACAACGATACCGAAGATATCGCAGTTTCCGCATATCAAACGCACTGTGGAGTGTTGAAAACACCAGAAAACGTGTTTTTCGCATTCAAAAGCACGAAAACAGCGATTTCGGAGATTCTGCACACTTGTAACAGCAGAATCGTGAAGATTATCACTGAAAGTGCATATCTCAGCTGGAAACAACAACGATACCGAAGATATCGTAGTTTCCGCATATCAAACGCACTGTGGAGTGCTGAAAACACCAGAAAACGTGTTTTTCGCATTCAAAAGCACGAAAACAGCGATTTCGGTGATTCTGCACACTTGTAACAGCAGAATCATGAAGATTATCACTGAAAGTGCATATCTCAGCTGGAAACAACAACGATACCGAAGATATCGTAGTTTCCGCATATCAAACGCACTGTGGAGTGCTGAAAACACCAGAAAACGTGTTTTTCGCATTCAAAAGCACGAAAACAGCGATTTCGGTGATTCTGCACACTTGTAACAGCAGAATCGTGAAGATTATCACTGAAAGTGCATATCTCAGCTGGAAACAACAACGATACCGAAGATATCGCAGTTTCCGCATATCAAACGCACTGTGGAGTGTTGAAAACACCAGAAAACGTGTTTTTCGCATTCAAAAGCACGAAAACAGCGATTTCGGAGATTCTGCACACTTGTAACAGCAGAATCGTGAAGATTATCACTGAAAGTGCATATCTCAGCTGGAAACAACAACGATACCGAAGATATCGTAGTTTCCGCATATCAAACGCACTGTGGAGTGCTGAAAACACCAGAAAACGTGTTTTTCGCATTCAAAAGCACGAAAACAGCGTTTTCGGTGATTCTGCACACTTCTAACAGCAGAATCGTGAAGATTATCACTGAAAGTGCATATCTCAGCTGGAAACAACAGCGATACCGAAGATATCGCAGTTTCCGCATATCAAACGCACTGTGGAGTGTTGAAAACACCAGAAAACGTGTTTTTCGCATTCAAAAGCACGAAAACAGCGATTTCGGTGATTCTGCACACTTGTAACAGCAGAATCGTGAAGATTATCACTGAAAGTGCATATCTCAGCTGGAAACAACAACGATACCGAAGATATCGTAGTTTCCGCATATCAAACGCACTGTGGAGTGCTGAAAACACCAGAAAACGTGTTTTTCGCATTCAAAAGCACGAAAACAGCGATTTCGGTGATTCTGCACACTTGTAACAGCAGAATCGTGAAGATTATCACTGAAAGTGCATATCTCAGCTGGAAACAACAACGATACCGAAGATATCGTAGTTTCCGCATATCAAACGCACTGTGGAGTGCTGAAAACACCAGAAAACGTGTTTTGCGCATTCAAAAGCACGAAAACAGCGATTTCGGTGATTCTGCACACTTGTAACAGCAGAATCGTGAAGATTATCACTGAAAGTGCATATCTCAGCTGGAAACAACAACGATACCGAAGATATCGTAGTTTCCGCATATCAAACGCACTGTGGAGTGCTGAAAACACCAGAAAACGTGTTTTGCGCATTCAAAAGCACGAAAACAGCGATTTCGGTGATTCTGCACACTTGTAACAGCAGAATCGTGAAGATTATCACTGAAAGTGCATATCTCAGCTGGAAACAACAACGATACCGAAGATATCGTAGTTTCCGCATATCAAACGCACTGTGGAGTGCTGAAAACACCAGAAAACGTGTTTTTCGCATTCAAAAGCACGAAAACAGCGATTTCGGTGATTCTGCACACTTGTAACAGCAGAATCGTGAAGATTATCACTGAAAGTGCATATCTCAGCTGGAAACAACAACGATACCGAAGATATCGTAGTTTCCGCATATCAAACGCACTGCGGCGCGCTGAAAACACCAGAAAACGTGTTTTTCGCATTCAAAAGCACGAAAACAGCGATTTCGGTGATTCTGCACACTTGTAACAGCAGAATCATGAAGATTATCACTGAAGATGCATATCTCAGCTGGAAACAACAACGATACCGAAGATATCGTAGTTTCCGCATATCAAACGCACTGTGGAGTGCTGAAAACACCAGAAAACGTGTTTTTCGCATTCAAAAGCACGAAAACAGCGATTTCGGTGATTCTGCACACTTGTAACAGCAGAATCGTGAAGCTTATCACTGAAAGTGCATATCTCAGCTGGAAACAACAACGATACCGAAGATATCGTAGTTTCCGCATATCAAACGCACTGCGGTGCGCTGAAAACACCAGAAAACGTGTTTTTCGCATTCAAAAGCACGAAAACAGCGATTTCGGTGATTCTGCACACTTGTAACAGCAGAATCGTGAAGATTATCACTGAAAGTGCATATCTCAGCTGGAAACAACAACGATACCGAAGATATCGCAGTTTCCGCATATCAAACGCACTGTGGAGTGTTGAAAACACCAGAAAACGTGTTTTTCGCATTCAAAAGCACGAAAACAGCGATTTCGGTGATTCTGCACACTTGTAACAGCAGAATCGTGAAGATTATCACTGAAAGTGCATATCTCAGCTGGAAACAATAACGATACCGAAGATATCGCAGTTTCCGCATATCAAACGCACTGTGGAGTGTTGAAAACACCAGAAAACGTGTTTTTCGCATTCAAAAGCACGAAAACAGCGATTTCGGTGATTCTGCACACTTGTAACAGCAGAATCGTGAAGATTATCACTGAAAGTGCATATCTCAGCTGGAAACAACAACGATACCGAACATATCGTAGTTTCCGCATATCAAACGCACTGTGGAGCTCTGAAAACACCAGAAAACGTGTTTTTCGCATTCAAAAGCACGAAAACAGCGATTTCGGTGATTCTGCACACTTGTAACAGCAGAATCGTGAAGATTATCACTGAAAGTGCATATCTCAGCTGGAAACAACAACGATACCGAAGATATCGTAGTTTCCGCATATCAAACGCACTGTGGAGCGCTGAAAACACCAGAAAACGTGTTTTTCGCATTCAAAAGCACGAAAACAGCGATTTCGGTGATTCTGCACACTTGTAACAGCAGAATCGTGAAGATTATCACTGAAGATGCATATCTCAGCTGGAAACAACAACGATACCGAAGATATCGTAGTTTCCGCATATCAAACGCACTGTGGAGCGCTGAAAACACCAGAAAACGTGTTTTTCGCATTCAAAAGCACGAAAACAGCGATTTCGGTGATTCTGCACACTTGTAACAGCAGAATCGTGAAGATTATCACTGAAGATGCATATCTCAGCTGGAAACAACAACGATACCGAAGATATCGTAGTTTCCGCATATCAAACGCAATGTGGAGCGCTGAAAACACCAGAAATCGTGTTTTTCGCATCCAAAAGCACGAAAACAGCGATTTCGGTGATTCTGCACACTTGTAACAGCAGAATCGTGAAGATTATCACTGAAAGTGCATATCTCAGCTGGAAACAACAACGATACCGAAGATATCGTAGTTTCCGCATATCAAACGCACTGTGGAGTGCTGAAAACACCAGAAAACGTGTTTTTCGCATTCAAAAGCACGAAAACAGCGATTTCGGTTTTTCTGCACACTTGTAACAGCAGAATCGTGAAGATTATCACTGAAAGTGCATATCTCAGCTGGAAACAACAACGATACCGAAGATATCGTAGTTTCCGCATATCAAACGCACTGTGGAGTGCTGAAAACACCAGAAAACGTGTTTTTCGCATTCAAAAGCACGAAAACAGCGATTTCGGTGATTCTGCACACTTGTAACAGCAGAATCGTGAAGATTATCACTGAAAGTGCATATCTCAGCTGGAAACAACAACGATACCGAAGATATCGCAGTTTCCGCATATCAAACGCACTGTGGAGTGCTGAAAACACCAGAAAACGTGTTTTTCGCATTCAAAAGCACGAAAACAACGATTTCGGTGATTCTGCACACTTGTAACAGCAGAATCGTGAAGATTATCACTGAAAGTGCATATCTGAGCTGGAAACAATAACGATACCGAAGATATCGCAGTTTCCGCATATCAAACGCACTGTGGAGTGTTGAAAACACCAGAAAACGTGTTTTTCGCATTCAAAAGCACGAAAACAGCGATTTCGGTGATTCTGCACACTTGTAACAGCAGAATCGTGAAGATTATCACTGAAAGTGCATATCTCAGCTGGAAACAACAACGATACCGAAGATATCGTAGTTTCCGCATATCAAACGCACTGTGGAGTGCTGAAAACACCAGAAAACGTGTTTTTCGCATTCAAAAGCACGAAAACAGCGATTTCGGTGATTCTGCACACTTGTAACAGCAGAATCGTGAAGATTATCACTGAAAGTGCATATCTCAGCTGGAAACAACAACGATACCGAACATATCGTAGTTTCCGCATATCAAACGCAATGTGGAGCGCTGAAAACACCAGAAATCGTGTTTTTCGCATCCAAAAGCACGAAAACAGCGATTTCGGTGATTCTGCACACTTGTAACAGCAGAATCGTGAAGATTATCACTGAAAGTGCATATCTCAGCTGGAAACAATAACGATACCGAAGATATCGCAGTTTCCGCATATCAAACGCACTGTGGAGTGTTGAAAACACCAGAAAACGTGTTTTTCGCATTCAAAAGCACGAAAACAGCGATTTCGGTGATTCTGCACACTTGTAACAGCAGAATCGTGAAGATTATCACTGAAAGTGCATATCTCAGCTGGAAACAACAACGATACCGAAGATATCGTAGTTTCCGCATATCAAACGCACTGTGGAGTGCTGAAAACACCAGAAAACGTGTTTTTCGCATTCAAAAGCACGAAAACAGCGATTTCGGTGATTCTGCACACTTGTAACAGCAGAATCGTGAAGATTATCACTGAAAGTGCATATCTCAGCTGGAAACAACAACGATACCGAAGATATCGTAGTTTCCGCATATCAAACGCACTGTGGAGTGCTGAAAACACCAGAAAACGTGTTTTTCGCATTCAAAAGCACGAAAACAGCGATTTCGGTGATTCTGCACACTTGTAACAGCAGAATCGTGAAGATTATCACTGAAAGTGCATATCTCAGCTGGAAACAACAACGATACCGAAGATATCGTAGTTTCCGCATATCAAACGCACTGTGGAGTGCTGAAAACACCAGAAAACGTGTTTTTCGCATTCAAAAGCACGAAAACAGCGATTTCGGTGATTCTGCACACTTGTAACAGCAGAATCGTGAAGATTATCACTGAAAGTGCATATCTCAGCTGGAAACAACAACGATACCGAAGATATCGTAGTTTCCGCATATCAAACGCACTGTGGAGCGCTGAAAACACCAGAAAACGTGTTTTTCGCATTCAAAAGCACGAAAACAGCGATTTCGGTGATTCTGCACACTTGTAACAGCAGAATCGTGAAGATTATCACTGAAAGTGCATATCTCAGCTGGAAACAACAACGATACCGAAGATATCGTAGTTTCCGCATATCAAACGCACTGTGGAGCGCTGAAAACACCAGAAAACGTGTTTTTCGCATTCAAAAGCACGAAAACAGCGATTTCGGTGATTCTGCACACTTGTAACAGCAGAATCGTGAAGATTATCACTGAAAGTGCATATCTCAGCTGGAAACAACAACGATACCGAAGATATCGTAGTTTCCGCATATCAAACGCACTGTGGAGCGCTGAAAACACCAGAAAACGTGTTTTTCGCATTCAAAAGCACGAAAACAGAGATTTCGGTGATTCTGCACACTTGTAACAGCAGAATCGTGAAGATTATCACTGAAGATGCATATCTCAGCTGGAAACAACAACGATACCGAAGATATCGCAGTTTCCGCATATCAAACGCACTGTGGAGTGTTGAAAACACCAGAAAACGTGTTTTTCGCATTCAAAAGCACGAAAACAGCGATTTCGGTGATTCTGCACACTTGTAACAGCAGAATCGTGAAGATTATCACTGAAAGTGCATATCTCAGCTGGAAACAACAACGATACCGAAGATATCGCAGTTTCCGCATATCAAACGCACTGTGGAGTGTTGAAAACACCAGAAAACGTGTTTTTCGCATTCAAAAGCACGAAAACAGCGATTTCGGTGATTCTGCACACTTGTAACAGCAGAATCGTGAAGATTATCACTGAAAGTGCATATCTCAGCTGGAAACAACAACGATACCGAAGATATCGTAGTTTCCGCATATCAAACGCACTGTGGAGTGCTGAAAACACCAGAAAACGTGTTTTTCGCATTCAAAAGCACGAAAACAGCGATTTCGGTGATTCTGCACACTTGTAACAGCAGAATCGTGAAGATTATCACTGAAAGTGCATATCTCAGCTGGAAACAACAACGATACCGAAGATATCGTAGTTTCCGCATATCAAACGCACTGTGGAGTGCTGAAAACACCAGAAAACGTGTTTTTCGCATTCAAAAGCACGAAAACAGCGATTTCGGTGATTCTGCACACTTGTAACAGCAGAATCGTGAAGATTATCACTGAAAGTGCATATCTCAGCTGGAAACAACAACGATACCGAAGATATCGCAGTTTCGGCATATCAAACGCACTGTGGAGTGCTGAAAACACCAGAAAACGTGTTTTTCGCATTCAAAAGCACGAAAACAGCGATTTCGGTGATTCTGCACACTTGTAACAGCAGAATCGTGAAGATTATCACTGAAAGTGCATATCTCAGCTGGAAACAATAACGATACCGAAGATATCGCAGTTTCCGCATATCAAACGCACTGTGGAGTGTTGAAAACACCAGAAAACGTGTTTTTCGCATTCAAAAGCACGAAAACAGCGATTTCGGTGATTCTGCACACTTGTAACAGCAGAATCGTGAAGATTATCACTGAAAGTGCATATCTCAGCTGGAAACAACAACGATACCGAAGATATCGTAGTTTCCGCATATCAAACGCACTGTGGAGTGCTGAAAACACCAGAAAACGTGTTTTTCGCATTCAAAAGCACGAAAACAGCGATTTCGGTGATTCTGCATACTTGTAACAGCAGAATCGTGAAGATTATCACTGAAAGTGCATATCTCAGCTGGAAACAACAACGATACCGAAGATATCGTAGTTTCCGCATATCAAACGCACTGTGGAGTGCTGAAAACACCAGAAAACGTGTTTTTCGCATTCAAAAGCACGAAAACAGCGATTTCGGTGATTCTGCACACTTGTAACAGCAGAATCGTGAAGATTATCACTGAAAGTGCATATCTCAGCTGGAAACAACAACGATACCGAAGATATCGTAGTTTCCGCATATCAAACGCACTGTGGAGTGCTGAAAACACCAGAAAACGTGTTTTTCGCATTCAAAAGCACGAAAACAGCGATTTCGGTGATTCTGCACACTTGTAACAGCAGAATCGTGAAGATTATCACTGAAAGTGCATATCTCAGCTGGAAACAACAACGATACCGAAGATATCGTAGTTTCCGCATATCAAACGCACTGTGGAGCGCTGAAAACACCAGAAAACGTGTTTTTCGCATTCAAAAGCACGAAAACAGCGATTTCGGTGATTCTGCACACTTGTAACAGCAGAATCGTGAAGATTATCACTGAAAGTGCATATCTCAGCTGGAAACAACAACGATACCGAAGATATCGTAGTTTCCGCATATCAAACGCACTGTGGAGCGCTGAAAACACCAGAAAACGTGTTTTTCGCATTCAAAAGCACGAAAACAGCGATTTCGGTGATTCTGCACACTTGTAACAGCAGAATCGTGAAGATTATCACTGAAAGTGCATATCTCAGCTGGAAACAACAACGATACCGAAGATATCGTAGTTTCCGCATATCAAACGCACTGTGGAGCGCTGAAAACACCAGAAAACGTGTTTTTCGCATTCAAAAGCACGAAAACAGAGATTTCGGTGATTCTGCACACTTGTAACAGCAGAATCGTGAAGATTATCACTGAAGATGCATATCTCAGCTGGAAACAACAACGATACCGAAGATATCGCAGTTTCCGCATATCAAACGCACTGTGGAGTGTTGAAAACACCAGAAAACGTGTTTTTCGCATTCAAAAGCACGAAAACAGCGATTTCGGTGATTCTGCACACTTGTAACAGCAGAATCGTGAAGATTATCACTGAAAGTGCATATCTCAGCTGGAAACAACAACGATACCGAAGATATCGCAGTTTCCGCATATCAAACGCACTGTGGAGTGTTGAAAACACCAGAAAACGTGTTTTTCGCATTCAAAAGCACGAAAACAGCGATTTCGGTGATTCTGCACACTTGTAACAGCAGAATCGTGAAGATTATCACTGAAAGTGCATATCTCAGCTGGAAACAACAACGATACCGAAGATATCGTAGTTTCCGCATATCAAACGCACTGTGGAGTGCTGAAAACACCAGAAAACGTGTTTTTCGCATTCAAAAGCACGAAAACAGCGATTTCGGTGATTCTGCACACTTGTAACAGCAGAATCGTGAAGATTATCACTGAAAGTGCATATCTCAGCTGGAAACAACAACGATACCGAAGATATCGTAGTTTCCGCATATCAAACGCACTGTGGAGTGCTGAAAACACCAGAAAACGTGTTTTTCGCATTCAAAAGCACGAAAACAGCGATTTCGGTGATTCTGCACACTTGTAACAGCAGAATCGTGAAGATTATCACTGAAAGTGCATATCTCAGCTGGAAACAACAACGATACCGAAGATATCGCAGTTTCGGCATATCAAACGCACTGTGGAGTGCTGAAAACACCAGAAAACGTGTTTTTCGCATTCAAAAGCACGAAAACAGCGATTTCGGTGATTCTGCACACTTGTAACAGCAGAATCGTGAAGATTATCACTGAAAGTGCATATCTCAGCTGGAAACAATAACGATACCGAAGATATCGCAGTTTCCGCATATCAAACGCACTGTGGAGTGTTGAAAATACCAGAAAACGTGTTTTTCGCATTCAAAAGCACGAAAACAGCGATTTCGGTGATTCTGCACACTTGTAACAGCAGAATCATGAAGATTATCACTGAAAATGCATGTCTCAGCTGGAAACAACAACGATACCGAAGATATCCAAGTTTCCGCATATCAAACGCACTGTGGAGTGCTGAAAACACCAGAAAACGTGTTTTTCGCATACAAAAGCACGAAAACAGCGATTTCGGTGATTCTGCACACTTGTAACAGCAGAATCATGAAGATTATCACTGAAGATGCATATCTCAGCTGGAAACAACAACGATACCGAACATATCGTAGTTTCCGCATATCAAACGCACTGTGGAGTGCTGAAAACACCAGAAAACGTGTTTTTCGCATTCAAAAGCACGAAAACAGCGATTTCGGTGATTCTGCACACTTGTAACAGCAGAATCGTGAAGATTATCACTGAAAGTGCATATCTCAGCTGGAAACAACAACGATACCGAAGATATGGCAGTTTCCGCATATCAAACGCACTGTGGAGTGCTGAAAACACCAGAAAACGTGTTTTTCGCATTCAATAGCACGAAAACAGCGATTTCGGTGATTCTGCACACTTGTAACAGCAGAATCGTGAAGATTGTCACTGAAAATGCATGTCTCAGCTGGAAACAACAACGATACCGAAGATATCGTAGTTTCCGCATATCAAACGCACTGTGGAGTGCTGAAAACACCAGAAAACGTGTTTTTCGCATTCAAAAGCACGAAAACAGCGATTTCGGTGATTCTGCACACTTGTAACAGCAGAATCGTGAAGATTATCACTGAAAGTGCATATCTCAGCTGGAAACAACAACGATACCGAAGATATCGTAGTTTCCGCATATCAAACGCACTGTGGAGCGCTGAAAACACCAGAAAACGTGTTTTTCGCATTCAAAAGCACGAAAACAGCGATTTCGGTGATTCTGCACACTTGTAACAGCAGAATCGTGAAGATTATCACTGAAAGTGCATATCTCAGCTGGAAACAACAACGATACCGAAGATATCGTAGTTTCCGCATATCAAACGCACTGTGGAGTGCTGAAAACACCAGAAAACGTGTTTTTCGCATTCAAAAGCACGAAAACAGCGATTTCGGTGATTCTGCACACTTGTAACAGCAGAATCATGAAGATTATCACTGAAGATGCATATCTCAGCTGGAAACAACAACGATACCGAACATATCGTAGTTTCCGCATATCAAACGCACTGTGGAGTGCTGAAAACACCAGAAAACGTGTTTTTCGCATTCAAAAGCACGAAAACAGCGATTTCGGTGATTCTGCACACTTGTAACAGCAGAATCGTGAAGATTATCACTGAAAGTGCATATCTCAGCTGGAAACAACAACGATACCGAAGATATGGCAGTTTCCGCATATCAAACGCACTGTGGAGTGCTGAAAACACCAGAAAACGTGTTTTTCGCATTCAATAGCACGAAAACAGCGATTTCGGTGATTCTGCACACTTGTAACAGCAGAATCATGAAGATTATCACTGAAAATGCATGTCTCAGCTGGAAACAACAACGATACCGAAGATATCGTAGTTTCCGCATATCAAACGCACTGTGGAGTGCTGAAAACACCAGAAAACGTGTTTTTCGCATTCAAAAGCACGAAAACAGCGATTTCGGTGATTCTGCACACTTGTAACAGCAGAATCGTGAAGATTATCACTGAAAGTGCATATCTCAGCTGGAAACAACAACGATACCGAAGATATCGTAGTTTCCGCATATCAAACGCACTGTGGAGTGCTGAAAACACCAGAAAACGTGTTTTTCGCATTCAAAAGCACGAAAACAGCGATTTCGGTGATTCTGCACACTTGTAACAGCAGAATCGTGAAGATTATCACTGAAAGTGCATATCTCAGCTGGAAACAACAACGATACCGAAGATATCGTAGTTTCCGCATATCAAACGCACTGTGGAGTGCTGAAAACACCAGAAAACGTGTTTTTCGCATTCAAAAGCACGAAAACAGCGATTTCGGTGATTCTGCACACTTGTAACAGCAGAATCGTGAAGATTATCACTGAAAGTGCATATCTCAGCTGGAAACAACAACGATACCGAAGATATCGCAGTTTCGGCATATCAAACGCACTGTGGAGTGCTGAAAACACCAGAAAACGTGTTTTTCGCATTCAAAAGCACGAAAACAGCGATTTCGGTGATTCTGCACACTTGTAACAGCAGAATCGTGAAGATTATCACTGAAAGTGCATATCTCAGCTGGAAACAATAACGATACCGAAGATATCGCAGTTTCCGCATATCAAACGCACTGTGGAGTGTTGAAAATACCAGAAAACGTGTTTTTCGCATTCAAAAGCACGAAAACAGCGATTTCGGTGATTCTGCACACTTGTAACAGCAGAATCATGAAGATTATCACTGAAAATGCATGTCTCAGCTGGAAACAACAACGATACCGAAGATATCCAAGTTTCCGCATATCAAACGCACTGTGGAGTGCTGAAAACACCAGAAAACGTGTTTTTCGCATACAAAAGCACGAAAACAGCGATTTCGGTGATTCTGCACACTTGTAACAGCAGAATCATGAAGATTATCACTGAAGATGCATATCTCAGCTGGAAACAACAACGATACCGAACATATCGTAGTTTCCGCATATCAAACGCACTGTGGAGTGCTGAAAACACCAGAAAACGTGTTTTTCGCATTCAAAAGCACGAAAACAGCGATTTCGGTGATTCTGCACACTTGTAACAGCAGAATCGTGAAGATTATCACTGAAAGTGCATATCTCAGCTGGAAACAACAACGATACCGAAGATATGGCAGTTTCCGCATATCAAACGCACTGTGGAGTGCTGAAAACACCAGAAAACGTGTTTTTCGCATTCAATAGCACGAAAACAGCGATTTCGGTGATTCTGCACACTTGTAACAGCAGAATCGTGAAGATTGTCACTGAAAATGCATGTCTCAGCTGGAAACAACAACGATACCGAAGATATCGTAGTTTCCGCATATCAAACGCACTGTGGAGTGCTGAAAACACCAGAAAACGTGTTTTTCGCATTCAAAAGCACGAAAACAGCGATTTCGGTGATTCTGCACACTTGTAACAGCAGAATCATGAAGATTATCACTGAAGATGCATATCTCAGCTGGAAACAACAACGATACCGAACATATCGTAGTTTCCGCATATCAAACGCACTGTGGAGTGCTGAAAACACCAGAAAACGTGTTTTTCGCATTCAAAAGCACGAAAACAGCGATTTCGGTGATTCTGCACACTTGTAACAGCAGAATCGTGAAGATTATCACTGAAAGTGCATATCTCAGCTGGAAACAACAACGATACCGAAGATATGGCAGTTTCCGCATATCAAACGCACTGTGGAGTGCTGAAAACACCAGAAAACGTGTTTTTCGCATTCAATAGCACGAAAACAGCGATTTCGGTGATTCTGCACACTTGTAACAGCAGAATCATGAAGATTATCACTGAAAATGCATGTCTCAGCTGGAAACAACAACGATACCGAAGATATCGTAGTTTCCGCATATCAAACGCACTGTGGAGTGCTGAAAACACCAGAAAACGTGTTTTTCGCATTCAAAAGCACGAAAACAGCGATTTCGGTGATTCTGCACACTTGTAACAGCAGAATCATGAAGATTATCACTGAAGATGCATATCTCAGCTGGAAACAACAACGATACCGAAGATATCGTAGTTTCCGCATATCAAACGCACTGTGGAGTGCTGAAAACACCAGAAAACGTGTTTTTCGCATTCAAAAGCACGAAAACAGCGTTTTCGGTGATTCTGCACACTTCTAACAGCAGAATCGTGAAGATTATCACTGAAAGTACATATCTCAGCTGGAAACAACAGCGATACCGAAGATATCGCAGTTTCCGCATATCAAACGCACTGTGGAGTGTTGAAAACACCAGAAAACGTGTTTTTCGCATTCAAAAGCACGAAAACAGCGATTTCGGTGATTCTGCACACTTGTAACAGCAGAATCGTGAAGATTATCACTGAAAGTGCATATCTCAGCTGGAAACAACAACGATACCGAAGATATCGTAGTTTCCGCATATCAAACGCACTGTGGAGTGCTGAAAACACCAGAAAACGTGTTTTTCGCATTCAAAAGCACGAAAACAGCGATTTCGGTGATTCTGCACACTTGTAACAGCAGAATCGTGAAGATTATCACTGAAAGTGCATATCTCAGCTGGAAACAACAACGATACCGAAGATATCGTAGTTTCCGCATATCAAACGCACTGTGGAGCGCTGAAAACACCAGAAAACGTGTTTTTCGCATTCAAAAGCACGAAAACAGCGATTTCGGTGATTCTGCACACTTGTAACAGCAGAATCGTGAAGATTATCACTGAAAGTGCATATCTCAGCTGGAAACAACAACGATACCGAAGATATCGTAGTTTCCGCATATCAAACGCACTGTGGAGTGCTGAAAACACCAGAAAACGTGTTTTTCGCATTCAAAAGCACGAAAACAGCGATTTCGGTGATTCTGCACACTTGTAACAGCAGAATCATGAAGATTATCACTGAAGATGCATATCTCAGCTGGAAACAACAACGATAACGAACATATCGTAGTTTCCGCATATCAATTCACTGTGGAGTGCTGAAAACACCAGAAAACGTGTTTTTCGCATTCAAAAGCACGAAAACAGCGATTTCGGTGATTCTGCACACTTGTAACAGCAGAATCGTGAAGATTATCACTGAAAGTGCATATCTCAGCTGGAAACAACAACGATACCGAAGATATGGCAGTTTCCGCATATCAAACGCACTGTGGAGTGCTGAAAACACCAGAAAACGTGTTTTTCGCATTCAATAGCACGAAAACAGCGATTTCGGTGATTCTGCACAATTGTAACAGCAGAATCGTGAAGATTATCACTGAAAATGCATGTCTCAGCTGGAAACAACAACGATACCGAAGATATCGTAGTTTCCGCATATCAAACGCACTGTGGAGTGCTGAAAACACCAGAAAACGTGTTTTTCGCATTCAAAAGCACGAAAACAGCGATTTCGGTGATTCTGCACACTTGTAACAGCAGAATCATGAAGATTATCACTGAAGATGCATATCTCAGCTGGAAACAACAACGATACCGAACATATCGTAGTTTCCGCATATCAAACGCACTGTGGAGTGCTGAAAACACCAGAAAACGTGTTTTTCGCATTCAAAAGCACGAAAACAGCGATTTCGGTGATTCTGCACACTTGTAACAGCAGAATCGTGAAGATTATCACTGAAAGTGCATATCTCAGCTGGAAACAACAACGATACCGAAGATATGGCAGTATCCGCATATCAAACGCACTGTGGAGTGCTGAAAACACCAGAAAACGTGTTTTTCGCATTCAATAGCACGAAAACAGCGATTTCGGTGATTCTGCACACTTGTAACAGCAGAATCATGAAGATTATCACTGAAAATGCATGTCTCAGCTGGAAACAACAACGATACCGAAGATATCGTAGTTTCCGCATATCAAACGCACTGTGGAGTGCTGAAAACACCAGAAAACGTGTTTTTCGCATTCAATAGCACGAAAACAGCGATTTCGGTGATTCTGCACACTTGTAACAGCAGAATCGTGAAGATTGTCACTGAAAATGCATGTCTCAGCTGGAAACAACAACGATACCGAAGATATCGTAGTTTCCGCATATCAAACGCACTGTGGAGTGCTGAAAACACCAGAAAACGTGTTTTTCGCATTCAAAAGCACGAAAACAGCGATTTCGGTGATTCTGCACACTTGTAACAGCAGAATCATGAAGATTATCACTGAAGATGCATATCTCAGCTGGAAACAACAACGATACCGAACATATCGTAGTTTCCGCATATCAAACGCACTGTGGAGTGCTGAAAACACCAGAAAACGTGTTTTTCGCATTCAAAAGCACGAAAACAGCGATTTCGGTGATTCTGCACACTTGTAACAGCAGAATCGTGAAGATTATCACTGAAAGTGCATATCTCAGCTGGAAACAACAACGATACCGAAGATATGGCAGTTTCCGCATATCAAACGCACTGTGGAGTGCTGAAAACACCAGAAAACGTGTTTTTCGCATTCAATAGCACGAAAACAGCGATTTCGGTGATTCTGCACACTTGTAACAGCAGAATCATGAAGATTATCACTGAAAATGCATGTCTCAGCTGGAAACAACAACGATACCGAAGATATCGTAGTTTCCGCATATCAAACGCACTGTGGAGTGCTGAAAACACCAGAAAACGTGTTTTTCGCATTCAAAAGCACGAAAACAGCGATTTCGGTGATTCTGCACACTTGTAACAGCAGAATCATGAAGATTATCACTGAAGATGCATATCTCAGCTGGAAACAACAACGATACCGAAGATATCGTAGTTTCCGCATATCAAACGCACTGTGGAGTGCTGAAAACACCAGAAAACGTGTTTTTCGCATTCAAAAGCACGAAAACAGCGTTTTCGGTGATTCTGCACACTTCTAACAGCAGAATCGTGAAGATTATCACTGAAAGTACATATCTCAGCTGGAAACAACAGCGATACCGAAGATATCGCAGTTTCCGCATATCAAACGCACTGTGGAGTGTTGAAAACACCAGAAAACGTGTTTTTCGCATTCAAAAGCACGAAAACAGCGATTTCGGTGATTCTGCACACTTGTAACAGCAGAATCGTGAAGATTATCACTGAAAGTGCATATCTCAGCTGGAAACAACAACGATACCGAAGATATCGTAGTTTCCGCATATCAAACGCACTGTGGAGTGCTGAAAACACCAGAAAACGTGTTTTTCGCATTCAAAAGCACGAAAACAGCGATTTCGGTGATTCTGCACACTTGTAACAGCAGAATCGTGAAGATTATCACTGAAAGTGCATATCTCAGCTGGAAACAACAACGATACCGAAGATATCGTAGTTTCCGCATATCAAACGCACTGTGGAGCGCTGAAAACACCAGAAAACGTGTTTTTCGCATTCAAAAGCACGAAAACAGCGATTTCGGTGATTCTGCACACTTGTAACAGCAGAATCGTGAAGATTATCACTGAAAGTGCATATCTCAGCTGGAAACAACAACGATACCGAAGATATCGTAGTTTCCGCATATCAAACGCACTGTGGAGTGCTGAAAACACCAGAAAACGTGTTTTTCGCATTCAAAAGCACGAAAACAGCGATTTCGGTGATTCTGCACACTTGTAACAGCAGAATCATGAAGATTATCACTGAAGATGCATATCTCAGCTGGAAACAACAACGATAACGAACATATCGTAGTTTCCGCATATCAATTCACTGTGGAGTGCTGAAAACACCAGAAAACGTGTTTTTCGCATTCAAAAGCACGAAAACAGCGATTTCGGTGATTCTGCACACTTGTAACAGCAGAATCGTGAAGATTATCACTGAAAGTGCATATCTCAGCTGGAAACAACAACGATACCGAAGATATGGCAGTTTCCGCATATCAAACGCACTGTGGAGTGCTGAAAACACCAGAAAACGTGTTTTTCGCATTCAATAGCACGAAAACAGCGATTTCGGTGATTCTGCACAATTGTAACAGCAGAATCGTGAAGATTATCACTGAAAATGCATGTCTCAGCTGGAAACAACAACGATACCGAAGATATCGTAGTTTCCGCATATCAAACGCACTGTGGAGTGCTGAAAACACCAGAAAACGTGTTTTTCGCATTCAAAAGCACGAAAACAGCGATTTCGGTGATTCTGCACACTTGTAACAGCAGAATCGTGAAGATTATCACTGAAAGTGCATATCTCAGCTGGAAACAACAACGATACCGAAGATATGGCAGTTTCCGCATATCAAACGCACTGTGGAGTGCTGAAAACACCAGAAAACGTGTTTTTCGCATTCAATAGCACGAAAACAGCGATTTCGGTGATTCTGCACAATTGTAACAGCAGAATCGTGAAGATTATCACTGAAAATGCATGTCTCAGCTGGAAACAACAACGATACCGAAGATATCGTAGTTTCCGCATATCAAACGCACTGTGGAGTGCTGAAAACACCAGAAAACGTGTTTTTCGCATTCAAAAGCACGAAAACAGCGATTTCGGTGATTCTGCACACTTGTAACAGCAGAATCATGAAGATTATCACTGAAGATGCATATCTCAGCTGGAAACAACAACGATACCGAACATATCGTAGTTTCCGCATATCAAACGCACTGTGGAGTGCTGAAAACACCAGAAAACGTGTTTTTCGCATTCAAAAGCACGAAAACAGCGATTTCGGTGATTCTGCACACTTGTAACAGCAGAATCGTGAAGATTATCACTGAAAGTGCATATCTCAGCTGGAAACAACAACGATACCGAAGATATGGCAGTATCCGCATATCAAACGCACTGTGGAGTGCTGAAAACACCAGAAAACGTGTTTTTCGCATTCAATAGCACGAAAACAGCGATTTCGGTGATTCTGCACACTTGTAACAGCAGAATCATGAAGATTATCACTGAAAATGCATGTCTCAGCTGGAAACAACAACGATACCGAAGATATCGTAGTTTCCGCATATCAAACGCACTGTGGAGTGCTGAAAACACCAGAAAACGTGTTTTTCGCATTCAATAGCACGAAAACAGCGATTTCGGTGATTCTGCACACTTGTAACAGCAGAATCGTGAAGATTGTCACTGAAAATGCATGTCTCAGCTGGAAACAACAACGATACCGAAGATATCGTAGTTTCCGCATATCAAACGCACTGTGGAGTGCTGAAAACACCAGAAAACGTGTTTTTCGCATTCAAAAGCACGAAAACAGCGATTTCGGTGATTCTGCACACTTGTAACAGCAGAATCATGAAGATTATCACTGAAGATGCATATCTCAGCTGGAAACAACAACGATACCGAACATATCGTAGTTTCCGCATATCAAACGCACTGTGGAGTGCTGAAAACACCAGAAAACGTGTTTTTCGCATTCAAAAGCACGAAAACAGCGATTTCGGTGATTCTGCACACTTGTAACAGCAGAATCGTGAAGATTATCACTGAAAGTGCATATCTCAGCTGGAAACAACAACGATACCGAAGATATGGCAGTTTCCGCATATCAAACGCACTGTGGAGTGCTGAAAACACCAGAAAACGTGTTTTTCGCATTCAATAGCACGAAAACAGCGATTTCGGTGATTCTGCACACTTGTAACAGCAGAATCATGAAGATTATCACTGAAAATGCATGTCTCAGCTGGAAACAACAACGATACCGAAGATATCGTAGTTTCCGCATATCAAACGCACTGTGGAGTGCTGAAAACACCAGAAAACGTGTTTTTCGCATTCAAAAGCACGAAAACAGCGATTTCGGTGATTCTGCACACTTGTAACAGCAGAATCATGAAGATTATCACTGAAGATGCATATCTCAGCTGGAAACAACAACGATACCGAAGATATCGTAGTTTCCGCATATCAAACGCACTGTGGAGTGCTGAAAACACCAGAAAACGTGTTTTTCGCATTCAAAAGCACGAAAACAGCGTTTTCGGTGATTCTGCACACTTCTAACAGCAGAATCGTGAAGATTATCACTGAAAGTACATATCTCAGCTGGAAACAACAGCGATACCGAAGATATCGCAGTTTCCGCATATCAAACGCACTGTGGAGTGTTGAAAACACCAGAAAACGTGTTTTTCGCATTCAAAAGCACGAAAACAGCGATTTCGGTGATTCTGCACACTTGTAACAGCAGAATCGTGAAGATTATCACTGAAAGTGCATATCTCAGCTGGAAACAACAACGATACCGAAGATATCGTAGTTTCCGCATATCAAACGCACTGTGGAGTGCTGAAAACACCAGAAAACGTGTTTTTCGCATTCAAAAGCACGAAAACAGCGATTTCGGTGATTCTGCACACTTGTAACAGCAGAATCGTGAAGATTATCACTGAAAGTGCATATCTCAGCTGGAAACAACAACGATACCGAAGATATCGTAGTTTCCGCATATCAAACGCACTGTGGAGCGCTGAAAACACCAGAAAACGTGTTTTTCGCATTCAAAAGCACGAAAACAGCGATTTCGGTGATTCTGCACACTTGTAACAGCAGAATCGTGAAGATTATCACTGAAAGTGCATATCTCAGCTGGAAACAACAACGATACCGAAGATATCGTAGTTTCCGCATATCAAACGCACTGTGGAGTGCTGAAAACACCAGAAAACGTGTTTTTCGCATTCAAAAGCACGAAAACAGCGATTTCGGTGATTCTGCACACTTGTAACAGCAGAATCATGAAGATTATCACTGAAGATGCATATCTCAGCTGGAAACAACAACGATAACGAACATATCGTAGTTTCCGCATATCAATTCACTGTGGAGTGCTGAAAACACCAGAAAACGTGTTTTTCGCATTCAAAAGCACGAAAACAGCGATTTCGGTGATTCTGCACACTTGTAACAGCAGAATCGTGAAGATTATCACTGAAAGTGCATATCTCAGCTGGAAACAACAACGATACCGAAGATATGGCAGTTTCCGCATATCAAACGCACTGTGGAGTGCTGAAAACACCAGAAAACGTGTTTTTCGCATTCAATAGCACGAAAACAGCGATTTCGGTGATTCTGCACAATTGTAACAGCAGAATCGTGAAGATTATCACTGAAAATGCATGTCTCAGCTGGAAACAACAACGATACCGAAGATATCGTAGTTTCCGCATATCAAACGCACTGTGGAGTGCTGAAAACACCAGAAAACGTGTTTTTCGCATTCAAAAGCACGAAAACAGCGATTTCGGTGATTCTGCACACTTGTAACAGCAGAATCATGAAGATTATCACTGAAGATGCATATCTCAGCTGGAAACAACAACGATACCGAACATATCGTAGTTTCCGCATATCAAACGCACTGTGGAGTGCTGAAAACACCAGAAAACGTGTTTTTCGCATTCAAAAGCACGAAAACAGCGATTTCGGTGATTCTGCACACTTGTAACAGCAGAATCGTGAAGATTATCACTGAAAGTGCATATCTCAGCTGGAAACAACAACGATACCGAAGATATGGCAGTATCCGCATATCAAACGCACTGTGGAGTGCTGAAAACACCAGAAAACGTGTTTTTCGCATTCAATAGCACGAAAACAGCGATTTCGGTGATTCTGCACACTTGTAACAGCAGAATCATGAAGATTATCACTGAAAATGCATGTCTCAGCTGGAAACAACAACGATACCGAAGATATCGTAGTTTCCGCATATCAAACGCACTGTGGAGTGCTGAAAACACCAGAAAACGTGTTTTTCGCATTCAAAAGCACGAAAACAGCGATTTCGGTGATTCTGCACACTTGTAACAGCAGAATCGTGAAGATTATCACTGAAAGTGCATATCTCAGCTGGAAACAACAACGATACCGAAGATATCGTAGTTTCCGCATATCAAACGCACTGTGGAGCGCTGAAAACACCAGAAAACGTGTTTTTCGCATTCAAAAGCACGAAAACAGCGATTTCGGTGATTCTGCACACTTGTAACAGCAGAATCGTGAAGATTATCACTGAAAGTGCATATCTCAGCTGGAAACAACAACGATACCGAAGATATCGTAGTTTCCGCATATCAAACGCACTGTGGAGTGCTGAAAACACCAGAAAACGTGTTTTTCGCATTCAAAAGCACGAAAACAGCGTTTTCGGTGATTCTGCACACTTGTAACAGCAGAATCGTGAAGATTATCACTGAAAGTGCATATCTCAGCTGGAAACAACAACGATACCGAAGATATCGTAGTTTCCGCATATCAAACGCACTGTGGAGTGCTGAAAACACCAGAAAACGTGTTTTTCGCATTCAAAAGCACGAAAACAGCGATTTCGGTGATTCTGCACACTTGTAACAGCAGAATCGTGAAGATTATCACTGAAAGTGCATATCTCAGCTGGAAACAACAACGATACCGAAGATATCGCAGTTTCCGCATATCAAACGCACTGTGGAGTGTTGAAAACACCAGAAAACGTGTTTTTCGCATTCAAAAGCACGAAAACAGCGATTTCGGTGATTCTGCACACTTGTAACAGCAGAATCGTGAAGGTTATCACTGAAAGTGCATATCTCAGCTGGAAACAACAACGATACCGAAGATATCGTAGTTTCCGCATATCAAACGCACTGTGGAGTGCTGAAAACACCAGAAAACGTGTTTTTCGCATTCAAAAGCACGAAAACAGCGATTTCGGTGATTCTGCACACTTGTAACAGCAGAATCATGAAGATTATCACTGAAGATGCATATCTCAGCTGGAAACAACAACGATACCGAAGATATCGTAGTTTCCGCATATCAAACGCACTGTGGAGTGCTGAAAACACCAGAAAACGTGTTTTTCGCATTCAAAAGCACGAAAACAGCGTTTTCGGTGATTCTGCACACTTCTAACAGCAGAATCGTGAAGATTATCACTGAAAGTGCATATCTCAGCTGGAAACAACAGCGATACCGAAGATATCGCAGTTTCCGCATATCAAACGCACTGTGGAGTGTTGAAAACACCAGAAAACGTGTTTTTCGCATTCAAAAGCACGAAAACAGCGATTTCGGTGATTCTGCACACTTGTAACAGCAGAATCGTGAAGATTATCACTGAAAGTGCATATCTCAGCTGGAAACAACAACGATACCGAAGATATCGTAGTTTCCGCATATCAAACGCACTGTGGAGCGCTGAAAACACCAGAAAACGTGTTTTTCGCATTCAAAAGCACGAAAACAGCGATTTCGGTGATTCTGCACACTTGTAACAGCAGAATCGTGAAGATTATCACTGAAAGTGCATATCTCAGCTGGAAACAACAACGATACCGAAGATATCGTAGTTTCCGCATATCAAACGCACTGTGGAGTGCTGAAAACACCAGAAAACGTGTTTTTCGCATTCAAAAGCACGAAAACAGCGATTTCGGTGATTCTGCACACTTGTAACAGCAGAATCGTGAAGATTATCACTGAAAGTGCATATCTCAGCTGGAAACAACAACGATACCGTAGATATCGCAGTTTCCGCATATCAAACGCACTGTGGAGTGTTGAAAACACCAGAAAACGTGTTTTTCGCATTCAAAAGCACGAAAACAGCGATTTCGGTGATTCTGCACACTTGTAACAGCAGAATCGTGAAGATTATCACTGAAAGTGCATATCTCAGCTGGAAACAACAACGATACCGAAGATATCGTAGTTTCCGCATATCAAACGCACTGTGGAGTGCTGAAAACACCAGAAAACGTGTTTTTCGCATTCAAAAGCACGAAAACAGCGATTTCGGTGATTCTGCACACTTGTAACAGCAGAATCGTGAAGATTATCACTGAAAGTGCATATCTCAGCTGGAAACAACAACGATACCGAAGATATCGCAGTTTCCGCATATCAAACGCACTGTGGAGTGTTGAAAACACCAGAAAACGTGTTTTTCGCATTCAAAAGCACGAAAACAGCGATTTCGGTGATTCTGCACACTTGTAACAGCAGAATCGTGAAGATTATCACTGAAAGTGCATATCTCAGCTGGAAACAACAACGATACCGAAGATATCGTAGTTTCCGCATATCAAACGCACTGTGGAGTGCTGAAAACACCAGAAAACGTGTTTTTCGCATTCAAAAGCACGAAAACAGCGATTTCGGTGATTCTGCACACTTGTAACAGCAGAATCGTGAAGATTATCACTGAAAGTGCATATCTCAGCTGGAAACAACAACGATACCGAAGATATGGCAGTTTCCGCATATCAAACGCACTGTGGAGTGCTGAAAACACCAGAAAACGTGTTTTTCGCATTCAATAGCACGAAAACAGCGATTTCGGTGATTCTGCACACTTGTAACAGCAGAATCATGAAGATTATCACTGAAAATGCATGTCTCAGCTGGAAACAACAACGATACCGAAGATATCGTAGTTTCCGCATATCAAACGCACTGTGGAGTGCTGAAAACACCAGAAAACGTGTTTTTCGCATTCAAAAGCACGAAAACAGCGATTTCGGTGATTCTGCACACTTGTAACAGCAGAATCATGAAGATTATCACTGAAGATGCATATCTCAGCTGGAAACAACAACGATACCGAAGATATCGTAGTTTCCGCATATCAAACGCACTGTGGAGTGCTGAAAACACCAGAAAACGTGTTTTTCGCATTCAAAAGCACGAAAACAGCGTTTTCGGTGATTCTGCACACTTGTAACAGCAGAATCGTGAAGATTATCACTGAAAGTGCATATCTCAGCTGGAAACAACAACGATACCGAAGATATCGTAGTTTCCGCATATCAAACGCACTGTGGAGCGCTGAAAACACCAGAAAACGTGTTTTTCGCATTCAAAAGCACGAAAACAGCGATTTCGGTGATTCTGCACACTTGTAACAGCAGAATCGTGAAGATTATCACTGAAAGTGCATATCTCAGCTGGAAACAACAACGATACCGAAGATATCGCAGTTTCCGCATATCAAACGCACTGTGGAGTGTTGAAAACACCAGAAAACGTCTTTTTCGCATTCAAAAGCACGAAAACAGCGATTTCGGTGATTCTGCACACTTGTAACAGCAGAATCGTGAAGATTATCACTGAAAGTGCATATCTCAGCTGGAAACAACAACGATACCGAAGATATCGTAGTTTCCGCATATCAAACGCACTGTGGAGTGCTGAAAACACCAGAAAACGTGTTTTTCGCATTCAAAAGCACGAAAACAGCGATTTCGGTGATTCTGCACACTTGTAACAGCAGAATCGTGAAGATTATCACTGAAAGTGCATATCTCAGCTGGAAACAACAACGATACCGAAGATATCGTAGTTTCCGCATATCAAACGCACTGTGGAGTGCTGAAAACACCAGAAAACGTGTTTTTCGCATTCAAAAGCACGAAAACAGCGATTTCGGTGATTCTGCACACTTGTAACAGCAGAATCGTGAAGATTATCACTGAAAGTGCATATCTCAGCTGGAAACAACAACGATACCGAAGATATCGCAGTTTCCGCATATTAAACGCACTGTGGAGTGCTGAAAACACTAGAAAATGTGTTTTTCGCATTCAAAAGCACGAAAACAGCGATTTCGGTGATTCTGCACACTTGTAACAGCAGAATCGTGAAGATTATCACTGAAAGTGCATATCTCAGCTGGAAACAATAACGATACCGAAGATATCGCAGTTTCCGCATATCAAAAGCACTGTGGAGTGTTGAAAACACCAGAAAACGTGTTTTTCGCATTCAAAAGCACGAAAACAGCGATTTCGGTGATTCTGCACACTTGTAACAGCAGAATCATGAAGATTATCACTGAAAATGCATGTCTCAGCTGGAAACAACAACGATACCGAAGATATCGTAGTTTCCGCATATCAAACGCACTGTGGAGTGCTGAAAACACCAGAAAACGTGTTTTTCGCATTCAAAAGCACGAAAACAGCGATTTCGGTGATTCTGCACACTTGTAACAGCAGAATCGTGAAGATTATCACTGAAAGTGCATATCTCAGCTGGAAACAACAACGATACCGAAGATATCGTAGTTTCCGCATATCAAACGCACTGTGGAGTGCTGAAAACACCAGAAAACGTGTTTTTCGCATTCAAAAGCACGAAAACAGCGATTTCGGTGATTCTGCACACTTGTAACAGCAGAATCATGAAGATTATCACTGAAGATGCATATCTCAGCTGGAAACAACAACGATACCGTAGATATCGTAGTTTCCGCATATCAAACGCACTGTGGAGTGCTGAAAACACCAGAAAACGTGTTTTTCGCATTCAAAAGCACGAAAACAGCGTTTTCGGTGATTCTGCACACTTGTAACAGCAGAATCGTGAAGATTATCACTGAAAGTGCATATCTCAGCTGGAAACAACAACGATACCGAAGATATCGTAGTTTCCGCATATCAAACGCACTGTGGAGTGCTGAAAACACCAGAAAACGTGTTTTTCGCATTCAAAAGCACGAAAACAGCGATTTCGGTGATTCTGCACACTTGTAACAGCAGAATCGTGAAGATTATCACTGAAAGTGCATATCTCAGCTGGAAACAACAACGATACCGAAGATATCGTAGTTTCCGCATATCAAACGCACTGTGGAGCGCTGAAAACACCAGAAAACGTGTTTTTCGCATTCAAAAGCACGAAAACAGCGATTTCGGTGATTCTGCACACTTGTAACAGCAGAATCGTGAAGATTATCACTGAAAGTGCATATCTCAGCTGGAAACAACAACGATACCGAAGATATCGTAGTTTCCGCATATCAAACGCACTGTGGAGTGCTGAAAACACCAGAAAACGTGTTTTTCGCATTCAAAAGCACGAAAACAGCGATTTCGGTGATTCTGCACACTTGTAACAGCAGAATCATGAAGATTATCACTGAAGATGCATATCTCAGCTGGAAACAACAACGATACCGAAGATATCGTAGTTTCCGCATATCAAACGCACTGTGGAGTGCTGAAAACACCAGAAAACGTGTTTTTCGCATTCAAAAGCACGAAAACAGCGTTTTCGGTGATTCTGCACACTTGTAACAGCAGAATCGTGAAGATTATCACTGAAAGTGGATATCTCAGCTGGAAACAACAACGATACCGAAGATATCGTAGTTTCCGCATATCAAACGCACTGTGGAGCGCTGAAAACACCAGAAAACGTGTTTTTCGCATTCAAAAGCACGAAAACAGCGATTTCGGTGATTCTGCACACTTGTAACAGCAGAATCGTGAAGATTATCACTGAAAGTGCATATCTCAGCTGGAAACAACAACGATACCGAAGATATCGTAGTTTCCGCATATCAAACGCACTGTGGAGTGCTGAAAACACCAGAAAACGTGTTTTTCGCATTCAAAAGCACGAAAACAGCGATTTCGGTGATTCTGCACACTTGTAACAGCAGAATCGTGAAGATTATCACTGAAAGTGCATATCTCAGCTGGAAACAACAACGATACCGAAGATATCGCAGTTTCCGCATATCAAACGCACTGTGGAGTGTTGAAAACACCAGAAAACGTGTTTTTCGCATTCATAAGCACGAAAACAGCGATTTCGGTGATTCTGCACACTTGTAACAGCAGAATCGTGAAGATTATCACTGAAAGTGCATATCTCAGCTGGAAACAACAACGATACCGAAGATATCGTAGTTTCCGCATATCAAACGCACTGTGGAGTGCTGAAAACACCAGAAAACGTGTTTTTCGCATTCAAAAGCACGAAAACAGCGATTTCGGTGATTCTGCACACTTGTAACAGCAGAATCGTGAAGATTATCACTGAAAGTGCATATCTCAGCTGGAAACAACAACGATACCGAAGATATCGTAGTTTCCGCATATCAAACGCACTGTGGAGTGCTGAAAACACCAGAAAACGTGTTTTTCGCATTCAAAAGCACGAAAACAGCGATTTCGGTGATTCTGCACACTTGTAACAGCAGAATCGTGAAGATTATCACTGAAAGTGCATATCTCAGCTGGAAACAACAACGATACCGAAGATATCGCAGTTTCCGCATATCAAACGCACTGTGGAGTGCTGAAAACACCAGAAAACGTGTTTTTCGCATTCAAAAGCACGAAAACAGCGATTTCGGTGATTCTGCACACTTGTAACAGCAGAATCGTGAAGATTATCACTGAAAGTGCATATCTCAGCTGGAAACAATAACGATACCGAAGATATCGCAGTTTCCGCATATCAAACGCACTGTGGAGTGTTGAAAACACCAGAAAACGTGTTTTTCGCATTCAAAAGCACGAAAACAGCGATTTCGGTGATTCTGCACACTTGTAACAGCAGAATCATGAAGATTATCACTGAAAATGCATGTCTCAGCTGGAAACAACAACGATACCGAAGATATCGTAGTTTCCGCATATCAAACGCACTGTGGAGTGCTGAAAACACCAGAAAACGTGTTTTTCGCATACAAAAGCACGAAAACAGCGATTTCGGTGATTCTGCACACTTGTAACAGCAGAATCATGAAGATTATCACTGAAGATGCATATCTCAGCTGGAAACAACAACGATACCGAACATATCGTAGTTTCCGCATATCAAACGCACTGTGGAGTGCTGAAAACACCAGAAAACATGTTTTGCGCATTCAAAAGCACGAAAACAGCGATTTCGGTGATTCTGCACACTTGTAACAGCAGAATCGTGAAGATTATCACTGAAAGTGCATATCTCAGCTGGAAACAACAACGATACCGAAGATATGGCAGTTTCCGCATATCAAACGCACTGTGGAGTGCTGAAAACACCAGAAAACGTGTTTTTCGCATTCAAAAGCACGAAAACAGCGATTTCGGTGATTCTGCACACTTGTAACAGCAGAATCATGAAGATTATCACTGAAGATGCATATCTCAGCTGGAAACAACAACGATACCGAAGATATCGTAGTTTCCGCATATCAAACGCACTGTGGAGTGCTGAAAACACCAGAAAACGTGTTTTTCGCATTCAAAAGCACGAAAACAGCGTTTTCGGTGATTCTGCACACTTCTAACAGCAGAATCGTGAAGATTATCACTGAAAGTGCATATCTCAGCTGGAAACAACAGCGATACCGAAGATATCGTGTAACATCGGACGCACTAACAACCTCTACTCCACTCTGCACCCTTAGCATTAAGCCCCTATTCTATGTAACCTGTAGTCGGTAAGCGTCCCTGTATAATCATAGTCGGTAAGTCATTAGCATATAACCATAGTCGATAAGTCCCCATTCTATGTAACCTGTAGTCGGTAAGTTTCAACCATGTAACCATAGTCGGTAAGGCAGAACATTGTACCACCTATGTTCAGTACTCCGACAACCACCTCTCAACCAGCGCCACCCCCACTCTACGACCATACCCCCACTCTACAACCATACCACCACCACACCGTCCGGCGACTTGCTCTGGCAGCAGCGAGCGAGCAGGCAGTCTGCAGCGAGCACACATGGCATACACACGTGTCATCTCGTCCGCGTCTCACTCCACTGTTTCAACTCACTAGTTCTATTTCTATTTCCTTTTCGTTAAGTATAGTTAGTAAGTGTAGTGTAAAAGTAGTTATTAGTATCGTAGAAATAAACTCATTTATTGTGAACCACCTCGTCACGTTGATCGGACCCCTATTCTCGTCAAATCCTCATCAATCCCCAATCCATTCCGAGCTCACCACCGGAAGTCTGGACGCTCGATCTACATCTCCAAGGGCCACTGCCGACCTAGGGGGTCTTAGCATCTGCAACGAGCGGAAGCAAGGATATCGGAGTAAGGTGAGTTACCTCAGACTTTATTCCGGAGTACGAGCGGCGCAAATCCCAGCCAGTCGCGGACGGAACGAGCCGCGAGGGCAAAATATATATTTTTAATAAGGGTCACGGTTGAGACGTGACAATCGCAGTTTCCGCATATCAAACGCACTGTGGAGTGTTGAAAACACCAGAAAACGTGTTTTTCGCATTCAAAAGCACGAAAACAGCGATTTCGGTGATTCTGCACACTTGTAACAGCAGAATCGTGAAGATTATCACTGAAAGTGCATATCTCAGCTGGAAACAACAACGATACCGAAGATATCGTAGTTTCCGCATATCAAACGCACTGTGGAGTGCTGAAAACACCAGAAAACGTGTTTTTCGCATTCAAAAGCACGAAAACAGCGTTTTCGGTGATTCTGCACACTTGTAACAGCAGAATCGTGAAGATTATCACTGAAAGTGCATATCTCAGCTGGAAACAACAACGATACCGAAGATATCGTAGTTTCCGCATATCAAACGCACTGTGGAGCGCTGAAAACACCAGAAAACGTGTTTTTCGCATTCAAAAGCACGAAAACAGCGATTTCGGTGATTCTGCACACTTGTAACAGCAGAATCGTGAAGATTATCACTGAAAGTGCATATCTCAGCTGGAAACAACAACGATACCGAAGATATCGTAGTTTCCGCATATCAAACGCACTGTGGAGTGCTGAAAACACCAGAAAACGTGTTTTTCGCATTCAAAAGCACGAAAACAGCGATTTCGGTGATTCTGCACACTTGTAACAGCAGAATCGTGAAGATTATCACTGAAAGTGCATATCTCAGCTGGAAACAACAACGATACCGAAGATATCGCAGTTTCCGCATATCAAACGCACTGTGGAGTGTTGAAAACACCAGAAAACGTGTTTTTCGCATTCAAAAGCACGAAAACAGCGATTTCGGTGATTCTGCACACTTGTAACAGCAGAATCGTGAAGATTATCACTGAAAGTGCATATCTCAGCTGGAAACAACAACGATACCGAAGATATCGTAGTTTCCGCATATCAAACGCACTGTGGAGTGCTGAAAACACCAGAAAACGTGTTTTTCGCATTCAAAAGCACGAAAACAGCGATTTCGGTGATTCTGCACACTTGTAACAGCAGAATCGTGAAGATTATCACTGAAAGTGCATATCTCAGCTGGAAACAACAACGATACCGAAGATATCGTAGTTTCCGCATATCAAACGCACTGTGGAGTGCTGAAAACACCAGAAAACGTGTTTTTCGCATTCAAAAGCACGAAAACAGCGCTTTCGGTGATTCTGCACACTTGTAACAGCAGAATCGTGAAGATTATCACTGAAAGTGCATATCTCAGCTGGAAACAACAACGATACCGAAGATATCGCAGTTTCCGCATATCAAACGCACTGTGGAGTGCTGAAAACACCAGAAAACGTGTTTTTCGCATTCAAAAGCACGAAAACAGCGATTTCGGTGATTCTGCACACTTGTAACAGCAGAATCGTGAAGATTATCACTGAAAGTGCATATCTCAGCTGGAAACAATAACGATACCGAAGATATCGCAGTTTCCGCATATCAAACGCACTGTGGAGTGTTGAAAACACCAGAAAACGTGTTTTTCGCATTCAAAAGCACGAAAACAGCGATTTCGGTGATTCTGCACACTTGTAACAGCAGAATCATGAAGATTATCACTGAAAATGCATGTCTCAGCTGGAAACAACAACGATACCGAAGATATCGTAGTTTCCGCATATCAAACGCACTGTGGAGTGCTGAAAACATCAGAAAACGTGTTTTTCGCATACAAAAGCACGAAAACAGCGATTTCGGTGATTCTGCACACTTGTAACAGCAGAATCATGAAGATTATCACTGAAGATGCATATCTCAGCTGGAAACAACAACGATACCGAACATATCGTAGTTTCCGCATATCAAACGCACTGTGGAGTGCTGAAAACACCAGAAAACGTGTTTTGCGCATTCAAAAGCACGAAAACAGCGATTTCGGTGATTCTGCACACTTGTAACAGCAGAATCGTGAAGATTATCACTGAAAGTGCATATCTCAGCTGGAAACAACAACGATACCGAAGATATGGCAGTTTCCGCATATCAAACGCACTGTGGAGTGCTGAAAACACCAGAAAACGTGTTTTTCGCATTCAATAGCACGAAAACAGCGATTTCGGTGATTCTGCACACTTGTAACAGCAGAATCATGAAGATTATCAATGAAAATGCATGTCTCAGCTGGAAACAACAACGATACCGAAGATATCGTAGTTTCCGCATATCAAACGCACTGTGGAGTGCTGAAAACACCAGAAAACGTGTTTTTCGCATTCAAAAGCACGAAAACAGCGATTTCGGTGATTCTGCACACTTGTAACAGCAGAATCGTGAAGATTATCACTGAAAGTGCATATCTCAGCTGGAAACAACAACGATACCGAAGATATCGTAGTTTCCGCATATCAAACGCACTGTGGAGTGCTGAAAACACCAGAAAACGTGTTTTTCGCATTCAAAAGCACGAAAACAGCGATTTCGGTGATTCTGCACACTTGTAACAGCAGAATCATGAAGATTATCACTGAAGATGCATATCTCAGCTGGAAACAACAACGATACCGAAGATATCGTAGTTTCCGCATATCAAACGCACTGTGGAGTGCTGAAAACACCAGAAAACGTGTTTTTCGCATTCAAAAGCACGAAAACAGCGTTTTCGGTGATTCTGCACACTTCTAACAGCAGAATCGTGAAGATTATCACTGAAAGTGCATATCTCAGCTGGAAACAACAGCGATACCGAAGATATCGCAGTTTCCGCATATCAAACGCACTGTGGAGTGTTGAAAACACCAGAAAACGTGTTTTTCGCATTCAAAAGCACGAAAACAGCGATTTCGGTGATTCTGCACACTTGTAACAGCAGAATCGTGAAGATTATCACTGAAAGTGCATATCTCAGCTGGAAACAACAACGATACCGAAGATATCGTAGTTTCCGCATATCAAACGCACTGTGGAGTGCTGAAAACACCAGAAAACGTGTTTTTCGCATTCAAAAGCACGAAAACAGCGATTTCGGTGATTCTGCACACTTGTAACAGCAGAATCGTGAAGATTATCACTGAAAGTGCATATCTCAGCTGGAAACAACAACGATACCGAAGATATCGTAGTTTCCGCATATCAAACGCACTGTGGAGTGCTGAAAACACCAGAAAACGTGTTTTTCGCATTCAAAAGCACGAAAACAGCGATTTCGGTGATTCTGCACACTTGTAACAGCAGAATCGTGAAGATTATCACTGAAAGTGCATATCTCAGCTGGAAACAACAACGATACCGAAGATATCGTAGTTTCCGCATATCAAACGCACTGTGGAGTGCTGAAAACACCAGAAAACGTGTTTTTCGCATTCAAAAGCACGAAAACAGCGATTTCGGTGATTCTGCACACTTGTAACAGCAGAATCGTGAAGATTATCACTGAAAGTGCATATCTCAGCTGGAAACAACAACGATACCGAAGATATCGTAGTTTCCGCATATCAAACGCACTGTGGAGTGCTGAAAACACCAGAAAACGTGTTTTTCGCATTCAAAAGCACGAAAACAGCGATTTCGGTGATTCTGCACACTTGTAACAGCAGAATCGTGAAGATTATCACTGAAAGTGCATATCTCAGCTGGAAACAACAACGATACCGAAGATATCGTAGTTTCCGCATATCAAACGCACTGTGGAGCGCTGAAAACACCAGAAAACGTGTTTTTCGCATTCAAAAGCACGAATACAGCGATTTCGGTGATTCTGCACACTTGTAACAGCAGAATCGTGAAGATTATCACTGAAAGTGCATATCTCAGCTGGAAACAACAACGATACCGAAGATATCGCAGTTTCCGCATATCAAACGCACTGTGGAGTGTTGAAAACACCAGAAAACGTGTTTTTCGCATTCAAAAGCACGAAAACAGCGATTTCGGTGATTCTGCACACTTGTAACAGCAGAATCGTGAAGATTATCACTGAAAGTGCATATCTCAGCTGGAAACAACAACGATACCGAAGATATCGTAGTTTCCGCATATCAAACGCACTGTGGAGTGCTGAAAACACCAGAAAACGTGTTTTTCGCATTCAAAAGCACGAAAACAGCGATTTCGGTGATTCTGCACACTTGTAACAGCAGAATCGTGAAGATTATCACTGAAAGTGCATATCTCAGCTGGAAACAACAACGATACCGAAGATATCGTAGTTTCCGCATATCAAACGCACTGTGGAGTGCTGAAAACACCAGGAAACGTGTTTTTCGCATTCAAAAGCACGAAAACAGCGATTTCGGTGATTCTGCACACTTGTAACAGCAGAATCGTGAAGATTATCACTGAAAGTGCATATCTCAGCTGGAAACAACAACGATACCGAAGATATCGTAGTTTCCGCATATCAAACGCACTGTGGAGTGCTGAAAACACCAGAAAACGTGTTTTTCGCATTCAAAAGCACGAAAACAGCGATATCGGTGATTCTGCACACTTGTAACAGCAGAATCGTGAAGATTATCACTGAAAGTGCATATCTCAGCTGGAAACAACAACGATACCGAAGATATCGTAGTTTCCGCATATCAAACGCACTGTGGAGCGCTGAAAACACCAGAAAACGTGTTTTTCGCATTCAAAAGCACGAAAACAGCGATTTCGGTGATTCTGCACACTTGTAACAGCAGAATCGTGAAGATTATCAATGAAAGTGCATATCTCAGCTGGAAACAACAACGATACCGAAGATATCGCAGTTTCCGCATATCAAACGCACTGTGGAGTGCTGAAAACACCAGAAAACGTGTTTTTCGCATTCAAAAGCACGAAAACAGCGATTTCGGTGATTCTGCACACTTGTAACAGCAGAATCGTGAAGATTATCACTGAAAGTGCATATCTCAGCTGGAAACAATAACGATACCGAAGATATCGCAGTTTCCGCATATCAAACGCACTGTGGAGTGTTGAAAACACCAGAAAACGTGTTTTTCGCATTCAAAAGCACGAAAACAGCGATTTCGGTGATTCTGCACACTTGTAACAGCAGAATCATGAAGATTATCACTGAAAATGCATGTCTCAGCTGGAAACAACAACGATACCGAAGATATCGTAGTTTCCGCATATCAAACGCACTGTGGAGTGCTGAAAACACCAGAAAACGTGTTTTTCGCATACAAAAGCACGAAAACAGCGATTTCGGTGATTCTGCACACTTGTAACAGCAGAATCATGAAGATTATCACTGAAGATGCATATCTCAGCTGGAAACAACAACGATACCGAACATATCGTAGTTTCCGCATATCAAACGCACTGTGGAGTGCTGAAAACACCAGAAAACGTGTTTTTCGCATTCAAAAGCACGAAAACAGCGATTTCGGTGATTCTGCACACTTGTAACAGCAGAATCGTGAAGATTATCACTGAAAGTGCATATCTCAGCTGGAAACAACAACGATACCGAAGATATGGCAGTTTCCGCATATCAAACGCACTGTGGAGTGCTGAAAACACCAGAAAACGTGTTTTTCGCATTCAATAGCACGAAAACAGCGATTTCGGTGATTCTGCACACTTGTAACAGCAGAATCATGAAGATTATCACTGAAAATGCATGTCTCAGCTGGAAACAACAACGATACCGAAGATATCGTAGTTTCCGCATATCAAACGCACTGTGGAGTGCTGAAAACACCAGAAAACGTGTTTTTCGCATTCAAAAGCACGAAAACAGCGATTTCGGTGATTCTGCACACTTGTAACAGCAGAATCGTGAAGATTATCACTGAAAGTGCATATCTCAGCTGGAAACAACAACGATACCGAAGATATCGTAGTTTCCGCATATCAAACGCACTGTGGAGTGCTGAAAACACCAGAAAACGTGTTTTTCGCATTCAAAAGCACGAAAACAGCGATTTCGGTGATTCTGCACACTTGTAACAGCAGAATCATGAAGATTATCACTGAAGATGCATATCTCAGCTGGAAACAACAACGATACCGAAGATATCGTAGTTTCCGCATGTCAAACGCACTGTGGAGTGCTGAAAACACCAGAAAACGTGTTTTTCGCATTCAAAAGCACGAAAACAGCGTTTTCGGTGATTCTGCACACTTCTAACAGCAGAATCGTGAAGATTATCACTGAATGCATATCTCAGCTGGAAACAACAGCGATACCGAAGATATCGCAGTTTCCGCATATCAAACGCACTGTGGAGTGCTGAAAACACCAGAAAACGTGTTTTTCGCATTCAAAAGCACGAAAACAGCGATTTCGGTGATTCTGCACACTTGTAACAGCAGAATCGTGAAGATTATCACTGAAAGTGCATATCTTAGCTGGAAACAACAACGATACCGAAGATATCGTAGTTTCCGCATATCAAACGCACTGTGGAGTGCTGAAAACACCAGAAAACGTGTTTTTCGCATTCAAAAGCACGAAAACAGCGATTTCGGTGATTCTGCACACTTGTAACAGCAGAATCGTGAAGATTATCACTGAAAGTGCATATCTCAGCTGGAAACAACAACGATACCGAAGATATCGTAGTTTCCGCATATCAAACGCACTGTGGAGCGCTGAAAACACCAGAAAACGTGTTTTTCGCATTCAAAAGCACGAAAACAGCGATTTCGGTGATTCTGCACACTTGTAACAGCAGAATCGTGAAGATTATCACTGAAAGTGCATATCTCAGCTGGAAACAACAACGATACCGAAGATATCGCAGTTTCCGCATATCAAACGCACTGTGGAGTGTTGAAAACACCAGAAAACGTGTTTTTCGCATTCAAAAGCACGAAAACAGCGATTTCGGTGATTCTGCACACTTGTAACAGCAGAATCGTGAAGATTATCACTGAAAATGCATGTCTCAGCTGGAAACAACAACGATACCGAAGATATCGTAGTTTCCGCATATCAAACGCACTGTGGAGTGCTGAAAACATCAGAAAACGTGTTTTTCGCATACAAAAGCACGAAAACAGCGATTTCGGTGATTCTGCACACTTGTAACAGCAGAATCGTGAAGATTATCAATGAAAGTGCATATCTCAGCTGGAAACAACAACGATACCGAAGATATCGCAGTTTCCGCATATCAAACGCACTGTGGAGTGCTGAAAACACCAGAAAACGTGTTTTTCGCATTCAAAAGCACGAAAACAGCGATTTCGGTGATTCTGCACACTTGTAACAGCAGAATCGTGAAGATTATCACTGAAAGTGCATATCTCAGCTGGAAACAATAACGATACCGAAGATATCGCAGTTTCCGCATATCAAACGCACTGTGGAGTGTTGAAAACACCAGAAAACGTGTTTTTCGCATTCAAAAGCACGAAAACAGCGATTTCGGTGATTCTGCACACTTGTAACAGCAGAATCATGAAGATTATCACTGAAAATGCATGTCTCAGCTGGAAACAACAACGATACCGAAGATATCGTAGTTTCCGCATATCAAACGCACTGTGGAGTGCTGAAAACACCAGAAAACGTGTTTTTCGCATACAAAAGCACGAAAACAGCGATTTCGGTGATTCTGCACACTTGTAACAGCAGAATCATGAAGATTATCACTGAAGATGCATATCTCAGCTGGAAACAACAACGATACCGAACATATCGTAGTTTCCGCATATCAAACGCACTGTGGAGTGCTGAAAACACCAGAAAACGTGTTTTTCGCATTCAAAAGCACGAAAACAGCGATTTCGGTGATTCTGCACACTTGTAACAGCAGAATCGTGAAGATTATCACTGAAAGTGCATATCTCAGCTGGAAACAACAACGATACCGAAGATATGGCAGTTTCCGCATATCAAACGCACTGTGGAGTGCTGAAAACACCAGAAAACGTGTTTTTCGCATTCAATAGCACGAAAACAGCGATTTCGGTGATTCTGCACACTTGTAACAGCAGAATCATGAAGATTATCACTGAAAATGCATGTCTCAGCTGGAAACAACAACGATACCGAAGATATCGTAGTTTCCGCATATCAAACGCACTGTGGAGTGCTGAAAACACCAGAAAACGTGTTTTTCGCATTCAAAAGCACGAAAACAGCGATTTCGGTGATTCTGCACACTTGTAACAGCAGAATCGTGAAGATTATCACTGAAAGTGCATATCTCAGCTGGAAACAACAACGATACCGAAGATATCGTAGTTTCCGCATATCAAACGCACTGTGGAGTGCTGAAAACACCAGAAAACGTGTTTTTCGCATTCAAAAGCACGAAAACAGCGATTTCGGTGATTCTGCACACTTGTAACAGCAGAATCATGAAGATTATCACTGAAGATGCATATCTCAGCTGGAAACAACAACGATACCGAAGATATCGTAGTTTCCGCATGTCAAACGCACTGTGGAGTGCTGAAAACACCAGAAAACGTGTTTTTCGCATTCAAAAGCACGAAAACAGCGTTTTCGGTGATTCTGCACACTTCTAACAGCAGAATCGTGAAGATTATCACTGAATGCATATCTCAGCTGGAAACAACAGCGATACCGAAGATATCGCAGTTTCCGCATATCAAACGCACTGTGGAGTGCTGAAAACACCAGAAAACGTGTTTTTCGCATTCAAAAGCACGAAAACAGCGATTTCGGTGATTCTGCACACTTGTAACAGCAGAATCGTGAAGATTATCACTGAAAGTGCATATCTTAGCTGGAAACAACAACGATACCGAAGATATCGTAGTTTCCGCATATCAAACGCACTGTGGAGTGCTGAAAACACCAGAAAACGTGTTTTTCGCATTCAAAAGCACGAAAACAGCGATTTCGGTGATTCTGCACACTTGTAACAGCAGAATCGTGAAGATTATCACTGAAAGTGCATATCTCAGCTGGAAACAACAACGATACCGAAGATATCGTAGTTTCCGCATATCAAACGCACTGTGGAGCGCTGAAAACACCAGAAAACGTGTTTTTCGCATTCAAAAGCACGAAAACAGCGATTTCGGTGATTCTGCACACTTGTAACAGCAGAATCGTGAAGATTATCACTGAAAGTGCATATCTCAGCTGGAAACAACAACGATACCGAAGATATCGCAGTTTCCGCATATCAAACGCACTGTGGAGTGTTGAAAACACCAGAAAACGTGTTTTTCGCATTCAAAAGCACGAAAACAGCGATTTCGGTGATTCTGCACACTTGTAACAGCAGAATCGTGAAGATTATCACTGAAAATGCATGTCTCAGCTGGAAACAACAACGATACCGAAGATATCGTAGTTTCCGCATATCAAACGCACTGTGGAGTGCTGAAAACATCAGAAAACGTGTTTTTCGCATACAAAAGCACGAAAACAGCGATTTCGGTGATTCTGCACACTTGTAACAGCAGAATCATGAAGATTATCACTGAAGATGCATATCTCAGCTGGAAACAACAACGATACCGAACATATCGTAGTTTCCGCATATCAAACGCACTGTGGAGTGCTGAAAACACCAGAAAACGTGTTTTGCGCATTCAAAAGCACGAAAACAGCGATTTCGGTGATTCTGCACACTTGTAACAGCAGAATCGTGAAGATTATCACTGAAAGTGCATATCTCAGCTGGAAACAACAACGATACCGAAGATATGGCAGTTTCCGCATATCAAACGCACTGTGGAGTGCTGAAAACACCAGAAAACGTGTTTTTCGCATTCAATAGCACGAAAACAGCGATTTCGGTGATTCTGCACACTTGTAACAGCAGAATCATGAAGATTATCAATGAAAATGCATGTCTCAGCTGGAAACAACAACGATACCGAAGATATCGTAGTTTCCGCATATCAAACGCACTGTGGAGTGCTGAAAACACCAGAAAACGTGTTTTTCGCATTCAAAAGCACGAAAACAGCGATTTCGGTGATTCTGCACACTTGTAACAGCAGAATCGTGAAGATTATCACTGAAAGTGCATATCTCAGCTGGAAACAACAACGATACCGAAGATATCGTAGTTTCCGCATATCAAACGCACTGTGGAGTGCTGAAAACACCAGAAAACGTGTTTTTCGCATTCAAAAGCACGAAAACAGCGATTTCGGTGATTCTGCACACTTGTAACAGCAGAATCATGAAGATTATCACTGAAGATGCATATCTCAGCTGGAAACAACAACGATACCGAAGATATCGTAGTTTCCGCATATCAAACGCACTGTGGAGTGCTGAAAACACCAGAAAACGTGTTTTTCGCATTCAAAAGCACGAAAACAGCGTTTTCGGTGATTCTGCACACTTCTAACAGCAGAATCGTGAAGATTATCACTGAAAGTGCATATCTCAGCTGGAAACAACAGCGATACCGAAGATATCGCAGTTTCCGCATATCAAACGCACTGTGGAGTGTTGAAAACACCAGAAAACGTGTTTTTCGCATTCAAAAGCACGAAAACAGCGATTTCGGTGATTCTGCACACTTGTAACAGCAGAATCGTGAAGATTATCACTGAAAGTGCATATCTCAGCTGGAAACAACAACGATACCGAAGATATCGTAGTTTCCGCATATCAAACGCACTGTGGAGTGCTGAAAACACCAGAAAACGTGTTTTTCGCATTCAAAAGCACGAAAACAGCGATTTCGGTGATTCTGCACACTTGTAACAGCAGAATCGTGAAGATTATCACTGAAAGTGCATATCTCAGCTGGAAACAACAACGATACCGAAGATATCGTAGTTTCCGCATATCAAACGCACTGTGGAGTGCTGAAAACACCAGAAAACGTGTTTTTCGCATTCAAAAGCACGAAAACAGCGATTTCGGTGATTCTGCACACTTGTAACAGCAGAATCGTGAAGATTATCACTGAAAGTGCATATCTCAGCTGGAAACAACAACGATACCGAAGATATCGTAGTTTCCGCATATCAAACGCACTGTGGAGTGCTGAAAACACCAGAAAACGTGTTTTTCGCATTCAAAAGCACGAAAACAGCGATTTCGGTGATTCTGCACACTTGTAACAGCAGAATCGTGAAGATTATCACTGAAAGTGCATATCTCAGCTGGAAACAACAACGATACCGAAGATATCGTAGTTTCCGCATATCAAACGCACTGTGGAGTGCTGAAAACACCAGAAAACGTGTTTTTCGCATTCAAAAGCACGAAAACAGCGATTTCGGTGATTCTGCACACTTGTAACAGCAGAATCGTGAAGATTATCACTGAAAGTGCATATCTCAGCTGGAAACAACAACGATACCGAAGATATCGTAGTTTCCGCATATCAAACGCACTGTGGAGCGCTGAAAACACCAGAAAACGTGTTTTTCGCATTCAAAAGCACGAATACAGCGATTTCGGTGATTCTGCACACTTGTAACAGCAGAATCGTGAAGATTATCACTGAAAGTGCATATCTCAGCTGGAAACAACAACGATACCGAAGATATCGCAGTTTCCGCATATCAAACGCACTGTGGAGTGTTGAAAACACCAGAAAACGTGTTTTTCGCATTCAAAAGCACGAAAACAGCGATTTCGGTGATTCTGCACACTTGTAACAGCAGAATCGTGAAGATTATCACTGAAAGTGCATATCTCAGCTGGAAACAACAACGATACCGAAGATATCGTAGTTTCCGCATATCAAACGCACTGTGGAGTGCTGAAAACACCAGAAAACGTGTTTTTCGCATTCAAAAGCACGAAAACAGCGATTTCGGTGATTCTGCACACTTGTAACAGCAGAATCGTGAAGATTATCACTGAAAGTGCATATCTCAGCTGGAAACAACAACGATACCGAAGATATCGTAGTTTCCGCATATCAAACGCACTGTGGAGTGCTGAAAACACCAGGAAACGTGTTTTTCGCATTCAAAAGCACGAAAACAGCGATTTCGGTGATTCTGCACACTTGTAACAGCAGAATCGTGAAGATTATCACTGAAAGTGCATATCTCAGCTGGAAACAACAACGATACCGAAGATATCGTAGTTTCCGCATATCAAACGCACTGTGGAGTGCTGAAAACACCAGAAAACGTGTTTTTCGCATTCAAAAGCACGAAAACAGCGATATCGGTGATTCTGCACACTTGTAACAGCAGAATCGTGAAGATTATCACTGAAAGTGCATATCTCAGCTGGAAACAACAACGATACCGAAGATATCGTAGTTTCCGCATATCAAACGCACTGTGGAGCGCTGAAAACACCAGAAAACGTGTTTTTCGCATTCAAAAGCACGAAAACAGCGATTTCGGTGATTCTGCACACTTGTAACAGCAGAATCGTGAAGATTATCAATGAAAGTGCATATCTCAGCTGGAAACAACAACGATACCGAAGATATCGCAGTTTCCGCATATCAAACGCACTGTGGAGTGCTGAAAACACCAGAAAACGTGTTTTTCGCATTCAAAAGCACGAAAACAGCGATTTCGGTGATTCTGCACACTTGTAACAGCAGAATCGTGAAGATTATCACTGAAAGTGCATATCTCAGCTGGAAACAATAACGATACCGAAGATATCGCAGTTTCCGCATATCAAACGCACTGTGGAGTGTTGAAAACACCAGAAAACGTGTTTTTCGCATTCAAAAGCACGAAAACAGCGATTTCGGTGATTCTGCACACTTGTAACAGCAGAATCATGAAGATTATCACTGAAAATGCATGTCTCAGCTGGAAACAACAACGATACCGAAGATATCGTAGTTTCCGCATATCAAACGCACTGTGGAGTGCTGAAAACACCAGAAAACGTGTTTTTCGCATACAAAAGCACGAAAACAGCGATTTCGGTGATTCTGCACACTTGTAACAGCAGAATCATGAAGATTATCACTGAAGATGCATATCTCAGCTGGAAACAACAACGATACCGAACATATCGTAGTTTCCGCATATCAAACGCACTGTGGAGTGCTGAAAACACCAGAAAACGTGTTTTTCGCATTCAAAAGCACGAAAACAGCGATTTCGGTGATTCTGCACACTTGTAACAGCAGAATCGTGAAGATTATCACTGAAAGTGCATATCTCAGCTGGAAACAACAACGATACCGAAGATATGGCAGTTTCCGCATATCAAACGCACTGTGGAGTGCTGAAAACACCAGAAAACGTGTTTTTCGCATTCAATAGCACGAAAACAGCGATTTCGGTGATTCTGCACACTTGTAACAGCAGAATCATGAAGATTATCACTGAAAATGCATGTCTCAGCTGGAAACAACAACGATACCGAAGATATCGTAGTTTCCGCATATCAAACGCACTGTGGAGTGCTGAAAACACCAGAAAACGTGTTTTTCGCATTCAAAAGCACGAAAACAGCGATTTCGGTGATTCTGCACACTTGTAACAGCAGAATCGTGAAGATTATCACTGAAAGTGCATATCTCAGCTGGAAACAACAACGATACCGAAGATATCGTAGTTTCCGCATATCAAACGCACTGTGGAGTGCTGAAAACACCAGAAAACGTGTTTTTCGCATTCAAAAGCACGAAAACAGCGATTTCGGTGATTCTGCACACTTGTAACAGCAGAATCATGAAGATTATCACTGAAGATGCATATCTCAGCTGGAAACAACAACGATACCGAAGATATCGTAGTTTCCGCATGTCAAACGCACTGTGGAGTGCTGAAAACACCAGAAAACGTGTTTTTCGCATTCAAAAGCACGAAAACAGCGTTTTCGGTGATTCTGCACACTTCTAACAGCAGAATCGTGAAGATTATCACTGAATGCATATCTCAGCTGGAAACAACAGCGATACCGAAGATATCGCAGTTTCCGCATATCAAACGCACTGTGGAGTGCTGAAAACACCAGAAAACGTGTTTTTCGCATTCAAAAGCACGAAAACAGCGATTTCGGTGATTCTGCACACTTGTAACAGCAGAATCGTGAAGATTATCACTGAAAGTGCATATCTTAGCTGGAAACAACAACGATACCGAAGATATCGTAGTTTCCGCATATCAAACGCACTGTGGAGTGCTGAAAACACCAGAAAACGTGTTTTTCGCATTCAAAAGCACGAAAACAGCGATTTCGGTGATTCTGCACACTTGTAACAGCAGAATCGTGAAGATTATCACTGAAAGTGCATATCTCAGCTGGAAACAACAACGATACCGAAGATATCGTAGTTTCCGCATATCAAACGCACTGTGGAGCGCTGAAAACACCAGAAAACGTGTTTTTCGCATTCAAAAGCACGAAAACAGCGATTTCGGTGATTCTGCACACTTGTAACAGCAGAATCGTGAAGATTATCACTGAAAGTGCATATCTCAGCTGGAAACAACAACGATACCGAAGATATCGTAGTTTCCGCATATCAAACGCACTGTGGAGTGCTGAAAACACCAGAAAACGTGTTTTTCGCATTCAAAAGCACGAAAACAGCGATTTCGGTGATTCTGCACACTTGTAACAGCAGAATCGTGAAGATTATCACTGAAAGTGCATATCTCAGCTGGAAACAACAACGATACCGAAGATATGGCAGTTTCCGCATATCAAACGCACTGTGGAGTGCTGAAAACACCAGAAAACGTGTTTTTCGCATTCAATAGCACGAAAACTGCGATTTCGGTGATTCTGCACACTTGTAACAGCAGAATCATGAAGATTATCACTGAAAGTGCATATCTCAGCTGGAAACAACAACGATACCGAAGATATCGTAGTTTCCGCATATCAAACGCACTGTGGAGTGCTGAAAACACCAGAAAACGTGTTTTTCGCATTCAAAAGCACGAAAACAGGGATTTCGGTGATTCTGCACACTTGTAACAGCAGAATCGTGAAGATTATCACTGAAAGTGCATATCTCAGCTGGAAACAACAACGATACCGAAGATATCGTAGTTTCCGCATATCAAACGCACTGTGGAGTGCTGAAAACACCAGAAAACGTGTTTTTCGCATTCAAAAGCACGAAAACAGCGATTTCGGTGATTCTGCACACTTGTAACAGCAGAATCGTGAAGATTATCACTGAAAGTGCATATCTCAGCTGGAAACAATAACGATACCGAAGATATCGCAGTTTCCGCATATCAAACGCACTGTGGAGTGTTGAAAACACCAGAAAACGTGTTTTTCGCATTCAAAAGCACGAAAACAGCGATTTCGGTGGTTCTGCACACTTGTAACAGCAGAATCATGAAGATTATCACTGAAAATGCATGTCTCAGCTGGAAACAACAACGATACCGAAGATATCGTAGTTTGCGCATATCAAATGCACTGTGGAGTGCTGAAAACACCAGAAAACGTGTTTTTCGCATTCAAAAGCATGAAAACAGCGATTTCGGTGATTCTGCACACTTGTAACAGCAGAATCGTGAAGATTATCACTGAAAGTGCATATCTCAGCTGGAAACAACAACGATACCGAAGATATCGTAGTTTCCGCATATCAAACGCACTGTGGAGTGCTGAAAACACCAGAAAACGTGTTTTTCGCATTCAAAAGCACGAAAACAGCGATTTCGGTGATTCTGCACACTTGTAACAGCAGAATCGTGAAGATTATCACTGAAAATGCATATCTCAGCTGGAAACAACAACGATACCGAAGATATCGTAGTTTCCGCATATCAAACGCACTGTGGAGTGCTGAAAACACCAGAAAACGTGTTTTTCGCATTCAAAAGCACGAAAACAGCGATTTCGGTGATTCTGCACACTTGTAACAGCAGAATCGTGAAGATTATCACTGAAAGTGCATATCTCAGCTGGAAACAACAACGATACCGAAGATATCGTAGTTTCCGCATATCAAACGCACTGTGGAGTGCTGAAAACACCAGAAAACGTGTTTTTCGCATTCAAAAGCACGAAAACAGCGATTTCGGTGATTCTGCACACTTGTAACAGCAGAATCGTGAAGATTATCACTGAAAGTGCATATCTCAGCTGGAAACAACAACGATACCGAAGATATCGTAGTTTCCGCATATCAAACGCACTGTGGAGTGCTGAAAACACCAGAAAACGTGTTTTTCGCATTCAAAAGCACGAAAACAGCGATTTCGGTGATTCTGCACACTTGTAACAGCAGAATCGTGAAGATTATCACTGAAAGTGCATATCTCAGCTGGAAACAATAACGATACCGAAGATATCGCAGTTTCCGCATATCAAACGCACTGTGGAGTGCTGAAAACACCAGAAAACGTGTTTTTCGCATTCAAAAGCACGAAAACAGCGATTTCGGTGATTCTGCACACTTGTAACAGCAGAATCGTGAAGATTATCACTGAAAGTGCATATCTCAGCTGGAAACAACAACGATACCGAAGATATCGTAGTTTCCGCATATCAAACGCACTGTGGAGTGCTGAAAACACCAGAAAACGTGTTTTTCGCATTCAAAAGCACGACAACAGCGATTTCGGTGATTCTGCACACTTGTAACAGCAGAATCGTGAAGATTATCACTGAAAGTGCATATCTCAGCTGGAAACAACAACGATACCGAAGATATCGTAGTTTCCGCATATCAAACGCACTGTGGAGTGCTGAAAACACCAGAAAATGTGTTTTTCGCATTCAAAAGCACGAAAACAGCGATTTCGGTGATTCTGCACACTTGTAACAGCAGAATCGTGAAGATTATCACTGAAAGTGCATATCTCAGCTGGAAACAACAACGATACCGAAGATATCGCAGTTTCCGCATATCAAACGCACTGTGGAGTGCTGAAAACACCAGAAAACGTGTTTTTCGCATTCAAAAGCACGAAAACAGCGATTTCGGTGATTCTGCACACTTGTAACAGCAGAATCGTGAAGATTATCACTGAAAGTGCATATCTCAGCTGGAAACAACAACGATACCGAAGATATCGTAGTTTCCGCATATCAAACGCACTGTGGAGTGCTGAAAACACCAGAAAACGTGTTTTTCGCATTCAAAAGCACGAAAACAGCGATTTCGGTGATTCTGCACACTTGTAACAGCAGAATCGTGAAGATTATCACTGAAGATGCATATCTCAGCTGGAAACAACAGCGATACCGAAGATATCGTAGTTTCCGCATATCAAACGCACTGTGGAGTGCTGAAAACACCAGAAAACGTGTTTTTCGCATTCAAAAGCACGAAAACAGCGATTTCGGTGATTCTGCACACTTGTAACAGCAGAATCGTGAAGATTATCACTGAAAGTGCATATCTCAGCTGGAAACAATAACGATACCGAAGATATCGCAGTTTCCGCATATCAAACGCACTGTGGAGTGTTGAAAACACCAGAAAACGTGTTTTTCGCATTCAAAAGCACGAAAACAGCGATTTCGGTGATTCTGCACACTTGTAACAGCAGAATCGTGAAGATTATCACTGAAAGTGCATATCTCAGCTGGAAACAACAACGATACCGAAGATATCGTAGTTTCCGCATATCAAACGCACTGTGGAGTGCTGAAAACACCAGAAAACGTGTTTTTCGCATTCAAAAGCACGAAAACAGCGATTTCGGTGATTCTGCACACTTGTAACAGCAGAATCGTGAAGATTATCACTGAAAGTGCATATCTCAGCTGGAAACAACAACGATACCGAAGATATCGTAGTTTCCGCATATCAAACGCACTGTGGAGTGCTGAAAACACCAGAAAACGTGTTTTTCGCATTCAAAAGCACGAAAACAGCGATTTCGGTGATTCTGCACACTTGTAACAGCAGAATCGTGAAGATTATCACTGAAAGTGCATATCTCAGTTGGTAACAACAACGATACCGAAGATATCGTAGTTTCCGCATATCAAACGCACTGTGGAGTGCTGAAAACACCAGAAAATGTGTTTTTCGCATTCAAAAGCACGAAAACAGCGATTTCGGTGATTCTGCACACTTGTAACAGCAGAATCGTGAAGATTATCACTGAAAGTGCATATCTCAGCTGGAAACAACAACGATACCGAAGATATCGCAGTTTCCGCATATCAAACGCACTGTGGAGTGCTGAAAACACCAGAAAACGTGTTTTTCGCATTCAAAAGCACGAAAACAGCGATTTCGGTGATTCTGCACACTTGTAACAGCAGAATCGTGAAGATTATCACTGAAAGTGCATATCTCAGCTGGAAACAACAACGATACCGAAGATATCGTAGTTTCCGCATATCAAACGCACTGTGGAGTGCTGAAAACACCAGAAAACGTGTTTTTCGCATTCAAAAGCACGAAAACAGCGATTTCGGTGATTCTGCACACTTGTAACAGCAGAATCGTGAAGATTATCACTGAAAGTGCATATCTCAGCTGGAAACAATAACGATACCGAAGATATCGCAGTTTCCGCATATCGAACGCACTGTGGAGTGTTGAAAACACCAGAAAACGTGTTTTTCGCATTCAAAAGCACGAAAACAGCGATTTCGGTGATTCTGCACACTTGTAACAGCAGAATCGTGAAGATTATCACTGAAAGTGCATATCTCAGCTGGAAACAACAACGATACCGAAGATATCGTAGTTTCCGCATATCAAACGCACTGTGGAGTGCTGAAAACACCAGAAAACGTGTTTTTCGCATTCAAAAGCACGAAAACAGCGATTTCGGTGATTCTGCACACTTGTAACAGCAGAATCGTGAAGATTATCACTGAAAGTGCATATCTCAGCTGGAAACAACAACGATACCGAAGATATCGTAGTTTCCGCATATCAAACGCACTGTGGAGTGCTGAAAACACCAGAAAACGTGTTTTTCGCATTCAAAAGCACGAAAACAGCGATTTCGGTGATTCTGCACACTTGTAACAGCAGAATCGTGAAGATTATCACTGAAAGTGCATATCTCAGCTGGAAACAACAACGATACCGAAGATATCGTAGTTTCCGCATATCAAACGCACTGTGGAGTGCTGAAAACACCAGAAAACGTGTTTTTCGCATTCAAAAGCATGAAAACAGCGATTTCGGTGATTCTGCACACTTGTAACAGCAGAATCGTGAAGATTATCACTGAAAGTGCATATCTCAGCTGGAAACAACAACGATACCGAAGATATCGTAGTTTCCGCATATCAAACGCACTGTGGAGTGCTGAAAACACCAGAAAACGTGTTTTTCGCATTCAAAAGCACGAAAACAGCGATTTCGGTGATTCTGCACACTTGTAACAGCAGAATCGTGAAGATTATCACTGAAAATGCATATCTCAGCTGGAAACAACAACGATACCGAAGATATCGTAGTTTCCGCATATCAAACGCACTGTGGAGTGCTGAAAACACCAGAAAACGTGTTTTTCGCATTCAAAAGCACGAAAACAGCGATTTCGGTGATTCTGCACACTTGTAACAGCAGAATCGTGAAGATTATCACTGAAAGTGCATATCTCAGCTGGAAACAACAACGATACCGAAGATATCGTAGTTTCCGCATATCAAACGCACTGTGGAGTGCTGAAAACACCAGAAAACGTGTTTTTCGCATTCAAAAGCACGAAAACAGCGATTTCGGTGATTCTGCACACTTGTAACAGCAGAATCGTGAAGATTATCACTGAAAGTGCATATCTCAGCTGGAAACAACAACGATACCGAAGATATCGTAGTTTCCGCATATCAAACGCACTGTGGAGTGCTGAAAACACCAGAAAACGTGTTTTTCGCATTCAAAAGCACGAAAACAGCGATTTCGGTGATTCTGCACACTTGTAACAGCAGAATCGTGAAGATTATCACTGAAAGTGCATATCTCAGTTGGTAACAACAACGATACCGAAGATATCGTAGTTTCCGCATATCAAACGCACTGTGGAGTGCTGAAAACACCAGAAAATGTGTTTTTCGCATTCAAAAGCACGAAAACAGCGATTTCGGTGATTCTGCACACTTGTAACAGCAGAATCGTGAAGATTATCACTGAAAGTGCATATCTCAGCTGGAAACAACAACGATACCGAAGATATCGCAGTTTCCGCATATCAAACGCACTGTGGAGTGCTGAAAACACCAGAAAACGTGTTTTTCGCATTCAAAAGCACGAAAACAGCGATTTCGGTGATTCTGCACACTTGTAACAGCAGAATCGTGAAGATTATCACTGAAAGTGCATATCTCAGCTGGAAACAACAACGATACCGAAGATATCGTAGTTTCCGCATATCAAACGCACTGTGGAGTGCTGAAAACACCAGAAAACGTGTTTTTCGCATTCAAAAGCACGAAAACAGCGATTTCGGTGATTCTGCACACTTGTAACAGCAGAATCGTGAAGATTATCACTGAAAGTGCATATCTCAGCTGGAAACAATAACGATACCGAAGATATCGCAGTTTCCGCATATCGAACGCACTGTGGAGTGTTGAAAACACCAGAAAACGTGTTTTTCGCATTCAAAAGCACGAAAACAGCGATTTCGGTGATTCTGCACACTTGTAACAGCAGAATCGTGAAGATTATCACTGAAAGTGCATATCTCAGCTGGAAACAACAACGATACCGAAGATATCGTAGTTTCCGCATATCAAACGCACTGTGGAGTGCTGAAAACACCAGAAAACGTGTTTTTCGCATTCAAAAGCACGAAAACAGCGATTTCGGTGATTCTGCACACTTGTAACAGCAGAATCGTGAAGATTATCACTGAAAGTGCATATCTCAGCTGGAAACAACAACGATACCGAAGATATCGTAGTTTCCGCATATCAAACGCACTGTGGAGTGCTGAAAACACCAGCAAACGTGTTTTTCGCATTCAAAAGCACGAAAACAGCGATTTCGGTGATTCTGCACACTTGTAACAGCAGAATCGTGAAGATTATCACTGAAAGTGCATATCTCAGCTGGAAACAACAACGATACCGAAGATATCGTAGTTTCCGCATATCAAACGCACTGTGGAGTGCTGAAAACACCAGAAAACGTGTTTTTCGCATTCAAAAGCACGAAAACAGCGATTTCGGTGATTCTGCACACTTGTAACAGCAGAATCGTGAAGATTATCACTGAAAGTGCATATCTCAGCTGGAAACAACAACGATACCGAAGATATCGTAGTTTCCGCATATCAAACGCACTGTGGAGTGCTGAAAACACCAGAAAACGTGTTTTTCGCATTCAAAAGCACGAAAACAGCGATTTCGGTGATTCTGCACACTTGTAACAGCAGAATCGTGAAGATTATCACTGAAAGTGCATATCTCAGCTGGAAACAATAACGATACCGAAAATATCGCAGTTTCCGCATATCAAACGCACTGTGGAGTGTTGAAAACACCAGAAAACGTGTTTTTCGCATTCAAAAGCACGAAAACAGCGATTTCGGTGATTCTGCACACTTGTAACAGCAGAATCATGAAGATTATCACTGAAAATGCATGTCTCAGCTGGAAACAACAACGATACCGAAGATATCGTAGTTTCCGCATATCAAACGCACTGTGGAGTGCTGAAAACACCAGAAAACGTGTTTTTCGCATACAAAAGCACGAAAACAGCGATTTCGGTGATTCTGCACACTTGTAACAGCAGAATCATGAAGATTATCACTGAAGATGCATATCTCAGCTGGAAACAACAACGATACCGAAGATATCGTAGTTTCCGCATATCAAACGCACTGTGGCGTGCTGAAAACACCAGAAAACGTGTTTTTCGCATTCAAAAGCACGAAAACAGCGATTTCGGTGATTCTGCACACTTGTAACAGCAGAATCGTGAAGATTATCACTGAAAGTGCATATCTCAGCTGGAAACCACAACGATACCGAAGATATCGTAGTTTCCGCATATCAAACGCACTGTGGAGTGCTGAAAACACCAGAAAACGTGTTTTTCGCATTCAAAAGCACGAAAACAGCGATTTCGGTGATTCTGCACACTTGTAACAGCAGAATCGTGAAGATTATCACTGAAAGTGCATATCTCAGCTGGAAACAACAACGATACCGAAGATATCGTAGTTTCCGCATATCAAACGCACTGTGGAGTGCTGAAAACACCAGAAAACGTGTTTTTCGCATTCAAAAGCACGAAAACAGCGATTTCGGTGATTCTGCACACTTGTAACAGCAGAATCGTGAAGATTATCACTGAAAGTGCATATCTCAGCTGGAAACAACAACGATACCGAAGATATCGTAGTTTCCGCATATCAAACGCACTGTGGAGTGCTGAAAACACCAGAAAACGTGTTTTTCGCATTCAAAAGCACGAAAACAGCGATTTCGGTGATTCTGCACACTTGTAACAGCAGAATCGTGAAGATTATCACTGAAAGTGCATATCTCAGCTGGAAACAACAACGATACCGAAGATATCGTAGTTTCCGCATATCAAACGCACTGTGGAGTGCTGAAAACACCAGAAAACGTGTTTTTCGCATTCAAAAGCACGAAAACAGCGATTTCGGTGATTCTGCACACTTGTAACAGCAGAATCGTGAAGATTATCACTGAAAGTGCATATCTCAGCTGGAAACAACAACGATACCGAAGATATCGTAGTTTCCGCATATCAAACGCACTGTGGAGTGCTGAAAACACCAGAAAACGTGTTTTTCGCATTCAAAAGCACGAAAACAGCGATTTCGGTGATTCTGCACACTTGTAACAGCAGAATCGTGAAGATTATCACTGAAAGTGCATATCTCAGCTGGAAACAATAACGATACCGAAAATATCGCAGTTTCCGCATATCAAACGCACTGTGGAGTGTTGAAAACACCAGAAAACGTGTTTTTCGCATTCAAAAGCACGAAAACAGCGATTTCGGTGATTCTGCACACTTGTAACAGCAGAATCATGAAGATTATCACTGAAAATGCATGTCTCAGCTGGAAACAACAACGATACCGAAGATATCGTAGTTTCCGCATATCAAACGCACTGTGGAGTGCTGAAAACACCAGAAAACGTGTTTTTCGCATACAAAAGCACGAAAACAGCGATTTCGGTGATTCTGCACACTTGTAACAGCAGAATCATGAAGATTATCACTGAAGATGCATATCTCAGCTGGAAACAACAACGATACCGAAGATATCGTAGTTTCCGCATATCAAACGCACTGTGGCGTGCTGAAAACACCAGAAAACGTGTTTTTCGCATTCAAAAGCACGAAAACAGCGATTTCGGTGATTCTGCACACTTGTAACAGCAGAATCGTGAAGATTATCACTGAAAGTGCATATCTCAGCTGGAAACCACAACGATACCGAAGATATCGTAGTTTCCGCATATCAAACGCACTGTGGAGTGCTGAAAACACCAGAAAACGTGTTTTTCGCATTTAAAAGCACCAAAACAGCGATTTCGGTGATTCTGCACACTTGTAACAGCAGAATCGTGAAGATTATCACTGAAAGTGCATATCTCAGCTGGAAACAATAACGATACCGAAGATATCGCAGTTTCCGCATATCAAACGCACTGTGGAGTGTTGAAAACACCAGAAAACGTGTTTTTCGCATTCAAAAGCACGAAAACAGCGATTTCGGTGATTCTGCACACTTGTAACAGCAGAATCGTGAAGATTATCACTGAAAGTGCATATCTCAGCTGGAAACAACAACGATACCGAAGATATCGTAGTTTCCGCATATCAAACGCACTGTGGAGTGCTGAAAACACCAGAAAACGTGTTTTTCGCATTCAAAAGCACGAAAACAGCGATTTCGGTGATTCTGCACACTTGTAACAGCAGAATCGTGAAGATTATCACTGAAAGTGCATATCTCAGCTGGAAACAACAACGATACCGAAGATATCGTAGTTTCCGCATATCAAACGCACTGTGGAGTGCTGAAAACACCAGAAAACGTGTTTTTCGCATTCAAAAGCACGAAAACTGCGATTTCGGTGATTCTGCACACTTGTAACAGCAGAATCGTGAAGATTATCACTGAAAGTGCATATCTCAGCTGGAAACAACAACGATACCGAAGATATCGTAGTTTCCGCATATCAAACGCACTGTGGAGTGCTGAAAACACCAGAAAATGTGTTTTTCGCATTCAAAAGCACGAAAACAGCGATTTCGGTGATTCTGCACACTTGTAACAGCAGAATCGTGAAGATTATCACTGAAAGTGCATATCTCAGCTGGAAACAACAACGATACCGAAGATATCGCAGTTTCCGCATATCAAACGCACTGTGGAGTGCTGAAAACACCAGAAAACGTGTTTTTCGCATTCAAAAGCACGAAAACAGCGATTTCGGTGATTCTGCACACTTGTAACAGCAGAATCCTGAAGATTATCACTGAAAGTGCATATCTCAGCTGGAAACAACAACGATACCGAAGATATCGTAGTTTCCGCATATCAAACGCACTGTGGAGTGCTGAAAACACCAGAAAACGTGTTTTTCGCATTCAAAAGCACGAAAACAGCGATTTCGGTGATTCTGCACACTTGTAACAGCAGAATCGTGAAGATTATCACTGAAAGTGCATATCTCAGCTGGAAACAACAACGATACCGAAGATATCGTAGTTTCCGCATATCAAACGCACTGTGGAGTGCTGAAAACACCAGAAAACGTGTTTTTCGCATTCAAAAGCACGAAAACTGCGATTTCGGTGATTCTGCACACTTGTAACAGCAGAATCGTGAAGATTATCACTGAAAGTGCATATCTCAGCTGGAAACAACAACGATACCGATGATATCGTAGTTTCCGCATATCAAACGCACTGTGGAGTGCTGAAAACACCAGAAAATGTGTTTTTCGCATTCAAAAGCACGAAAACAGCGATTTCGGTGATTCTGCACACTTGTAACAGCAGAATCGTGAAGATTATCACTGAAAGTGCATATCTCAGCTGGAAACAACAACGATACCGAAGATATCGCAGTTTCCGCTGTTACGTCGGCAAGCGACGTTGGAATTAGTCATAAGCATATATATACATACACACTTACATACGATAAGCATAGTAGTCATAAGCGCACCCTTACTCCTGTTAGAATTATTTATAAGCATAGTCATAAGCGCGCCTTCACTCCCGCTACATCCTACTACCAGTTCCTATGTCATCCTTCCAGAAGCTTCTAGAATAATCTAGATCATTCTAGAAGCATTCCCTGATAATCCAATCCCTTTCCCAAGCTCGATATCACATCCACCGAACCTTCCAGACTAAACCACCAAGCCAAACACATTCCATTCCCCCACTCGTATTATATTCCAACTCCTTATCTCCCAAACATCCACCGACCGCCAGACCTAATCTCCCGCCACACACCAATCCTATGACGTCATCATGCACGTGTCCCGACTCCCAGGCCTCTCCTAATCGCATTCCTCCGCTATCTCATAAACATCCTGACTCCCACGATCCAAGCCACACGTGTCCTAATCTCCTCCAGACAAATTCCTCCGCTATCATATCTACACCACACCCCGCGCCTACAACCACACAGTATAATTAAACCATTCCGCCAGCCACTCAGTCAGTCTGAGCCCAGAGCTCGAGGAGCTCACATCACCGCGTTTCTACATCTTGTATTTCTATATCCTGCGATTCTATATCTAGTATTCTTTAACTGTATTCTATATCTTGTATTACTACCTATCTCTTAGTATAACTCCATTGTATTCTATAATCCCAAAGTGTATTAAAGTTCATATAATTGTCTAACTATAATTCTAATTATTCCAACTTCCAAACCGAGTGCGCGCTACTGAATTATATCTATTACGTTCAACTTTAGTCTGCTGATCAACCAGGAGTTGAGGTGAGTAACCACTACCATTCAATTGAATTAGCGAGAGACCCCGTCAGACGCAGACGTACGCGCTGCGTGGACGTTTAAAGAACAGCAAATTGTTGTGCTCGATCTTGGTTTTGCCTGTTTGCGCGATCCGGGACGTAACACTGCATATCAAACGCTCTGTGGAGTGCTGAAAACACCAGAAAACGTGTTTTTCGCATTCAAAAGCACGAAAACAGCGATTTCGATGATTCTGCTCACTTGTAACAGCAGAATCGTGAAGATTATCACTGAAAGTGCATATCTCAGCTGGAAACAACAACGATACCGAAGATATCGTAGTTTCCGCATATCAAACGCACTGTGGAGTGCTGAAAACACCAGAAAACGTGTTTTTCGCATTCAAGAGCACGAAAACAGCGATTTCGGTGATTCTGCACACTTGTAACAGCAGAATCATGAAGATTATCACTGAAGATGCATATCTCAGCTGGAAACAACAACGATACCGAAGATATCGTAGTTTCCGCATATCAAACGCACTGTGGAGTGCTGAAAACACCAGAAAACGTGTTTTTCGCATTCAAAAGCACGAAAACAGAGATTTCGGTGATTCTGCACACTTGTAACAGCAGAATCGTGAAGATTATCACTGAAAGTGCAAATCTCAGCTGGAAACAATAACGATACCGAAGATATCGCAGTTTCCGCATATCAAACGCACTGTGGAGTGTTGAAAACACCAGAAAACGTGTTTTTCGCATTCAAAAGCACGAAAACAGCGATTTCGGTGATTCTGCACACTTGTAACAGCAGAATCATGAAGATAATCACTGAAAATGCATGTCTCAGCTGGAAACAACAACGATACCGAAGATATCGTAGTTTCCGCATATCAAACGCACTGTGGAGTGCTGAAAACACCAGAAAACGTGTTTTTCGCATACAAAAGCACGAAAACAGCGATTTCGGTGATTCTGCACACTTGTAACAGCAGAATCATGAAGATTATCACTGAAGATGCATATCTCAGCTGGAAACAACAACGATACCGAAGATATCGTAGTTTCCGCATATCAAACGCACTGTGGAGTGCTGAAAACACCAGAAAACGTGTTTTTCGCATTCAAAAGCACGAAAACAGCGATTTCGGTGATTCTGCACACTTGTAACAGCAGAATCGTGAAGATTATCACTGAAACTGCATATCTCAGCTGGAAACAACAACGATACCGAAGATATCGTAGTTTCCGCATATCAAACGCACTGTGGAGTGCTGAAAACACCAGAAAACGTGTTTTTCGCATTCAAAAGCACGAAAACAGCGATTTCGGTGATTCTGCACACTTGTAACAGCAGAATCGTGAAGATTATCACTGAAAGTGCATATCTCAGCTGGAAACAATAACGATACCGAAGATATCGCAGTTTCCGCATATCAAACGCACTGTGGAGTGTTGAAAACACCAGAAAACGTGTTTTTCGCATTCAAAAGCACGAAAACAGCGATTTCGGTGATTCTGCACACTTGTAACAGCAGAATCGGGAAGATTATCACTGAAAGTGCATATCTCAGCTGGAAACAACAACGATACCGAAGATATCGTAGTTTCCGCATATCAAACGCACTGTGGAGTGCTGAAAAGATCAGAAAACGTGTTTTTCGCATTCAAAAGCACGAAAACAGCGATTTCGGTGATTCTGCACACTTGTAACAGCAGAATCGTGAAGATTATCACTGAAAGTGCATATCTCAGCTGGAAACAACAACGATACCGAAGATATCGTAGTTTCCGCATATCAAACGCACTGTGGAGTGCTGAAAACACCAGAAAACGTGTTTTTCGCATTCAAAAGCACGAAAACAGCGATTTCGGTGATTCTGCACACTTGTAACAGCAGAATCGTGAAGATTATCACTGAAAGTGCATATCTCAGCTGGAAACAACAACGATACCGAAGATATGGCAGTTTCCGCATATCAAACGCACTGTGGAGTGCTGAAAACACCAGAAAACGTGTTTTTCGCATTCAATAGCACGAAAACAGCGATTTCGGTGATTCTGCACACTTGTAACAGCAGAATCATGAAGATTATCACTGAAAATGCATGTCTCAGCTGGAAACAACAACAATACCGAAGATATCGTAGTTTCCGCATATCAAACGCACTGTGGAGTGCTGAAAACACCAGAAAACGTGTTTTTCGCATTCAAAAGCACGAAAACAGCGATTTCGGTGATTCTGCACACTTGTAACAGCAGAATCATGAAGATTATCACTGAAGATGCATATCTCAGCTGGAAACAACAACGATACCGAAGATATCGTAGTTTCCGCATATCAAACGCACTGTGGAGTGCTGAAAACACCAGAAAACGTGTTTTTCTCATTCAAAAGCACGAAAACAGCGATTTCGGTGATTCTGCACACTTGTAACAGCAGAATCGTGAAGATTATCACTGAAAGTGCATATCTCAGCTGGAAACAACAACGATACCGAAGATATCGCAGTTTCCGCATATCAAACGCACTGTGGAGTATTGAAAACACCAGAAAACGTGTTTTTCGCATTCAAAAGCACGAAAACAGCGATTTCGGTGATTCTGCACACTTGTAACAGCAGAATCGTGAAGATTATCACTGAAAGTGCATATCTCAGCTGGAAACAACAACGATACCGAAGATATCGCAGTTTCCGCATATCAAACGCACTGTGGAGTGCTGAAAACACCAGAAAACGTGTTTTTCGCATTCAAAAGCACGAAAACAGCGATTTCGGTGATTCTGCACACTTGTAACAGCAGAATCGTGAAGATTATCACTGAAAGTGCATATCTCAGCTGGAAACAATAACGATACCGAAGATATCGCAGTTTCCGCATATCAAACGCACTGTGGAGTGTTGAAAACACCAGAAAACGTGTTTTTCGCATTCAAAAGCACGAAAACAGCGATTTCGGTGATTCTGCACACTTGTAACAGCAGAATCATGAAGATTATCACTGAAAATGCATGTCTCAGCTGGAAACAACAACGATACCGAAGTTATCGTAGTTTCCGCATATCAAACGCACTGTGGAGTGCTGAAAACACCAGAAAACGTGTTTTTCGCATACAAAAGCACGAAAACAGCGATTTCGGTGATTCTGCACACTTGTAACAGCAGAATCATGAAGATTATCACTGAAGATGCATATCTCAGCTGGAAACAACAACGATACCGAAGATATCGTAGTTTCCGCATATCAAACGCACTGTGGAGTGCTGAAAACACCAGAAAACGTGTTTTTCGCATTCAAAAGCACGAAAACAGCGATTTCGGTGATTCTGCACACTTGTAACAGCAGAATCGTGAAGATTATCACTGAAAGTGCATATCTCAGCTGGAAACAACAACGATACCGAAGATATCGTAGTTTCCGCATATCAAACGCACTGTGGAGTGCTGAAAACACCAGAAAACGTGTTTTTCGCATTGAAAGCACGAAAACAGCGATTTCGGTGATTCTGCACACTTGTAACAGCAGAATCGTGAAGATTATCACTGAAAGTGCATATCTCAGCTGGAAACAACAACGATACCGAAGATATCGTAGTTTCCGCATATCAAACGCACTGTGGAGTGCTGAAAACACCAGAAAACGTGTTTTTCGCATTCAAAAGCACGAAAACAGCGATTTCGGTGATTCTGCACACTTGTAACAGCAGAATCGTGAAGATTATCACTGAAAGTGCATATCTCAGCTGGAAACAACAACGATACCGAAGATATCGTAGTTTGCGCATATCAAACGCACTGTGGAGTGCTGAAAACACCAGAAAACGTGTTTTTCGCATTCAAAAGCACGAAAACAGCGATTTCGGTGATTCTGCACACTTGTAACAGCAGAATCGTGAAGATTATCACTGAAAGTGCATGTCTCAGCTGGAAACAACAACGATACCGAAGATATCGTAGTTTCCGCATATCAAACGCACTGTGGAGTGCTGAAAACACCAGAAAACGTGTTTTTCGCATTCAAAAGCACGAAAACAGCAATTTCGGTGATTCTGCACACTTGTAACAGCAGAATCATGAAGATTATCACTGAAAATGCATGTCTCAGCTGGAAACAACAACGATACCGAAGATATCGTAGTTTCCGCATATCAAACGCACTGTGGAGTGCTGAAAACACCAGAAAACGTGTTTTTCGCATTCAAAAGCACGAAAACAGCGATTTCGGTGATTCTGCACACTTGTAACAGCAGAATCATGAAGATTATCACTGAAGATGCATATCTCAGCTGGAAACAACAACGATACCGAAGATATCGTAGTTTCCGCATATCAAACGCACTGTGGAGTGCTGAAAACACCAGAAAACGTGTTTTTCGCATTCAAAAGCACGAAACAGCGATTTCGGTGATTCTGCACACTTGTAACAGCAGAATCGTGAAGATTATCACTGAAAGTGCATATCTCAGCTGGAAACAACGACGATACCGAAGATATGGCAGTTTCCGCATATCAAACGCACTGTGGAGTGCTGAAAACACCAGAAAACGTGTTTTTCGCATTCAATAGCACGAAAACAGCGATTTCGGTGATTCTGCACACTTGTAACAGCAGAATCATGAAGATTATCACTGAAAATGCATGTCTCAGCTGGAAACAACAACGATACCGAAGATATCGTAGTTTCCGCATATCAAACGCACTGTGGAGTGCTGAAAACACCAGAAAACGTGTTTTTCGCATTGAAAGCACGAAAACAGCGATTTCGGTGATTCTGCACACTTGTAACAGCAGAATCGTGAAGATTATCACTGAAAGTGCATATCTCAGCTGGAAACAACAACGATACCGAAGATATCGTAGTTTCCGCATATCAAACGCACTGTGGAGTGCTGAAAACACCAGAAAACGTGTTTTTCGCATTCAAAAGCACGAAAACAGCGATTTCGGTGATTCTGCACACTTGTAACAGCAGAATCGTGAAGATTATCACTGAAAGTGCATATCTCAGCTGGAAACAACAACGATACCGAAGATATCGTAGTTTGCGCATATCAAACGCACTGTGGAGTGCTGAAAAAACCAGAAAACGTGTTTTTCGCATTCAAAAGCACGAAAACAGCGATTTCGGTGATTCTGCACACTTGTAACAGCAGAATCGTGAAGATTATCACTGAAAGTGCATGTCTCAGCTGGAAACAACAACGATACCGAAGATATCGTAGTTTCCGCATATCAAACGCACTGTGGAGTGCTGAAAACACCAGAAAACGTGTTTTTCGCATTCAAAAGCACGAAAACAGCGATTTCGGTGATTCTGCACACTTGTAACAGCAGAATCATGAAGATTATCACTGAAAATGCATGTCTCAGCTGGAAACAACAACGATACCGAAGATATCGCAGTTTCCGCATATCAAACGCACTGTGGAGTGCTGAAAACACCAGAAAACGTGTTTTTCGCATTCAAAAGCACGAAAACAGCGATTTCGGTGATTCTGCACACTTGTAACAGCAGAATCGTGAAGATTATCACTGAAAGTGCATATCTCAGCTGGAAACAATAACGATACCGAAGATATCGCAGTTTCCGCATATCAAACGCACTGTGGAGTGTTGAAAACACCAGAAAACGTGTTTTTCGCATTCAAAAGCACGAAAACAGCGATTTCGGTGATTCTGCACACTTGTAACAGCAGAATCATGAAGATTATCACTGAAAAAGCATGTCTCAGCTGGAAACAACAACGATACCGAAGATATCGTAGTTTCCGCATATCAAACGCACTGTGGAGTGCTGAAAACACCAGAAAACGTGTTTTTCGCATACAAAAGCACGAAAACAGCGATTTCGGTGATTCTGCACACTTGTAACAGCAGAATCATGAAGATTATCACTGAAGATGCATATCTCAGCTGGAAACAACAACGATACCGAAGATATCGTAGTTTCCGCATATCAAACGCACTGTGGAGTGCTGAAAACACCAGAAAACGTGTTTTTCGCATTCAAAAGCACGAAAACAGCGATTTCGGTGATTCTGCACACTTGTAACAGCAGAATCGTGAAGATTATCACTGAGAGTGCATATCTCAGCTGGAAACAACAACGATACCGAAGATATGGCAGTTTCCGCATATCAAACGCACTGTGGAGTGCTGAAAACACCAGAAAACGTGTTTTTCGCATTCAATAGCACGAAAACAGCGATTTCGGTGATTCTGCACACTTGTAACAGCAGAATCATGAAGATTATCACTGAAAATGCATGTCTCAGCTGGAAACAACAACGATACCGAAGATATCGTAGTTTCCGCATATCAAACGCACTGTGGAGTGCTGAAAACACCAGAAAACGTGTTTTTCGCATTCAAAAGCACGAAAACAGCGATTTCGGTGATTCTGCACACTTGTAACAGCAGAATCGTGAAGATTATCACTGAAAGTGCATATCTCAGCTGGAAACAACAACGATACCGAAGATATCGTAGTTTCCGCATATCAAACGCACTGTGGAGTGCTGAAAACACCAGAAAACGTGTTTTTCGCATTCAAAAGCACGAAAACAGCGATTTCGGTGATTCTGCACACTTGTAACAGCAGAATCGTGAAGATTATCACTGAAAGTGCATATCTCAGCTGGAAACAACAACGATACCGAAGATATCGTAGTTTGCGCATATCAAACGCACTGTGGAGTGCTGAAAACACCAGAAAACGTGATTTTCGCATTCAAAAGCACGAAAACAGCGATTTCGGTGATTCTGCACACTTGTAACAGCAGAATCGTGAAGATTATCACTGAAAGTGCATGTCTCAGCTGGAAACAACAACGATACCGAAGATATCGTAGTTTCCGCATATCAAACGCACTGTGGAGTGCTGAAAACACCAGAAAACGTGTTTTTCGCATTCAAAAGCACGAAAACAGCGATTTCGGTGATTCTGCACACTTGTAATAGCAGAATCATGAAGATTATCACTGAAAATGCATGTCTCAGCTGGAAACAACAACGATACCGAAGATATCGTAGTTTCCGCATATCAAACGCACTGTGGAGTGCTGAAAACACCAGAAAACGTGTTTTCGCATTCAAAAGCACGAAAACAGCGATTTCGGTGATTCTGCACACTTGTAACAGCAGAATCGTGAAGATTATCACTGAAAGTGCATATCTCAGCTGGAAACAACAACGATACCGAAGATATCGTAGTTTCCGCATATCAAACGCACTGTGGAGTGCTGAAAACACCAGAAAACGTGTTTTTCGCATTCAAAAGCACGAAAACAGCGATTTCGGTGATTCTGCACACTTGTAACAGCAGAATCGTGAAGATTATCACTGAAAGTGCATATCTCAGCTGGAAACAACAACGATACCGAAGATATCGTAGTTTGCGCATATCAAACGCACTGTGGAGTGCTGAAAACACCAGAAAACGTGTTTTTCGCATTCAAAAGCACGAAAACAGCGATTTCGGTGATTCTGCACACTTGTAACAGCAGAATCGTGAGATTATCACTGAAAGTGCATATCTCAGCTGGAAACAACAACGATACCGAAGATATCGTAGTTTCCGCATATCAAACGCACTGTGGAGTGCTGAAAACACCAGAAAACGTGTTTTTCGCATTCAAAAGCACGAAAACAGCGATTTCGGTGATTCTGCACACTTGTAACAGCAGAATCGTGAAGATTATCACTGAAAGTGCATATCTCAGCTGGAAACAACAACGATACCGAAGATATCGTAGTTTCCGCATATCAAACGCACTGTGCAGTGCTGAAAACACCAGAAAACGTGTTTTTCGCATTCAAAAGCACGAAAACAGCGATTTCGGTGATTCTGCACACTTGTAACAGCAGAATCGTGAAGATTATCACTGAAAGTGCATATCTCAGCTGGAAACAATAACGATACCGAAGATATCGCAGTTTCCGCATATCAAACGCACTGTGGAGTGTTGAAAACACCAGAAAACGTGTTTTTCGCATTCAAAAGCACGAAAACAGCGATTTCGGTGATTCTGCACACTTGTAACAGCAGAATCGTGAAGATTATCACTGAAAGTGCATATCTCAGCTGGAAACAACAACGATACCGAAGATATCGCAGTTTCCGCATATCAAACGCACTGTGGAGTGCTGAAAACACCAGAAAACGTGTTTTTCGCATTCAAAAGCACGAAAACAGCGATTTCGGTGATTCTGCACACTTGTAACAGCAGAATCATGAAGATTATCACTGAAGCTGCATATCTCAGCTGGAAACAACAACGATACCGAAGATATCGTAGTTTCCGCATATCAAACGCACTGTGGAGTGCTGAAAACACCAGAAAACGTGTTTTTCGCATTCAAAAGCACGAAAACAGCGATTTCGGTGATTCTGCACACTTGTAACAGCAGAATCATGAAGATTATCACTGAAGATGCATATCTCAGCTGGAAACAACAACGATACCGAAGATATCGTAGTTTCCGCATATCAAACGCACTGTGGAGTGCTGAAAACACTAGAACACGTGTTTTTCGCATTCAAAAGCACGAAAACAGCGATTTCGGTGATTCTGCACACTTGTAACAGCAGAATCGTGAAGATTATCACTGAAAGTGCATATCTCAGCTGGAAACAACAACGATACCGAAGATATCGTAGTTTCCGCATATCAAACGCACTGTGGAGTGCTGAAAACACCAGAAAACGTGTTTTTCGCATTCAAAAGCACGAAAACAGCGATTTCGGTGATTCTGCACACTTGTAACAGTAGAATCGTGAAGATTATCACTGAAAGTGCATATCTCAGCTGGAAACAACAACGATACCGAAGATATCGTAGTTTGCGCATATCAAACGCACTGTGGAGTGCTGAAAACACCAGAAAACGTGATTTTCGCATTCAAAAGCACGAAAACAGCGATTTCGGTGATTCTGCACACTTGTAACAGCAGAATCGTGAAGATTATCACTGAAAGTGCATGTCTCAGCTGGAAACAACAACGATACCGAAGATATCGTAGTTTCCGCATATCAAACGCACTGTGGAGTGCTGAAAACACCAGAAAACGTGTTTTTCGCATTCAAAAGCACGAAAACAGCGATTTCGGTGATTCTGCACACTTGTAACAGCAGAATCATGAAGATTATCACTGAAGATGCATATCTCAGCTGGAAACAACAACGATACCGAAGATATCGTAGTTTCCGCATATCAAACGCACTGTGGAGTGCTGAAAACACTAGAACACGTGTTTTTCGCATTCAAAAGCACGAAAACAGCGATTTCGGTGATTCTGCACACTTGTAACAGCAGAATCGTGAAGATTATCACTGAAAGTGCATATCTCAGCTGGAAACAACAACGATACCGAAGATATCGTAGTTTCCGCATATCAAACGCACTGTGGAGTGCTGAAAACACCAGAAAACGTGTTTTTCGCATTCAAAAGCACGAAAACAGCGATTTCGGTGATTCTGCACACTTGTAACAGTAGAATCGTGAAGATTATCACTGAAAGTGCATATCTCAGCTGGAAACAACAACGATACCGAAGATATCGTAGTTTGCGCATATCAAACGCACTGTGGAGTGCTGAAAACACCAGAAAACGTGTTTTTCGCATTCAAAAGCACGAAAACAGCGATTTCGGTGATTCTGCACACTTGTAACAGCAGAATCGTGAAGATTAACACTGAAAGTGCATATCTCAGCTGGAAACAACAACGATACCGAAGATATCGCAGTTTCCGCATATCAAACGCACTGTGGAGTGCTGAAAACACCAGAAAACGTGTTTTTCGCATTCAAAAGCACGAATACAGCGATTTCGGTGATTCTGCACACTTGTAACAGCAGAATCGTTAAGATTATCACTGAAAGTGCATATCTCAGCTGGAAACAACAACGATACCGAAGATATCGTAGTTTCCGCATATCAAACGCACTGTGGAGTGCTGAAAACACCAGAAAACGTGTTTTTCGCATTCAAAAGCACGAAAACAGCGATTTCGGTGATTCTGCACACTTGTAACAGCAGAATCGTGAAGATTATCACTGAAAGTGCATATCTCAGCTGGAAACAACAACGATACCGAAGATATCGTAGTTTCCGCATATCAAACGCACTGTGGAGCGCTGAAAACACCAGAAAACGTGTTTTTCGCATTCAAAAGCACGAAAACAGCGATTTCGGTGATTCTGCACACTTGTAACAGCAGAATCGTGAAGATTATCACTGAAAATGCATATCTCAGCTGGAAACAACAACGATACCGAAGATATCGTAGTTTCCGCATATCAAACGCACTGTGGAGTGCTGAAAACACCAGAAAACGTGTTTTTCGCATTCAAAAGCACGAAAACAGCGATTTCGGTGATTCTGCACACTTGTAACAGCAGAATCGTGAAGATTATCACTGAAAGTGCATATCTCAGCTGGAAACAACAACGATACCGAAGATATCGTAGTTTCCGCATATCAAACGCACTGTGGAGTGCTGAAAACACCAGAAAACGTGTTTTTCGCATTCAAAAGCACGAAAACAGCGATTTCGGTGATTCTGCACACTTGTAACAGCAGAATCGTGAAGATTATCACTGAAAGTGCATATCTCAGCTGGAAACAACAACGATACCGAAGATATCGTAGTTTCCGCATATCAAACGCACTGTGGAGCGCTGTAAACACCAGAAAACGTGTTTTTGCATTCAAAAGCACGAAAACAGCGATTTCGGTGATTCTGCACACTTGTAACAGCAGAATCGTGAAGATTATCACTGAAAATGCATATCTCAGCTGGAAACAACAACGATACCGAAGATATCGTAGTTTCCGCATATCAAACGCACTGTGGAGTGCTGAAAACACCAGAAAACGTGTTTTTCGCATTCAAAAGCACGAAAACAGCGATTTCGGTGATTCTGCACACTTGTAACAGCAGAATCGTGAAGATTATCACTGAAAGTGCATATCTCAGCTGGAAACAACAACGATACCGAAGATATCGTAGTTTCCGCATATCAAACGCACTGTGGAGTGCTGAAAACACCAGAAAACGTGTTTTTCGCATTCAAAAGCACGAAAACAGCGATTTCGGTGATTCTGCACACTTGTAACAGCAGAATCGTGAAGATTATCACTGAAAGTGCATATCTCAGCTGGAAACAACAACGATACCGAAGATATCGCAGTTTCCGCATATCAAACGCACTGTGGAGTGCTGAAAACACCAGAAAACGTGTTTTTCGCATTCAAAAGCACGAAAACAGCGATTTCGGTGATTCTGCACACTTGTAACAGCAGAATCGTGAAGATTATCACTGAAAGTGCATATCTCAGCTGGAAACAACAACGATACCGAAGATATCGTAGTTTCCGCATATCAAACGCACTGTGGAGCGCTGAAAACACCAGAAAACGTGTTTTTCGCATTCAAAAGCACGAAAACAGCGATTTCGGTGATTCTGCACACTTGTAACAGCAGAATCGTGAAGATTATCACTGAAAATGCATATCTCAGCTGGAAACAACAACGATACCGAAGATATCGTAGTTTCCGCATATCAAACGCACTGTGGAGTGCTGAAAACACCAGAAAACGTGTTTTTCGCATTCAAAAGCACGAAAACAGCGATTTCGGTGATTCTGCACACTTGTAACAGCAGAATCGTGAAGATTATCACTGAAAGTGCATATCTCAGCTGGAAACAACAACGATACCGAAGATATCGTAGTTTTCGCATATCAAACGCACTGTGGAGTGCTGAAAACACCAGAAAACGTGTTTTTCGCATTCAAAAGCACGAAAACAGCGATTTCGGTGATTCTGCACACTTGTAACAGCAGAATCGTGAAGATTATCACTGAAAGTGCATATCTCAGCTGGAAACAACAACGATACCGAAGATATCGTAGTTTCCGCATATCAAACGCACTGTGGAGTGCTGAAAACACCAGAAAACGTGTTTTTCGCATTCAAAAGCACGAAAACAGCGATTTCGGTGATTCTGCACACTTGTAACAGCAGAATCGTGAAGATTATCACTGAAAGTGCATATCTCAGCTGGAAACAACAACGATACCGAAGATATCGTAGTTTCCGCATATCAAACGCACTGTGGAGTGCTGAAAACACCAGAAAACGTGTTTTTCGCATTCAAAAGCACGAAAACAGCGATTTCGGTGATTCTGCACACTTGTAACAGCAGAATCGTGAAGATTATCACTGAAAGTGCATATCTCAGCTGGAAACAACAACGATACCGAAGATATCGTAGTTTCCGCATATCAAACGCACTGTGGAGCGCTGAAAACACCAGAAAACGTGTTTTTGCATTCAAAAGCACGAAAACAGCGATTTCGGTGATTCTGCACACTTGTAACAGCAGAATCGTGAAGATTATCACTGAAAATGCATATCTCAGCTGGAAACAACAACGATACCGAAGATATCGTAGTTTCCGCATATCAAACGCACTGTGGAGTGCTGAAAACACCAGAAAACGTGTTTTTCGCATTCAAAAGCACGAAAACAGCGATTTCGGTGATTCTGCACACTTGTAACAGCAGAATCGTGAAGATTATCACTGAAAGTGCATATCTCAGCTGGAAACAACAACGATACCGAAGATATCGTAGTTTCCGCATATCAAACGCACTGTGGAGTTCTGAAAACACCAGAAAACGTGTTTTTCGCATTCAAAAGCACGAAAACAGCGATTTCGGTGATTCTGCACACTTGTAACAGCAGAATCGTGAAGATTATCACTGAAAGTGCATATCTCAGCTGGAAACAACAACGATACCGAAGATATCGTAGTTTCCGCATATCAAACGCACTGTGGAGTGCTGAAAACACCAGAAAACGTGTTTTTCGCATTCAAAAGCACGAAAACAGCGATTTCGGTGATTCTGCACACTTGTAACAGCAGAATCGTGAAGATTATCACTGAAAGTGCATATCTCAGCTGGAAACAACAACGATACCGAAGATATCGTAGTTTCCGCATATCAAACGCACTGTGGAGTGCTGAAAACACCAGAAAACGTGTTTTTCGCATTCAAAAGCACGAAAACAGCGATTTCGGTGATTCTGCACACTTGTAACAGCAGAATCGTGAAGATTATCACTGAAAGTGCATATCTCAGCTGGAAACAACAACGATACCGAAGATATCGCAGTTTACGCATATCAAACGCACTGTGGAGTGCTGAAAACACCAGAAAACGTGTTTTTCGCATTCAAAAGCACGAAAACAGCGATTTCGGTGATTCTGCACACTTGTAACAGCAGAATCGTGAAGATTATCACTGAAAGTGCATATCTCAGCTGGAAACAACAACGATACCGAAGATATCGCAGTTTCCGCATATCAAACGCACTGTGGTGTTACGTCCCGGTTCGCGCTATTTTGGCAAAATCGAGACGGAGCACAATAATATACTGTTCTTTGCGTTCACGCAGCGCGTACGTCTGCGTCTAACGGGGACTTTCGCTAATTCAGTCGATTGTAAATGGTACTTACCTAGACTCCTTGTTAACTGCAGGCTGGATGATAATAGCGTAGCAGTTGATATGTGTATCGCGCACTTTGATAATTGGTTATAATAATTGAATATGGAATTATAATATGAATAATCTATTTGATATACTTCACGATGTAGGTTATATAAGATATGGAATACAATTGAATATGGTAATAGTAATATAATATAAGATATAGGAATACAATGAAATAGTAACACTTGGATATAGAAACACTTAGAAATAGTAACGCTTAGAAATAGAAACACTTAGAAATAGTAACGCTTGGAAATAGAAACACTTGATGTAGAAACGCGATGTACACTCCGGGAGTTCCGGAGTGGAACTGTCTTTGAGGCCTGGGCGCTTGCTTGTTTTATACTAGTGGAGTATGGAGATAAGATATGAGGAGCGTGAGACCGGGGTAGATTAGGTAGGTGGATGTTTATAAGATAGGAGAAGAATTCGTATGTTACTGGATCCGGTGTTTATGAGATAAGATAAGGAGTTGGAGTCGAGGAGGATGTTTATAAGATAGGAGAGGAATTCGTATGTTACAGGATCTGGTGTTTATGAGATAAGATAAGGAGTTGGTCGTGAGAGCGGATGTCGGTAGTTGACGTTTGGTCTGGAGATATTGGAGGAATGTGTTTATAGATAAGAGTTGGTCGTGAGAGCGGATGTCGATAGTCGAGGTTTAGTCTGGAGATAATGAAGGAATGTGTTTATAGATAAGAATATGTCGTGAGAGCGTATGTCGGTAATAGGATATGGTAGTGCTTAATATCTATGTTGTGGTTAATGCGGTCTTAAGGTTATTGGTTACGTGCATACTTGCTATCTTAATATTCTAGAATGTTCTACGCTATCTTACATGCTAATAGCGTTCGTTGCTTCTCACTCTCACTGTCACAGGTAAGTGTCTAAGTCCAACGTCGCTAGACGTAACAGTGGAGTGCTGAAAACACCAGAAAACGTGTTTTTCGCATTCAAAAGCACGAAAACAGCGATTTCGGTGATTCTGCACACTTGTAACAGCAGAATCGTGAAGATTATCACTGAAAGTGCATATCTCAGCTGGAAACAATAACGATACCGAAGATATCGCAGTTTCCGCATATCAAACGCACTGTGGAGTGTTGAAAACACCAGAAAACGTGTTTTTCGCATTCAAAAGCACGAAAACAGCGATTTCGGTGATTCTGCACACTTGTAACAGCAGAATCATGAAGATTATCACTGAAAATGCATGTCTCAGCTGGAAACAACAACGATACCGAAGATATCGTAGTTTCCGCATATCAAACGCACAGTGGAGTGCTGAAAACACCAGAAAACGTGTTTTTCGCATACAAAAGCACGAAAACAGCGATTTCGGTGATTCTGCACACTTGTAACAGCAGAATCATGAAGATTATCACTGAAGATGCATATCTCAGCTGGAAACAACAACGATACCGAAGATATCGTAGCTTCCGCATATCAAACGCACTGTGGAGTGCTGAAAACACCAGAAAACGTGTTTTTCGCATTCAAAAGCACGAAAACGGCGATTTCGGTGATTCTGCACACTTGTAACAGCAGAATCGTGAAGATTATCACTGAAAGTGCATATCTCAGCTGGAAACAACAACGATACCGAAGATATCGCAGTTTCCGCATATCAAACGCACTGTGGAGTGTTGAAAACACCAGAAAACGTGTTTTTCGCATTCAAAAGCACGAAAACAGCGATTTCGGTGATTCTGCACACTTGCAACAGCAGAATCATGAAGATTATCACTGAAAATGCATATCTCAGCTGGAAACAACAACGATACCGAAGATATCGTAGTTTCCGCATATCAAACGCACTGTGGAGTGCTGAAAACACCAGAAAACGTGTTTTTCGCATTGAATAGCGCGAAAACAGCGATTTCGGTGATTCTGCACACTTGTAACAGCAGAATCATGAAGATTATCACTGAAAATGCATGTCTCAGCTGGAAACAACAACGATACCGAAGATATCGTAGTTTGCGCATATCAAACGCACTGTGGAGTGCTGAAAACACCAGAAAACGTGTTTTTCGCATTCAAAAGCATGAAAACAGCGATTTCGGTGATTCTGCACACTTGTAACAGCAGAATCGTGAAGATTATCACTGAAAATGCATATCTCAGCTGGAAACAACAACGATACCGAAGATATGGCAGTTTCCGCATATCAAACGCTCTGTGGCGTGCTGAAAACTCCAGAAAACGTGTTTTTCGCATTCAAAAGCACGAAAACAGCGATTTCGGTGATTCTGCACACTTGTAACAGCAGAATCGTGAAGATTATCACTGAAAGTGCATGTCTCAGCTGGAAACAACAACGATACCGAAGATATCGTAGTTTCCGCATATCAAACGCACTGTGGAGTGCTGAAAACACCAGAAAACGTGTTTTCGCATTCAAAAGCACGAAAACAGCGATTTCGGTGATTCTGCACACTTGTAACAGCAGAATCGTGAAGATTATCACTGAAAGTGCATATCTCAGCTGGAAACAACAACGATACCGAAGATATCGTAGTTTCCGCATATCAAACGCACTGTGGAGTGCTGAAAACACCAGAAAACGTGTTTTTCGCATTCAAAAGCACGAAAACAGCGATTTCGGTGATTCTGCACACTTGTAACAGCAGAATCGTGAAGATTATCACTGAAAGTGCATATCTCAGCTGGAAACAACAACGATACCGAAGATATCGTAGTTTGCGCATATCAAACGCACTGTGGAGTGCTGAAAACACCAGAAAACGTGTTTTTCGCATTCAAAAGCACGAAAACAGCGATTTCGGTGATTCTGCACACTTGTAACAGCAGAATCGTGAAGATTATCACTGAAAGTGCATATCTCAGCTGGAAACAACAACGATACCGAAGATATCGTAGTTTCCGCATATCAAACGCACTGTGGAGTGCTGAAAACACCAGAAAACGTGTTTTTCGCATTCAAAAGCACGAAAACAGCGATTTCGGTGATTCTGCACACTTGTAACAGCAGAATCGTGAAGATTATCACTGAAAGTGCATATCTCAGCTGGAAACAACAACGATACCGAAGATATCGTAGTTTCCGCATATCAAACGCACTGTGCAGTGCTGAAAACACCAGAAAACGTGTTTTTCGCATTCAAAAGCACGAAAACAGCGATTTCGGTGATTCTGCACACTTGTAACAGCAGAATCGTGAAGATTATCACTGAAAGTGCATATCTCAGCTGGAAACAACAACGATACCGAAGATATCGTAGTTTCCGCATATCAAACGCACTGTGGAGTGCTGAAAACACCAGAAAACGTGTTTTTCGCATTCAAAAGCACGAAAACAGCGATTTCGGTGATTCTGCACACTTGTAACAGCAGAATCGTGAAGATTATCACTGAAAGTGCATATCTCAGCTGGAAACAACAACGATACCGAAGATATCGTAGTTTCCGCATATCAAACGCACTGTGGAGTGTTGAAAACACCAGAAAACGTGTTTTTCGCATTCAAAAGCACGAAAACAGCGATTTCGGTGATTCTGCACACTTGTAACAGCAGAATTATGAAGATTATCACTGATAATGCATATCTCAGCTGGAAACAACAACGATACCGAAGATATGGCAGTTTCCGCATATCAAACGCACTGTGGAGTGCTGAAAACACCAGAAAACGTGTTTTTCGCATTGAATAGCGCGAAAACAGCGATTTCGGTGATTCTGCACACTTGTAACAGCAGAATCATGAAGATTATCACTGAAAATGCATGTCTCAGCTTGAAACAACAACGATACCGAAGATATCGTAGTTTGCGCATATCAAACGCACTGTGGAGTGCTGAAAACACCAGAAAACGTGTTTTTCGCATTCAAAAGCACGAAAACAGCGATTTCGGTGATTCTGCACACTTGTAACAGCAGAATCGTGAAGATTATCACTGAAAGTGCATATCTCAGCTGGAAACAACAACGATACCGAAGATATCGTAGTTTCCGCATATCAAACGCACTGTGGAGTGCTGAAAACCCCAGAAAACGTGTTTTTCGCATTCAAAAGCACGAAAACAGCGATTTCGGTGATTCTGCACACTTGTAACAGCAGAATCGTGAAGATTATCACTGAAGATGCATATCTCAGCTGGAAACAACAACGATACCGAAGATATCGTAGTTTCCGCATATCAAACGCACTGTGGAGTGCTGAAAACACCAGAAAACGTGTTTTTCGCATTCAAAAGCACGAAAACAGCGATTTCGGTGATTCTGCACACTTGTAACAGCAGAATCGTGAAGATTATCACTGAAAGTGCATATCTCAGCTGGAAACAACAGCGATACCGAAGATATGGCAGTTTCCGCATATCAAACGCACTGTGGAGTGCTGAAAACACCAGAAAACGTGTTTTTCGCATTCAATAGCACGAAAACAGCGATTTCGGTGATTCTGCACACTTGTAACAGCAGAATCATGAAGATTATCACTGAAAATGCATGTCTCAGCTGCAAACAACAACGATACCGAAGATATCGTAGTTTCCGCATATCAAACGCACTGTGGAGTGCTGAAAACACCAGAAAACGTGTTTTTCGCATTCAAAAGCACGAAAACAGCGATTTCGGTGATTCTGCACACTTGTAACAGCAGAATCATGAAGATTATCACTGAAGATGCATATCTCAGCTGGAAACAACAACGATACCGAAGATATCGTAGTTTCCGCATATCAAACGCACTGTGGAGTGCTGAAAACACCAGAACACGTGTTTTTCGCATTCAAAAGCACGAAAACAGCGATTTCGGTGATTCTGCACACTTGTAACAGCAGAATCGTGAAGATTATCACTGAAAGTGCATATCTCAGCTGGAAACAACGACGATACCGAAGATATCGTAGTTTCCGCATATCAAACGCACTGTGGAGTGCTGAAAACACCAGAAAACGTGTTTTTCGCATTCAAAAGCACGAAAACAGCGATTTCGGTGATTCTGCACACTTGTAACAGCAGAATCGTGAAGATTATCACTGAAAGTGCATATCTCAGCTGGAAACAACAACGATACCGAAGATATCGTAGTTTGCGCATATCAAACGCACTGTGGAGTGCTGAAAACACCAGAAAACGTGTTTTTCGCATACAAAAGCACGAAAACAGCGATTTCGGTGATTCTGCACACTTGTAACAGCAGAATCATGAAGATTATCACTGAAGATGCATATCTCAGCTGGAAACAACAACGATACCGAAGATATCGTAGTTTCCGCATATCAAACGCACTGTGGAGTGCTGAAAACACCAGAACACGTGTTTTTCGCATTCAAAAGCACGAAAACAGCGATTTCGGTGATTCTGCACACTTGTAACAGCAGAATCGTGAAGATTATCACTGAAAGTGCATATCTCAGCTGGAAACAATAACGATACCGAAGATATCGCAGTTTCCGCATATCAAACGCACTGTGGAGTGTTGAAAACACCAGAAAACGTGTTTTTCGCATTCAAAAGCACGAAAACAGCGATTTCGGTGATTCTGCACACTTGTAACAGCAGAATCATGAAGATTATCACTGAAAATGCATGTCTCAGCTGGAAACAACAACGATACCGAAGATATCGTAGTTTCCGCATATCAAACGCACTGTGGAGTGCTGAAAACACCAGAAAACGTGTTTTTCGCATACAAAAGCACGAAAACAGCGATTTCGGTGATTCTGCACACTTGTAACAGCAGAATCATGAAGATTATCACTGAAGATGCATATCTCAGCTGGAAACAACAACGATACCGAAGATATCGTAGTTTCCGCATATCAAACGCACTGTGGAGTGCTGAAAACACCAGAAAACGTGTTTTTCGCATTCAAAAGCACGAAAACAGCGATTTCGGTGATTCTGCACACTTGTAACAGCAGAATCGTGAAGATTATCACTGAAAGTGCATATCTCAGCTGGAAACAACAGCGATACCGAAGATATGGCAGTTTCCGCATATCAAACGCACTGTGGAGTGCTGAAAACACCAGAAAACGTGTTTTTCGCATTCAATAGCACGAAAACAGCGATTTCGGTGATTCTGCACACTTGTAACAGCAGAATCATGAAGATTATCACTGAAAATGCATGTCTCAGCTGGAAACAACAACGATACCGAAGATATCGTAGTTTCCGCATATCAAACGCACTGTGGAGTGCTGAAAACACCAGAAAACGTGTTTTTCGCATTCAAAAGCACGAAAACAGCGATTTCGGTGATTCTGCACACTTGTAACAGCAGAATCATGAAGATTATCACTGAAGATGCATATCTCAGCTGGAAACAACAACGATACCGAAGATATCGTAGTTTCCGCATATCAAACGCACTGTGGAGTGCTGAAAACACCAGAACACGTGTTTTTCGCATTCAAAAGCACGAAAACAGCGATTTCGGTGATTCTGCACACTTGTAACAGCAGAATCGTGAAGATTATCACTGAAAGTGCATATCTCAGCTGGAAACAACGACGATACCGAAGATATCGTAGTTTCCGCATATCAAACGCACTGTGGAGTGCTGAAAACACCAGAAAACGTGTTTTTCGCATTCAAAAGCACGAAAACAGCGATTTCGGTGATTCTGCACACTTGTAACAGCAGAATCGTGAAGATTATCACTGAAAGTGCATATCTCAGCTGGAAACAACAACGATACCGAAGATATCGTAGTTTGCGCATATCAAACGCACTGTGGAGTGCTGAAAACACCAGAAAACGTGTTTTTCGCTTTCAAAAGCACGAAAACAGCGATTTCGGTGATTCTGCACACTTGTAACAGCAGAATCGTGAAGATTATCACTGAAAGTGCATATCTCAGCTGGAAACAACAACGATACCGAAGATATCGCAGTTTCCGCATATCAAACGCACTGTGGAGTGCTGAAAACACCAGAAAACGTGTTTTTCGCATTCAAAAGCACGAATACAGCGATTTCGGTGATTCTGCACACTTGTAACAGCAGAATCGTTAAGATTATCACTGAAAGTGCATATCTCAGCTGGAAACAACAACGATACCGAAGATATCGCAGTTTCCGCATATCAAACGCACTGTGGAGTGTTGAAAACACCAGAAAACGTGTTTTTCGCATTCAAAAGCACGAAAACAGCGATTTCGGTGATTCTGCACACTTGTAACAGCAGAATCATGAAGATTATCACTGAAAATGCATATCTCAGCTGGAAACAACAACGATACCGAAGATATGGCAGTTTCCGCATATCAAACGCTCTGTGGCGTGCTGAAAACACCAGAAAACGTGTTTTTCGCATTCAAAAGCACGAAAACAGCGATTTCGGGGATTCTGCACACTTGTAACAGCAGAATCATGAAGATTATCACTGAAAGTGCATATCTCAGCTGGAAACAACAACGATACCGAAGATATCGTAGTTTGCGCATATCAAACGCACTGTGGAGTGCTGAAAACACCAGAAAACGTGTTTTTCGCATTCAAAAGCACGAAAACAGCGATTTCGGTGATTCTGCACACTTGTAACAGCAGAATCATGAAGATTATCACTAAAAATGCATATCTCAGCTGGAAACAACAACGATACCGAAGATATCGTAGTTGCCGCATATCAAACGCACTGTGGAGTGCTGAAAACACCTGAAAACGTGTTTTTCGCATTGAATAGCGCGAAAACAGCGATTTCGGTGATTCTGCACACTTGTAACAGCAGAATCATGAAGATTATCACTGAAAATGCATGTCTCAGCTGGAAACAACAACGATACCGAAGATATCGTAGTTTGCGCATATCAAACGCACTGTGGTGTGCTGAAAACACCAGAAAACGTGTTTTTCGCATTCAAAAGCACGAAAACAGCGATTTCGGTGATTCTGCACACTTGTAACAGCAGAATCGTGAAGATTATCACTGAAAGTGCATATCTCAGCTGGAAACAACAACGATACCGAAGATATCGCAGTTTCCGCATATCAAACGCACTGTGGAGTGCTGAAAACACCTGAAAACGTGTTTTTCGCATTCAAAAGCACGAAAACAGCGATTTCGGTGATTCTGCACACTTGTAACAGCAGAATCGTGAAGATTATCACTGAAAGTGCATATCTCAGCTGGAAACAACAACGATACCGAAGATATCGTAGTTTCCGCATATCAAACGCACTGTGGAGCGCTGAAAACACCAGAAAACGTGTTTTTCGCATTCAAAAGCACGAAAACAGCGATTTCGGTGATTCTGCACACTTGTAACAGCAGAATCGTGAAGATTATCACTGAAAATGCATATCTCAGCTGGAAACAACAACGATACCGAAGATATCGTAGTTTCCGCATATCAAACGCACTGTGGAGTGCTGAAAACACCAGAAAACGTGTTTTTCGCATTCAAAAGCACGAAAACAGCGATTTCGGTGATTCTGTACACTTGTAACAGCAGAATCGTGAAGATTATCACTGAAAGTGCATATCTCAGCTGGAAACAACAACGATACCGAAGTTATCGTAGTTTCCGCATATCAAACGCACTGTGGAGTGCTGAAAACACCAGAAAACGTGTTTTTCGCATTCAAAAGCACGAAAACAGCGATTTCGGTGATTCTGCACACTTGTAACAGCAGAATCGTGAAGATTATCACTGAAAGTGCATATCTCAGCTGGAAACAACAACGATACCGAAGATATCGTAGTTTCCGCATATCAAACGCACTGTGGAGTGCTGAAAACACCAGAAAACGTGTTTTTCGCATTCAAAAGCACGAAAACAGCGATTTCGGTGATTCTGCACACTTGTAACAGCAGAATCGTGAAGATTATCACTGAAAGTGCATATCTCAGCTGGAAACAACAACGATACCGAAGATATCGTAGTTTCCGCATATCAAACGCACTGTGGAGTGCTGAAAACACCAGAAAACGTGTTTTTCGCATTCAAAAGCACGAAAACAGCGATTTCGGTGATTCTGCACACTTGTAACAGCAGAATCGTGAAGATTATCACTGAAAGTGCATATCTCAGCTGGAAACAACAACGATACCGAAGATATCGTAGTTTCCGCATATCAAACGCACTGTGGAGTGCTGAAAACACCAGAAAACGTGTTTTTCGCATTCAAAAGCACGAAAACAGCGATTTCGGTGATTCTGCACACTTGTAACAGCAGAATCGTGAAGATTATCACTGAAAGTGCATATCTCAGCTGGAAACAACAACGATACCGAAGATATCGTAGTTTCCGCATATCAAACGCACTGTGGAGTGCTGAAAACACCAGAAAACGTGTTTTTCGCATTCAAAAGCACGAAAACAGCGATTTCGGTGATTCTGCACACTTGTAACAGCAGAATCGTGAAGATTATCACTGAAAGTGCATATCTCAGCTGGAAACAACAACGATACCGAAGATATCGCAGTTTCCGCATATCAAACGCACTGTGGTGTTACGTCCCGGATCGCGCTATTTTGGCAAAATCGAGACGGAGCACAATAATATACTGTTCTTTGCGTTCACGCAGCGCGTACGTCTGCGTCTAACGGGGACTTTCGCTAATTCAGTCGATTGTAAATGGTACTTACCTAGACTCCTTGTTAACTGCAGGCTGGATGATAATAGCGTAGCAGTTGATATGTGTATCGCGCACTTTGATAATTGGTTATAATAATTGAATATGGAATTATAATATGAATAATCTATTTGATATACTTCACGATGTAGGTTATATAAGATATGGAATACAATTGAATATGGTAATAGTAATATAATATAAGATATAGGAATACAATGAAATAGTAACACTTGGATATAGAAACACTTAGAAATAGTAACGCTTAGAAATAGAAACACTTAGAAATAGTAACGCTTGGAAATAGAAACACTTGATGTAGAAACGCGATGTACACTCCGGGAGTTCCGGAGTGGAACTGTCTTTGAGGCCTGGGCGCTTGCTTGTTTTATACTAGTGGAGTATGGAGATAAGATATGAGGAGCGTGAGACCGGGGTAGATTAGGTAGGTGGATGTTTATAAGATAGGAGAAGAATTCGTATGTTACTGGATCCGGTGTTTATGAGATAAGATAAGGAGTTGGAGTCGAGGAGGATGTTTATAAGATAGGAGAGGAATTCGTATGTTACAGGATCTGGTGTTTATGAGATAAGATAAGGAGTTGGTCGTGAGAGCGGATGTCGGTAGTTGACGTTTCGTCTGGAGATATTGGAGGAATGTGTTTATAGATAAGAGTTGGTCGTGAGAGCGGATGTCGATAGTCGAGGTTTAGTCTGGAGATAATGAAGGAATGTGTTTATAGATAAGAATATGTCGTGAGAGCGTATGTCGGTAATAGGATATGGTAGTGCTTAATATCTATGTTGTGGTTAATGCGGTCTTAAGGTTATTGGTTACGTGCTTACTTGCTATCTTAATATTCTAGAATGTTCTACGCTATCTTACATGCTAATAGCGTTCGTTGCTTCTCACTCTCACTGTCACAGGTAAGTGTCTAAGTCCAACGTCGCTAGACGTAACAGTGGAGTGCTGAAAACACCAGAAAACGTGTTTTTCGCATTCAAAAGCACGAAAACAGCGATTTCGGTGATTCTGCACACTTGTAACAGCAGAATCGTGAAGATTATCACTGAAAGTGCATATCTCAGCTGGAAACAATAACGATACCGAAGATATCGCAGTTTCCGCATATCAAACGCACTGTGGAGTGTTGAAAACACCAGAAAACGTGTTTTTCGCATTCAAAAGCACGAAAACAGCGATTTCGGTGATTCTGCACACTTGTAACAGCAGAATCATGAAGATTATCACTGAAAATGCATGTCTCAGCTGGAAACAACAACGATACCGAAGATATCGTAGTTTCCGCATATCAAACGCACAGTGGAGTGCTGAAAACACCAGAAAACGTGTTTTTCGCATACAAAAGCACGAAAACAGCGATTTCGGTGATTCTGCACACTTGTAACAGCAGAATCATGAAGATTATCACTGAAGATGCATATCTCAGCTGGAAACAACAACGATACCGAAGATATCGTAGCTTCCGCATATCAAACGCACTGTGGAGTGCTGAAAACACCAGAAAACGTGTTTTTCGCATTCAAAAGCACGAAAACAGCGATTTCGGTGATTCTGCACACTTGTAACAGCAGAATCGTGAAGATTATCACTGAAAGTGCATATCTCAGCTGGAAACAACAACGATACCGAAGATATCGCAGTTTCCGCATATCAAACGCACTGTGGAGTGTTGAAAACACCAGAAAACGTGTTTTTCGCATTCAAAAGCACGAAAACAGCGATTTCGGTGATTCTGCACACTTGTAACAGCAGAATCATGAAGATTATCACTGAAAATGCATATCTCAGCTGGAAACAACAACGATACCGAAGATATCGTAGTTTCCGCATATCAAACGCACTGTGGAGTGCTGAAAACACCAGAAAACGTGTTTTTCGCATTGAATAGCGCGAAAACAGCGATTTCGGTGATTCTGCACACTTGTAACAGCAGAATCATGAAGATTATCACTGAAAATGCATGCCTCAGCTGGAAACAACAACGATACCGAAGATATCGTAGTTTGCGCATATCAAACGCACTGTGGAGTGCTGAAAACACCAGAAAACGTGTTTTTCGCATTCAAAAGCACGAAAACAGCGATTTCGGTGATTCTGCACACTTGTAACAGCAGAATCATGAAGATTATCACTGAAAATGCATGTCTCAGCTTGAAACAACAACGATACCGAAGATATCGTAGTTTGCGCATATCAAACGCACTGTGGAGTGCTGAAAACACCAGAAAACGTGTTTTTCGCATTCAAAAGCATGAAAACAACGATTTCGGTGATTCTGCACACTTGTAACAGCAGAATCGTGAAGATTATCACTGAAAATGCATATCTCAGCTGGAAACAACAACGATACCGAAGATATGGCAGTTTCCGCATATCAAACGCTCTGTGGCGTGCTGAAAACTCCAGAAAACGTGTTTTTCGCATTCAAAAGCACGAAAACAGCGATTTCGGTGATTCTGCACACTTGTAACAGCAGAATCGTGAAGATTATCACTGAAAATGCATATCTCAGCTGGAAGCAACAACGATACCGAAGATATGGCAGTTTCCGCATATCAAACGCACTGTGGAGTGCTGAAAACACCAGAAAACGTGTTTTTCGCATTGAATAGCGCGAGAACAGCGATTTCGGTGATTCTGCACACTTGTAACAGCAGAATCATGAAGATTATCACTGATAATGCATATCTCAGCTGGAAACAACAACGATACCGAAGATATGGCAGTTTCCGCATATGAATCGCACTGTGGAGTGTTGAAAACACCAGAAAACGTGTTTTTCGCATTCAAAAGCACGAAAACAGCGATTTCGGTGATTCTGCACACTTGTAACAGCAGAATCGTGAAGATTATCACTGAAAGTGCATATCTCAGCTGGAAACAACAACGATACCGAAGATATCGCAGATTCCGCATATCAAACGCACTGTGGAGTGCTGAAAACACCAGAAAACGTGTTTTTCGCATTCAATAGCACGAAAACAGCGATTTCGGTGATTCTGCACACTTGTAACAGCAGAATCATGAAGATTATCACTGAAAATGCATGTCTCAGCTGGAAACAACAACGATACCGAAGATATCGTAGTTTGCGCATATCAAATGCACTGTGGAGTGCTGAAAACACCAGAAAACGTGTTTTTCGCATTCAAAAGCACGAAAACAGCGATTTCGGTGATTCTGCACACTTGTAACAGCAGAATCATGAAGATTATCACTGAAAATGCATGTCTCAGCTTGAAACAACAACGATACCGAAGATATCGTAGTTTGCGCATATCAAACGCACTGTGGAGTGCTGAAAACACCAGAAGACGTGTTTTTCGCATTCAAAAGCATGAAAACAGCGATATCGGTGATTCTGCACACTTGTAACAGCAGAATCGTGAAGATTATCACTGAAAATGCATATCTCAGCTGGAAGCAACAACGATACCGAAGATATGGCAGTTTCCGCATATCAAACGCTCTGTGGCGTGCTGAAAACTCCAGAAAACGTGTTTTTCGCATTCAAAAGCACGAAAACAGCGATTTCGGTGATTCTGCACACTTGTAACAGCAGAATCGTGAAGATTATCACTGAAAATGCATATCTCAGCTGGACACAACAACGATACCGAAGAGATGGCAGTTTCCGCATATCAAACGCACTGTGGAGTGCTGAAAACACCAGAAAACGTGTTTTTCGCATTGAATAGCGCGAGAACAGCGATTTCGGTGATTCTGCACACTTGTAACAGCAGAATCATGAAGATTATCACTGATAATGCATATCTCAGCTGGAAACAACAACGATACCGAAGATATGGCAGTTTCCGCATATGAAACGCACTGTGGAGTGTTGAAAACACCAGAAAACGTGTTTTTCGCATTCAAAAGCACGAAAACAGCGATTTCGGTGATTCTGCACACTTGTAACAGCAGAATCGTGAAGATTATCACTGAAAGTGCATATCTCAGCTGGAAACAACAACGATACCGAAGATATCGCAGTTTCCGCATATCAAACGCACTGTGGAGTGCTGAAAACACCAGAAAACGTGTTTTTCGCATACAAAAGCACGAAAACAGCGATTTCGGTGATTCTGCACACTTGTAACAGCAGAATCATGAAGATTATCACTGAAGATGCATATCTCAGCTGGAAACAACAACGATACCGAAGATATCGTAGCTTCCGCATATCAAACGCACTGTGGAGTGCTGAAAACACCAGAAAACGTGTTTTTCGCATTCAAAAGCACGAAAACAGCGATTTCGGTGATTCTGCACACTTGTAACAGCAGAATCGTGAAGATTATCACTGAAAGTGCATATCTCAGCTGGAAACAACAACGATACCGAAGATATCGCAGTTTCCGCATATCAAACGCACTGTGGAGTGTTGAAAACACCAGAAAACGTGTTTTTCGCATTCAAAAGCACGAAAACAGCGATTTCGGTGATTCTGCACACTTGTAACAGCAGAATCATGAAGATTATCACTGAAAATGCATATCTCAGCTGGAAACAACAACGATACCGAAGATATCGTAGTTTCCGCATATCAAACGCACTGTGGAGTGCTGAAAACACCAGAAAACGTGTTTTTCGCATTGAATAGCGCGAAAACAGCGATTTCGGTGATTCTGCACACTTGTAACAGCAGAATCATGAAGATTATCACTGAAAATGCATGTCTCAGCTGGAAACAACAACGATACCGAAGATATCGTAGTTTGCGCATATCAAACGCACTGTGGAGTGCTGAAAACACCAGAAAACGTGTTTTTCGCATTCAAAAGCACGAAAACAGCGATTTCGGTGATTCTGCACACTTGTAACAGCAGAATCATGAAGATTATCACTGAAAATGCATGTCTCAGCTTGAAACAACAACGATACCGAAGATATCGTAGTTTGCGCATATCAAACGCACTGTGGAGTGCTGAAAACACCAGAAAACGTGTTTTTCGCATTCAAAAGCATGAAAACAACGATTTCGGTGATTCTGCACACTTGTAACAGCAGAATCGTGAAGATTATCACTGAAAATGCATATCTCAGCTGGAAACAACAACGATACCGAAGATATGGCAGTTTCCGCATATCAAACGCTCTGTGGCGTGCTGAAAACTCCAGAAAACGTGTTTTTCGCATTCAAAAGCACGAAAACAGCGATTTCGGTGATTCTGCACACTTGTAACAGCAGAATCGTGAAGATTATCACTGAAAATGCATATCTCAGCTGGAAACAACAACGATACCGAAGATATGGCAGTTTCCGCATATCAAACGCACTGTGGAGTGCTGAAAACACCAGAAAACGTGTTTTTCGCATTCAATAGCACGAAAACAGCGATTTCGGTGATTCTGCACACTTGTAACAGCAGAATCATGAAGATTATCACTGAAAATGCATGTCTCAGCTGGAAACAACAACGATACCGAAGATATCGTAGTTTGCGCATATCAAATGCACTGTGGAGTGCTGAAAACACCAGAAAACGTGTTTTTCGCATTCAAAAGCACGAAAACAGCGATTTCGGTGATTCTGCACACTTGTAACAGCAGAATCATGAAGATTATCACTGAAAATGCATGTCTCAGCTTGAAACAACAACGATACCGAAGATATCGTAGTTTGCGCATATCAAACGCACTGTGGAGTGCTGAAAACACCAGAAGACGTGTTTTTCGCATTCAAAAGCATGAAAACAGCGATATCGGTGATTCTGCACACTTGTAACAGCAGAATCGTGAAGATTATCACTGAAAATGCATATCTCAGCTGGAAGCAACAACGATACCGAAGATATGGCAGTTTCCGCATATCAAACGCTCTGTGGCGTGCTGAAAACTCCAGAAAACGTGTTTTTCGCATTCAAAAGCACGAAAACAGCGATTTCGGTGATTCTGCACACTTGTAACAGCAGAATCGTGAAGATTATCACTGAAAATGCATATCTCAGCTGGACACAACAACGATACCGAAGATATCGCAGTTTCCGCATATCAAACGCACTGTGGAGTGCTGAAAACACCAGAAAACGTGTTTTTCGCATTCAAAAGCACGAAAACAGCGTTTTCGGTGATTCTGCACACTTGTAACAGCAGAATCGTGAAGATTATCACTGAAAGTGCATATCTCAGCTGGAAACAACAACGATACCGAAGATATCGCAGTTTCCGCATATCAAACGCACTGTGGAGTGCTGAAAACACCAGAAAACGTGTTTTTCGCATTCAAAAGCACGAAAACAGCGTTTTCGGTGATTCTGCACACTTGTAACAGCAGAATCGTGAAGATTATCACTGAAAGTGCATATCTCAGCTGGAAACAACAACGATATCGAAGATATCGCAGTTTCCGCATATCAAACGCACTGTGGAGTGTTGAAAACACCAGAAAACGTGTTTTTCGCATTCAAAAGCACGAAAACAGCGATTTCGGTGATTCTGCACACTTGTAACAGCAGAATTATGAAGATTATCACTGATAATGCATATCTCAGCTGGAAACAACAACGATACCGAAGATATGGCAGTTTCCGCATATCAAACGCACTGTGGAGTGCTGAAAACACCAGAAAACGTGTTTTTCGCATTGAATAGCGCGAAAACAGCGATTTCGGTGATTCTGCACACTTGTAACAGCAGAATCATGAACATTATCACTGATATTGCATATCTCAGCTGGAAACAACAACGATACCGAAGATATGGCAGTTTCCGCATATCAAACGCACTGTGGAGTGCTGAAAACACCAGAAAACGTGTTTTTCGCATTGAATAGCGCGAAAACAGCGATTTCGGTGATTCTGCACACTTGTAACAGCAGAATCATGAAGATTATCACTGAAAATGCATGTCTCAGCTTGAAACAACAACGATACCGAAGATATCGTAGTTTGCGCATATCAAACGCACTGTGGAGTGCTGAAAACACCAGAAAACGTGTTTTTCGCATTCAAAAGCACGAAAACAGCGATTTCGTTGATTCTGCACACTTGTAACAGCAGAATCGTGAAGATTATCACTGAAACTGCATATCTCAGCTGGAAACAACAACGATACCGAAGATATCGTAGTTTCCGCATATCAAACGCACTGTGGAGTGCTGAAAACCCCAGAAAACGTGTTTTTCGCATTCAAAAGCACGAAAACAGCGATTTCGGTGATTCTGCACACTTGTAACAGCAGAATCGTGAAGATTATCACTGAAAGTGCATATCTCAGCTGGAAACAACAACGATACCGATGATATCGCAGTTTCCGCATATCAAACGCACTGTGGAGTGCTGATAACACCAGAAAACGTGTTTTTCGCATTCAAAAGCACGAAAACAGCGATTTCGGTGATTCTGCACACTTGTAACAGCAGAATCGTGAAGATTATCACTGAAAGTGCATATCTCAGCTGGAAACAATAACGATACCGAAGATATCGCAGTTTCCGCATATCAAACGCACTGTGGAGTGTTGAAAACACCAGAAAACGTGTTTTTCGCATTCAAAAGCACGAAAACAGCGATTTCGGTGATTCTGCACACTTGTAACAGCAGAATCATGAAGATTATCGCAGAAAATGCATATCTCAGCTCGAAACCCCACAAAAACCAAGATATCGCCGGTTCTGCATATCAAACGCACTGTGGAGTGGTGACAACACCAGAAAACGTGTTTCGCGCATTAAGTAGCTCCAAAAGAGGGATCTCGATGATTCTGCATACTTCTGACAGAATACTCACCAAGATTATCGCAGAAAATGTATATCTCAGCTGGAAACACCACGAAAATCAAGATATCGCCGGTTCTGCATATCAAACGCTCTGTGGAGTGGTGAATACACCAGGAAACGTGTTTCTCGCATTAAATAGCTCGAAAAGTGCAATCTAGATGATTCTGCATACTTCTGACAGAAGACTCACCAAGATTATCGCAGAAAATGCATATCTCAGCTTGAACCCCGACGAAACCCAAGATGTCGCCGGTTCTGCATATCAAACGCACTGTGGAGTGGTGAAAAGACCAGAAAACGTGTTTCTCGCATTAAGCAGCTCGAAACGAGCGATCTAGATGATTCTTCATACTTCTGACTGATGTCTCACCAAGATTATCGCAGAAAATGCATATCTCAGCTTGATACCCGACGAAAGCCAAGATGTCGCCGGTTCTGCATATCAAACGCACTGTGGAATGGTGAAAACACCAGATAACGTGTTTCTCGCATTAAATAGCTCGAAAAGAGCGATCCCGATAATTCTGCATACTTCTGACAGAAGTCTCACAAAGATTATCGTAGAAAATGCATATCTCAGCTTGAACCCCGACGAAATCCAAGATGTCGCCGGTTCTGCATATCAAACGCACTGTGGAGTGGTGAAAACACCATGTAACGTGTTTGTCGCATTAAGTAGCTCCAAAAGAGGGATCTCGATGATTCTGCATACTTCTGACAGAATACTCACCAAGATTATCGCAGAAAATGTATATCTCTGCTGGAAACACCACGAAAATCAAGATATCGCCGGTTCTGCATATCAAACGCTCTGTGGAGTGGTGAATACACCAGAAAACGAGTTTCTCGCAATAAATAGCTCGAAAAGTGCAATCTAGATGATTCTGCATACTTCTGACAGAAGTCTCACCAAGATTATCGTAAAAAATGCATATCTCAGCTTGAAACCCCACGAAAGCCAAGATATCGCTGGTTCTGCATATCAAACGCACTGTGGAGTGGTGAAAACACCGGATAAGGTTTTTCTCGCATTAACTAGCTCGAAAAGAGCGATCTCGATTTTCAGCATACTTCGGACAGAAGTCTCACCAAGATTATCGCAGAAAATGCATATCTCAGCTTGAAACCCCACAAAAACCAAGATATCGCCGGTTCTGCATACAAACGCACTGTGGAGTGGTGACAACACCAGAAAACGTGTTTCGCGCATTAAGTAGCTCGACACGAGCGATCTCGATGATTCTGCATACTTCGGACAGAAGTCTCAACAAGATTATCGCAGAAAATGTATATCTCAGCTTGAAACCCCATGAAAACCAAGATGTCGCCGGTTCTGCATATCAAACGCACTGTGGAGTGGTGAAAACACCAGAAAACGTGTTTCGCGCATTAAGTAGCTCGAAACGAGCGATCTGGATGATTCTGCATACTTCGGACAGAAGTCTCACCAAAATTATCGTAAAAAATGCATATCTCAGCTTGAAACCCCACGAAAACCCAGATATCGCTGGTTCTGCATATCAAACGCAGTGTGGAGTGGTGAAAATACCAGATAACTTGTTTCTCGCATTAAATAGCTCGAAAAGAGCGATCTCGATGACTCTGCATACTTCGGACAGAAGTCTCACCAAGATTATCGCAGAAAATGCATATCTCAGCTTGAAACCCCACGAAAACCCAGATTTCGCTGGTTCTGCATATCAAACGCACTGTGGAGTGCTGAAAACACCAGATAACGTGTTTGTCACATTAAATAGCTCGAAAAGTGCGATCTCGATGATTCTGCATACTTCGGACAGAAGTCTCACCATGATTATCGTAAGAAATGCATATCCCAGCTTGAAACCCAACGAAAACCAAGATTTCGCTGGTTCTGCATATCAAACGCACTGTGGAGTGGTGAAAACACCAGATAACGTGTTTCTCGCATTAAATAGGTCGAAAAGAGCGATCTCGATGTTTCTGCATACTTCGGACACAGGTCTCACCAAGATTATCGCAGAAAATGCATATCTGTGCTAGAAACCCCACGAAAACCAAGATATCTCCTGTTCTGCATATCTAACGAACTGTGGAGTGGTGAAAACCCCAGAAGACGTGTTTGTCGCATTAAATAGCTCGAAAAGTACGATCTCGATGACTCTGCATACTTCGGACAGAAGTCTCAACAAGATTATCGCAGAAAATGCATATCTCAGCTTGAAACCCCACGAAAACCAAGATATCTACTGTTCTGCATATCCAACGAACTGTGGAGTGGTGACAACCCCAGAATTCGTGTTTCTCGCATTAAATAGCTCGAAAAGAGCTCTCTCGATGTTTCTGCATACTTCGGACTGATGTCTCACCAAGCTTATCGTAGAAAAGCATATCTCAGCTGGATACCCGACGAAATCCAAGATGTCGCCGGTTCTGCATATCAAACGCACAGTGGAGTGGTGAAAACACAATGTAACGTGTTTCTCGCATTAAGTAGCTCCAAAAGAGGGATCTCGATGATTCTGCATACTTCTGACAGAATACTCACCAAGATTATCGCAGAAAATGCATATCTCAGCTTGATACCCGACGAAAGCCAAGATGTCGCCGGTTCTGCATATCAAACGCACTGTGGAGTGGTGAAAACACCAGATAACGTGTTTCTCGCATTAAATAGCTCGAAAAGAGCGATCCCGATAATTCTGCATACTTCTGACAGAAGTCTCACAAAGATTATCGTAGAAAATGCATATCTCAGCTGGAAACACCACGAAAATCAAGATATCGCCGGTTCTGCATATCAAACGCTCTGTGGAGTGGTGAATACATCAGAAAACGTGTTTCTCGCATTAAATAGCTCGAAAAGTGCAATCTAGATGATTCTGCATACTTCTGACAGAAGACTCACCAAGATTATCGCAGAAAATGCATATCTCAGCTTGATACCCGACGAAGGCCAAGATGTCGCCGGTTCTGCATATCAAACGCACTGTGGAATGGTGAAAACACCAGATAACGTGTTTCTCGCATTAAATAGCTCGAAAAGAGCGATCCCGATAATTCTGCATACTTCTGACAGAAGTCTCACCAAGATTATCGTAGAAAATGCATATCTCAGCTTGAACCCCGACAAAATCCAAGATGTCGCCGGTTCTGCATATCAAACGCACTGTGGAGTGGTGAAAACACCAGATAACGCGTTTCTCGCATTAAGTAGCTCGAAAAGAGCGATGTCGAAGATTCTGCATACTTCTGACAGTAGTCTCACCAATATTATCGTAGAAAATGCATATCTCCGCTTGCAAACATGACGAAATCCAAGCTGTCGCCGGTTCTGCATATCAAACGCACTGTGGAGTGGTGAAAACACCATGTAACGTGTTTCTCGCATTAAGTAGCTCCAAAAGAGCGATCTCGAAGATTCTGCATACTTCTGACAGAAGAATCACCAAGATTATCGCAGAAAATGCATATCTCAGCTGGAAACACCACGAAAATCAGGATATCGCCGGTTCTGCATATCAAACGCTCTGTGGAGTGGTGAATACACCAGAAAACGTGTTTCTCGCATTAAATAGCTCGAAAAGTGCAATCTAGATGATTCTGCATACTTCTGTCAGAAGACTCACCAAGATTATCGCAGAAAATGCATATCTCAGCTTGAACCCCGACGAAACCCAAGATGTCGCCGGTTCTGCATATCAAACGCACTGTGGAGTGGTGAAAACACCAGAAAACGTGTTTCTCGCATTAAGTAGCTCTAAACGAGCGATCTAGATGATTCTGCACACTTCTCATAGATGGAACACCAAGATTATCGCAGAAAATGCATATTTCAGCTGGAAACCCCACGAAAACCAAGTGATCGGCGGTTCTACATATCAAACGCACTGTGGAGTGGTCAAAACACCAGATAACGTGCTTCTCGCATTAAGGAGCTCGAAACGAGCGATCTAGATGATTCGGCATACTTCTGACTGAAGTCTCACCAAGATTATCGCAGAAAATACATGTCTCAGCTGGAAACACCGCGAAAATCAAGATATCGCCGGGTCTGCATATCAAACGCACTGTGGAATGTTGAAAACTGCAGAAAACGTGTTTCTCGCATTAAGTAGCTCAAAAAGAGCGTTCTCGATGATTCTGCATACTTCTCATAGATGAAACACCAAGATTGTCGCCGAAAATGAATATCTCAGCTGGAAACCCCACGAAAACCAAGTTATCGGCTGCTCTGCATATCTAACGCACTGTGGAGTGGTGAAAACACCAGAAAGCGTGTTTCTCGCATTAAATAGCTCGAGAAGAGCGTTCTCGAAGATGCTACATACTTCTGACAGATTCTCACCAACATAATCGTAGAAAATGCATATCTCAGCTTGAAACCCGACCGAAACCAAGATATCTCCGGTTCTGCATGTCAAACGCACTGTGGAGTGGTGAAAACACCAGATAACGTGTTCCTCGCACTAACTAGCTCGAAAAGAGCGATCTAGATGATTCTGCATACTTCTGACAGAAGACTCACCAAGATTATCGCAGAAAATGCATATCACAGCTTGATACCCTACGACAGCCAAGATGTCGCCGGTTCTGCATATCACACGCACTGTGGAGTGGTGAAAACATCAGATAACGTGTTTCTCGCATTAAATAGCTCCAAAAGAGGGATCTCGATGATTCTGCATACTTCTGACAGAATACTCACCAAGATTATCGCAGAAAATGCATATCTCAGCTGGAAACACCACGAAAATCAAGATATCGCCGGTTCTGCATACCAAACGCTCTGTGGAGTGGTGAAAACTCCAGATAACGTGTTTCTCGCATTAAGTTGCTCAAAAAGGGCGATCTCGAAGATTCTGTATACTTCTGACAGAAGTCTCACCAAGATTATTGTAGAAAATGCAAATCTCAGCTTGAAACCCGGAGAAATCCAAGATATCGCCGGTTCTGCATATCAAACGCACTGTGGAGTGTTGAAAACACCAGATAACGTGTTTCTCGCATTGAGTTGCTCGAATAGAGCGAACTCGAAGATTCTGCATACTTCTGACAGAATACTCACCAAGATTATCGCAGAAAATGCATATCTCAGCTGGAAACACCACGAAAATCAAGATATCGCCGGTTCTGCATATCAAACGCTCTGTGGAGTGGTGAAAACGCCAGATAACGTGTTTCTCGCATTAACTAGCTCGAAAAGAGCGATCTCGAAGTTTCTGCATACTTCTGACAGAAGACTCACCAAGATTATCGCAGAAAATGCATATCTCAGCTGGAAACACCACGAAAATCAAGATATCGCCGGTTCTGCTTATCAAACGCACTGTGGAGTGGTGAAAACACCATGTAACGTGTTTCTCGCATTAAGTAGCTCCAAAAGAGGGATCTCGATGATTCTGCATACTTCTGACAGAATACTCACCAAGATTATCGCAGAAAATGCATATCTCAGCTGGAAACACCACGAAAATCAAGATATCGCCGGTTCTGCATATCAAACGCTCTGTGGAGTGGTGAATACACCAGAAAACGTGTTTCTCGCATTAAATAGCTCGAAAAGTGCAATCTAGATGATTCTGCATACTTCTGACAGAAGACTCACCAAGATTATCGCAGAAAATGCATATCACAGCTTGATACCCTACGACAGCCAAGATGTCGCCGGTTCTGCATATCACACGCACTGTGGAGTGGTGAAAACATCAGATAACGTGTTTCTCGCATTAAATAGCTCCAAAAGAGGGATCTCGATGATTCTGCATACTTCTGACAGAATACTCACCAAGATTATCGCAGAAAATGCATATCTCAGCTGGAAACACCACGAAAATCAAGATATCGCCGGTTCTGCATACCAAACGCTCTGTGGAGTGGTGAAAACTCCAGATAACGTGTTTCTCGCATTAAGTTGCTCAAAAAGGGCGATCTCGAAGATTCTGTATACTTCTGACAGAAGTCTCACCAAGATTATTGTAGAAAATGCAAATCTCAGCTTGAAACCCGGAGAAATCCAAGATATCGCCGGTTCTGCATATCAAACGCACTGTGGAGTGTTGAAAACACCAGATAACGTGTTTCTCGCATTGAGTTGCTCGAATAGAGCGAACTCGAAGATTCTGCATACTTCTGACAGAATACTCACCAAGATTATCGCAGAAAATGCATATCTCAGCTGGAAACACCACGAAAATCAAGATATCGCCGGTTCTGCATATCAAACGCTCTGTGGAGTGGTGAAAACGCCAGATAACGTGTTTCTCGCATTAACTAGCTCGAAAAGAGCGATCTCGAAGATTCTGCATACTTCTGACAGAAGACTCACCAAGATTATCGCAGAAAATGCATATCTCAGCTGGAAACACCACGAAAATCAAGATATCGCCGGTTCTGCTTATCAAACGCTCTGTGGAGTGGTGAATACACCAGAAAACGTGTTTCTCGCATTAAATAGCTCGAAAAGAGCGATCTCGAAGATTCTGCATACTTCTGACAGAAGAATCACCAAGATTATCGCAGAAAATGCATATCTCAGCTGGAAACACCACGAAAATCAGGATATCGCCGGTTCTGCATATCAAACGCTCTGTGGAGTGGTGAATACACCAGAAAACGTGTTTCTCGCATTAAATAGCTCGAAAAGTGCAATCTAGATGATTCTGCATACTTCTGTCAGAAGACTCACCAAGATTATCGCAGAAAATGCATATCTCAGCTTGAACCCCGACGAAACCCAAGATGTCGCCGGTTCTGCATATCAAACGCACTGTGGAGTGGTGAAAACACCAGAAAACGTGTTTCTCGCATTAAGTAGCTCTAAACGAGCGATCTAGATGATTCTGCACACTTCTCATAGATGGAACACCAAGATTATCGCAGAAAATGCATATTTCAGCTGGAAACCCCACGAAAACCAAGTGATCGGCGGTTCTACATATCAAACGCACTGTGGAGTGGTCAAAACACCAGATAACGTGCTTCTCGCATTAAGGAGCTCGAAACGAGCGATCTAGATGATTCGGCATACTTCTGACTGAAGTCTCACCAAGATTATCGCAGAAAATACATGTCTCAGCTGGAAACACCGCGAAAATCAAGATATCGCCGGGTCTGCATATCAAACGCACTGTGGAATGTTGAAAACTGCAGAAAACGTGTTTCTCGCATTAAGTAGCTCAAAAAGAGCGTTCTCGATGATTCTGCATACTTCTCATAGATGAAACACCAAGATTGTCGCCGAAAATGAATATCTCAGCTGGAAACCCCACGAAAACCAAGTTATCGGCTGCTCTGCATATCTAACGCACTGTGGAGTGGTGAAAACACCAGAAAGCGTGTTTCTCGCATTAAATAGCTCGAGAAGAGCGTTCTCGAAGATGCTACATACTTCTGACAGATTCTCACCAACATAATCGTAGAAAATGCATATCTCAGCTTGAAACCCGACCGAAACCAAGATATCTCCGGTTCTGCATGTCAAACGCACTGTGGAGTGGTGAAAACACCAGATAACGTGTTCCTCGCACTAACTAGCTCGAAAAGAGCGATCTAGATGATTCTGCATACTTCTGACAGAAGACTCACCAAGATTATCGCAGAAAATGCATATCACAGCTTGATACCCTACGACAGCCAAGATGTCGCCGGTTCTGCATATCACACGCACTGTGGAGTGGTGAAAACATCAGATAACGTGTTTCTCGCATTAAATAGCTCCAAAAGAGGGATCTCGATGATTCTGCATACTTCTGACAGAATACTCACCAAGATTATCGCAGAAAATGCATATCTCAGCTGGAAACACCACGAAAATCAAGATATCGCCGGTTCTGCATACCAAACGCTCTGTGGAGTGGTGAAAACTCCAGATAACGTGTTTCTCGCATTAAGTTGCTCAAAAAGGGCGATCTCGAAGATTCTGTATACTTCTGACAGAAGTCTCACCAAGATTATTGTAGAAAATGCAAATCTCAGCTTGAAACCCGGAGAAATCCAAGATATCGCCGGTTCTGCATATCAAACGCACTGTGGAGTGTTGAAAACACCAGATAACGTGTTTCTCGCATTGAGTTGCTCGAATAGAGCGAACTCGAAGATTCTGCATACTTCTGACAGAATACTCACCAAGATTATCGCAGAAAATGCATATCTCAGCTGGAAACACCACGAAAATCAAGATATCGCCGGTTCTGCATATCAAACGCTCTGTGGAGTGGTGAAAACGCCAGATAACGTGTTTCTCGCATTAACTAGCTCGAAAAGAGCGATCTCGAAGATTCTGCATACTTCTGACAGAAGACTCACCAAGATTATCGCAGAAAATGCATATCTCAGCTGGAAACACCACGAAAATCAAGATATCGCCGGTTCTGCTTATCAAACGCTCTGTGGAGTGGTGAATACACCAGAAAACGTGTTTCTCGCATTAAATAGCTCGAAAAGAGCGTTCTCGAAGATGCTACATACTTCTGACAGATTCTCACCAACATAATCGTAGAAAATGCATATCTCAGCTTGAAACCCGACCGAAACCAAGATATCTCCGGTTCTGCATGTCAAACGCACTGTGGAGTGGTGAAAACACCAGATAACGTGTTCCTCGCACTAACTAGCTCGAAAAGAGCGATCTCGATGATTCAGCATACTTCGGACAGATGTCTCACCAAGATTATCGTAGAAAATGCATATCTCAGCTTGAAACCCGACGAAAACCGAGTTATCTCCGGTTCTGCCCAACAAACGTATCGTGGAGTGGTGAAAACACCAGAAAACGTGTTCCTCGCACTAACTAGCTCGAAAAGAGCGATCTCGATGATACAGCATACTGCGGACAGAAGTCTCACCAATATTATCGTAGAAAATGCATATCTCAGCTTGAAACCCGACGAAAACCAAAATATCGCCGGTTCTGCATATCAAACCAACTGTGGAGTGGGGAAAACACCAGATAACGTGTTTCTCGCATTAAGTAGCTCGAAAAGTGCGATCTCGATGATTCTGCATACTTCTAACAGAAGTCTCGCCAAGATTATCGCAGAAAATGCATATCTCTGCTTGAAACCCCACGAAAACCACGATATCTACTGTTCTGCATATCCAACGAACTGTGGAGTGGTGAAAACACAACATAACGAGTTTCTCGCATTAAATAGCTCGAAAAGAGCGCTCTCGATGTTTCTACATACTTCGGGCAGATGTTTCACCAAGATTATCGTAGAAAATGCATATCTCAGCATGAAACCAGACGAAAACCAAAATATCGCCGGTTCTGCATATCAAACCAACTGTGGAGTGGTGAAAACACCCGAAAACGTGTTTCTCGCATTAAATAGCTCGAATAGAGCGATCTCGATGATTCTTCATACTTCGGACAGAAGTCTCACCAAGATTATCGTAAAAAATGCATATCTCAGCTTGAAACCCCACGAAAGCCAAGATATCGTTGGTTCTGCATATCTAACGCACTGTGGAGTGGTGAAAACACCGGATAAGGTTTTTCTCGCATTAACTAGCTCGAAAAGAGCGATCTCGATGTTTCAGCATACTTCGGACAGAAGTCTCACCAAGATTATCGCAGAAAAAGCATATCTCAGCTTGAAACCCCACGAAAACCAAGATATCGCCGGTTCTGCATATCATACGCACTGTGGAGTGGTGAAAACACCAGATAACGTGTTTCTCGCATTGAATAGCTCGAAACGAGCGATATCGATAATTAAGCATACTTCGGACAGAAGTCTCACCAGGATTATCGTCGAAAATGGATATCTCAGCTTGAAACCCGACGAAAACCAAAATATCGCCGGTTCTGCATATCAAACCAACTGTGGAGTGGTGAAAACACCAGATAACGTGTTTCTCGCATTAAGTTGCTCGAAAAGTGCGATCTCGATGATTCTGCATACTTCTAACAGAAGTCTCACCAAGATTATCGCAGAAAATGCATATCTCTGCTTGAAACCCCACGAAAACCAAGATATCTACTGTTCTGCATATCCAACGAACAGTGGAGTGGTGAAAACCCCAGAAAACGTGTTTATCGCATTAAATAGCTCGAAAAGAGCGCTCTCGATGTTTCGGCATACTTCGGACAGATGTTTCACCAATATTATCGTAGAAAATGCATATCTCAGCTTGAAACCCGACGAAAACCAAAATATCGCCGGTTCTGCATATCAAACCAACTGTGGAGTGGGGAAAACACCAGATAACGTGTTTCTCGCATTAAGTAGCTCGAAAAGTGCGATCTCGATGATTCTGCATACTTCTAACAGAAGTCTCGCCAAGATTATCGCAGAAAATGCATATCTCTGCTTGAAACCCCACGAAAACCACGATATCTACTGTTCTGCATATCCAACGAACTGTGGAGTGGTGAAAACACAACATAACGAGTTTCTCGCATTAAATAGCTCGAAAAGAGCGCTCTCGATGTTTCTACATACTTCGGGCAGATGTTTCACCAAGATTATCGTAGAAAATGCATATCTCAGCATGAAACCAGACGAAAACCAAAATATCGCCGGTTCTGCATATCAAACCAACTGTGGAGTGGTGAAAACACCCGAAAACGTGTTTCTCGCATTAAATAGCTCGAATAGAGCGATCTCGATGATTCTTCATACTTCGGACAGAAGTCTCACCAAGATTATCGTAAAAAATGCATATCTCAGCTTGAAACCCCACGAAAGCCAAGATATCGTTGGTTCTGCATATCTAACGCACTGTGGAGTGGTGAAAACACCGGATAAGGTTTTTCTCGCATTAACTAGCTCGAAAAGAGCGATCTCGATGTTTCAGCATACTTCGGACAGAAGTCTCACCAAGATTATCGCAGAAAAAGCATATCTCAGCTTGAAACCCCACGAAAACCAAGATATCGCCGGTTCTGCATATCATACGCACTGTGGAGTGGTGAAAACACCAGATAACGTGTTTCTCGCATTGAATAGCTCGAAACGAGCGATATCGATAATTAAGCATACTTCGGACAGAAGTCTCACCAGGATTATCGTCGAAAATGGATATCTCAGCTTGAAACCCGACGAAAACCAAAATATCGCCGGTTCTGCATATCAAACCAACTGTGGAGTGGTGAAAACACCAGATAACGTGTTTCTCGCATTAAGTTGCTCGAAAAGTGCGATCTCGATGATTCTGCATACTTCTAACAGAAGTCTCACCAAGATTATCGCAGAAAATGCATATCTCTGCTTGAAACCCCACGAAAACCAAGATATCTACTGTTCTGCATATCCAACGAACTGTGGAGTGGTGAAAACCCCAGAAAACGTGTTTATCGCATTAAATAGCTCGAAAAGAGCGCTCTCGATGTTTCGGCATACTTCGGACAGATGTTTCACCAAGATTATCGTAGAAAATGCATATCTCAGCTTGAAACCCGACGAAAACCAAAATATCGCCGGTTCTGCATATCCAACCAACTGCGGAGTGGTGAAAACACCAGATAACGTGTTTCTCGCATTAAATAGCTCGAAAAGTGCGATCTCGATGATTCTGCATACCTCTAACAGAAGTCTCGCCAAGATTATCGCCGAAAATGCACATCTCTGCTTGAAACCCCACGAAAACCACGATATCTACTGTTCTGCATATCCAACGAACTGTGGAGTGGTGAAAACCCCAGAAAACGTGTTTGTCGCATTAAATAGCTCGAAAAGTACGATCTCGATGACTCTGCATACTTCGGACAGAAGTCTCACCAAGATTATCGCAGAAAATGCATATCTGAGCTTGAAACCCCACGAAAACCAAGATATCGTCGGTTCTGCATATCATACGCACTGTGGAGTGGTGAAAACTCCAGATAACGTGTTTCTCGCATTAAATATCTCGAATAGAGCGATCTCGATGATTAAGCATACTTCGGACAGAAGTCTCACCAAGATTATCGTAAAAAAATTCATAGCTCAGCTTGAAACCCCACGAAAACCAAGATTTCGCTGGTTCTGCATATCAAACGCACTGTGGAGTGCTGAAAACACCAGATAACGTGTTTCGCGCATTAAGTAGCTCGAAAAGAGCGTTCTCGAAGATTCTGCATACTTCTGACAGAAGTCTCACCAGGATTATCGTAGAAAATGCATATCTCAGCTTGAAACCCGACGAAAACCAAAATATCGCCGGTTCTGCATATCAAACCAACTGTGGAGTGGTGAAAACACCCTGAAAACGTGTTTCTCGCATTAAATAGCTCGAATAGAGCGATCTCGATGATTCTTCATACTTCGGACAGAAGTCTCACCAAGATTATCGTAAAAAATGCATATCTCAGCTTGAAACCCCACGAAAGCCAAGATATCGTTGGTTCTGCATATCTAACGCACTGTGGAGTGGTGAAAACACCGGATAAGGTTTTTCTCGCATTAACTAGCTCGAAAAGAGCGATCTCGATGTTTCAGCATACTTCGGACAGAAGTCTCACCAAGATTATCGCAGAAAAAGCATATCTCAGCTTGAAACCCCACGAAAACCAAGATATCGCCGGTTCTGCATATCATACGCACTGTGGAGTGGTGAAAACACCAGATAACGTGTTTCTCGCATTGAATAGCTCGAAACGAGCGATATCGATAATTAAGCATACTTCGGACAGAAGTCTCACCAGGATTATCGTCGAAAATGGATATCTCAGCTTGAAACCCGACGAAAACCAAAATATCGCCGGTTCTGCATATCAAACCAACTGTGGAGTGGTGAAAACACCAGATAACGTGTTTCTCGCATTAAGTTGCTCGAAAAGTGCGATCTCGATGATTCTGCATACTTCTAACAGAAGTCTCACCAAGATTATCGCCGAAAATGCATATCTCTGCTTGAAACCCCACGAAAACCACGATATCTACTGTTCTGCATATCCAACGAACTGTGGAGTGGTGAAAACACCAGAAAACGTGTTTGTCGCATTAAATAGCTCGAAAAGTACGATCTCGATGACTCTGCATACTTCGGACAGAAGTCTCACCAAGATTATCGCAGAAAATGCATATCTGAGCTTGAAACCCCACGAAAACCAAGATATCGTCGGTTCTGCATATCATACGCACTGTGGAGTGGTGAAAACACCAGATAACGTGTTTCTCGCATTAAATATCTCGAATAGAGCGATCTCGATGATTAAGCATACTTCGGACAGAAGTCTCACCAAGATTATCGTAAAAAAATTCATATCTCAGCTTGAAACCCCACGAAAACCAAGATTTCGCTGGTTCTGCATATCAAACGCACTGTGGAGTGCTGAAAACACCAGATAACGTGTTTGTCGCATTAAATAGCTCGAAAAGTGCGATCTCGATGATTCTGCATACTTCGGACAGAAGTCTCACCAAGATTATCGTAAAAAATGCATATCTCAGCTTGAAACCCCACGAAAACCCAGATATCGCTGGTTCTGCATATCAAACGCACTGTGGAGTGCTGAAAACACCGGATAACGTGTTTGTCGCATTAAATAGCTCGAAAAGTGCGATCTCGATGATTCTGCATACTTCGGACAGAAGTCTCACCATGATTATCGTAAAAAATGCATATCTCAGCTTGAAACCCAACGAAAACCAAGATTTCGCTGGTTCTGCATATCAAACGCACTGTGGAGTGGTGATAACACCAGATAACGTGTTTCTCGCATTAAATAGGTCGAAAAGAGCGATCTCGATGTTTCAGCATACTTCGGACAGAAGTCTCACCAAGATTATCGCAGAAAAAGCATATCTCAGCTTGAAACCCCACGAAAACCAAGATATCGCCGGTTCTGCATATCATACGCACTGTGGAGTGGTGAAAACACCAGATAACGTGTTTCTCGCATTGAATAGCTCGAAACGAGCGATATCGATAATTAAGCATACTTCGGACAGAAGTCTCACCAGGATTATCGTCGAAAATGGATATCTCAGCTTGAAACCCGACGAAAACCAAAATATCGCCGGTTCTGCATATCAAACCAACTGTGGAGTGGTGAAAACACCAGATAACGTGTTTCTCGCATTAAGTTGCTCGAAAAGTGCGATCTCGATGATTCTGCATACTTCTAACAGAAGTCTCACCAAGATTATCGCCGAAAATGCATATCTCTGCTTGAAACCCCACGAAAACCACGATATCTACTGTTCTGCATATCCAACGAACTGTGGAGTGGTGAAAACACCAGAAAACGTGTTTGTCGCATTAAATAGCTCGAAAAGTACGATCTCGATGACTCTGCATACTTCGGACAGAAGTCTCACCAAGATTATCGCAGAAAATGCATATCTGAGCTTGAAACCCCACGAAAACCAAGATATCGTCGGTTCTGCATATCATACGCACTGTGGAGTGGTGAAAACACCAGATAACGTGTTTCTCGCATTAAATATCTCGAATAGAGCGATCTCGATGATTAAGCATACTTCGGACAGAAGTCTCACCAAGATTATCGTAAAAAAATTCATATCTCAGCTTGAAACCCCACGAAAACCAAGATTTCGCTGGTTCTGCATATCAAACGCACTGTGGAGTGCTGAAAACACCAGATAACGTGTTTGTCGCATTAAATAGCTCGAAAAGTGCGATCTCGATGATTCTGCATACTTCGGACAGAAGTCTCACCAAGATTATCGTAAAAAATGCATATCTCAGCTTGAAACCCCACGAAAACCCAGATATCGCTGGTTCTGCATATCAAACGCACTGTGGAGTGCTGAAAACACCGGATAACGTGTTTGTCGCATTAAATAGCTCGAAAAGTGCGATCTCGATGATTCTGCATACTTCGGACAGAAGTCTCACCATGATTATCGTAAAAAATGCATATCTCAGCTTGAAACCCAACGAAAACCAAGATTTCGCTGGTTCTGCATATCAAACGCACTGTGGAGTGGTGATAACACCAGATAACGTGTTTCTCGCATTAAATAGGTCGAAAAGAGCGATCTCGATGTTTCTGCATACTTCGGACAGAGGTCTCACCAAGATTATCTCAGGAAATGCATATCTCTGCTAGAAACCCCACGAAAACCAAGATATCTCCTGTTCTGCATATCCAACGAACTGTGGAGTGGTGAAAACCCCAGAAAACGTGTTTGTCGCATTAAATAGCTCGAAAAGTACGATCTCGATGACTCTGCATACTTCGGACAGAAGTCTCACCAAGATTATCGCACAAAATGCATATCTGAGCTTGAAACCCCACGAAAACCAAGATATCGTCGGTTCTGCATATCATACGCACTGTGGAGTGGTGAAAACACCAGATAACGTGTTTCTCGCATTAAATATCTCGAATAGAGCGATCTCGATGATTAAGCATACTTCGGACAGAAGTCTCACCAAGATTATCGTAAAAAATGCATATCTCAGCTTGAAACCCCACGAAAACCAAGATTTCGCTGGTTCTGCATATCAAACGCACTGTGGAGTGGTGAAAACCCCAGAAAACGTGTTTCTCGCATTAAATAGCTTGAAAACAGCGATCTCGATGATTCTGCATACTTCGGACAGAAGTCTCACCAAGATTATCGTAAGAAATGCATATCTCAGCTTGAAACCCCACGAAAACCCAGATATCGCTGGTTCTGCATATCAAACGCACTGTGGAGTGCTGAAAACACCAGATAACGTGTTTGTCGCATTAAATAGCTCGAAAAGTGCGATCTCGATGATTCTGCATACTTCGGACAGAAGTCTCACCAAGATTATCGCAGAAAATGCATATCTCTGCTAGAAACCCCACGAAAACCAAGATATCTCCTGTTCTGCATATCCAACGAACTGTGGAGTGGTGAAAACACCAGAAAACGTTTTTCTCGCATAGAATAGCTCGAAAAGTACGATCTCGATGACTCTGCATACTTCGGACAGAAGTCTCACCAAGATTATCGCAGACAATGCATATCTGAGCTTGAAACCCCACGAAAACCAAGATATCGTCGGTTCTGCATATCATACGCACTGTGGAGCGGTGAAAACACCAGATAACATGTTTCTCGCATTATATAGCTCGAAAAGTACGATCTCGATGACTTTGCATACTTCGGACTGAAGTCTCACCAAGATTATCGTAAAAAATGCATATCTCAGCTTGAAACCCCACGAAAACCAAGGTTTCGCTGGTTCTGCATATCAAACGCACTGTGGAATGGTGAAAACACCAGATAACTTGTTTCTCGCATTAAATAGCTCGAAAAGAGCGATCTCGATGACTCTGCATACTTCGGACAGAAGTCTCACCAAGATTATCGCAGAAAATGCATATCTCAGCTTGAAACCCCACGAAAACCAAGATATCGTCGGTTCTGCATATCATACGCACTGTGGAGTGGTGAAAACACCAGATAACGTGTTTCTCGCATTAAATAGCTCGAATAGAGCGATCTGGATGATTAAGCATACGTCGGACAGAAGTCTCACCAAGATTATCGTAAAAAATGCATATCTCAGCTTGAAACCCCACGAAAACCAAGGTTTCGCTGGTTCTGCATATCAAACGCACTGTGGAGTGCTGAAAACACCAGATAACGTGTTTCTCGCTTTAAATAGCTCGAATAGAGCGATCTCGATGATTAAGCATACTTCGGACAGAAGTCTCACCAAGATTATCGCAGAAATTGCATATCTCAGCTTGAAACCCCACGAAAACCAAGATATCGTCGGTTCTGCATATCATTCGCAATGTGGAGTGGTGAAAACTCCAGATAACATGTTTCTCGCATAAAATAGCTCGAAACGAGCGATCTCGATGGTTAAGCATACTTCGGACAGAAGTCTCACCTAGATTATCGCAGAAATTGCATATCTCAGCTTGAAACCCCACGAAAACCAGGATATCTCCGGTTATGCATATAAAACGCACTGTGGAGTGGTAAAAACTCCAGATAACTTGTTTCTCGCATTAAATAGCTCGAAAAGAGCGATCTCGATGGTTCTGCACACTTCGGACAGAAGTCTCACCAAGATTATCGTAAAAAAATTCATATCTCAGCTTGAAACCCCACGAAAACCAAGATTTCGCTGGTTCTGCATATCAAACGCACTGTGGAGTGCTGAAAACACCAGATAACGTGTTTGTCGCATTAAATAGCTCGAAAAGTGCGATCTCGATGATTCTGCATACTTCGGACAGAAGTCTCACCAAGATTATCGCAGAAAATGCATATCTCTGCTAGAAACCCCACGAAAACCAAGATATCTCCTGTTCTGCATATCCAACGAACTGTGGGGTGGTGAAAACCCCAGAAAACGTTTTTCTCGCATAGAATAGCTCGAAAAGTACGATCTCGATGACTCTGCATACTTCGGACAGAAGTCTCACCAAGATTATCGCAGACAATGCATATCTGAGCTTGAAACCCCACGAAAACCAAGATATCGTCGGTTCTGCATATCATACGCACTGTGGAGCGGTGAAAACACCAGATAACATGTTTCTCGCATTATATAGCTCGAAAAGTACGATCTCGATGACTTTGCATACTTCGGACTGAAGTCTCACCAAGATTATCGTAAAAAATGCATATCTCAGCTTGAAACCCCACGAAAACCAAGGTTTCGCTGGTTCTGCATATCAAACGCACTGTGGAATGGTGAAAACACCAGATAACTTGTTTCTCGCATTAAATAGCTCGAAAAGAGCGATCTCGATGACTCTGCATACTTCGGACAGAAGTCTCACCAAGATTATCGCAGAAAATGCATATCTCAGCTTGAAACCCCACGAAAACCAAGATATCGTCGGTTCTGCATATCATACGCACTGTGGAGTGGTGAAAACACCAGATAACGTGTTTCTCGCATTAAATAGCTCGAATAGAGCGATCTGGATGATTAAGCATACGTCGGACAGAAGTCTCACCAAGATTATCGTAAAAAATGCATATCTCAGCTTGAAACGCCACGAAAACCAAGGTTTCGCTGGTTCTGCATATCAAACGCACTGTGGAGTGCTGAAAACACCAGATAACGTGTTTCTCGCATTAAATAGCTCGAATAGAGCGATCTCGATGATTAAGCATACTTCGGACAGAAGTCTCACCAAGATTATCGCAGAAATTGCATATCTCAGCTTGAAACCCCACGAAAACCAAGATATCGTCGGTTCTGCATATCATTCGCAATGTGGAGTGGTGAAAACTCCAGATAACATGTTTCTCGCATAAAATAGCTCGAAACGAGCGATCTCGATGGTTAAGCATACTTCGGACAGAAGTCTCACCTAGATTATCGCAGAAATTGCATATCTCAGCTTGAAACCCCACGAAAACCAGGATATCTCCGGTTATGCATATTAAACGCACTGTGGAGTGGTAAAAACTCCAGATAACTTGTTTCTCGCATTAAATAGCTCGAAAAGAGCGATCTCGATGGTTCTGCACACTTCGGACAGAAGTCTCACCAAGATTATCGCAGAAAATGCATATCTGAGCTTGAAACCCCACGAAAACCAAGATATCGTCGGTTCTGCATATCATACGCACTGTGGAGTGGTGAAAACACCAGATAACGTGTTTCTCGCATTAAATATCTCGAATAGAGCGATCTCGATGATTAAGCATACTTCGGACAGAAGTCTCACCAAGATTATCGTAAAAAAATTCATATCTCAGCTTGAAACCCCACGAAAACCAAGATTTCGCTGGTTCTGCATATCAAACGCACTGTGGAGTGCTGAAAACACCAGATAACGTGTTTGTCGCATTAAATAGCTCGAAAAGTGCGATCTCGATGATTCTGCATACTTCGGACAGAAGTCTCACCAAGATTATCGTAAAAAATGCATATCTCAGCTTGACACCCCACGAAAACCCAGATATCGCTGGTTCTGCATATCAAACGCACTGTGGAGTGCTGAAAACACCGGATAACGTGTTTGTCGCATTAAATAGCTCGAAAAGTGCGATCTCGATGATTCTGCATACTTCGGACAGAAGTCTCACCATGATTATCGTAAAAAATGCATATCTCAGCTTGAAACCCAACGAAAACCAAGATTTCGCTGGTTCTGCATATCAAACGCACTGTGGAGCGGTGATAACACCAGATAACGTGTTTCTCGCATTAAATAGGTCGAAAAGAGCGATCTCGATGTTTCTGCATACTTCGGACAGAGGTCTCACCAAGATTATCTCAGAAAATGCATATCTCTGCTAGAAACCCCACGAAAACCAAGATATCTCCTGTTCTGCATATCCAACGAACTGTGGAGTGGTGAAAACCCCAGAAAACGTGTTTGTCGCATTAAATAGCTCGAAAAGTACGATCTCGATGACTCTGCATACTTCGGACAGAAGTCTCACCAAGATTATCGCAGAAAATGCATATCTGAGCTTGAAACCCCACGAAAACCAAGATATCGTCGGTTCTGCATATCATACGCACTGTGGAGTGGTGAAAACACCAGATAACGTGTTTCTCGCATTAAATATCTCGAATAGAGCGATCTCGATGATTAAGCATACTTCGGACAGAAGTCTCACCAAGATTATCGTAAAAAATGCATATCTCAGCTTGAAACCCCACGAAAACCAAGATTTCGCTGGTTCTGCATATCAAACGCACTGTGGAGTGGTGAAAACCCCAGAAAACGTGTTTCTCGCATTAAATAGCTTGAAAAGAGCGATCTCGATGATTCTGCATACTTCGGACAGAAGTCTCACCAAGATTATCGCAGAAAATGCATATCTCAGCTTGAAACCCCACGAAAACCAAGATATCGTCGGTTCTGCATATCATACGCACTGTGGAGTGGTGAAAACACCAGATAACGTGTTTCTCGCATTAAATAGCTCGAATAGAGCGATCTGGATGATTAAGCATACGTCGGACAGAAGTCTCACCAAGATTATCGTAAAAAATGCATATCTCAGCTTGAAACCCCACGAAAACCAAGGTTTCGCTGGTTCTGCATATCAAACGCACTGTGGAGTGCTGAAAACACCAGATAACGTGTTTCTCGCATTAAATAGCTCGAATAGAGCGATCTCGATGATTAAGCATACTTCGGACAGAAGTCTCACCAAGATTATCGCAGAAATTGCATATCTCAGCTTGAAACCCCACGAAAACCAAGGTTTCGCTGGTTCTGCATATCAAACGCACTGTGGAGTGCTGAAAACACCAGATAACATGTTTCTCGCATTCAATAGCTCGAAACGAGCGATCTCGATGGTTAAGCATACTTCGGACAGAAGTCTCACCTAGATTATCGCAGAAATTGCATATCTCAGCTTGAAACCCCACGAAAACCAGGATATCTCCGGTTATGCATATCAAACGCACTGTGGAGTGCTGAAAACACCAGATAACGTGTTCCTCGCATTAAATAGCTCGAAAAGAGCGCTCTTGATGTTTCTGCATACTTCGGACAGACGTTTCACCAAGATTATCGCAGAAAATGCATATCTGAGCTTGAAACCCCACGAAAACCAAGATATCGTCGGTTCTGCATATCAAACGCACTGCGGAGTGGTGAAAACACCAGATAACTTGTTTCTCGCATTAAATAGCTCGAAAAGAGCGATCTCGATGTCTCTGCATACTTCGGACAGAAGTCTCACCAATATTATCGCAGAAAATGCATATCTGAGCTTGAAACCCCACGAAAACCAAGATATCGTCGGTTCTGCATATCAAACGCACTGCGGAGTGGTGAAATCACCAGATAACGTGTTTCTCGCATTAAATAGGTCGAAAAGAGCGACCTCGATGTTTCTGCATACTTCGGACAGAGGTCTCACCAAGATTATCGCAGAAAATGCATATCTCTGCTAGAAACCCCACGAAAACCAAGATATCTCCTGTTCTGCATATCATACGCACTGTGGAGCGGTGAAAACACCAGATAACATGTTTCTCGCATTATATAGCTCGAAAAGTACGATCTCGATGACTTTGCATACTTCGGACTGAAGTCTCACCAAGATTATCGTAAAAAATGCATATCTCAGCTTGAAACCCCACGAAAACCAAGGTTTCGCTGGTTCTGCATATCAAACGCACTGTGGAATGGTGAAAACACCAGATAACTTGTTTCTCGCATTAAATAGCTCGAAAAGAGCGATCTCGATGACTCTGCATACTTCGGACAGAAGTCTCACCAAGATTATCGCAGAAAATGCATATCTCAGCTTGAAACCCCACGAAAACCAAGATATCGTCGGTTCTGCATATCATACGCACTGTGGAGTGGTGAAAACACCAGATAACGTGTTTCTCGCATTAAATAGCTCGAATAGAGCGATCTGGATGATTAAGCATACGTCGGACAGAAGTCTCACCAAGATTATCGTAAAAAATGCATATCTCAGCTTGAAACGCCACGAAAACCAAGGTTTCGCTGGTTCTGCATATCAAACGCACTGTGGAGTGCTGAAAACACCAGATAACGTGTTTCTCGCATTAAATAGCTCGAATAGAGCGATCTCGATGATTAAGCATACTTCGGACAGAAGTCTCACCAAGATTATCGCAGAAATTGCATATCTCAGCTTGAAACCCCACGAAAACCAAGATATCGTCGGTTCTGCATATCATTCGCAATGTGGAGTGGTGAAAACTCCAGATAACATGTTTCTCGCATAAAATAGCTCGAAACGAGCGATCTCGATGGTTAAGCATACTTCGGACAGAAGTCTCACCTAGATTATCGCAGAAATTGCATATCTCAGCTTGAAACCCCACGAAAACCAGGATATCTCCGGTTATGCATATTAAACGCACTGTGGAGTGGTAAAAACTCCAGATAACTTGTTTCTCGCATTAAATAGCTCGAAAAGAGCGATCTCGATGGTTCTGCACACTTCGGACAGAAGTCTCACCAAGATTATCGCAGAAAATGCATATCTGAGCTTGAAACCCCACGAAAACCAAGATATCGTCGGTTCTGCATATCATACGCACTGTGGAGTGGTGAAAACACCAGATAACGTGTTTCTCGCATTAAATATCTCGAATAGAGCGATCTCGATGATTAAGCATACTTCGGACAGAAGTCTCACCAAGATTATCGTAAAAAAATTCATATCTCAGCTTGAAACCCCACGAAAACCAAGATTTCGCTGGTTCTGCATATCAAACGCACTGTGGAGTGCTGAAAACACCAGATAACGTGTTTGTCGCATTAAATAGCTCGAAAAGTGCGATCTCGATGATTCTGCATACTTCGGACAGAAGTCTCACCAAGATTATCGTAAAAAATGCATATCTCAGCTTGACACCCCACGAAAACCCAGATATCGCTGGTTCTGCATATCAAACGCACTGTGGAGTGCTGAAAACACCGGATAACGTGTTTGTCGCATTAAATAGCTCGAAAAGTGCGATCTCGATGATTCTGCATACTTCGGACAGAAGTCTCACCATGATTATCGTAAAAAATGCATATCTCAGCTTGAAACCCAACGAAAACCAAGATTTCGCTGGTTCTGCATATCAAACGCACTGTGGAGCGGTGATAACACCAGATAACGTGTTTCTCGCATTAAATAGGTCGAAAAGAGCGATCTCGATGTTTCTGCATACTTCGGACAGAGGTCTCACCAAGATTATCTCAGAAAATGCATATCTCTGCTAGAAACCCCACGAAAACCAAGATATCTCCTGTTCTGCATATCAAACGCACTGTGGAGTGGTGAAAACCCCAGAAAACGTGTTTCTCGCATTAAATAGCTTGAAAAGAGCGATCTCGATGATTCTGCATACTTCGGACAGAAGTCTCACCAAGATTATCGCAGAAAATGCATATCTCAGCTTGAAACCCCACGAAAACCAAGATATCGTCGGTTCTGCATATCATACGTACTGTGGAGTGGTGAAAACACCAGATAACGTGTTTCTCGCATTAAATAGCTCGAATAGAGCGATCTGGATGATTAAGCATACGTCGGACAGAAGTCTCACCAAGATTATCGTAAAAAATGCATATCTCAGCTTGAAACCCCACGAAAACCAAGGTTTCGCTGGTTCTGCATATCAAACGCACTGTGGAGTGCTGAAAACACCAGATAACGTGTTTCTCGCATTAAATAGCTCGAATAGAGCGATCTCGATGATTAAGCATACTTCGGACAGAAGTCTCACCAAGATTATCGCAGAAATTGCATATCTCAGCTTGAAACCCCACGAAAACCAAGGTTTCGCTGGTTCTGCATATCAAACGCACTGTGGAGTGCTGAAAACACCAGATAACATGTTTCTCGCATTCAATAGCTCGAAACGAGCGATCTCGATGGTTAAGCATACTTCGGACAGAAGTCTCACCTAGATTATCGCAGAAATTGCATATCTCAGCTTGAAACCCCACGAAAACCAGGATATCTCCGGTTATGCATATCAAACGCACTGTGGAGTGCTGAAAACACCAGATAACGTGTTCCTCGCATTAAATAGCTCGAAAAGAGCGCTCTTGATGTTTCTGCATACTTCGGACAGACGTTTCACCAAGATTATCGCAGAAAATGCATATCTGAGCTTGAAACCCCACGAAAACCAAGATATCGTCGGTTCTGCATATCAAACGCACTGCGGAGTGGTGAAAACACCAGATAACTTGTTTCTCGCATTAAATAGCTCGAAAAGAGCGATCTCGATGTCTCTGCATACTTCGGACAGAAGTCTCACCAATATTATCGCAGAAAATGCATATCTGAGCTTGAAACCCCACGAAAACCAAGATATCGTCGGTTCTGCATATCAAACGCACTGCGGAGTGGTGAAATCACCAGATAACGTGTTTCTCGCATTAAATAGGTCGAAAAGAGCGACCTCGATGTTTCTGCATACTTCGGACAGAGGTCTCACCAAGATTATCGCAGAAAATGCATATCTCTGCTAGAAACCCCACGAAAACCAAGATATCTCCTGTTCTGCATATCCAACGAACTGTGGAGTGGTGAAAACCCCAGAAAACGTGTTTGTCGCATTAAATAGCTCGAAAAGTACGATCTCGATGACTCTGCATACTTCGGACAGAAGTCTCACCAAGATTATCGCAGAAAATGCATATCTGAGCTTGAAACCCCACGAAAACCAAGATATCGTCGGTTCTGCATATCATACGCACTGTGGAGTGGTGAAAACACCAGATAACGTGTTTCTCGCATTAAATATCTCGAATAGAGCGATCTCGATGATTAAGCATACTTCGGACAGAAGTCTCACCAAGATTATCGTAAAAAAATTCATATCTCAGCTTGAAACCCCACGAAAACCAAGATTTCGCTGGTTCTGCATATCAAACGCACTGAGGAGTGCTGAAAACACCACATAACGTGTTTGTCGCATTAAATAGATCGAAAAGTGCGATCTCGATGATTCTGCATACTTCGGACAGAAGTCTCACCAAGATTATCGTAAAAAATGCATATCTCAGCTTGAAACCCCACGAAAACCCAGATATCGCTGGTTCTGCATATCAAACGCACTGTGGAGTGCTGAAAACACCAGATAACGTGTTTCTCGCATTAAATATCTCGAATAGAGCGATCTCGATGATTAAGCATACTTCGGACAGAAGTCTCACCAAGATTATCGTAAAAAAATTCATATCTCAGCTTGAAACCCCACGAAAACCAAGATTTCGCTGGTTCTGCATATCAAACGCACTGTGGAGTGCGGAAAACACCAGATAACGTGTTCGTCGCATTAAATAGCTCGAAAAGTGCGATCTCGATGATTCTGCATACTTCGGACAGAGGTCTCACCAAGATTATCGCAGAAAATGCATATCTCTGCTAGAAACCCCACGAAAACCAAGATATCACCTGTTCTGCATATCCAACGAACTGTGGAGTGGTGAAAACCCCAGAAAACGTGTTTGTCGCATTAAATAGCTCGAAAAGTACGATCTCGATGACTCTGCATACTTCGGACAGAAGTCTCACCAAGATTATCGCAGAAAATGCATATCTGAGCTTGAAACCCCACGAAAACCAAGATATCGTCGGTTCTGCATATCATACGCACTGTGGAGTGGTGAAAACACCAGATAACGTGTTTCTCGCATTAAATATCTCGAATAGAGCGATCTCGATGATTAAGCATACTTCGGACAGAAGTCTCGCCAAGATTATCGTAAAAAATGCATATCTCAGCTTGAAACCCCACGAAAACCAAGATTACGCTGGTTCTGCATATCAAACGCACTGTGGAGTGGTGAAAACCCCAGAAAACGTGTTTCTCGCATTAAATAGCTTGAAAAGAGCGATCTCGATTATTCTGCATACTTCGGACAGAAGTCTCACCAAGATTATCGTAAGAAATGCATATCTCAGCTTGAAACCCCACGAAAACCCAGATATCGCTGGTTCTGCATATCAAACGCACTGTGGAGTGCTGAAAACACCAGATAACGTGTTTGTCGCATTAAATAGCTCGAAAAGTGCGATCTCGATGATTCTGCATACTTCGGACAGAAGTCTCACCAAGATTATCGCAGAAAATGCATATCTCTGCTAGAAACCCCACGAAAACCAAGTTATCTCCTGTTCTGCATATCCAACGAACTGTGGAGTGGTGAAAACCCCAGAAAACGTTTTTCTCGCATAGAATAGCTCGAAAAGTACGATCTCGATGACTCTGCATACTTCGGACAGAAGTCTCACCAAGATTATCGCAGAAAATGCATATCTGAGCTTGAAACCCCACGAAAACCAAGATATCGCTGGTTCTGCATATCAAACGCACTGTGGAGTGGTGAAAACCCGAGAAAACGTGTTTCTCGCATTGAATAGCTCGAAAAGTACGATCTCGATGACTCTGCATACTTCGGACAGAAGTCTCACCAAGATTATCGCAGAAAATGCATATCTGAGCTTGAAACCCCACGAAAACCAACATATCGTCGGTTCTGCATATCATACGCACTGTGGAGTAGTGAAAAAACCAGATAACGTGTTTCTCGCATTAAATATCTCGAATTGAGCGATCTCGATGATTAAGCATACTTCAGACAGAAGTCTCACCAAGATTATCGTAAAAAATGCATATCTCAGCTTGAAACCCCACGAAAACCAAGATTTCGCTGGTTCTGCATATCAAACGCACTGTGGAGTGGTGAAAACCCCAGAAAACGTGTTTCTCGCATTAAATAGCTTGAAAAGAGCGATCTCGATGATTCTGCATACTTCGGACAGAAGTCTCACCAAGATTATCGTAAGAAATGCATATCTCTACTAGAAACCCCACGAAAACCAAGATATCTCCTGTTCTGCATATCCAACGAACTGTGGAGTGGTGAAAACCCCAGAAAACGTTTTTCTCGCATTGACTAGCTCGAAAAGTACGATCTCGATGACTCTGCATACTTCGGACAGAAGTCTCACCAAGATTATCGTAGAAAATGCATATCTGAGCTTGAAACCCCACGAAAACCAAGATATCGCTGGTTCTGCATATCAAACGCACTGCGGAGTGGTGAAAATACCAGATAACTTGTTTCTCGCATTAAATAGCTCGAAAAGAGCGAACTCGATGACTCTGCATACTTCGGACAGAAGTCTCACCAAGATTATCGCAGAAAATGCATATCTCAGCTTGAAACCCCACGAAAACCCAGATTTCGCTGGTTCTGCATATCAAACGCACTGTGGAGTGCTGAAAACACCAGATAACGTGTTTGTCGCATTAAATAGCTCGAAAGGTGCGATCTCGATGATTCTGCATACTTCGGACAGAAGTCTCACCATGATTATCGTAAAAAATGCATATCTCAGCTTGAAACCCAACGAAAACCAAGATTTCGCTGGTTCTGCATATCAAACGCACTGTGGAGTGGTGAAAACACCAGATAACGTGTTTCTCGCATTAAATAGGTCGAAAAGAGCGATCTCGATGTTTCTGCATACTTCGGACACAGGTCTCACCAAGATTATCGCAGAAAATGCATATCTCTGCTAGAAACCCCACGAAAACCAAGATATCTCCTGTTCTGCATATCTAACGAACTGTGGAGTGGTGAAAACCCCAGAAGACGTGTTTGTCGCATTAAATAGCTCGAAAAGTACGATCTCGATGACTCTGCATACTTCGGACAGAAGTCTCACCAAGATTATCGCAGAAAATGCATATCTGAGCTTGAAACCCCACGAAAACCAAGATATCGCTGGTTCTGCATATCAAACGCACTGTGGAGTGGTGAAAACCCCAGAAAACGTGTTTCTCGCATTAAATAGCTTGAAAAGAGCGATCTCGATGATTCTGCATACTTCGGACAGAAGTCTCACCAAGATTATCGTAAGAAATGCATATCTCAGCTTGAAACCCCACGAAAACCCAGATATCGCTGGTTCTGCATATCAAACGCACTGTGGAGTGCTGAAAACACCAGATAACGTGTTTGTCGCATTAAATAGCTCGAAAAGTGCGATCTCGATGATTCTGCATACTTCAGACAGAAGTCTCACCAAGATTATCGCAGAAAATGCATATCTCTGCTAGAAACCCCACGAAAACCAAGATATCTCCTGTTCTGCATATCCAACGAACTGTGGAGTGGTGAAAACCCCAGAAAACGTTTTTCTCGCATTGAATAGCTCGAAAAGTACGATCTCGATGACTCTGCATACTTCGGACAGAAGTCTCACCAAGATTATCGCAGAAAATGCATATGTGAGCTTGAAACCCCACGAAAACCAAGATATCGTCGGTTCTGCATATCATGCGCACTGTGGAGTGGTGAAAACACCAGATAACGTGTTTCTCGCATTAAATAGCTCGAAAAGAGCGATCTCGATGACTCTGCATACTTCGGACAGAAGTCTCACCAAGATTATCGCAGAAAATGCATATCTCAGCTTGAAACCCCACGAAAACCCAGATTTCGCTGGTTCTGCATATCAAACGCACTGTGGAGTGCTGAAAACACCAGATAACGTGTTTGTCGCATTAAATAGCTCGAAAAGTGCGATCTCGATGATTCTGCATACTTCGGACAGAAGTCTCACCAAGATTATCGTAAAAAATGCATATCTCAGCTTGAAACCCCACGAAAACCAAGATTTCGCTGGTTCTGCATATCAAACGCACTGTGGAGTGGTGAAAACACCAGATAACGTGTTTCTCGCATTAAATATCTCGAATAGAGCGATCTCGATGATTAAGCATACTTCGGACAGAAGTCTCACCAAGATTATCGTAAAAAATGCATATCTCAGCTTGAAACCCCACGAAAACCAAGATTACGCTGGTTCTGCATATCAAACGCACTGTGGGGTGGTGAAAACCCCAGAAAACGTGTTTCTCGCATTAAATAGCTTGAAAAGAGCGATCTCGATGATTCTGCATGCTTCGGACAGAAGTCTCACCAAGATTATCGTAAGAAATGCATATCTCAGCTTGAAACCCCACGAAAACCCAGATATCGCTGGTTCTGCATATCAAACGCACTGTGGAGTGCTGAAAACACCAGATAACGTGTTTGTCTCATTAAATAGCTCGAAAAGTGCGATCTCGATGATTCTGCATACTTCGGACAGAAGTCTCACCAAGATTATCGCAGAAAATGCACATCTCTGCTAGAAACCCCACGAAAACCAAGTTATCTCCTGTTCTGCATATCCAACGAACTGTGGAGTGGTGAAAACCCCAGAAAACGTTTTTCTCGCATAGAATAGCTCGAAAAGTACGATCTCGACGACTCTGCATACTTCGGACAGAAGTCTCACCAAGATTATCGCAGAAAATGCATATCTCAGCTTGAAACCCCACGAAAACCAAGATTTCGCTGGTTCTGCATATCAAACGCACTGTGGAGTGGTGAAAACCCCAGAAAACGTGTTTCTCGCATTAAATAGCTTGAAAAGAGCGATCTCGATGATTCTGCATACTTCGGACAGAAGTCTCACCAAGATTATCGTAAGAAATGCATATCTCAGCTTGAAACCCCACGAAAACCCAGATATCGCTGGTTCTGCATATCAAACGCAGTGTGGAGTGGTGAAAATACCAGATAACTTGTTTCTCGCATTAAATAGCTCGAAAAGAGCGATCTCGATGACTCTGCATACTTCGGACAGAAGTCTCACCAAGATTATCGCAGAAAATGCATATCTCAGCTTGAAACCCCACGAAAACCCAGATTTCGCTGGTTCTGCATATCAAACGCACTGTGGAGTGCTGAAAACACCAGATAACGTGTTTGTCACATTAAATAGCTCGAAAAGTGCGATCTCGATGATTGTGCATACTTCGGACAGAAGTCTCACCATGATTATCGTAAGAAATGCATATCCCAGCTTGAAACCCAACGAAAACCAAGATTTCGCTGGTTCTGCGTATCAAACGCACTGTGGAGTGGTGAAAACACCAGATAACGTGTTTCTCGCATTAAATAGGTCGAAAAGAGCGATCTCGATGTTTCTGCATACTTCGGACACAGGTCTCACCAAGATTATCGCAGAAAATGCATATCTGTGCTAGAAACCCCACGAAAACCAAGATATCGCTGGTTCTGCATATCAAACGCACTGTGGAGTGGTGAAAACCCCAGAAAACGTGTTTCTCGCATTAAATAGCTTGAAAAGAGCGATCTCGATGATTCTGCATACTTCGGACAGAAGTCTCACCAAGATTATCGTAAGAAATGCATATCTCAGCTTGAAACCCCACGAAAACCCAGATATCGCTGGTTCTGCATATCAAACGCACTGTGGAGTGCTGAAAACACCGGATAACGTGTTTGTCGCATTAAATAGCTCGAAAAGTGCGATCTCGATGATTCTGCATACTTCGGACAGAAGTCTCACCATGATTATCGTAAAAAATGCATATCTCAGCTTCAAACCCAACGAAAACCAAGATTTCGCTGGTTCTGCATATCAAACGCACTGTGGAGTGGTGATAACACCAGATAACGTGTTTCTCGCATTAAATAGGTCGAAAAGAGCGATCTCGATGTTTCTGCATACTTCGGACAGAGGTCTCACCAAGATTATCGCAGAAAATGCATATCTCTGCTAGAAACCCCACGAAAACCAAGATATCTCCTGTTCTGCATATCCAACGAACTGTGGAGTGGTGAAAACCCCAGAAAACGTGTTTGTCGCATTAAATAGCTCGAAAAGTACGATCTCGATGACTCTGCATACTTCGGACAGAAGTCTCACCAAGATTATCGCAGAAAATGCATATCTGAGCTTGAAACCCCACGAAAACCAAGATATCGTCGGTTCTGCAAATCATACGCACTGTGGAGTGGTGAAAACACCAGATAACGTGTTTCTCGCATTAAATATCTCGAATAGAGCGATCTCGATGATTAAGCATACTTCGGACAGAAGTCTCACCAAGATTATCGTAAAAAATGCATATCTCAGCTTGAAACCCCACGAAAACCAAGATTTCGCTGGTTCTGCATATCAAACGCACTGTGGAGTGGTGAAAACCCCAGAAAACGTGTTTCTCGCATTAAATAGCTTGAAAAGAGCGATCTCGATGATTCTACATACTTCGGACAGAAGTCTCACCAAGATTATCGTAAGAAATGCATATCTCAGCTTGAAACCCCACGAAAACCCAGATATCGCTGGTTCTGCATATCAAACGCACTGTGGAGTGCTGAAAACACCAGATAACGTGTTTGTCGCATTAAATAGCTCGAAAAGTGCGATCTCGATGATTCTGCATACTTCGGACAGAAGTCTCACCAAGATTATCGCAGAAAAGGCATCTCTCTGCTAGAAACCCCACGAAAACCAAGATATCTCCTGTTCTGCATATCCAACGAACTGTGGAGTGGTGAAAACCCCAGAAAACGTTTTTCTCGCATAGAATAGCTCGAAAAGTACGATCTCGATGACTCTGCATACATCGGACAGAAGTCTCACCAAGATTATCGCAGAAAATGCATATCTGAGCTTGAAACCCCACGAAAACCAAGATATCGCTGGTTCTGCATATCAAACGCACTGTGGAGTGGTGAAAACCCGAGAAAACGTGTTTCTCGCATTGAATAGCTCGAAAAGTACGATCTCGATGACTCTGCATACTTCGGACAGAAGTCTCACCAAGATTATCGCAGAAAATGCATATCTGAGCTTGAAACCCCACGAAAACCAAGATATCGTCGGTTCTGCATATCATACGCACTGTGGAGTAGCGAAAACACCAGATAACGTGTTTCTCGCATTAAATATCTCGAATTGAGCGATCTCGATGATTAAGCATACTTCAGACAGAAGTCTCACCAAGATTATCGTAAAAAATGCATATCTCAGCTTGAAACCCCACGAAAACCAAGATTTCGCTGGTTCTGCATATCAAACGCACTGTGGAGTGCGGAAAACACCAGATAACGTGTTCGTCGCATTAAATAGCTCGAAAAGTGCGATCTCGATGATTCTGCATACTTCGGACAGAGGTCTCACCAAGATTATCGCAGAAAATGCATATCTCTGCTAGAAACCCCACGAAAACCAAGATATCACCTGTTCTGCATATCCAACGAACTGTGGAGTGGTGAAAACCCCAGAAAACGTGTTTGTCGCATTAAATAGCTCGAAAAGTACGATCTCGATGACTCTGCATACTTCGGACAGAAGTCTCACCAAGATTATCGCAGAAAATGCATATCTGAGCTTGAAACCCCACGAAAACCAAGATATCGTCGGTTCTGCATATCATACGCACTGTGGAGTGGTGAAAACACCAGATAACGTGTTTCTCGCATTAAATATCTCGAATAGAGCGATCTCGATGATTAAGCATACTTCGGACAGAAGTCTCGCCAAGATTATCGTAAAAAATGCATATCTCAGCTTGAAACCCCACGAAAACCAAGATTACGCTGGTTCTGCATATCAAACGCACTGTGGAGTGGTGAAAACCCCAGAAAACGTGTTTCTCGCATTAAATAGCTTGAAAAGAGCGATCTCGATTATTCTGCATACTTCGGACAGAAGTCTCACCAAGATTATCGTAAGAAATGCATATCTCAGCTTGAAACCCCACGAAAACCCAGATATCGCTGGTTCTGCATATCAAACGCACTGTGGAGTGCTGAAAACACCAGATAACGTGTTTGTCGCATTAAATAGCTCGAAAAGTGCGATCTCGATGATTCTGCATACTTCGGACAGAAGTCTCACCAAGATTATCGCAGAAAATGCATATCTCTGCTAGAAACCCCACGAAAACCAAGTTATCTCCTGTTCTGCATATCCAACGAACTGTGGAGTGGTGAAAACCCCAGAAAACGTTTTTCTCGCATAGAATAGCTCGAAAAGTACGATCTCGATGACTCTGCATACTTCGGACAGAAGTCTCACCAAGATTATCGCAGAAAATGCATATCTGAGCTTGAAACCCCACGAAAACCAAGATATCGCTGGTTCTGCATATCAAACGCACTGTGGAGTGGTGAAAACCCGAGAAAACGTGTTTCTCGCATTGAATAGCTCGAAAAGTACGATCTCGATGACTCTGCATACTTCGGACAGAAGTCTCACCAAGATTATCGCAGAAAATGCATATCTGAGCTTGAAACCCCACGAAAACCAACATATCGTCGGTTCTGCATATCATACGCACTGTGGAGTAGTGAAAAAACCAGATAACGTGTTTCTCGCATTAAATATCTCGAATTGAGCGATCTCGATGATTAAGCATACTTCAGACAGAAGTCTCACCAAGATTATCGTAAAAAATGCATATCTCAGCTTGAAACCCCACGAAAACCAAGATTTCGCTGGTTCTGCATATCAAACGCACTGTGGAGTGGTGAAAACCCCAGAAAACGTGTTTCTCGCATTAAATAGCTTGAAAAGAGCGATCTCGATGATTCTGCATACTTCGGACAGAAGTCTCACCAAGATTATCGTAAGAAATGCATATCTCTACTAGAAACCCCACGAAAACCAAGATATCTCCTGTTCTGCATATCCAACGAACTGTGGAGTGGTGAAAACCCCAGAAAACGTTTTTCTCGCATTGACTAGCTCGAAAAGTACGATCTCGATGACTCTGCATACTTCGGACAGAAGTCTCACCAAGATTATCGTAGAAAATGCATATCTGAGCTTGAAACCCCACGAAAACCAAGATATCGCTGGTTCTGCATATCAAACGCACTGCGGAGTGGTGAAAATACCAGATAACTTGTTTCTCGCATTAAATAGCTCGAAAAGAGCGAACTCGATGACTCTGCATACTTCGGACAGAAGTCTCACCAAGATTATCGCAGAAAATGCATATCTCAGCTTGAAACCCCACGAAAACCCAGATTTCGCTGGTTCTGCATATCAAACGCACTGTGGAGTGCTGAAAACACCAGATAACGTGTTTGTCGCATTAAATAGCTCGAAAGGTGCGATCTCGATGATTCTGCATACTTCGGACAGAAGTCTCACCATGATTATCGTAAAAAATGCATATCTCAGCTTGAAACCCAACGAAAACCAAGATTTCGCTGGTTCTGCATATCAAACGCACTGTGGAGTGGTGAAAACACCAGATAACGTGTTTCTCGCATTAAATAGGTCGAAAAGAGCGATCTCGATGTTTCTGCATACTTCGGACACAGGTCTCACCAAGATTATCGCAGAAAATGCATATCTCTGCTAGAAACCCCACGAAAACCAAGATATCTCCTGTTCTGCATATCTAACGAACTGTGGAGTGGTGAAAACCCCAGAAGACGTGTTTGTCGCATTAAATAGCTCGAAAAGTACGATCTCGATGACTCTGCATACTTCGGACAGAAGTCTCACCAAGATTATCGCAGAAAATGCATATCGGAGCTTGAAACCCCACGAAAACCAAGATATCGCTGGTTCTGCATATCAAACGCACTGTGGAGTGGTGAAAACCCCAGAAAACGTGTTTCTCGCATTAAATAGCTTGAAAAGAGCGATCTCGATGATTCTGCATACTTCGGACAGAAGTCTCACCAAGATTATCGTAAGAAATGCATATCTCAGCTTGAAACCCCACGAAAACCCAGATATCGCTGGTTCTGCATATCAAACGCACTGTGGAGTGCTGAAAACACCAGATAACGTGTTTGTCGCATTAAATAGCTCGAAAAGTGCGATCTCGATGATTCTGCATACTTCAGACAGAAGTCTCACCAAGATTATCGCAGAAAATGCATATCTCTGCTAGAAACCCCACGAAAACCAAGATATCTCCTGTTCTGCATATCCAACGAACTGTGGAGTGGTGAAAACCCCAGAAAACGTTTTTCTCGCATTGAATAGCTCGAAAAGTACGATCTCGATGACTCTGCATACTTCGGACAGAAGTCTCACCAAGATTATCGCAGAAAATGCATATGTGAGCTTGAAACCCCACGAAAACCAAGATATCGTCGGTTCTGCATATCATGCGCACTGTGGAGTGGTGAAAACACCAGATAACGTGTTTCTCGCATTAAATAGCTCGAAAAGAGCGATCTCGATGACTCTGCATACTTCGGACAGAAGTCTCACCAAGATTATCGCAGAAAATGCATATCTCAGCTTGAAACCCCACGAAAACCCAGATTTCGCTGGTTCTGCATATCAAACGCACTGTGGAGTGCTGAAAACACCAGATAACGTGTTTGTCGCATTAAATAGCTCGAAAAGTGCGATCTCGATGATTCTGCATACTTCGGACAGAAGTCTCACCATGATTATCGTAAAAAATGCATATCTCAGCTTGAAACCCAACGAAAACCAAGATTTCGCTGGTTCTGCATATCAAACGCACTGTGGAGTGGTGAAAACACCAGATAACGTGTTTCTCGCATTAAATATCTCGAATAGAGCGATCTCGATGATTAAGCATACTTCGGACAGAAGTCTCACCAAGATTATCGTAAAAAATGCATATCTCAGCTTGAAACCCCACGAAAACCAAGATTACGCTGGTTCTGCATATCAAACGCACTGTGGGGTGGTGAAAACCCCAGAAAACGTGTTTCTCGCATTAAATAGCTTGAAAAGAGCGATCTCGATGATTCTGCATGCTTCGGACAGAAGTCTCACCAAGATTATCGTAAGAAATGCATATCTCAGCTTGAAACCCCACGAAAACCCAGATATCGCTGGTTCTGCATATCAAACGCACTGTGGAGTGCTGAAAACACCAGATAACGTGTTTGTCTCATTAAATAGCTCGAAAAGTGCGATCTCGATGATTCTGCATACTTCGGACAGAAGTCTCACCAAGATTATCGCAGAAAATGCACATCTCTGCTAGAAACCCCACGAAAACCAAGTTATCTCCTGTTCTGCATATCCAACGAACTGTGGAGTGGTGAAAACCCCAGAAAACGTTTTTCTCGCATAGAATAGCTCGAAAAGTACGATCTCGACGACTCTGCATACTTCGGACAGAAGTCTCACCAAGATTATCGCAGAAAATGCATATCTCAGCTTGAAACCCCACGAAAACCAAGATTTCGCTGGTTCTGCATATCAAACGCACTGTGGAGTGGTGAAAACCCCAGAAAACGTGTTTCTCGCATCAAATAGCTTGAAAAGAGCGATCTCGATGATTCTGCATACTTCGGACAGAAGTCTCACCAAGATTATCGTAAGAAATGCATATCTCAGCTTGAAACCCCACGAAAACCCAGATATCGCTGGTTCTGCATATCAAACGCAGTGTGGAGTGGTGAAAATACCAGATAACTTGTTTCTCGCATTAAATAGCTCGAAAAGAGCGATCTCGATGACTCTGCATACTTCGGACAGAAGTCTCACCAAGATTATCGCAGAAAATGCATATCTCAGCTTGAAACCCCACAAAAACCCAGATTTCGCTGGTTCTGCATATCAAACGCACTGTGGAGTGCTGAAAACACCAGATAACGTGTTTGTCACATTAAATAGCTCGAAAAGTGCGATCTCGATGATTCTGCATACTTCGGACAGAAGTCTCACCATGATTATCGTAAGAAATGCATATCCCAGCTTGAAACCCAACGAAAACCAAGATTTCGCTGGTTCTGCATATCAAACGCACTGTGGAGTGGTGAAAACACCAGATAACGTGTTTCTCGCATTAAATAGGTCGAAAAGAGCGATCTCGATGTTTCTGCATACTTCGGACACAGGTCTCACCAAGATTATCGCAGAAAATGCATATCTGTGCTAGAAACCCCACGAAAACCAAGATATCTCCTGTTCTGCATATCTAACGAACTGTGGAGTGGTGAAAACCCCAGAAGACGTGTTTGTCGCATTAAATAGCTCGAAAAGTACGATCTCGATGACTCTGCATACTTCGGACAGAAGTCTCACCAAGATTATCGCAGAAAATGCATATCTGAGCTTGAAACCCCACGAAAACCAAGATATCGCTGGTTCTGCATATCAAACGCACTGTGGAGTGGTGAAAACCCCAGAAAACGTGTTTCTCGCATTAAATAGCTTGAAAAGAGCGATCTCGATGATTCTGCATACTTCGGACAGAAGTCTCACCAAGATTATCGTAAGAAATGCATATCTCAGCTTGAAACCCCACGAAAACCCAGATATCGCTGGTTCTGCATATCAAACGCACTGTGGAGTGCTGAAAACACCAGATAACGTGTTTGTCGCATTAAATAGCTCGAAAAGTGCGATCTCGATGATTCTGCATACTTCGGACAGAAGTCTCACCAAGATTATCGCAGAAAATGCATATCTCTGCTAGAAACCCCACGAAAACCAAGATATCTCCTGTTCTGCATATCCAACGAACTGTGGAGTGGTGAAAACCCCAGAAAACGTTTTTCTCGCATTGAATAGCTCGAAAAGTACGATCTCGATGACTCTGCATACTTCGGACAGAAGTCTCACCAAGATTATCGCAGAAAATGCATATGTGAGCTTGAAACCCCACGAAAACCAAGATATCGTCGGTTCTGCATATCATGCGCACTGTGGAGTGGTGAAAACACCAGATAACGTGTTTCTCGCATTAAATATCTCCAATAGAGCGATCTCGATGATTAAACATACTTCGGACAGAAGTCTCACCAAGATTATCGTAAAAAATGCATATCTCAGCTTGAAACCCCACGAAAACCAAGATTTCGCTGGTTCTGCATATCAAACGCACTGTGGAGTGGTGAAAACCCCAGAAAACGTGTTTCTCGCCTTAAATAGCTTGAAAAGAGCGATCTCGATGATTCTGCATACTTCGGACAGAAGTCTCACCAAGATTATCGTAAGAAATGCATATCTCAGCTTGAAACCCCACGAAAACCCAGATATCGCTGGTTCTGCATATCAAACGCACTGTGGAGTTCTGAAAACACCAGATAACGTGTTTGTCGCATTAAATAGCTCGAAAAGTGCGATCTCGATGATTCTGCATACTTCGGACAGAAGTCTCACCAAGATTATCGCAGAAAATGCATATCTCTGCTAGAAACCCCACGAAAACCAAGATATCTCCTGTTCTGCATATCCAACGAACTGTGGAGTGGTGAAAACCCCAGAAAACGTTTTTCTCGCATTGACTAGCTCGAAAAGTACGATCTCGATGACTCTGCATACTTCGGACAGAAGTCTCACCAAGATTATCGCAGAGAATGCATATCTGAGCTTGAAACCCCACGAAAACCAAGATATCGCTGGTTCTGCATATCAAACGCACTGCGGAGTGGTGAAAATACCAGATAACTTGTTTCTCGCATTAAATAGCTCGAAAAGAGCGATCTCGATGACTCTGCATACTTCGGACAGAAGTCTCACCAAGATTATCGCAGAAAATGCATATCTCAGCTTGAAACCCCACGAAAACCCAGATTTCGCTGGTTCTGCATATCAAACGCACTGTGGAGTGCTGAAAACACCAGATAACGTGTTTGTCGCATTAAATAGCTCGAAAAGTGCGATCTCGATGATTCTGCATACTTCGGACAGAAGTCTCACCATGATTATCGTAAAAAATGCATATCTCAGCTTGAAACCCAACGAAAACCAAGATTTCGCTGGTTCTGCATATCAAACGCACTGTGGAGTGGTGAAAACACCAGATAACGTGTTTCTCGCATTAAATAGGTCGAAAAGAGCGATCTCGATGTTTCTGCATACTTCGGACACAGGTCTCACCAAGATTATCGCAGAAAATGCATATCTCTGCTAGAAACCCCACGAAAACCAAGATATCTCCTGTTCTGCATATCCAACGAACTGTGGAGTGGTGAAAACCACAGAAAACGTTTTTCTCGCATTGAATAGCTCGAAAAGTACGATCTCGATGACTCTGCATACTTCGGACAGAAGTCTCACCAAGATTATCGCAGAAAATGCATATCTGAGCTTGAAACCCCACGAAAACCAAGATATCGTCGGTTCTGCATATCATACGCACTGTGGAGTGGTGAACACACCAGATAACGTGTTTCTCGCATTAAATATCTCGAATAGAGCGATCTCGATGATTAAGCATACTTCGGACAGAAGTCTCACCACGATTATCGTAAAAAAATGCATATCTCAGCTTGAAACCCCACGAAAACCAAGATATCGCTGGTTCTGCATATCAAACGCACTGCGGAGTGGTGAAAACACCAGATGACTTGTTTCTCGCATTAAATAGCTCGAAAAGAGCGATCTCGATGACTCTGCATACTTCGGACAGAAGTCTCACTAAGATTATAGCAGAAAATGCATATCTGAGCTTGAAACCCCACGAAAACCAAGATATCGTCGGTTCTGCATATCATACGCACTGTGGAGTGGTGAAAACACCAGATAACGTGTTTCTCGCATTCAATAGGTCGAAAATAGCGATCTCCATGTTTCTGCATACTTCGGACACAGGTCTCACCAAGATTATCGCAGAAAATGCATATCTCTGCTAGAAACCCCACGAAAACCAAGATATCTCCTGTTCTGCATATCCAACGAACTGTGGAGTGGTGAAAACCCCAGAAAACGTGTTTCTCGAATTAAATAGCTCGAAAAGAGCGATCTCGATGACTCTGCATACTTCGGACAGAAGTCTCACCAAGATTATCGCAGAAAATGCATATCTGAGCTTGAAACCCCACGAAAACCAAGATATCGTCGGTTCTGCATATCATACGCACTGTGGAGTGGTGAAAACACCAGATAACGTGTTTCTCGCATTAAATATCTCGAATAGAGCGATCTCGATGACTCTGCATACTTCGGACAGAAGTCTCACCAAGATTATCGCTGAAAATGCATATCTGAGCTTGAAACCCCACGAAAACCAAGATATCGCTGGTTCTGCATATCAAACGCACTGCGGAGTGGTGAAAACACCAGATAACTTGTTTCTCGCATTAAATAGCTCGAAAAGAGCGATCTCGATGACTCTGCATACTTCGGACAGAAGTCTCACAAAGATTATCGCAGAAAATGCATATCTGAGCTTGAAACCCCACGAAAACCAAGATATCGTCGGTTCTGCATATCATACGCACTGTGGAGTGGTGAAAACACCAGATAACGTGTTTCTCGCATTAAATAGCTCGAATAGAGCGATCTCGATGATTAAGCATAATTCGGACAGAAGTCTCACCAAGATTATCGTAAAAAATGCATATCTCAGCTTGAAACCCCACGAAAACCAAGATTTCGCTGGTTCTGCATATCAAACGCACTGTGGTGTGCTGAAAACACCAGATAACGTGTTTGTCGCATTAAATAGCTCTAAAAGTGCAATCTCGATGATTCTGCATACTTCGGACAGAAGTCTCACCAAGATTATCGCAGAAAATGCATATCTGAGCTTGAAACCACACGAAAACCAAGATATCGCTGGTTGTGCATATCAAACGCACTGCGGAGTGGTGAAAACACCAGATAACGTGTTTCTCGCATTAAATAGGTCGAAAAGAGCGATCTCGATGTTTCTGCATACTTCGGACACAGGTCTCACCAAGATTATCGCAGAAAATGCATATCTCAGCTTGAAACCCGACCGAAACCAAGATATCTCCGGTTCTGCGCATCAAACGGACTGTGGTGTGGTGAAAACACCAGAAAACGTGTTTCTCGCATTAAGTAGCTCGAAAAGAACGTTCTCGAAGATTCTGCATACTTCTGACAGAAGTCTCACCAAGATTATCGTAGAAAATGCATGTCTCAGCTTGAAACCCGACCGAAACCAAGATATCTCCGGTTCTGTATGTCAAACGTACTGTGGAGTGGTGAATACACCAGAAAACGTGTTTCTCGCATTAAATAGCTCGAAAAGTACGATCTCGATGACTCTGCATACTTCGGACAGAAGTCTCACCAAGATTATCTCAGAAAATGCATATCTGAGCTTGAAACCCCACGAAAACCAAGATATCGTCGGTTCTGCATATCATACGCACTGTGGAGTGGTGAAAACACCAGATAACGTGTTTCTCGCATTAAATATCTCGAATAGAGCGATCTCGATGATTAAGCATACTTCGGACAGAAGTCTCACCACGATTATCGTAAAAAAATGCATATCTCAGCTTGTAACCCCACGAAAACCAAGATATCGCTGGTTCTGCATATCAAACGCACTGCGGAGTGGTGAAAACACCAGACAACTTGTTTCTCGCATTAAATAGCTCGAAAAGAGCGATCTCGATGACTCTGCATACTTCGGACAGAAGTCTCACCAAGATTATCGCAGAAAATGCATATCTGAGCTTGAAACCCCACGAAAACCAAGATATCGTCGGTTCTGCATATCATACGCACTGTGGAGTGGTGAAAACACCAGATAACGTGTTTCTCGCATTCAATAGGTCGAAAAGAGCGATCTCCATGTTTCTGCATACTTCGGACAGAGGTCTCACCAAGATTATCGCAGAAAATGCATATCTCTGCTAGAAACCCCACGAAAACCAAGATATCTCCTGTTCTGCATATCCAATGAACTGTGGAGTGGTGAAAACCCCAGAAAACGTGTTTCTCGCATTGAATAGCTCGAAAAGTACGATCTCGATGACTCTGCATACTTCGGACAGAAGTCTCACCAAGATTATCGCAGAAAATGCATATCTGAGCTTGAAACCCCACGAAAACCAAGATATCGCTGGTTCTGCATATCAAACGCACTGCGGAGTGGTGAAAACACCAGATAACTTGTTTCTCGCATTAAATAGCTCGAAAAGAGCGATCTCGATGACTCTGCATACTTCGGACAGAAGTCTCACCAAGATTATCGCAGAAAATGCATATCTGAGCTTGAAACCCCACGAAAACCAAGATATCGTCGGTTCTGCATATCATACGCACTGTGGAGTGGTGAAAACACCAGATAACGTGTTTCTCGCATTAAATATCTCGAATAGAGCGATCTCGATGACTCTGCATACTTCGGACAGAAGTCTCACCAAGATTATCGCTGAAAATGCATATCTGAGCTTGAAACCCCACGAAAACCAAGATATCGCTGGTTCTGCATATCAAACGCACTGCGGAGTGGTGAAAACACCAGATAACTTGTTTCTCGCATTAAATAGCTCGAAAAGAGCGATCTCGATGACTCTGCATACTTCGGACAGAAGTCTCACAAAGATTATCGCAGAAAATGCATATCTGAGCTTGAAACCCCACGAAAACCAAGATATCGTCGGTTCTGCATATCATACGCACTGTGGAGTGGTGAAAACACCAGATAACGTGTTTCTCGCATTAAATAGCTCGAATAGAGCGATCTCGATGATTAAGCATAATTCGGACAGAAGTCTCACCAAGATTATCGTAAAAAATGCATATCTCAGCTTGAAACCCCACGAAAACCAAGATTTCGCTGGTTCTGCATATCAAACGCACTGTGGTGTGCTGAAAACACCAGATAACGTGTTTGTCGCATTAAATAGCTCTAAAAGTGCAATCTCGATGATTCTGCATACTTCGGACAGAAGTCTCACCAAGATTATCGCAGAAAATGCATATCTGAGCTTGAAACCACACGAAAACCAAGATATCGCTGGTTGTGCATATCAAACGCACTGCGGAGTGGTGAAAACACCAGATAACGTGTTTCTCGCATTAAATAGGTCGAAAAGAGCGATCTCGATGTTTCTGCATACTTCGGACACAGGTCTCACCAAGATTATCGCAGAAAATGCATATCTCTGCTAGAAACACCACGAAAACCAAGATATCTCCTGTTCTGCATATCCAACGAACTGTGGAGTGGTGAAAACCCCAGAAAACGTGTTTCTCGAATTAAATAGCTCGAAAAGAGCGATCTAGATGATTCTGCATACTTCTGACAGAAGTCTCACCAAGATTATCGCAGAAAATGCATATCTCAGCTTGAAACCCGACCGAAACCAAGATATCTCCGGTTCTGCGCATCAAACGGACTGTGGTGTGGTGAAAACACCAGAAAACGTGTTTCTCGCATTAAGTAGCTCGAAAAGAACGTTCTCGAAGATTCTGCATACTTCTGACAGAAGTCTCACCAAGATTATCGTAGAAAATGCATGTCTCAGCTTGAAACCCGACCGAAACCAAGATATCTCCGGTTCTGTATGTCAAACGTACTGTGGAGTGGTGAATACACCAGAAAACGTGTTTCTCGCATTAAATAGCTCGAAAAGTACGATCTCGATGACTCTGCATACTTCGGACAGAAGTCTCACCAAGATTATCTCAGAAAATGCATATCTGAGCTTGAAACCCCACGAAAACCAAGATATCGTCGGTTCTGCATATCATACGCACTGTGGAGTGGTGAAAACACCAGATAACGTGTTTCTCGCATTAAATATCTCGAATAGAGCGATCTCGATGATTAAGCATACTTCGGACAGAAGTCTCACCACGATTATCGTAAAAAAATGCATATCTCAGCTTGTAACCCCACGAAAACCAAGATATCGCTGGTTCTGCATATCAAACGCACTGCGGAGTGGTGAAAACACCAGACAACTTGTTTCTCGCATTAAATAGGTCGAAAAGAGCGATCTCGATGACTCTGCATACTTCGGACAGAAGTCTCACCAAGATTATCGCAGAAAATGCATATCTGAGCTTGAAACCCCACGAAAACCAAGATATCGTCGGTTCTGCATATCATACGCACTGTGGAGTGGTGAAAACACCAGATAACGTGTTTCTCGCATTCAATAGGTCGAAAAGAGCGATCTCCATGTTTCTGCATACTTCGGACAGAGGTCTCACCAAGATTATCGCAGAAAATGCATATCTCTGCTAGAAACCCCACGAAAACCAAGATATCTCCTGTTCTGCATATCCAATGAACTGTGGAGTGGTGAAAACCCCAGAAAACGTGTTTCTCGCATTGAATAGCTCGAAAAGTACGATCTCGATGACTCTGCATACTTCGGACAGAAGTCTCACCAAGATTATCGCAGAAAATGCATATCTGAGCTTGAAACCCCACGAAAACCAAGATATCGCTGGTTCTGCATATCAAACGCACTGCGGAGTGGTGAAAACACCAGATAACTTGTTTCTCGCATTAAATAGCTCGAAAAGAGCGATCTCGATGACTCTGCATACTTCGGACAGAAGTCTCACCAAGATTATCGCAGAAAATGCATATCTGAGCTTGAAACCCCACGAAAACCAAGATATCGTCGGTTCTGCATATCATACGCACTGTGGAGTGGTGAAAACACCAGATAACGTGTTTCTCGCATTAAATAGCTCGAATAGAACGATCTCGATGATTAAGCATAATTCGGACAGAAGTCTCACCAAGATTATCGTAAAAAATGCATATCTCAGCTTGAAACCCCACGAAAACCAAGATTTCGCTGGTTCTGCATATCAAACGCACTGTGGTGTGCTGAAAACACCAGATAACGTGTTTGTCGCATTAAATAGCTCTAAAAGTGCAATCTCGATGATTCTGCATACTTCGGACAGAAGTCTCACCAAGATTATCGCAGAAAATGCATATCTGAGCTTGAAACCACACGAAAACCAAGATATCGCTGGTTCTGCATATCAAACGCACTGTGAAGTGCTGAAAACACCAGATAACGTGTTTCTCGCATTAAATAGGTCGAAAAGAGCGATCTCGATGTTTCTGCATACTTCGGACACAGGTCTCACCAAGATTATCGCAGAAAATGCATATCTCTGCTAGAAACACCACGAAAACCAAGATATCTCCTGTTCTGCATATCCAACGAACTGTGGAGTGGTGAAAACCCCAGAAAACGTGTTTCTCGAATTAAATAGCTCGAAAAGAGCGATCTAGATGATTCTGCATACTTCTGACAGAAGTCTCACCAAGATTATCGCAGAAAATGCATATCTCAGCTTGAAACCCGACCGAAACCAAGATATCTCCGGTTCTGCGCATCAAACGGACTGTGGTGTGGTGAAAACACCAGAAAACGTGTTTCTCGCATTAAGTAGCTCGAAAAGAACGTTCTCGAAGATTCTGCATACTTCTGACAGAAGTCTCACCAAGATTATCGTAGAAAATGCATGTCTCAGCTTGAAACCCGACCGAAACCAAGATATCTCCGGTTCTGTATGTCAAACGTACTGTGGAGTGGTGAATACACCAGAAAACGTGTTTCTCGCATTAAATAGCTCGAAAAGTACGATCTCGATGACTCTGCATACTTCGGACAGAAGTCTCACCAAGATTATCGCAGAAAATGCATATCTGAGCTTGAAACCCCACGAAAACCAAGATATCGTCGGTTCTGCATATCATACGCACTGTGGAGTGGTGAAAACACCAGATAACGTGTTTCTCGCATTAAATATCTCGAATAGAGCGATCTCGATGATTAAGCATACTTCGGACAGAAGTCTCACCACGATTATCGTAAAAAAATGCATATCTCAGCTTGAAACCCCACGAAAACCAAGATATCGCTGGTTCTGCATATCAAACGCACTGCGGAGTGGTGAAAACACCAGACAACTTGTTTCTCGCATTAAATAGCTCGAAAAGAGCGATCTCGATGACTCTGCATACTTCGGACAGAAGTCTCACCAAGATTATCGCAGAAAATGCATATCTGAGCTTGAAACCCCACGAAAACCAAGATATCGTCGGTTCTGCATATCATACGCACTGTGGAGTGGTGAAAACACCAGATAACGTGTTTCTCGCATTCAATAGGTCGAAAAGAGCGATCTCCATGTTTCTGCATACTTCGGACAGAGGTCTCACCAAGATTATCGCAGAAAATGCATATCTCTGCTAGAAACACCACGAAAACCAAGATATCTCCTGTTCTGCATATCCAACGAACTGTGGAGTGGTGAAAACCCCAGAAAACGTGTTTCTCGAATTAAATAGCTCGAAAAGAGCGATCTAGATGATTCTGCATACTTCTGACAGAAGTCTCACCAAGATTATCGCAGAAAATGCATATCTGAGCTTGAAACCCCACGGAAACCAAGATATCGCTGGTTCTGCAAATCAAACGCACTGCGGAGTGGTGAAAACACCAGATAACTTGTTTCTCGCATTAAATAGCTCGAAAAGAGCGATCTCGATGACTCTGCATACTTCGGACAGAAGTCTCACCATGATTATCGCTGAAAATGCATATCTGAGCTTGAAACCCCACGAAAACCAAGATATCGTCGGTTCTGTATATCATACGCACTGTGGAGTGGTAAAAACCCCAGAAAACGTGTTTCTCGCATTAAATAGCTCGAAAAGAGCGATCTCGATGACTCTGCATACTTCGGACAGAAGTCTCACCAAGATTATCGCAGAAAATGCATATCTGAGCTTGAAACCCCACGGAAACCAAGATATCGCTGGTTCTGCAAATCAAACGCACTGCGGAGTGGTGAAAACACCAGATAACTTGTTTCTCGCATTAAATAGCTCGAAAAGAGCGATCTCGATGACTCTGCATACTTCGGACAGAAGTCTCACCATGATTATCGCTGAAAATGCATATCTGAGCTTGAAACCCCACGAAAACCAAGATATCGTCGGTTCTGTATATCATACGCACTGTGGAGTGGTAAAAACCCCAGAAAACGTGTTTCTCGCATTAAATAGCTCGAAAAGAGCGATCTCGATGACTCTGCATACTTCGGACAGAAGTCTCACCATGATTATCGCAGAAAATGCATATCTGAGCTTGAAACCCCACGAAAACCAAGATATCGTCGGTTCTGTATATCATACGCACTGTGGAGTGGTGAACACACCAGATAACGTGTTTCTCGCATTAAATAGCTCGAATAGAGCGATCTCGATGATTAAGCATACTTCGGACAGAAGTCTCACCAAGATTATCGTATAAAATGCATGTCTCAGCTTGAAACCCCACGAAAACCAAGATTTCGCTGGTTCTGCATATCAAACGCACTGTGGAGTGCTGAAAACACCAGATAACGTGTTTCTCGCATTCAATAGGTCGAAAAGAGCGATCTCCATGTTTCTGCATACTTCGGACAGAGGTCTCACCAAGATTAGCGCAGAAAATGCATATCTCTGCTAGAAACCCCACGAAAACCAAGATATCTCCTGTTCTGCATATCCAACGAACTGTGGAGTGGTGAAAACCCCAGAAAACGTGTTTGTCGCATTAAATAGCTCGAAAAGTACGTTCTCGATGACTCTGCATACTTCGGACAGAAGTCTCACCAAGATTATCGCAGAAAATGCATATCTGAGCTTGAAACCCCACGAAAACCAAGATATCGCTGGTTCTGCATATCAAACGCACTGCGGAGTGGTGAAAACACCAGATAACGTGTTTCTCGCATTAAATATCTCGAATAGAGCGATCTCGATGACTCTGCATACTTCGGACAGAAGTCTCACCAAGATTATCGCAGAAAATGCATATCTGAGCTTGAAACCCCACGAAAACCAAGATATCGCTGGTTCTGCATATCAAACGCACTGCGGAGTGGTGAAAACACCAGATAACGTGTTTCTCGCATTAAATATCTCGAATAGAGCGATCTCGATGATTCTGCATACTTCGGACAGAAGTCTCACCATGATTATCGTAAAAAATGCATATCTCACCTTGAAACCCCACGAAAACCAAGATATCGCTGTTTCTGCATATCAAACGCACTGTGGAGTGGTGAAAACACCAGATAACTTGTTTCTCGCATTAAATAGCTCGAAACGAGCGATCTCGATGATTAAGCATACTTCGGACAGAAGTCTCACCATGATTATCGTAAAAAATGCATATCTCAGCTTGAAACCCCACGAAAACCAAGATATCGCTGTTTCTGCATATCAAACGCACTGTGGAGTGGTGAAAACACCAGATAACTTGTTTCTCGCATTAAATAGCTCGAAACGAGCGATCTCGATGATTAAGCATACTTCGGACAGAAGTCTCACCTAGATTATCGCAGAAAATGCATATCTCTGCTAGAAACCCCACGAAAACCAAGATATCTCCTGTTCTGCATATCCAACGAACTGTGGAGTGGTGAAAACCCCAGAAAACGTGTTTGTCGCATTAAATAGCTCGAAAAGTGCGATCTCGATGATTCTGCATACTTCGGACAGAAGTCTCACCATGATTATCGTAAAAAATGCATATCTCAGCTTGAAACCCCACGAAAACCAAGATATCGCTGTTTCTGCATATCAAACGCACTGTGGAGTGGTGAAAACCCCAGAAAACGTGTTTGTCGCATTAAATATTTCGAAAAGTGCGATCTCGATGATTCTGCATACTTCGGACAGAAGTCTCACCAAGATTATCGCAGAAAATGCATATCTGAGCTTGAAACCCCACGGAAACCAAGATATCGCTGGTTCTGCATATCAAACGCACTGCGGAGTGGTGAAAACACCAGATAACTTGTTTCTCGCATTAAATAGCTCGAAAAGAGCGATCTCGATGACTCTGCATACTTCGGACAGAAGTTACACCATGATTATCGCAGAAAATGCATATCTGAGCTTGAAACCCCACGAAAACCAAGATATCGTCGGTTCTGTATATCATACGCACTGTGGAGTGGTGAAAACACCAGATAACGTGTTTCTCGCATTAAATAGCTCGAATAGAGCGATCTCGATGATTAAGCATACTTCGGACAGAAGTCTCACCAAGATTATCGTAAAAAATGCATATCTCAGCTTGAAACCCCACGAAAACCAAGATTTCGCTGGTTCTGCATATCAAACGCACTGTGGAGTGCTGAAAACACCAGATAACGTGTTTCTCGCATTCAATAGGTCGAAAAGAGCGATCTCCATGTTTCTGCATACTTCGGACAGAGGTCTCACCAAGATTAGCGCAGAAAATGCATATCTATGCTAGAAACCCCACGAAAACCAAGATATCTCCAGTTCTGCATATCCAACGAACTGTGGAGTGGTGAAAACCCCAGAAAACGTGTTTGTCGCATTAAATAGCTCGGAAAGTACGTTCTCGATAACTCTGCATACTTCGGACAGAAGTCTCACCAAGATTATCGCAGAAAATGCATATCTGAGCTTGAAACCCCACGAAAACCAAGATATCGCTGGTTCTGCATATCAAACGCACTGTGGAGTGGTGAAAACACCAGAGAAGGTTTTTCTCGCATTAAATAGCTCGAATAGAGCGGTCTCGATGATTAAGCATTCTTCGGACTGAAGTCTCACCTAGATTATCGCAGAAAATGCATATCTCTGCTAGAAACCCCACGAAAACCAAGATATCTCCTGTTCTGCATATCCAACGAACTGTGGAGTGGTGAAAACCCCAGAAAACGTGTTTCTCGCATTGAATAGCTCGAAAAGTACGATCTCGATGACTCTGCATACTTCGGACAGAAGTCTCACCAAGATTATCGCAGAAAATGCATATCTGAGCTTGAAACCCCACGAAAACCAAGATATCGCTGGTTCTGCATATCAAACGCACTGCGGAGTGGTGAAAACACCAGATAACTTGTTTCTCGCATTAAATAGCTCGAAAAGAGCGATCTCGAAGACTCTGCATACTTCGGACAGAAGTCTCACCATGATTATCGCAGAAAATGCATATCTGAGCTTGAAACCCCGCGAAAACCAAGATATCGTCGGTTCTGCATATCATACGCACTGTGGAGTGGTGAAAACACCAGATAACGTGTTTCTCGCATTAAATAGCTCGAAAAGTACGATCTCGATGACTCTGCATACTTCGGACAGAAGTCTCACCAAGATTATCGCAGAAAATGCATATCTGAGCTTGAAACCGCACGAAAACCAAGATATCGTCGGTTCTGCATATCATACGCACTGTGGAGTGGTGAAAACACCAGATAACGTGTTTCTCGCATTAAATAGCTCGAAAAGTGCGATCTCGATGATTCTGCATACTTCGGACAGAAGTCTCACCAAGATTATCGCAGAGAATTCATATCTGAGCTTGAAACCACACGAAAACCAAGATATCGCTGATTCTGCATATCAAACGCACTGTGGAGTGGTGAAAACACCAGACAAGGTTTTTCTCGCATTAAATAGCTCGAATAGAGCGGTCTCGATGATTAAGCATACTTCGGACAGAAGTCTCACCAAGATTATCGTAAAAAATGCATATCTCAGCTTGAAACCCCACAAAAACCAAGATATCGCCGGTTCTGCATATCAAACGCACTGTGGAGTGGTGAAAACACCAGATAACGTGTTTCTCGAATTAAATATCTCGAAAAGTGCGATCTCGATGATTCTGCATACTTCGGACAGAAGTCTCACCAAGATTATCGCAGAAAATGCATATCTGAGCTTGAAACCACCCGAAAACCAAGATATTGCTGGTTCTGCATATCAAACGCACTGTGGAGTGGTGAAAACACCAGAGAAGGTTTTTCTCGCATTAAATAGCTCGAATAGAGCGGTCTCGATGATTAAGCATACTTCGGACAGAAGTCCCACCAAGATTATCGTGAAAAATGCATATCTCAGCTTGAAACCCCACGAAAACCAAGATTTCGCTGGTTCTGCTAATCAAACGCACTGTGGAGTGGTGAAAACACCAGATAACGTGTTTCTCGCATTAAATAGGTCGAAAAGAGCGATCTCGATGTTTCTGCATACTTCGGACAGAGGTCTCACCAAGATTACCGCAGAAAATGCATATCTCTGCTAGAAACCCCACGAAAACCAAGATTTCGCTGGTTCTGCATATCAAACGCACTGTGGAGTGCTGAAAACACCAGATAACGTGTTTGTCGCATTAAATAGCTCGAAAAGTGCGATCTCGATGATTCTGCATACTTCGGACAGAAGTCTCACCAAGATTATCGTAAAAAATGCATATCTCAGCTTGAAACCCCACGTAAACCCAGATATCGCTGGTTCTGCATATCGAACGCACTGTGGAGTGCTGAAAACACCAGATAACGTGTTTGTCGCATTAAATAGCTCGAAAAGTGCGATCTCGATGATTCTGCATACTTCGGACAGAAGTCTCACCATGATTATCGTAAAAAATGCATATCTCAGCTTGAAACCCCACGAAAACCAAGATATCGCTGTTTCTGCATATCAAACGCACTGTGGAGTGGTGAAAACACCAGATAACTTGTTTCTCGCATTAAATAGCTCGAAACGAGCGATCTCGATGATTAAGCATTCTTCGGACTGAAGTCTCACCTAGATTATCGCAGAAAATGCATATCTCTGCTAGAAACCCCACGAAAACCAAGATATCTCCTGTTCTGCATATCCAACGAACTGTGGAGTGGTGAAAACCCCAGAAAACGTGTTTCTCGCATTGAATAGCTCGAAAAGTACGATCTCGATGACTCTGCATACTTCGGACAGAAGTCTCACCAAGATTATCGCAGAAAATGCATATCTGAGCTTGAAACCCCACGAAAACCAAGATATCGCTGGTTCTGCATATCAAACGCACTGCGGAGTGGTGAAAACACCAGATAACTTGTTTCTCGCATTAAATAGCTCGAAAAGAGCGATCTCGATGACTCTGCATACTTCGGACAGAAGTCTCACCAAGATTATCGCAGAAAATGCATATCTGAGCTTGAAACCCCACGAAAACCTTGATATCGTCGGTTCTGCATATCATACGCACTGTGGAGTGGTGAAAACACCAGATAACGTGTTTCTCGCATTAAATAGCTCGAAAAGTGCGATCTCGATGATTCTGCATACTTCGGACAGAAGTCTCACCATGATTATCGTAAAAAATGCATATCTCAGCTTGAAACCCAACGAAAACCAAGATTTCGCTGGTTCTGCATATCAAACGCACTGTGGAGTGGTGAAAACACCAGATAACGTGTTTCTCGCATTCAATAGGTCGAAAAGAGCGATCTCCATGTTTCTGCATACTTCGGACAGAGGTCTCACCATGATTATCGCAGAAAATGCATATCTCTGCTAGAAACCCCACGAAAACCAAGATATCTCCTGTTCTGCACATCCAACGAACTGTGGAGTGGTGAAAACCCCAGAAAACGTGTTTGTCGCATTAAATAGCTCGAAAAGTACGATCTCGATGACTCTGCATACTTCGGACAGAAGTCTACACCAAGATTATCGCAGAAAATGCATATCTGAGCTTGAAACCCCACGAAAACCAAGATATCGCTGGTTCTGCATATCAAACGCACTGCGGAGTGGTGAAAACACCAGATAACTTGTTTCTCGCATTAAATAGCTCGAAAAGAGCGATCTCGAACACTCTGCATACTTCGGACAGAAGTCTCACCATGATTATCGCAGAAAATGCATATCTGAGCTTGAAACCCCACGAAAACCAAGATATCGTCGGTTCTGTATATCATACGCACTGTGGAGTGGTGAAAACACCAGATAACGTGTTTCTCGCATTAAATAGCTCGAATAGAGCGATCTCGATGATTAAGCATACTTCGGACAGAAGTCTCACCAAGATTATCGTAAAAAATGCATATCTCAGCTTGAAACCCCACGAAAACCAAGATTTCGCTGGTTCTGCATATCAAACGCACTGTGGTGTGCTGAAAACACCAGATAACGTGTTTGTCGCATTAAATAGCTCGAAAAGTGCGATCTCGATGATTCTGCATACTTCGGACAGAAGTCTCACCAAGATTATCGCAGAGAATTCATATCTGAGCTTGAAACCACACGAAAACCAAGATATCGCTGATTCTGCATATCAAACGCACTGTGGAGTGGTGAAAACACCAGACAAGGTTTTTCTCGCATTAAATAGCTCGAATAGAGCGGTCTCGATGATTAAGCATACTTCGGACAGAAGTCTCACCAAGATTATCGTAAAAAATGCATATCTCAGCTTGAAACCCCACAAAAACCAAGATATCGCCGGTTCTGCATATCAAACGCACTGTGGAGTGGTGAAAACACCAGATAACGTGTTTCTCGAATTAAATATCTCGAAAAGTGCGATCTCGATGATTCTGCATACTTCGGACAGAAGTCTCACCAAGATTATCGCAGAAAATGCATATCTGAGCTTGAAACCACCCGAAAACCAAGATATTGCTGGTTCTGCATATCAAACGCACTGTGGAGTGGTGAAAACACCAGAGAAGGTTTTTCTCGCATTAAATAGCTCGAATAGAGCGGTCTCGATGATTAAGCATACTTCGGACAGAAGTCCCACCAAGATTATCGTGAAAAATGCATATCTCAGCTTGAAACCCCACGAAAACCAAGATTTCGCTGGTTCTGCTAATCAAACGCACTGTGGAGTGGTGAAAACACCAGATAACGTGTTTCTCGCATTAAATAGGTCGAAAAGAGCGATCTCGATGTTTCTGCATACTTCGGACAGAGGTCTCACCAAGATTACCGCAGAAAATGCATATCTCTGCTAGAAACCCCACGAAAACCAAGATATCTCCTGTTCTGCATATCCAACCAACTGTGGAGTGGTGAAATCCCCAGAAAACGTGTTTCTCGCATTAAATAGCTCGAAAAGTACGATCTCGATGACTCTGCAAACTTCGGACAGAAGTCTCACCAAGATTATCGCAGAAAATGCATATCTGAGCTTGAAACCCCACAAAAACCAAGATATCGTCGGTTCTGCATATCATACGCACTGTGGAGTGGTGAAAACACCAGATAACGTGTTTCTCGCATTAAATAGCTCGAAAAGTGCGATCTCGATGCTTCTGCATACTTCGGACAGAAGTCTCACCATGATTATCGCAGAAAATGCATATCTGAGCTTGAAACCACACGAAAACCAAGATTTCGCTGGTTCTGCATTTCAACCGCACTGTGGAGTGGTGAAAACACCCGATAACGTGTTTCTCGCATTAAATAGGTTGAAAAGAGCGATCTCGATGTTTCTGCATACTTCGGACAGAAGTCTCACCAAGATTATCGCAGAAAATGCATATCTGAGCTTGAAACCCCACGAAAACCAAGATATCGTCGGTTCTGCATATCATACGCACTGTGGAGTGGTGAAAACACCAGATAACGTGTTTTTCGCATTAAATAGCTCGAATAGTACGATCTCGATGACTCTGCATACTTCGGACAGAAGTCTCACCATGATTATCGCAGAAAATGCATATCTGAGCTTGAAACCCCACGAAAACCAAGATATCGTCGGTTCTGTATATCATACGCACTGTGGAGTGGTGAAAACACCAGATAACGTGTTTCTCGCATTAAATAGCTCGAATAGAGCGATCTCGATGATTAAGCATACTTCGGACAGAAGTCTCACCAAGATTATCGTAAAAAATGCATATCTCAGCTTGAAACCCCACGAAAACCAAGATTTCGCTGGTTCTGCATATCAAACGCACTGTGGTGTGCTGAAAACACCAGATAACGTGTTTGTCGCATTGAATAGCTCGAAAAGTACGATCTCGATGACTCTGCATACTTCGGACAGAAGTCTCACCAAGATTATCGCAGAAAATGCATATCTGAGCTTGAAACCCCACGAAAACCAAGATATCGCTGGTTCTGCATATCAAACGCACTGCGGAGTGGTGAAAACACCAGATAACTTGTTTCTCGCATTAAATAGCTCGAAAAGAGCGATCTCGATGACTCTGCATACTTCGGACAGAAGTCTCACCAAGATTATCGCAGAAAATGCATATCTGAGCTTGAAACCCCACGAAAACCAAGATATCGTCGGTTCTGCATATCATACGCACTGTGGAGTGGTGAAGCCACCAGATAACGTGTTTCTCGCATTAAATAGCTCGAATAGAGCGATCTCGATGATTAAGCATACTTCGGACAGAAGTCTCACCAAGATTATCGCAGAAAATGCATATCTGAGCTTGAAACCCCACGGAAACCAAGATATCGCTGGTTCTGCATATCAAACGCACTGCGGAGTGGTGAAAACACCAGATAACTTGTTTCTCGCATTAAATAGCTCGAAAAGAGCGATCTCGATGACTCTGCATACTTCGGACAGAAGTCTCACCATGATTATCGCAGAAAATGCATATCTGAGCTTGAAACCCCACGAAATCCAAGATATCGTCGGTTCTGTATATCATACGCACTGTGGAGTGGTGAAAACACCAGATAACGTGTTTCTCGCATTAAATAGCTCGAATAGAGCGATCTCGATGATTAAGCATACTTCGGACAGAAGTCTCACCAAGATTATCGTAAAAAATGCATATCTCAGCTTGAAACCCCACGAAAACCAAGATTTCGCTGGTTCTGCATATCAAACGCACTGTGGAGTGCTGAAAACACCAGATAACGTGTTTCTCGCATTCAATAGGTCGAAAAGAGCGATCTCCATGTTTCTGCATACTTCGGACAGAGGTCTCACCAAGATTAGCGCAGAAAATGCATATCTATGCTAGAAACCCCACGAAAACCAAGATATCTCCAGTTCTGCATATCCAACGAACTGTGGAGTGGTGAAAACCCCAGAAAACGTGTTTGTCGCATTAAATAGCTCGGAAAGTACGTTCTCGATAACTCTGCATACTTCGGACAGAAGTCTCACCAAGATTATCGCAGAAAATGCATATCTGAGCTTGAAACCCCACGAAAACCAAGATATCGCTGGTTCTGCATATCAAACGCACTGCGGAGTGGTGAAAACACCAGATAACTTGTTTCTCGCATTAAATAGCTCGAAAAGAGCGATCTCGATGACTCTGCATACTTCGGACAGAAGTCTCACCATGATTATCGCAGAAAATGCATATCTGAGCTTGAAACCCCACGAAAACCAAGATATCGTCGGTTCTGTATATCATACGCACTGTGGAGTGGTGAAAACATCAGATAACGTGTTTCTCGCATTAAATAGCTCGAATAGAGCGATCTCGATGATTAAGCATACTTCGGACAGAAGTCTCACCAAGATTATCGTAAAAAATGCATATCTCAGCTTGAAACCCCACGAAAACCAAGATTTCGCTGGTTCTGCATATCAAACGCACTGTGGAGTGCTGAAAACACCAGATAACGTGTTTCTCGCATTCAATAGGTCGAAAAGAGCGATCTCCATGTTTCTGCATACTTCGGACAGAGGTCTCACCAAGATTAGCGGAGAAAATGCATATCTATGCTAGAAACCCCACGAAAACCAAGATATCTCCAGTTCTGCATATCCAACGAACTGTGGAGTGGTGAAAACCCCAGAAAACGTGTTTGTCGCATTAAATAGCTCGGAAAGTACGTTCTCGATAACTCTGCATACTTCGGACAGAAGTCTCACCAAGATTATCGCAGAAAATGCATATCTGAGCTTGAAACCCCACGAAAACCAAGATATCGCTGGTTCTGCATATCAAACGCACTGCGGAGTGGTGAAAACACCAGATAACGTGTTTCTCGCATTAAATATCTCGAATAGAGCGATCTCGATGACTCTGCATACTTCGGACAGAAGTCTCACCAAGATTATCGCAGAAAATGCATATCTGAGCTTTAAACCCCACGAAAACCAAGATATCGCTGGTTCTGCATATCAAACGCACTGCGGAGTGGTGAAAACACCAGATAACGTGTTTCTCGCATTAAATATCTCGAATAGAGCGATCTCGATGATTAAGCATACTTCGGACAGAAGTCTCACCAAGATTATCGTAAAAAAATGCATATCTCAGCTTGAAACCCCACGAAAACCAAGATTTCGCTGGTTCTGCATATCAAACGCACTGTGGAGTGCTGAAAACACCAGATAACGTGTTTGTCGCATTAAATAGCTCGAAAAGTGCGATCTCGATGATTCTGCATACTTCGGACAGAAGTCTCACCAAGATTATCGTAAAAAATGCATATCTCAGCTTGAAACCCCACGTAAACCCAGATATCGCTGGTTCTGCATATCGAACGCACTGTGGAGTGCTGAAAACCCCAGAAAACGTGTTTGTCGCATTAAATAGCTCGAAAAGTACGATCTCGATGACTCTGCATACTTCGGACAGAAGTCTACACCAAGATTATCGCAGAAAATGCATATCTGATCTTGAAACCCCACGAAAACCAAGATATCGTCGGTTCTGTATATCATACGCACTGTGGAGTGGTGAAAACACCAGATAACGTGTTTCTCGCATTAAATAGCTCGAATAGAGCGATCTCGATGATTAAGCATACTTCGGACAGAAGTCTCACCAAGATTATCGTAAAAAATGCATATCTCAGCTTGAAACCCAACGAAAACCAAGATTTCGCTGTTTCTGCATATCAAACGCACTGTGGAGTGGTGAAAACACCAGATAACGTGTTTCTCGCATTCAATAGGTCGAAAAGAGCGATCTCCATGTTTCTGCATACTTCGGACAGAGGTCTCACCATGATTATCGCAGAAAATGCATCTGTCTGCTAGAAACCCCACGAAAACCAAGATATCTCCTGTTCTGCATATCCAACGAACTGTGGAGTGGTGAAAACCCCAGAAAACGTGTTTGTCGCATTAAATAGCTCGAAAAGTACGATCTCGATGACTCTGCATACTTCGGACAGAAGTCTCACCAAGATTATCGCAGAAAATGCATATCTGAGCTTGAAACCCCGCGAAAACCAAGATATCGTCGGTTCTGCATATCATACGCACTGTGGAGTGGTGAAAACACCAGATAACGTGTTTCTCGCATTAAATAGCTCGAAAAGTGCGATCTCGATGATTCTGCATACTTCGGACAGAAGTCTCACCATGATTATCGCAGAAAATGCATATCTGAGCTTGAAGCCACACGAAAACCAAGATTTCGCTGGTTATGCATATCAACCGCACTGTGGAGTGGTGAAAACACCCGATAACGTGTTTCTCGCATTAAAAATTTCGAAAAGAGCGATCTCGATGTTTCTGCATACTTCGGACAGAGGTCTCACCATGATGATCGTAAAAAATGCATATCTGAGCTTGAAACCCCACGAAAACCAAGATATCGTCGGTTCTGCATATCATACGCACTGTGGAGTGGTGAAAACACCAGATAACGTGTTTCTCGCATTAAATAGCTCGAAAAGTACGATCTCGATGGCTCTGCATACTTCGGACAGAAGTCTCACCAAGATTATCGCAGAAAATGCATATCTGAGCTTGAAACCGCACGAAAACCAAGATATCGTCGGTTCTGCATATCATACGCACTGTGGAGTGGTGAAAACACCAGATAACGTGTTTCTCGCATTAAATAGCTCGCAAAGTGCGATCTCGATGATTCTGCATACTTCGGACAGAAGTCTCACCAAGATTATCGCAGAGAATTCATATCTGAGCTTGAAACCACACGAAAACCAAGATATCGCTGATTCTGCATATCAAACGCACTGTGGAGTGGTGAAAACACCAGACAAGGTTTTTCTCGCATTAAATAGCTCGAATAGAGCGGTCTCGATGATTAAGCATACTTCGGACAGAAGTCTCACCAAGATTATCGTAAAAAATGCATATCTCAGCTTGAAACCCCACAAAAACCAAGATATCGCCGGTTCTGCATATCAAACGCACTGTGGAGTGGTGAAAACACCAGATAACGTGTTTCTCGAATTAAATATCTCGAAAAGTGCGATCTCGATGATTCTGCATACTTCGGACAGAAGTCTCACGATGATTATCGCAGAAAATGCATATCTGATCTTGAAACCACCCGAAAACCAAGATATTGCTGGTTCTGCATATCAAACGCACTGTGGAGTGGTGAAAACACCAGATAACGTGTTTCTCGCATTAAATAGGTCGAAAAGAGCGATCTCGATGTTTCTGCATACTTCGGACAGAGGTCTCACCAAGATTACCGCAGAAAATGCATATCTCTGCTAGAAACCCCACGAAAACCAAGATATCTCCTGTTCTGCATATCCAACCAACTGTGGAGTGGTGAAATCCCCAGAAAACGTGTTTCTCGCATTAAATAGCTCGAAAAGTACGATCTCGATGACTCTGCAAACTTCCGACAGAAGTCTCACCAAGATTATCGCAGAAAATGCATATCTGAGCTTGAAACCCCACAAAAACCAAGATATCGTCGGTTCTGCATATCATACGCACTGTGGAGTGGTGAAAACACCAGATAACGTGTTTCTCGCATTAAATAGCTCGAAAAGTGCGATCTCGATGCTTCTGCATACTTCGGACAGAAGTCTCACCATGATTATCGCAGAAAATGCATATCTGAGCTTGAAACCACACGAAAACCAAGATTTCGCTGGTTCTGCATTTCAACCGCACTGTGGAGTGGTGAAAACACCCGATAACGTGTTTGTCGCATTGAATAGCTCGAAAAGTACGATCTCGATGACTCTGCATACTTCGGACAGAAGTCTCACCAAGATTATCGCAGAAAATGCATATCTGAGCTTGAAACCCCACGAAAACCAAGATATCGCTGGTTCTGCATATCAAACGCACTGCGGAGTGGTGAAAACACCAGATAACTTGTTTCTCGCATTAAATAGCTCGAAAAGAGCGATCTCGATGACTCTGCATACTTCGGACAGAAGTCTCACCAAGATTATCGCAGAAAATGCATATCTGAGCTTGAAACCCCACGAAAACCAAGATATCGTCGGTTCTGCATATCATACGCACTGTGGAGTGGTGAAAACACCAGATAACGTGTTTCTCGCATTAAATAGCTCGAAAAGTACGATCTCGATGACTCTGCATACTTCGGACAGAAGTCTCACCAAGATTATCGCAGAAAATGCATATCTGAGCTTGAAACCCCACGAAAACCAAGATTTCGCTGGTTCTGCATATCAAACGCACTGTGGTGTGCTGAAAACACCAGATAACGTGTTTGTCGCATTAAATAGCTCGAAAAGTGCGATCTCGATGATTCTGCATACTTCGGACAGAAGTCTCACCATGATTATCGTAAAAAATGCATATCTCAGCTTGAAACCCATCGAAAACCAAGATTTCGCTGGTTCTGCATATCAAACGCACTGTGGAGTGGTGAAAACACCAGATAACGTGTTTCTCGCATTCAATAGGTCGAAGAGAGCGATCTCCATGTTTCTGCATACTTCGGACAGAGGTCTCACCAAGATTAGCGCAGAAAATGCATATCTCTGCTAGAACCCCCACGAAAACCAAGATATCTCCTGTTCTGCATATCCAACGAACTGTGGAGTGGTGAAAACCCCAGAAAACGTGTTTGTCGCATTAAATAGCTCGAAAAGTACGATCTCGATGACTCTGCATACTTCGGACAGAAGTCTCACCATGATTATCGTAAAAAATGCATATCTCAGCTTGAAACCCCACGAAAACCAAGATATCGCTGTTTCTGCATATCAAACGCACTGTGGAGTGGTGAAAACACCAGATAACTTGTTTCTCGCATTAAATAGCTCGAAACGAGCGATCTCGATGATTAAGCATACTTCGGACAGAAGTCTCACCTAGATTATCGCAGAAAATGCATATCTCTGCTAGAAACCCCACGAAAACCAAGATATCTCCTGTTCTGCATATCCAACGAACTGTGGAGTGGTGAAGACCCCAGAAAACGTGTTTCTCGCATTGAATAGCTCGAAAAGTACGATCTCGATGACTCTGCATACTTCGGACAGAAGTCTCACCAAGATTATCGCAGAAAATGCATATTTGAGCTTGAAACCCCACGAAAACCATGATATCGCTGGTTCTGCATATCAAACGCACTGCGGAGTGGTGAAAATACCAGATAACTTGTTTCTCGCATTAAATAGCTCGAAAAGAGCGATCTCGATGACTCTGCATACTTCGGACAGAAGTCTCACCAAGATTATCGCAGAAAATGCATATCTGAGCTTGAAACCCCACGAAAACCAAGATATCGTCGGTTCTGCATATCATACGCACTGTGGAGTGGTGAAAACACCAGATAACGTGTTTCTGGCATTCAATAGGTCGAAAAGAGCGATCTCCATGTTTCTGCATACTTCGGACAGAGGTTTCACCAAGATTATCGCAGAAAATGCATATCTCTGCTAGAAACCCCACGAAAACCAAGATATCTCCTGTTCTGCATATCCAACGTACTGTGGAGTGGTGAAAACCCCAGAAAACGTGTTTGTCGCATTTAATAGCTCGAAAAGTACGATCTCGATGACTCTGCATACTTCGGACAGAAGTCTCACCAAGATTATCGCAGAAAATGCATATCTGAGCTTGAAACCCCACGAAAACCAAGATATCGCTGGTTCTGCATATCAAACGCACTGCGGAGTGGTGAAAACACCAGATAACGTGTTTGTCGCATTAAATAGCTCGAAAAGTGCGATCTCGATGATTCTGCATACTTCGGACAGAAGTCTCACCATGATTATCGTAAAAAATGCATATCTCAGCTTGAAACCCAACGAAAACCAAGATTTCGCTGGTTCTGCATATCAAACGCACTGTGGAGTGGTGAAAACACCAGATAACGTGTTTTTCGCATTAAATAGCTCGAATAGTACGATCTCGATGATTCTGCATACTTCGGACTGAAGTCTCACCAAGATTATCGCAGAAAATGCATATCTCTGCTAGAAACCCCACGAAAACCAAGATATCGTCGGTTCTGCATATCATACGCACTGTGGAGTGGTGAAAACACCAGATAACGTGTTTCTCGCATTAAATAGCTCGAAAAGTGCGATCTCGATGATTCTGCATACTTCGGACAGAAGTCTCACCATGATTATCGCAGAAAATGCATATCTGAGCTTGAAGCCACACGAAAACCAAGATTTCGCTGGTTATGCATATCAACCGCACTGTGGAGTGGTGAAAACACCCGATAACGTGTTTCTCGCATTAAAAATTTCGAAACGAGCGATCTCGATGTTTCTGCATACTTCGGACAGAGGTCTCACCATGATGATCGTAAAAAATGCATATCTGAGCTTGAAACCCCACGAAAACCAAGATATCGTCGGTTCTGCATATCATACGCACTGTGGAGTGGTGAAAACACCAGATAACGTGTTTCTCGCATTAAATAGCTCGAAAAGTACGATCTCGATGACTCTGCATACTTCGGACAGAAGTCTCACCAAGATTATCGCAGAAAATGCATATCTGAGCTTGAAACCCCACGAAAACCAAGATATCGTCGGTTCTGCATATCATACGCACTGTGGAGTGGTGAAAACACCAGATAACGTGTTTCTCGCATTCAGTAGGTCGAAAAGAGCGATCTCCATGTTTCTGCATACTTCGGACAGAGGTCTCACCAAGATTATCGCAGAAAATGCATATCTCTGCTAGAAACCCCACGAAAACCAAGATATCTCCTGTTCTGCATATCCAACGTACTGTGGAGTGGTGAAAACCCCAGAAAACGTGTTTGTCGCATTAAATAGCTCGAAAAGTGCGATCTCGATGATTCTGCATACTTCGGACAGAAGTCTCACCAAGATTATCGCAGAGAATTCATATCTGAGCTTGAAACCACACGAAAACCAAGATATCGCTGGTTCTGCATATCAAACGCACTGTGGAGTGGTGAAAACACCAGACAAGGTTTTTCTCGCATTAAATAGCTCGAATAGAGCGGTCTCGATGATTAAGCATACTTCGGACAGAAGTCCCACCAAGATTATCGTGAAAAATGCATATCTCAGCTTGAAACCCCACGAAAACCAAGATTTCGCTGGTTCTGCTAATCAAACGCACTGTGGAGTGGTGAAAACACCAGATAACGTGTTTCTCGCATTAAATAGGTCGAAAAGAGCGATCTCGATGTTTCTGCATACTTCGGACAGAGGTCTCACCAAGATTACCGCAGAAAATGCATATCTCTGCTAGAAACCCCACGAAAACCAAGATATCTCCTGTTCTGCATATCCAACCAACTGTGGAGTGGTGAAATCCCCAGAAAACGTGTTTCTCGCATTAAATAGCTCGAAAAGTACGATCTCGATGACTCTGCATACTTCGGACAGAAGTCTCACCAAGATCATCGCAGAAAATGCATATCTGAGCTTGAAACCCCACAAAAACCAAGATATCGTCGGTTCTGCATATCATACGCACTGTGACAGTGGTGAAAACACCAGATAACGTGTTTCTCGCATTAAATAGCTCGCAAAGTGCGATCTCGATGCTTCTGCATACTTCGGACAGAAGCCTCACCATGATTATCGCAGAAAATGCATATCTGAGCTTGAAACCACACGAAAACCAAGATTTCGCTGGTTCTGCATTTCAACCGCACTGTGAAGTGGTGAAAACACCCGATAACGTGTTTCTCGCATTAAATAGGTTGAAAAGAGCGATCTCGATGTTTCTGCATACTTCGGACAGAAGTCTCACCAAGATTATCGCAGAAAATGCATATCTGAGCTTGAAACCCCACGAAAACCAAGATATCGTCGGTTCTGCATATCATACGCACTGTGGAGTGGTGAAAACACCAGATAACGTGTTTTTCGCATTAAATAGCTCGAATAGTACGATCTCGATGACTCTGCATACTTCGGACAGAAGTCTCACCATGATTATCGCAGAAAATGCATATCTGAGCTTGAAACCCCACGAAAACCAAGATATCGTCGGTTCTGTATATCATACGCACTGTGGAGTGGTGAAAACACCAGATAACGTGTTTCTCGCATTAAATAGCTCGAATAGAGCGATCTCGATGATTAAGCATACTTCGGACAGAAGTCTCACCAAGATTATCGTAAAAAATGCATATCTCAGCTTGAAACCCCACGAAAACCAAGATTTCGCTGGTTCTGCATATCAAACGCACTGTGGTGTGCTGAAAACACCAGCTAACGTGTTTGTCGCATTGAATAGCTCGAAAAGTACGATCTCGATGACTCTGCATACTTCGGACAGAAGTCTCACCAAGATTATCGCAGAAAATGCATATCTGAGCTTGAAACCACCCGAAAACCAAGATATTGCTGGTTCTGCATATCAAACAAACTGTGGAGTGGTGAAAACACCAGAGAAGGTTTTTCTCGCATTAAATAGCTCGAATAGAGCGGTCTCGATGATTAAGCATACTTCGGACAGAAGTCCCACCAAGATTATCGTGAAAAATGCATATCTCAGCTTGAAACCCCACGAAAACCAAGATTTCGCTGGTTCTGCTAATCAAACGCACTGTGGAGTGGTGAAAACACCAGATAACGTGTTTCTCGCATTAAATAGGTCGAAAAGAGCGATCTCGATGTTTCTGCATACTTCGGACAGAGGTCTCACCAAGATTACCGCAGAAAATGCATATCTCTGCTAGAAACCCCACGAAAACCAAGATATCTCCTGTTCTGCATATCCAACCAACTGTGGAGTGGTGAAATCCCCAGAAAACGTGTTTCTCGCATTAAATAGCTCGAAAAGTACGATCTCGATGACTCTGCATACTTCGGACAGAGGTCTCACCAAGATCATCGCAGAAAATGCATATCTGAGCTTGAAACCCCACAAAAACCAAGATATCGTCGGTTCTGCATATCATACGCACTGTGACAGTGGTGAAAACACCAGATAACGTGTTTCTCGCATTAAATAGCTCGCAAAGTGCGATCTCGATGCTTCTGCATACTTCGGACAGAAGCCTCACCATGATTATCGCAGAAAATGCATATCTGAGCTTGAAACCACACCAAACCAAGATTTCGCTGGTTCTGCATTTCAACCGCACTGTGAAGTGGTGAAAACACCCGATAACGTGTTTCTCGCATTGAATAGGTTGAAAAGAGCGATCTCGATGTTTCTGCATACTTCGGACAGAAGTCTCACCAAGATTATCGCAGAAAATGCATATCTGAGCTTGAAACCCCACGAAAACCAAGATATCGTCGGTTCTGCATATCATACGCACTGTGGAGTGGTGAAAACACCAGATAACGTGTTTTTCGCATTAAATAGCTCGAATAGTACGATCTCGATGACTCTGCATACTTCGGACAGAAGTCTCACCATGATTATCGCAGAAAATGCATATCTGAGCTTGAAACCCCACGAAAACCAAGATATCGTCGGTTCTGTATATCATACGCACTGTGGAGTGGTGAAAACACCAGATAACGTGTTTCTCGCATTAAATAGCTCGAATAGAGCGATCTCGATGATTAAGCATACTTCGGACAGAAGTCTCACCAAGATTATCGTAAAAAATGCATATCTCAGCTTGAAACCCCACGAAAACCAAGATTTCGCTGGTTCTGCATATCAAACGCGTTGTGGTGTGCTGCAAACACCAGCTAACGTGTTTGTCGCATTGAATAGCTCGAAAAGTACGATCTCGATGACTCTGCATACTTCGGACAGAAGTCTCACCAAGATTATCGCAGAAAATGCATATCTGAGCTTGAAACCCCACGAAAACCAAGATATCGCTGGTTCTGCATATCAAACGCACTGCGGAGTGGTGAAAACACCAGATAACTTGTTTCTCGCATTAAATAGCTCGAAAAGAGCGATCTCGATGACTCTGCATACTTCGGACAGAAGTCTCACCAAGATTATCGCAGAAAATGCATATCTGAGCTTGAAACCCCACGAAAACCAAGATATCGTCGGTTCTGCATATCATACGCACTGTGGAGTGGTGAAAACACCAGATAACGTGTTTCTCGCATTAAATAGCTCGAATAGAGCGATCTCGATGATTAAGCATACTTCGGACAGAAGTCTCACCAAGATCATCGCAGAAAATGCATATCTGAGCTTGAAACCCCACAAAAACCAAGATATCGTCGGTTCTGCATATCATACGCACTGTGACAGTGGTGAAAACACCAGATAACGTGTTTCTCGCATTAAATAGCTCGCAAAGTGCGATCTCGATGCTTCTGCATACTTCGGACAGAAGCCTCACCATGATTATCGCAGAAAATGCATATCTGAGCTTGAAACCACACGAAAACCAAGATTTCGCTGTTTCTGCATTTCAACCGCACTGTGAAGTGGTGAAAACACCCGATAACGTGTTTCTCGCATTAAATAGGTTGAAAAGAGCGATCTCGATGTTTCTGCATACTTCGGACAGAAGTCTCACCAAGATTATCGCAGAAAATGCATATCTGAGCTTGAAACCCCACGAAAACCAAGATATCGTCGGTTCTGCATATCATACGCACTGTGGAGTGGTGAAAACACCAGATAACGTGTTTTTCGCATTAAATAGCTCGAATAGTACGATCTCGATGACTCTGCATACTTCGGACAGAAGTCTCACCATGATTATCGCAGAAAATGCATATCTGAGCTTGAAACCCCACGAAAACCAAGATATCGTCGGTTCTGTATATCATACGCACTGTGGAGTGGTGAAAACACCAGATAACGTGTTTCTCGCATTAAATAGCTCGAATAGAGCGATCTCGATGATTAAGCATACTTCGGACAGAAGTCTCACCAAGATTATCGTAAAAAATGCATATCTCAGCTTGAAACCCCACGAAAACCAAGATTTCGCTGGTTCTGCATATCAAACGCACTGTGGTGTGCTGAAAACACCAGCTAACGTGTTTGTCGCATTGAATAGCTCGAAAAGTACGATCTCGATGACTCTGCATACTTCGGACAGAAGTCTCACCAAGATTATCGCAGAAAATGCATATCTGAGCTTGAAACCCCACGAAAACCAAGATATCGCTGGTTCTGCATATCAAACGCACTGCGGAGTGGTGGAAACACCAGATAACTTGTTTCTCGCATTAAATAGCTCGAAAAGAGCGATCTCGATGACTCTGCATACTTCGGACAGAAGTCTCACCAAGATTATCGCAGAAAATGCATATCTGAGCTTGAAACCCCACGAAAACCAAGATATCGTCGGTTCTGCATATCATACGCACTGTGGAGTGGTGAAGACACCAGATAACGTGTTTCTCGCATTAAATAGCTCGAATAGAGCGATCTCGATGATTAAGCATACTTCGGACAGAAGTCTCACCAAGATTATCGTAAAAAATGCATATCTCAGCTTGAAACCCCACGAAAACCAAGATTTCGCTGGTTCTGCATATCAAACGCACTGTGGTGTGCTGCAAACACCAGCTAACGTGTTTGTCGCATTGAATAGCTCGAAAAGTACGATCTCGATGACTCTGCATACTTCGGACAGAAGTCTCACCAAGATTATCGCAGAAAATGCATATCTGAGCTTGAAACCCCACGAAAACCAAGATATCGCTGGTTCTGCATATCAAACGCACTGCGGAGTGGTGAAAACACCAGATAACTTGTTTCTCGCATTAAATAGCTCGAAAAGAGCGATCTCGATGACTCTGCATACTTCGGACAGAAGTCTCACCAAGATTATCGCAGAAAATGCATATCTGAGCTTGAAACCCCACGAAAACCAAGATATCGTCGGTTCTGCATATCATACGCACTGTGGAGTGGTGAAAACACCAGATAACGTGTTTCTCGCATTAAATAGCTCGAATAGAGCGATCTCGATGATTAAGCATACTTCGGACAGAAGTCTCACCAAGATCATCGCAGAAAATGCATATCTGAGCTTGAAACCCCACAAAAACCAAGATATCGTCGGTTCTGCATATCATACGCACTGTGACAGTGGTGAAAACACCAGATAACGTGTTTCTCGCATTAAATAGCTCGCAAAGTGCGATCTCGATGCTTCTGCATACTTCGGACAGAAGCCTCACCATGATTATCGCAGAAAATGCATATCTGAGCTTGAAACCACACGAAAACCAAGATTTCGCTGTTTCTGCATTTCAACCGCACTGTGAAGTGGTGAAAACACCCGATAACGTGTTTCTCGCATTAAATAGGTTGAAAAGAGCGATCTCGATGTTTCTGCATACTTCGGACAGAAGTCTCACCAAGATTATCGCAGAAAATGCATATCTGAGCTTGAAACCCCACGAAAACCAAGATATCGTCGGTTCTGCATATCATACGCACTGTGGAGTGGTGAAAACACCAGATAACGTGTTTTTCGCATTAAATAGCTCGAATAGTACGATCTCGATGACTCTGCATACTTCGGACAGAAGTCTCACCATGATTATCGCAGAAAATGCATATCTGAGCTTGAAACCCCACGAAAACCAAGATATCGTCGGTTCTGTATATCATACGCACTGTGGAGTGGTGAAAACACCAGATAACGTGTTTCTCGCATTAAATAGCTCGAATAGAGCGATCTCGATGATTAAGCATACTTCGGACAGAAGTCTCACCAAGATTATCGTAAAAAATGCATATCTCAGCTTGAAACCCCACGAAAACCAAGATTTCGCTGGTTCTGCATATCAAACGCACTGTGGTGTGCTGAAAACACCAGCTAACGTGTTTGTCGCATTGAATAGCTCGAAAAGTACGATCTCGATGACTCTGCATACTTCGGACAGAAGTCTCACCAAGATTATCGCAGAAAATGCATATCTGAGCTTGAAACCCCACGAAAACCAAGATATCGCTGGTTCTGCATATCAAACGCACTGCGGAGTGGTGGAAACACCAGATAACTTGTTTCTCGCATTAAATAGCTCGAAAAGAGCGATCTCGATGACTCTGCATACTTCGGACAGAAGTCTCACCAAGATTATCGCAGAAAATGCATATCTGAGCTTGAAACCCCACGAAAACCAAGATATCGTCGGTTCTGCATATCATACGCACTGTGGAGTGGTGAAGACACCAGATAACGTGTTTCTCGCATTAAATAGCTCGAATAGAGCGATCTCGATGATTAAGCATACTTCGGACAGAAGTCTCACCAAGATTATCGTAAAAAATGCATATCTCAGCTTGAAACCCCACGAAAACCAAGATTTCGCTGGTTCTGCATATCAAACGCACTGTGGTGTGCTGAAAACACCAGATAACGTGTTTGTCGCATTAAATAGCTCGAAAAGTGCGATCTCGATGATTCTGCATACTTCGGACAGAAGTCTCACCATGATTATCGTAAAAAATGCATATCTCAGCTTGAAACCCATCGAAAACCAAGATTTCGCTGGTTCTGCATATCAAACGCACTGTGGAGTGGTGAAAACACCAGATAACGTGTTTCTCGCATTCAATAGGTCGAAAAGAGCGATCTCAATGTTTCTGCATACTTCGGACAGAGGTCTCACCAAGATTAGCGCAGAAAATGCATATCTCTGCTAGAAACCCCACGAAAACCAAGATATCTCCTGTTCTGCATATCCAACGAACTGTGGAGTGGTGAAAACCCCAGAAAACGTGTTTGTCGCATTAAATAGCTCGAAAAGTACGATCTCGATGACTCTGCATACTTCGGACAGAAGTCTCACCATGATTATCGTAAAAAATGCATATCTCAGCTTGAAACCCCACGAAAACCAAGATATCGCTGTTTCTGCATATCAAACGCACTGTGGAGTGGTGAAAACACCAGATAACTTGTTTCTCGCATTAAATAGCTCGAAACGAGCGATCTCGATGATTAAGCATACTTCGGACAGAAGTCTCACCTAGATTATCGCAGAAAATGCATATCTCTGCTAGAAACCCCACGAAAACCAAGATATCTCCTGTTCTGCATATCCAACGAACTATGGAGTGGTGAAGACCCCAGAAAACGTGTTTCTCGCATTGAATAGCTCGAAAAGTACGATCTCGATGACTCTGCATACTTCGGACAGAAGTCTCACCAAGATTATCGCAGAAAATGCATATCTGAGCTTGAAACCCCACGAAAACCATGATATCGCTGGTTCTGCATATCAAACGCACTGCGGAGTGGTGAAAATACCAGATAACTTGTTTCTCGCATTAAATAGCTCGAAAAGAGCGATCTCGATGACTCTGCATACTTCGGACAGAAGTCTCACCAAGATTATCGCAGAAAATGCATATCTGAGCTTGAAACCCCACGAAAACCAAGATATCGCTGGTTCTGCATATCAAACGCACTGCGGAGTGGTGAAAACACCAGATAACGTGTTTGTCGCATTAAATAGCTCGAAAAGTGCGATCTCGATGATTCTGCATACTTCGGACAGAAGTCTCACCATGATTATCGTAAAAAATGTATATCTCAGCTTGAAACCCAACGAAAACCAAGATTTCGCTGGTTCTGCATATCAAACGCACTGTGGAGTGTTGAAAACACCAGATAACGTGTTTCTCGCATTCAATAGGTCGAAAAGAGCGATCTCCATGTTTCTGCATACTTCGGACAGAGGTGTCACCAAGATTATCGCAGAAAATGCATATCTCTGCTAGAAACCCCACGAAAACCAAGATATCTCCTGTTCTGCATATCCAACGAACTGTGGAGTGGTGAAAACCCCAGAAAACGTGTTTGTCGCATTAAATAGCTCGAAAAGTACGATCTCGATGACTCTGCATACTTCGGACAGAAGTCTCACCAAGATTATCGCAGAAAATGCATATCAGAGCTTGAAACCCCACGAAAACCAAGATATCGTCGGTTCTGCATATCATACGCACTGTGGAGTGGTGAAAACACCAGATAACGTGTTTCTCGCATTAAATAGCTCGAATAGAGCGATCTCGATGATTAAGCATACTTCGGACAGAAGTCTCACCAAGATTATCGTAAAAAATGCATATCTCAGCTTGAAACCCCACGAAAACCAAGATTTCGCTGGTTCTGCATATCAAACGCACTGTGGTGTCCTGAAAACACCAGATAACGTGTTTGGCGCATTAAATAGCTCGAAAAGTGCGATCTCGATGATTCTGCATACTTCGGACAGAAGTCTCACCAAGATTATCGTAGAAAATGCATATCTCAGCTTGAAACCCAACGAAAACCAAGATTTCGCTGGTTCTGCATATCAAACGCACTGTGGAGTGGTGAAAACACCAGATAACGTGTTTCTCGCATTCAATAGGTCGAAAAGAGCGATCTCCAAGTTTCAGCATACTTCGGACAGAAGTCTCACCAAGATTATCGCAGAAAATGAATATCTGAGCTTGAAACCCCACGAAAACCAAGTTATCTCCTGTTCTGCATATCAAACGCACTGTGGAGTGCTGAAAACACCAGATAACGTGTTTGTCGCATTAAATAGCTCGAAAAGTGCGATCTCGATGACTCTGCATACTTCGGACAGAAGTCTCACCAAGATTATCGTAAAAAATGCATATCTCAGCTTGAAACCCCACGAAAACCCAGATATCGCTGGTTCTGCATATCGAACGCACTGTGGAGTGCTGAAAACACCAGATAACGTGTTTGTCGCATTAAATAGCTGGAAAAGTGCGATCTCGATGATTCTGCATACTTTGGACAGAAGTCTCACCATGATTATCGTAAAAAATGCATATCTCAGCTTGAAACCCAACGAAAACAAAGATTTCGCTGGTTCTGCATATCAAACGCACTGTGGAGTGTTGAAAACACCAGATAACGTGTTTCTCGCATTCAATAGGTCGAAAAGAGCGATCTCCATGTTTCTGCATACTTCGGACAGAGGTCTCACCAAGATTATCGCAGAAAATGCATATCTCTGCTAGAAACCCCACGAAAACCAAGATATCTCCTGTTCTGCATATCCAACGAACTGTGGAGTGGTGAAAACCCCAGAAAACGTGTTTGTCGCATTTAATAGCTCGAAAAGTACGATCTCGATGACTCTGCATACTTCGGACAGAAGTCTCACCAAGATTATCGCAGAAAATGCATATCAGAGCTTGAAACCCCACGAAAACCAAGATATCGTCGGTTCTGCATATCATACGCACTGTGGAGTGGTGAAAACACCAGATAACGTGTTTCTCGCATTAAATAGCTCGAATAGAGCGATCTCGATGATTAAGCATACTTCGGACAGAAGTCTCACCAAGATTATCGTAAGAAATGCATATCTCAGCTTGAAACCCCACGAAAACCAAGATTTCGCTGGTTCTGCATATCAAACGCTCTGTGGTGTGCTGAAAACACCAGATAACGTGTTTGTCGCATTAAATAGCTCGAAAAGTGCGATCTCGATGATTCTGCATACTTCGGACAGAAGTCTCACCAAGATTATCGTAGAAAATGCATATCTCAGCTTGAAACCCAACGATAACCAAGATTTCGCTGGTTCTGCATATCAAACGCACTGTGGAGTGGTGAAAACACCAGATAACGTGTTTCTCGCATTCAATAGGTCGAAAAGAGCGATCTCCATGTTTCTGCATACTTCGGACAGAAGTCTCACCAAGATTATCGCAGAAAATGAATATCTGAGCTTGAAACCCCACGAAAACCAAGATATCGTCGGTTCTGCATATCATACGCACTGTGGAGTGGTGAAAACACCAGATAACGTGTTTTTCGCATTAAATAGCTCGAATAGTACGATCTCGATGAGTCTGCATACTTCGGACAGAAGTCTCACCATGATTATCGCAGAAAATGCATATCTGAGCTTGAAACCCCACGAAAACCAAGATATCGTCGGTTCTGTATATCATACGCACTGTGGAGTGGTGAAAACACCAGATAACGTGTTTCTCGCATTAAATAGCTCGAAAAGAGCGCTCCCGATGTTTCTGCATACTTCGGACAGATGTTTCACCAAGATTATCGTGGAAAATGTATATCTCAGCTTGAAACCTGACGAAAACCAAAATATCGCCGGTTTTGCATATCAAACGCACTGTGGAGTAGTGAAAACACCGGATAAGGTTTTCCTCGCTTTAACTAGCTCGAAAAGAGCGTTCTCGAAGATCCTGCATACTTCTGACAGAAGTCTCACCAAGATTATCGTAGAAAATGCATATCTCAGCTTGAAACCCGACGAAAACCGAGTTATCTCCGGTTCTGCACATCAAACGTACCGTGGAGTGGTGAAAACAGCAGAAAACGTGTTTCGCGCATTAAGTAGCTCGAAAAGAGCGTTCTCGAAGATTCTGCATACTTCTGACAGAAGTCTCACCAAAATTATCGCAGAACATGCATATCTCAGCTCGAAACCTCACGAAAATCAAGATGTTGCCGGTTCTGCATATCAAACGCACTGTGGAGTGGTGAAAATAACCAGAGAACGTGTTTCTCGCATTAAATAGCTCGAAACGAGCGATCTCGATGATTCTGCATACTTCGGACAGAAGTCTCACCAAAATTATCGTAAAAAATACATATCTCAGCTTGAAACCCGACGAAAACCGAGTTATCTCCGGTTCTGCATATCCAACGCACTGTGGAGTGGTCAAAACCCCAGAAAACGTGTTTCTCGCATTAAATAGCTCGAAAAGAGCGCTCTCGACGTTTCTGCATACTTCGGACAGATGTTTCACCAAGCTTATCGTAGAAAATGCATATCTCAGCTTGAAACCCGACGAAAACCAAAATATCTCCGGTTCTGCATATCCAACGCACTGTGGAGTGGTGAAAACACCAGATATCGTCTTTCTCGCATTAAATAGCTCGAATCGAGCAATCTCGATGATTCTGCATACTTCGGACAGAAGTCTCAACAAGATTATCGCAGAAAATGCATATCTCAGCTTGAAACCCCACGAAAACCAAGGTATTTACTGTTCTGCATATCAAACGCACTGTGGAGTGGTGAAAACACCAGATAACTTGTTTCTCGCACTAACTAGCTCGAAAAGAGCGATCTCGATGATTCAGCATACTTCCGACAGAAGTCTCACCAAGATTATAGCAGAAAATGCATATCTCTGCTTGAAACCCCACGAAAACCAAGGTATCGCCGGTTCTGCATATCAAACGCACTGTGGAGTGGTGAAAACACCAGATAACGTGTTTCTCGCATTGAATAGCTCGAAACGAGCGATCTCGATGATTCTGCATACTTCGGACAGAAGTCTCAACAAGATTATCGCAGAAAATGCATATCTCAGCTTGAAACCCCACGAAAACCAAGATATCTACTGTTCTGCATATCAAACGCACTGTGGAGTGGTGAAAACACCAGATAACGTGTTTCTCGCACTAACTAGCTCGAAAAGAGCGATCTCGATGATACAGCATACTTCGGACAGAAGTCTCACCAAGATTATCGCAGAAAATGCATATCTCAGCTTGAAAACCCACGAAAACCAAGATATCGCCGGTTCTGCACATCAAACGTACCGTGGAGTTGTGAAAACACCAGAAAACGTGTTTCGTGCATTAAGTAGCTCGAAAAGAGCGTTCTCGAAGATTCTGCATAATTCTGACAGAAGTCTCACCAGGATTATCGTAGAAAATGCATATCTCAGCTTGAAACCCGACCGAAACCAAGATATCTCCGGTTCTGCATGTCAAACGTACTGTGGAGTGGTGAAAACACCAGAAAACGTGTTTCGTGCATTAAGTAGCTCCAAAAGAGCGATCTAGATGATTCTGCATACTTCTGACTGAAGTCTCACCAATATTATCGCAGAAAATGCATATTTCAGCTTGAAACCCCACGAAAACCAAGATATCGCTGGTTCTGCATGTCAAACGCACTGTGGAGTGGTGAAAACACCAGATAACGTGTTTCTCGCATTAAATAGCTCGAAAAGAGCGTTCTAGATGATTCAGCATACTTCGGACAGAAGTCTCACCAAGATTATCGCAGGAAATGCATATCCCAGCTTGAAACCCCACGAAAACCAAGATATCTCCGGTTCTGCATATCCAACGAACTGTGGAGTGGTAAAAACCCCAGAAAACGAGTTTCTCGCATTAAATAGCTCGAAAAGAGCGCTCTCGATGTTTCTGCATACTTCGGACAGATGTTTCACCAAGATTATCGTAGAAAATGCATATCTCAGCTTGAATCCCGACGAAAACCAAAATATCGCCGGTTCTGCATATCAATCGCACTGTGGAGTGGTGAAAACGCCAGATAACGTGTTTCTCGCATTAAATAGCTCGAAAAGAGCGATCGCGATGATTCTGCATACTTCGGACAGAAGTGTCACCAAGATTATCGCAGAAAATGCATATCTCAGCTTGAAACCCCACGAAAACCAAGATGTCGCCGGTTCTGCATATCAAACGCTCTGTGGAGTGGTGAAAACACCAGAAAACGTGTTTCGCGCATTAAGTAGCTCGAAACGAGCGATCTCGATGATTCTGCATACTTCGGACAGAAGTCTCAACAAGATTATCGCAGAAAATGCATATCTCAGCTTGAAACCCCACGAAAACCAAGATATCTACTGTTCTGCATATCGAACGCACTGTGGAGTGGTGCAAACACCAGAAAACGCGTTTCGTGCATTAAGTAGCTCGAAAAGATCGATCTAGATGATTCTGCATACTTCTGACTGAAGTCTCACCAGTATTATCGCAGAAAATGCATATCTCATCTTGAAACCCCACGAAAACCAAGATATCTCCGGTTCTACACATCAAACGTACCGTGGAGTGGTGAAAATACCAGAAAACGTGTTTCGCGCATTAAGTAGCTCGAAAAGAGCGTTCTCGAAGATTCTGCATACTTCGGACAGAAGTCTCAACAAGATTATCGCAGAAAATGCATATCTCAGCTTGAAACCCCACGAAAACCAAGATATATCCGGTTCTGCATATCCAACGAACTGTGGAGTGGTGAAAACCCCAGAAAACGAGTTTCTCGCATTAAATAGATCGGACAGAGCGCTCTCGACGTTTCTGCATACTTCGGACAGATGTTTCACCAAGCTTATCGTAGAAAATGCATATCTCAGCTTGAAACCCGACGAAAACCAAAATATCTGCGGTTCTGCTTATCCAATGCACTGTGGAGTGGTGAAAACACCAGATAACGTGTTTCTCGCATTGAATAGCTCGAAACGAGCGATCTCGATAATTAAGCATACTTCGGACGGAAGTCTCACCAAGATTATCGTAAAAAATGCATATCTCAGCTTGAAACCCCACGAAAACCAAGATATCGCTGGTTCTGCATATCAAACGCACTGTGAAGTGCTGAAAACACCAGATAACGTGTTTGTCGCATTAAATAGCTCGAATAGAGCGATCTCGACGTTTCTGCATACTTCGGACAGAAGTCTCACCAAGATTATCGTAGAAAATGCATATCCCAGCTTGAAACCCGACGAAAACCAAAATATCTCCGGTTCTGCATATCCAACGCACTGTGGAGTGGTGAAAACACCAGATAACGTGTTTCTCGCATTAAATAGCTCGAAACGAGCGATCTCGATGATTCTGCATACTTCTAACAGAAGTCTCACCAAGATTATCGCAGAAAATGCATATCTCTGCTTGAAACCCCACGAAAACCAGGATATCTACTGTTCTGCATATCCAACGAACTGTGGAGTGGTGAAAATACCAGATAACGTGTTTCTCGCATTAAATAGCTCGAAACGAGCGATGTCGATGATTCTGCATACTTCGGACAGAAATCTCACCAAAATTATCGTAAAAAATGCATATTTCAGCTTGAAACCCCACGAAAACCAAGATATCGCTGGTTCTGCATATCAAACGCACTGTGGAGTGCTGAAAACACCAGATAACGTGTTTGTCGCAATAAGTAGCTCGAAAAGAGCGTTCTCGAAGATCCTGCATACGTCTGACAGAAGTCTCACCACGATTATCGTAGAAAATGCATATCTCAGCTTGAAACCCGACGAAAACCGAGTTATCTCCGGTTCTGCACATCAAACGTACCGTGGAGTGGTGAAAACACCAGAAAACGTGTTTCGCGCATTAAATAGCTCGAAACGAGCGATCTCGATGATTCTGCATACTTCGGACAGAAGTCTCAACAAGATTATCGCAGAAAATGCATATCTCAGCTTGAAACCCCACGAAAACCAAGATATGTACTGTTCTGCATATCAAACGCACTGTGGAGTGGTGAAAACACCAGATAACGTGTTTCTCGCATTAAATAGCTCGAAAAGGCCGATCCCGATGATTCTGCATACTTCTGACAGAAGTCTCACCAAGATTATCGTAGAAAATGCATATCTCAGCTTGAACGCCGACGACATCAAAGATGTCGCCGGTTCTGCATTATCAAACGCACTGTGGAGTGGTGAAAACACCAGATAACGTGTTTCTCGCACTGAATAGCTCGAAACGAGCGATCTCGATGATTCTGCATACTTCGGACAGAAGTCTCAACAAGATTATCGCAGAAAATGCATATCTCAGCTTGAAACCCCACGAAAACCAAGATATCTACTGTTCTGCATATCAAACGCACTGTGGAGTGGTGAAAACACCAGATAACGTGTTTCTCGCACTAACTAGCTCGAAAAGAGCGATCTCGATGATACAGCATACTTCGGACAGAAGTCTCACCAAGATTATCGCAGAAAATGCATATCTCAGCTTGAAAACCCACGAAAACCAAGATATCGCCGGTTCTGCACATCAAACGTACCGTGGAGTTGTGAAAACACCAGAAAACTTGTTTCGTGCATTAAGTAGCTCGAAAAGAGCGTTCTCGAAGATTCTGCATAATTCTGACAGAAGTCTCACCAGGATTATCGTAGAAAATGCATATCTCAGCTTGAAACCCGACCGAAACCAAGATATCTCCGGTTCTGCATGTCAAACGTACTGTGGAGTGGTGAAAATACCAGAAAACGTGTTTCGTGCATTAAGTAGCTCCAAAAGAGCGATCTAGATGATTCTGCATACTTCTGACTGAAGTCTCACCAATATTATCGCTGAAAATGCATATTTCAGCTTGAAACCCCACGAAAACCAAGATATCGCTGGTTCTGCATGTCAAACGCACTGTGGAGTGGTGAAAACACCAGATAACGTGTTTCTCGCATTAAATACCTCGAAAAGAGCGTTCTAGATGATTCAGCATACTTCGGACAGAAGTCTCACCAAGATTATCGCAGGAAATGCATATCCCAGCTTGAAACCCCACGAAAACCAAGATATCTCCGGTTCTGCATATCCAACGAACTGTGGAGTGGTAAAAACCCCAGAAAACGAGTTTCTCGCATTAAATAGCTCGAAAAGAGCGCTCTCGATGTTTCTGCATACTTCGGACAGATGTTTCACCAAGATTATCGTAGAAAATGCATATCTCAGCTTGAAACCCGACGAAAACCAAAATATCGCCGGTTCTGCATATCAAACCTACTGTGGAGTGGTGAAAACACCAGAAAACGTGTTTCTCGCATTAAGTAGCTCGAAAAGAGCGTTCTCGAAGATCCTGCATACTTCTTACAGAAGTCTCACCAAGATTATCGTAGAAAATGCATATCTCAGCTTGAAACCCGACGAAAACCGATATATCTCCGGTTCTGCACATCAAACGTACCGTGGAGTGGTGAAAACACCAGAAAACGTGTTTCGCGCATTAAGTAGCTCGAAAAGAGCGTTCTCGAAGATTCTGCATAATTCTGACAGAAGTCTCACCAGGATTATCGTAAAAAATGCATATCTCAGCTTGAAACCCGACCGAAACAAAGATATCTCCGGTTCTGCATGTCAAACGCACTGTGGAGTGGTGAAAACACCAGATAACGTGTTTCTCGAATTAAATAGCTCGAAAAGAGCGTTCTAGATGATTCAGCATACTTCGGACAGAAGTCTCACCAAGATTATCTCAGGAAATGCATATCCAAGCTTGAAACCCCCTCGAAAACCAAGATATCTCCGGTTCTGCATATCCAACGAACTGTGGAGTGGTAAAAACCCCAGAAAACGAGTTTCTCGCATTAAATAGCTCGAAAAGAGCGCTCTCGATGTTTCTGCATACTTCGGACAGATGTTTCACCAAGATTATCGTAGAAAATGCATATCTCAGCTTGAAACCCGACGAAAACCAAGATATGTACTGTTCTGCATATCAAACGCACTGTGGAGTGGTGAAAACACCAGATAACGTGTTTCTCGCATTAAATAGCTCGAAAAGGCCGATCCCGATGATTCTGCATACTTCTGACAGAAGTCTCACCAAGATTATCGTAGAAAATGCATATCTCAGCTTGAACGCCGACGACATCAAAGATGTCGCCGGTTCTGCATTATCAAACGCACTGTGGAGTGGTGAAAACACCAGATAACGTGTTTCTCGCATTGAATAGCTCGAAACGAGCGATCTCGATGATTCTGCATACTTCGGACAGAAGTCTCAACAAGATTATCGCAGAAAATGCATATCTCAGCTTGAAACCCCACGAAAACCAAGATATCTACTGTTCTGCATATCAAACGCACTGTGGAGTGGTGAAAACACCAGATAACGTGTTTCTCGCACTAACTAGCTCGAAAAGAGCGATCTCGATGATACAGCATACTTCGGACAGAAGTCTCACCAAGATTATCGCAGAAAATGCATATCTCAGCTTGAAAACCCACGAAAACCAAGATATCGCCGGTTCTGCACATCAAACGTACCGTGGAGTTGTGAAAACACCAGAAAACTTGTTTCGTGCATTAAGTAGCTCGAAAAGAGCGTTCTCGAAGATTCTGCATAATTCTGACAGAAGTCTCACCAGGATTATCGTAGAAAATGCATATCTCAGCTTGAAACCCGACCGAAACCAAGATATCTCCGGTTCTGCATGTCAAACGTACTGTGGAGTGGTGAAAATACCAGAAAACGTGTTTCGTGCATTAAGTAGCTCCAAAAGAGCGATCTAGATGATTCTGCATACTTCTGACTGAAGTCTCACCAATATTATCGCTGAAAATGCATATTTCAGCTTGAAACCCCACGAAAACCAAGATATCGCTGGTTCTGCATGTCAAACGCACTGTGGAGTGGTGAAAACACCAGATAACGTGTTTCTCGCATTAAATACCTCGAAAAGAGCGTTCTAGATGATTCAGCATACTTCGGACAGAAGTCTCACCAAGATTATCGCAGGAAATGCATATCCCAGCTTGAAACCCCACGAAAACCAAGATATCTCCGGTTCTGCATATCCAACGAACTGTGGAGTGGTAAAAACCCCAGAAAACGAGTTTCTCGCATTAAATAGCTCGAAAAGAGCGCTCTCGATGTTTCTGCATACTTCGGACAGATGTTTCACCAAGATTATCGTAGAAAATGCATATCTCAGCTTGAAACCCGACGAAAACCAAAATATCGCCGGTTCTGCATATCAAACCTACTGTGGAGTGGTGAAAACACCAGAAAACGTGTTTCTCGCATTAAGTAGCTCGAAAAGAGCGTTCTCGAAGATCCTGCATACTTCTTACAGAAGTCTCACCAAGATTATCGTAGAAAATGCATATCTCAGCTTGAAACCCGACGAAAACCGATATATCTCCGGTTCTGCACATCAAACGTACCGTGGAGTGGTGAAAACACCAGAAAACGTGTTTCGCGCATTAAGTAGCTCGAAAAGAGCGTTCTCGAAGATTCTGCATAATTCTGACAGAAGTCTCACCAGGATTATCGTAAAAAATGCATATCTCAGCTTGAAACCCGACCGAAACAAAGATATCTCCGGTTCTGCATGTCAAACGCACTGTGGAGTGGTGAAAACACCAGATAACGTGTTTCTCGAATTAAATAGCTCGAAAAGAGCGTTCTAGATGATTCAGCATACTTCGGACAGAAGTCTCACCAAGATTATCTCAGGAAATGCATATCCAAGCTTGAAACCCCCTCGAAAACCAAGATATCTCCGGTTCTGCATATCCAACGAACTGTGGAGTGGTAAAAACCCCAGAAAACGAGTTTCTCGCATTAAATAGCTCGAAAAGAGCGCTCTCGATGTTTCTGCATACTTCGGACAGATGTTTCACCAAGATTATCGTAGAAAATGCATATCTCAGCTTGAAACCCGACGAAAACCAAAATATCGCCGGTTCTGCATATCAATCGCACTGTGGAGTGGTGAAAACGCCAGATAACGTGTTTCTCGCATTAAATAGCTCGAAAAGAGCGATCGCGATGATTCTGCATACTTCGGACAGAAGTGTCACCAAGATTATCGCAGAAAATGCATATCTCAGCTTGAAACCCCACGAAAACCAAGATGTCGCCGGTTCTGCATATCAAACGCACTGTGGAGTGGTGAAAACACCAGAAAACGTGTTTCGCGCATTAAGTAGCTCGAAACGAGCGATCTCGATGATTCTGCATACTTCGGACAGAAGTCTCAACAAGATTATCGCAGAAAATGCATATCTCAGCTTGAAACCCCACGAAAACCAAGATGTCGCCGGTTCTGCATATCAAACGCTCTGTGGAGTGGTGAAAACACCAGAAAACGAGTTTCGCGCATTAAGTAGCTCGAAACGAGCGATCTCGATGATTCTGCATACTTCGGACAGAAGTCTCAACAAGATTATCGCAGAAAATGCATATCTCAGCTTGAAACCCCACGAAAACCAAGATATCTACTGTTCTGCATATCGAACGCACTGTGGAGTGGTGCAAACACCAGAAAACGCGTTTCGTGCATTAAGTAGCTCGAAAAGATCGATCTAGATGATTCTGCATACTTCTGACTGAAGTCTCACCAGTATTATCGCAGAAAATGCATATCTCATCTTGAAACCCCACGAAAACCAAGATATCTCCGGTTCTACACATCAAACGTACCGTGGAGTGGTGAAAATACCAGAAAACGTGTTTCGCGCATTAAGTAGCTCGAAAAGAGCGTTCTCGAAGATTCTGCATACTTCGGACAGAAGTATCAACAAGATTATCGCAGAAAATGCATATCTCAGCTTGAAACCCCACGAAAACCAAGATATATCCGGTTCTGCATATCCAACGAACTGTGGAGTGGTGAAAACCCCAGAAAACGAGTTTCTCGCATTAAATAGATCGGACAGAGCGCTCTCGACGTTTCTGCATACTTCGGACAGATGTTTCACCAAGCTTATCGTAGAAAATGCATATCTCAGCTTGAAACCCGACGAAAACCAAAATATCTGCGGTTCTGCTTATCCAATGCACTGTGGAGTGGTGAAAACACCAGATAACATGTTTCTCGCATTAAATAGCTCGAAACGAGCGATCTCGATGATTCTGCATACTTCGGACAGAAGTCTCAACAAGATTATCGCAGAAAATGCATATCTCAGATTGAAACCCCACGAAAACCAAGATATGTACTGTTCTGCATATCAAACGCACTGTGGAGTGGTGAAAACACCAGATAACGTGTTTCTCGCACGAACTAGCTCGAAAAGAGCGATCTCGATGATTCAGCACACTTCGGACAGAAGTCTCACCTAAATTATCGTAAAAAATGCATATCGCAGCTTGAAACCACACGAAAGCCAAGACTTCGCTGGTTCTACATATCAAACGCACTGTGGAGTGGTGAAAACACCGGATAAGGTTTTTCTCGCATTAACTAGCTCGAAAAGAGCGATCTCGATGTTTCAGCATACTTCAGACAGAAATCTCACCAAGATTATCGTAGAAAATGCATATCTCAGCTTGAAACCCCACGAAAACCAAGATATCGCCGGTTCTGCATATCATAAGCACTGTGGAGTGGTGAAAACACCAGATAACGTGTTTCTCGCATTGAATAGCTCGAAACGAGCGATCTCGATAATTAAGCATACTTCGGACGGAAGTCTCACCAAGATTATCGTAAAAAATGCATATCTCAGCTTGAAACCCCACGAAAACCAAGATATCGCTGGTTCTGCATATCAAACGCACTGTGAAGTGCTGAAAACACCAGATAACGTGTTTGTCGCATTAAATAGCTCGAATAGAGCGATCTCGACGTTTCTGCATACTTCGGACAGAAGTCTCACCAAGATTATCGTAGAAAATGCATATCCCAGCTTGAAACCCGACGAAAACCAAAATATCTCCGGTTCTGCATATCCAACGCACTGTGGAGTGGTGAAAACACCAGATAACGTGTTTCTCGCATTAAATAGCTCGAAACGAGCGATCTCGATGATTCTGCATACTTCTAGCAGAAGTCTCACCAAGATTATCGCAGAAAATGCATATCTCTGCTTGAAACCCCACGAAAACCAGGATATCTACTGTTCTGCATATCCAACGAACTGTGGAGTGGTGAAAATACCAGATAACGTGTTTCTCGCATTAAATAGCTCGAAACGAGCGATGTCGATGATTCTGCATACTTCGGACAGAAATCTCACCAAAATTATCGTAAAAAATGCATATTTCAGCTTGAAACCCCACGAAAACCAAGATATCGCTGGTTCTGCATATCAAACGCACTGTGGAGTGCTGAAAACACCAGATAACGTGTTTGTCGCAATAAGTAGCTCGAAAAGAGCGTTCTCGAAGATCCTGCATACGTCTGACAGAAGTCTCACCACGATTATCGTAGAAAATGCATATCTCAGCTTGAAACCCGACGAAAACCGAGTTATCTCCGGTTCTGCACATCAAACGTACCGTGGAGTGGTGAAAACACCAGAAAACGTGTTTCGCGCATTAAGTAGCTCGAAAAGAGCGTTCTCGAAGATTCTGCATACTTCTGACAGAAGTCTGACCAGGTTTATCGTAGAAAATGCATATCTCAGCTTGAAACCCGACCGAAACCAAGATATCTCCGGTTCTGCATATCCAACGCACTGTGGAGTGGTGAAAACACCAGATAACGTGTTTCTCGCATTAAATAGCTCGAAACGAGCGATCTCGATGATTCTGCATACTTCGGACAGAAGTCTCAACAAGATTATCGCAGAAAATGCATATCTCAGCTTGAAACCCCACGAAAACCAAGATATGTACTGTTCTGCATATCAAACGCACTGTGGAGTGGTGAAAACACCAGATAACGTGTTTCTAGCATAAAATAGCTCGATAAGAGGGATATAGATGATTCTGCATACTTCTGACAAAAGACCCACCAAGATTATAGCAGAAAATGCATATCTCAGCTGGAAGCACCACGAAAATCAAGATATCGCCGGTTCTGCATATCAAACGCACTGTGGAGTGGTGAAAACAACCAGAGAACGTGTTTCTCGCATTAAATAGCTCGAAACGAGCGATCTCGATGATTCTGCATACTTCGGACAGAAGTCTCAACAAGATTATCGCAGAAAATGCATATCTCAGCTGGAAACCCCACGAAAACCAGGATATCTACTGTTCTGCATATCCAACGAACTGTGGAGTGGTGAAAATACCAGATAACGTGTTTCTCGCATTAAATAGCTCGAAACGAGCGATGTCGATGATTCTGCATACTTCGGACAGAAATCTCACCAAAATTATCGTAAAAAATGCATATTTCAGCTTGAAACCCCACGAAAACCAAGATATCGCTGGTTCTGCATATCAAACGCACTGTGGAGTGCTGAAAACACCAGATAACGTGTTTGTCGCAATAAGTAGCTCGAAAAGAGCGTTCTCGAAGATCCTGCATACGTCTGACAGAAGTCTCACCACGATTATCGTAGAAAATGCATATCTCAGCTGGAAACACCACGAAAATCAAGATATCGCCGGTTCTGCATATCAAACGCACTGTGGAGTGGTGAAAACAACCAGAGAACGTGTTTCTCGCATTAAATAGCTCGAAACGAGCGATCTCGATGATTCTGCATACTTCGGACAGAAGTCTCAACAAGATTATCGCAGAAAATGCATATCTCAGCTGGAAACCCCACGAAAACCAGGATATCTACTGTTCTGCATATCAAACGCACTGTGGAGTGGTGAAAACAACCAGAGAACGTGTTTCTCGCATTAAATAGCTCGAAACGAGCGATCTCGATGATTCTGCATACTTCGGACAGAAGTCTCAACAAGATTATCGCAGAAAATGCATATCTCAGCTGGAAACCCCACGAAAACCAGGATATCTACTGTTCTGCATATCCAACGCACTGTGGAGTGGTGAAAACACCAGATAACGTGTTTCTCGCATTAAATAGCTCGAAACGAGCGATCTCGATGATTCTGCATACTTCGGACAGAAGTCTCAACAAGATTATCGCAGGAAATGCATATCTCAGCTGGAAACACCACGAAAATCAAGATATCGCCGGTTCTGCATATCAAACGTACCGTGGAGTTGTGAAAACACCAGAAAACTTGTTTCGTGCATTAAGTAGCTCGAAAAGAGCGTTCTCGAAGATTCTGCATAATTCTGACAGAAGTCTCACCAGGATTATCGTAGAAAATGCATATCTCAGCTTGAAACCCGACCGAAACCAAGATATCTCCGGTTCTGCATGTCAAACGTACTGTGGAGTGGTGAAAATACCAGAAAACGTGTTTCGTGCATTAAGTAGCTCCAAAAGAGCGATCTAGATGATTCTGCATACTTCTGACTGAAGTCTCACCAATATTATCGCTGAAAATGCATATTTCAGCTTGAAACCCCACGAAAACCAAGATATCGCTGGTTCTGCATGTCAAACGCACTGTGGAGTGGTGAAAACACCAGATAACGTGTTTCTCGCATTAAATACCTCGAAAAGAGCGTTCTAGATGATTCAGCATACTTCGGACAGAAGTCTCACCAAGATTATCGCAGGAAATGCATATCCCAGCTTGAAACCCCACGAAAACCAAGATATCTCCGGTTCTGCATATCCAACGAACTGTGGAGTGGTAAAAACCCCAGAAAACGAGTTTCTCGCATTAAATAGCTCGAAAAGAGCGCTCTCGATGTTTCTGCATACTTCGGACAGATGTTTCACCAAGATTATCGTAGAAAATGCATATCTCAGCTTGAAACCCGACGAAAACCAAAATATCGCCGGTTCTGCATATCAAACCTACTGTGGAGTGGTGAAAACACCAGAAAACGTGTTTCTCGCATTAAGTAGCTCGAAAAGAGCGTTCTCGAAGATCCTGCATACTTCTTACAGAAGTCTCACCAAGATTATCGTAGAAAATGCATATCTCAGCTTGAAACCCGACGAAAACCGATATATCTCCGGTTCTGCACATCAAACGTACCGTGGAGTGGTGAAAACACCAGAAAACGTGTTTCGAGCATTAAGTAGCTCGAAAAGAGCGTTCTCGAAGATTCTGCATAATTCTGACAGAAGTCTCACCAGGATTATCGTAAAAAATGCATATCTCAGCTTGAAACCCGACCGAAACAAAGATATCTCCGGTTCTGCATGTCAAACGCACTGTGGAGTGGTGAAAACACCAGATAACGTGTTTCTCGAATTAAATAGCTCGAAAAGAGCGTTCTAGATGATTCAGCATACTTCGGACAGAAGTCGCACCAAGATTATCTCAGGAAATGCATATCCAAGCTTGAAACCCCCTCGAAAACCAAGATATCTCCGGTTCTGCATATCCAACGAACTGTGGAGTGGTAAAAACCCCAGAAAACGAGTTTCTCGCATTAAATAGCTCGAAAAGAGCGCTCTCGATGTTTCTGCATACTTCGGACAGATGTTTCACCAAGATTATCGTAGAAAATGCATATCTCAGCTTGAAACCCGACGAAAACCAAAATATCGCCGGTTCTGCATATCAATCGCACTGTGGAGTGGTGAAAACGCCAGATAACGTGTTTCTCGCATTAAATAGCTCGAAAAGAGCGATCGCGATGATTCTGCATACTTCGGACAGAAGTGTCACCAAGATTATCGCAGAAAATGCATATCTCAGCTTGAAACCCCACGAAAACCAAGATGTCGCCGGTTCTGCATATCAAACGCACTGTGGAGTGGTGAAAACACCAGAAAACGTGTTTCGCGCATTAAGTAGCTCGAAACGAGCGATCTCGATGATTCTGCATACTTCGGACAGAAGTCTCAACAAGATTATCGCAGAAAATGCATATCTCAGCTTGAAACCCCACGAAAACCAAGATGTCGCCGGTTCTGCATATCAAACGCTCTGTGGAGTGGTGAAAACACCAGAAAACGTGTTTCGCGCATTAAGTAGCTCGAAACGAGCGATCTCGATGATTCTGCATACTTCGGACAGAAGTCTCAACAAGATTATCGCAGAAAATGCATATCTCAGCTTGAAACCCCACGAAAACCAAGATATCTACTGTTCTGCATATCGAACGCACTGTGGAGTGGTGCAAACACCAGAAAACGCGTTTCGTGCATTAAGTAGCTCGAAAAGATCGATCTAGATGATTCTGCATACTTCTGACTGAAGTCTCACCAGTATTATCGCAGAAAATGCATATCTCATCTTGAAACCCCACGAAAACCAAGATATCTCCGGTTCTACACATCAAACGTACCGTGGAGTGGTGAAAATACCAGAAAACGTGTTTCGCGCATTAAGTAGCTCGAAAAGAGCGTTCTCGAAGATTCTGCATACTTCGGACAGAAGTCTCAACAAGATTATCGCAGAAAATGCATATCTCAGCTTGAAACCCCACGAAAACCAAGATATATCCGGTTCTGCATATCCAACGAACTGTGGAGTGGTGAAAACCCCAGAAAACGAGTTTCTCGCATTAAATAGATCGGACAGAGCGCTCTCGACGTTTCTGCATACTTCGGACAGATGTTTCACCAAGCTTATCGTAGAAAATGCATATCTCAGCTTGAAACCCGACGAAAACCAAAATATCTGCGGTTCTGCTTATCCAATGCACTGTGGAGTGGTGAAAACACCAGATAACATGTTTCTCGCATTAAATAGCTCGAAACGAGCGATCTCGATGATTCTGCATACTTCGGACAGAAGTCTCAACAAGATTATCGCAGAAAATGCATATCTCAGATTGAAACCCCACGAAAACCAAGATATGTACTGTTCTGCATATCAAACGCACTGTGGAGTGGTGAAAACACCAGATAACGTGTTTCTCGCACGAACTAGCTCGAAAAGAGCGATCTCGATGATTCAGCATACTTCGGACAGAAGTCTCACCTAAATTATCGTAAAAAATGCATATCGCAGCTTGAAACCACACGAAAGCCAAGACTTCGCTGGTTCTACATATCAAACGCACTGTGGAGTGGTGAAAACACCGGATAAGGTTTTTCTCGCATTAACTAGCTCGAAAAGAGCGATCTCGATGTTTCAGCATACTTCAGACAGAAATCTCACCAAGATTATCGTAGAAAATGCATATCTCAGCTTGAAACCCCACGAAAACCAAGATATCGCCGGTTCTGCATATCATAAGCACTGTGGCGTGGTGAAAACACCAGATAACGTGTTTCTCGCATTGAATAGCTCGAAACGAGCGATCTCGATAATTAAGCATACTTCGGACGGAAGTCTCACCAAGATTATCGTAAAAAATGCATATCTCAGCTTGAAACCCCACGAAAACCAAGATATCGCTGGTTCTGCATATCAAACGCACTGTGAAGTGCTGAAAACACCAGATAACGTGTTTGTCGCATTAAATAGCTCGAATAGAGCGATCTCGACGTTTCTGCATACTTCGGACAGAAGTCTCACCAAGATTATCGTAGAAAATGCATATCCCAGCTTGAAACCCGACGAAAACCAAAATATCTCCGGTTCTGCATATCCAACGCACTGTGGAGTGGTGAAAACACCAGATAACGTGTTTCTCGCATTAAATAGCTCGAAACGAGCGATCTCGATGATTCTGCATACTTCTAACAGAAGTCTCACCAAGATTATCGCAGAAAATGCATATCTCTGCTTGAAACCCCACGAAAACCAGGATATCTACTGTTCTGCATATCCAACGAACTGTGGAGTGGTGAAAATACCAGATAACGTGTTTCTCGCATTAAATAGCTCGAAACGAGCGATGTCGATGATTCTGCATACTTCGGACAGAAATCTCACCAAAATTATCGTAAAAAATGCATATTTCAGCTTGAAACCCCACGAAAACCAAGATATCGCTGGTTCTGCATATCAAACGCACTGTGGAGTGCTGAAAACACCAGATAACGTGTTTGTCGCAATAAGTAGCTCGAAAAGAGCGTTCTCGAAGATCCTGCATACGTCTGACAGAAGTCTCACCACGATTATCGTAGAAAATGCATATCTCAGCTTGAAACCCGACGAAAACCGAGTTATCTCCGGTTCTGCACATCAAACGTACCGTGGAGTGGTGAAAACACCAGAAAACGTGTTTCGCGCATTAAGTAGCTCGAAAAGAGCGTTCTCGAATATTCTGCATACTTCTGACAGAAGTCTGACCAGGTTTATCGTAGAAAATGCATATCTCAGCTTGAAACCCGACCGAAACCAAGATATCTCCGGTTCTGCATATCCAACGCACTGTGGAGTGGTGAAAACACCAGATAACGTGTTTCTCGCATTAAATAGCTCGAAACGAGCGATCTCGATGATTCTGCATACTTCGGACAGAAGTCTCAACAAGATTATCGCAGAAAATGCATATCTCAGCTTGAAACCCCACGAAAACCAAGATATGTACTGTTCTGCATATCAAACGCACTGTGGAGTGGTGAAAACACCAGATAACGTGTTTCTAGCATAAAATAGCTCGATAAGAGGGATATAGATGATTCTGCATACTTCTGACAAAAGACCCACCAAGATTATAGCAGAAAATGCATATCTCAGCTGGAAGCACCACGAAAATCAAGATATCGCCGGTTCTGCATATCAAACGCACTGTGGAGTGGTGAAAACAACCAGAGAATGTGTTTCTCGCATTAAATAGCTCGAAACGAGCGATCTCGATGATTCTGCATACTTCGGACAGAAGTCTCAACAAGATTATCGCAGAAAATGCATATCTCAGCTGGAAACCCCACGAAAACCAGGATATCTACTGTTCTGCATATCCAACGAACTGTGGAGTGGTGAAAATACCAGATAACGTGTTTCTCGCATTAAATAGCTCGAAACGAGCGATGTCGATGATTCTGCATACTTCGGACAGAAATCTCACCAAAATTATCGTAAAAAATGCATACTTCAGCTTGAAACCCCACGAAAACCAAGATATCGCTGGTTCTGCATATCAAACGCACTGTGGAGTGCTGAAAACACCAGATAACGTGTTTGTCGCAATAAGTAGCTCGAAAAGAGCGTTCTCGAAGATCCTGCATACGTCTGACAGAAGTCTCACCACGATTATCGTAGAAAATGCATATCTCAGCTGGAAACACCACGAAAATCAAGATATCGCCGGTTCTGCATATCAAACGCACTGTGGAGTGGTGAAAACAACCAGAGAACGTGTTTCTCGCATTAAATAGCTCGAAACGAGCGATCTCGATGATTCTGCATACTTCGGACAGAAGTCTCAACAAGATTATCGCAGAAAATGCATATCTCAGCTGGAAACCCCACGAAAACCAGGATATCTACTGTTCTGCATATCAAACGCACTGTGGAGTGGTGAAAACAACCAGAGAACGTGTTGCTCGCATTAAATAGCTCGAAACGAGCGATCTCGATGATTCTGCATACTTCGGACAGAAGTCTCAACAAGATTATCGCAGAAAATGCATATCTCAGCTGGAAACCCCACGAAAACCAGGATATCTACTGTTCTGCATATCCAACGCACTGTGGAGTGGTGAAAACACCAGATAACGTGTTTCTCGCATTAAATAGCTCGAAACGAGCGATCTCGATGATTCTGCATACTTCGGACAGAAGTCTCAACAAGATTATCGCAGGAAATGCATATCTCAGCTGGAAACACCACGAAAATCAAGATATCGCCGGTTCTGCATATCAAACGCACTGTGGAGTGGTGAAAACGCCAGATAACGTGTTTCTCGCATTAAATAGCTCGAAAAGAGCGATCGCGATGATTCTGCATACTTCGGACAGAAGTGTCACCAAGATTATCGCAGAAAATGCATATCTCAGCTTGAAACCCCACGAAAACCAAGATGTCGCCGGTTCTGCATATCAAACGCACTGTGGAGTGGTGAAAACACCAGAAAACGTGTTTCGCGCATTAAGTAGCTCGAAACGAGCGATCTCGGTGATTCTGCATACTTCGGACAGAAGTGTCACCAAGATTATCGCAGAAAATGCATATCTCAGCTTGAAACCCCACGAAAACCAAGATGTCGCCGGTTCTGCATATCAAACGCACTGTGGAGTGGTGAAAACACCAGAAAACGTGTTTCGCGCATTAAGTAGCTCGAAACGAGCGATCTCGGTGATTCTGCATACGTCGGACAGAAGTCTCAACAAGATTATCGCAGAAAATGCATATCTCAGCTTGAAACCCCACGAAAACCAAGATGTCGCCGGTTCTGCATATCAAACGCTCTGTGGAGTGGTGAAAACACCAGAAAACGTGTTTCGCGCATTAAGTAGCTCGAAACGAGCGATCTCGATGATTCTGCATACTTCGGACAGAAGTCTCAACAAGATTATCGCAGAAAATGCATATCTCAGCTTGAAACCCCACGAAAACCAAGATATCTACTGTTCTGCATATCGAACGCACTGTGGAGTGGTGCAAACACCAGAAAACGCGTTTCGTGCATTAAGTAGCTCGAAAAGATCGATCTAGATGATTCTGCATACTTCTGACTGAAGTCTCACCAGTATTATCGCAGAAAATGCATATCTCATCTTGAAACCCCACGAAAACCAAGATATCTCCGGTTCTACACATCAAACGTACCGTGGAGTGGTGAAAATACCAGAAAACGTGTTTCGCGCATTAAGTAGCTCGAAAAGAGCGTTCTCGAAGATTCTGCATACTTCGGACAGAAGTCTCAACAAGATTATCGCAGAAAATGCATATCTCAGCTTGAAACCCCACGAAAACCAAGATATATCCGGTTCTGCATATCCAACGAACTGTGGAGTGGTGAAAACCCCAGAAAACGAGTTTCTCGCATTAAATAGATCGGACAGAGCGCTCTCGACGTTTCTGCATACTTCGGACAGATGTTTCACCAAGCTTATCGTAGAAAATGCATATCTCAGCTTGAAACCCGACGAAAACCAAAATATCTGCGGTTCTGCTTATCCAATGCACTGTGGAGTGGTGAAAACACCAGATAACATGTTTCTCGCATTAAATAGCTCGAAACGAGCGATCTCGATGATTCTGCATACTTCGGACAGAAGTCTCAACAAGATTATCGCAGAAAATGCATATCTCAGATTGAAACCCCACGAAAACCAAGATATGTACTGTTCTGCATATCAAACGCACTGTGGAGTGGTGAAAACACCAGATAACGTGTTTCTCGCACTAACTAGCTCGAAAAGAGCGATCTCGATGATTCAGCATACTTCGGACAGAAGTCTCACCTAAATTATCGTAAAAAATGCATATCGCAGCTTGAAACCACACGAAAGCCAAGACTTCGCTGGTTCTACATATCAAACGCACTGTGGAGTGGTGAAAACACCGGATAAGGTTTTTCTCGCATTAACTAGCTCGAAAAGAGCGATCTCGATGTTTCAGCATACTTCAGACAGAAGTCTCACCAAGATTATCGTAGAAAATGCATATCTCAGCTTGAAACCCCACGAAAACCAAGATATCGCCGGTTCTGCATATCATACGCACTGTGGAGTGGTGAAAACACCAGATAACGTGTTTCTCGCATTGAATAGCTCGAAACGAGCGATCTCGATAATTAAGCATACTTCGGACGGAAGTCTCACCAAGATTATCGTAAAAAATGCATATCTCAGCTTGAAACCCCACGAAAACCAAGATATCGCTGGTTCTGCATATCAAACGCACTGTGAAGTGCTGAAAACACCAGATAACGTGTTTGTCGCATTAAATAGCTCGAATAGAGCGATCTCGACGTTTCTGCATACTTCGGACAGAAGTCTCACCAAGATTATCGTAGAAAATGCATATCCCAGCTTGAAACCCGACGAAAACCAAAATATCTCCGGTTCTGCATATCCAACGCACTGTGGAGTGGTGAAAACACCAGATAACGTGTTTCTCGCATTAAATAGCTCGAAACGAGCGATCTCGATGATTCTGCATACTTCTAACAGAAGTCTCACCAAGATTATCGCAGAAAATGCATATCTCTGCTTGAAACCCCACGAAAACCAGGATATCTACTGTTCTGCATATCCAACGAACTGTGGAGTGGTGAAAATACCAGATAACGTGTTTCTCGCATTAAATAGCTCGAAACGAGCGATGTCGATGATTCTGCATACTTAGGAACGAGAAATCTCACCAAAATTATCGTAAAAAATGCATATTTCAGCTTGAAACCCCACGAAAACCAAGATATCGCTGGTTCTGCATATCAAACGCACTGTGGAGTGCTGAAAACACCAGATAACGTGTTTGTCGCAATAAGTAGCTCGAAAAGAGCGTTCTCGAAGATCCTGCATACGTCTGACAGAAGTCTCACCACGATTATCGTAGAAAATGCATATCTCAGCTTGAAACCCGACGAAAACCGAGTTATCTCCGGTTCTGCACATCAAACGTACCGTGGAGTGGTGAAAACACCAGAAAACGTGTTTCGCGCATTAAGTAGCTCGAAAAGAGCGTTCTCGAAGATTCTGCATACTTCTGACAGAAGTCTGACCAGGTTTATCGTAGAAAATGCATATCTCAGCTTGAAACCCGACCGAAACCAAGATATCTCCGGTTCTGCATATCCAACGCACTGTGGAGTGGTGAAAACACCAGATAACGTGTTTCTCGCATTAAATAGCTCGAAACGAGCGATCTCGATGATTCTGCATACTTCGGACAGAAGTCTCAACAAGATTATCGCAGAAAATGCATATCTCAGCTTGAAACCCCACGAAAACCAAGATATGTACTGTTCAGCATATCAAACGCACTGTGGAGTGGTGAAAACACCAGATAACGTGTTTCTAGCATAAAATAGCTCGATAAGAGGGATATAGATGATTCTGCATACTTCTGACAAAAGACCCACCAAGATTATAGCAGAAAATGCATATCTCAGCTGGAAACACCACGAAAATCAAGATATCGCCGGTTCTGCATATCAAACGCACTGTGGAGTGGTGAAAACAACCAGAGAACGTGTTTCTCGCATTAAATAGCTTGAAAAGAGCGATCTCGATGATTCAGCATACTTCGGACAGAAGTCTCACCAAGATTATCGCAGGAAATGCATATCTCAGCTTGAAACCCCACGAAAACCAAGATATCTCCGGTTCTGCATATCCAACGAACTGTGGAGTGGTAAAAACCCCAGAAAACGTGTTTCTCGCATTAAATAGCTCGAAAAGAGCGCTCTCGACGTTTCTGCATACTTCGGACAGATGTTTCACCAAGCTTATCGTAGAAAATGCATATCTCAGCTTGAAACCCGACGAAAACCAAAATGTCTGCGGTTCTGCATATCCAACGCACTGTGGAGTGGTGAAAACACCAGATAACGTGTTTCTCGCATTAAATAGCTCGACAAGAGCGTTCCCGAAGATTCTGCATACTTCTGACAGAAGTCTCACCAGGATTATCGTAGAAAATGCATATCTTAGCTTGAAACCCGACCGAAACCAAGATATCGCTTGTACTGCATATCAAACGCACTGTGGAGTGGTGAAAACAACCAGAGAACGTGTTTCTCGCATTAAATAGCTCGAAAAGAGCGATCTCGATGATTCAGCATACTTCGGACAGAAGTCTCACAAAGATTATCGCAGGAAATGCATATCTCAGCTTGAAACCCCACGAAAACCAAGATATCGCCGGTTCTGCATATCAAACGCACTGTGGAGTGGTGAAAACTCAAGATAACGTGTTTCTCGCATTAAACAGCTCGAAAAGAGCGTTCTCGAAGATTCTGCATACTTCTGACAGAAGTCTCACCAGGATTATCGTAGAAAATGCATATCTCAGCTTGAAACCCGACCGAAACCAAGATATCTCCGGTTCTGCATGTCAAACGGACTGTGAAGTGGTGAAAACACCAGATAACGTGTTTCTCGCTCTAACTAGCTAGAAAAGAGCGATCTAGATGATTCAGCATACTTCGGACAGAAGTCCACCAAGATTATCGCAGAAAATGCATATCTCAGCTTGAAACCCCACGAAAACCAAGATATCGCTGGTACTGCATATCAAACGCACTGTGGAGTCGTGAAAACACCAGATAACGTGTTTCTCTCATTAAATAGCTCGAAAAGAGCGCTCTCGACGTTTCTGCATACTTCGGACAGATGTTTCACCAAGCTTATCGTAGAAAATGCATATCTCAGCTTGAAACCCGACGAAAACCAAAATGTCTGCGGTTCTGCATATCCAACGCACTGTGGAGTGGTGAAAACACCAGATAACGTGTTTCTCGCATTAAATAGCTCGAAAAGAGCGTTCTCGAAGATTCTGCATACTTCTGACAGAAGTCTCACCAGGATTATCGCAGGAAATGCATATCTCAGCTTGAAACCCGACGAAAACCAAAATATCTCCGGTTCTGCATATCCAACGCACTGTGGAGTGGTGAAAACACCAGATAACGTGTTTCTCGCATTAAATAGCTCGAAAAGAGCGATCTCGATGATTCAGCATACTTCGGACAGAAGTCTCACAAAGATTATCGCAGGAAATGCATATCTCAGCTTGAAATGCCACGAAAACCAAGATATCGCTGGTTCTGCATATCAAACGCACTGTGAAGTGCTGAAAACACCAGATAACGTGTTTGTCGCATTAAATAGCTCGAATAGAGCGATCTCGACGTTTCTGCATACTTCGGACAGAAGTCTCACCAAGATTATCGTAGAAAATGCATATCTCAGCTTGAAACCCCACGAAATCCAAGATATCTCCGGTTCTGCATATCAAACGCACTGTGGAGTGGTGAAAACTCCAGATAACGTGTTTCTCGCATTAAACAGCTCGAAAAGAGCGATCTCGATGTTTCAGCATACTTCGGACAGAAGTCCACCAAGATTATCGCAGAAAATGCATATCTCAGCTTGAAACCCCACGAAAACCAAGATATCGCTGGTACTGCATATCAAACGCCCTGTGGAGTCGTGAAAACACCAGATAACGTGTTTCTCTCATTAAATAGCTCGAAAAGAGCGCTCTCGACGTTTCTGCATACTTCGGACAGATGTTTCACCAAGCTTATCGTAGAAAATGCATATCTCAGCTTGAAACCCGACGAAAACCAAAATGTCTGCGGTTCTGCATATCCAACGCACTGTGGAGTGGTGAAAACACCAGATAACGTGTTTCTCGCATTAAATAGCTCGAAAAGAGCGTTCTCGAAGATTCTGCATACTTCTGACAGAAGTCTCACCAGGATTATCGTAGAAAATGCATATCTCAGCTTGAAACCCGACCGAAACCAAGATATCTCCGGTTCTGCATGTCAAACGCACTGTGGAGTGGTGAAAACACCAGAAAACGTGTTTCTCGCATTAAATAGCTCGAAAAGAGCGCCCTCGACGTTTCTGCATACTTCGGACAGATGTTTCACCAAGATTATCGCAGAAAATGCATATCTCTGCTTGAAACCCCACGAAAACCAGGATATCTACTGTTCTGCATATCCAACGAACTGCGGACTGGTGAAAACCCCAGAAAACGTGTTTCTCGCATTAAATAGCTCGAAACGAGCGATCTCGATGATTCTGCATACTTCTAGCAGAAGTCTCACCAAGATTATCGTAGAAAATGCATATCTCAGCTTGAAACCCGACCGAAACCAAGATATCGCTGGTACTGCATATCAAACGCACTGTGGAGTGGTGAAAACACCAGAGAACGTGTTTCTCGCATTAAATAGCTCGAAAAGGACGATCCCGATGATTCTGCATACTTCTGACAGAAGTCTCATCAAGATTATCGTAGAAAATGCATATCTCAGCTTGAACGCCGACGAAATCAAAGATGTCGCCGGTTCTGCATTATCAAACGCACTGTGGAGTGGTGAAAACACCAGATAACGTGTTTCTCGCACTAACTAGCTCGAAAAGAGCGATCTCGATGTTTCAGCATACTTCGGACAGAAGTCCACCAAGATTATCGCAGAATATGCATATCTCAGCTTGAAACCCCACGAAAACCAAGATATCGCTGGTACTGCATATCAAACGCACTGTGGAGTGGTGAAAACACCAGATAACGTGTTTCTCGCATTAAATAGCTCGAAAAGAGCGATCTCGATGATTCAGCATACTTCGGACAGAAGTCTCACCAAGATTATCGCAGGAAATGCATATCTCAGCTTGAAACCCCACGAAAACCAAGATATCTCCGGTTCTGCATATCATACGCACTGTGGAGTGGTGAAAACACCAGATAACGTGTTTCTCGCATTGAATAGCTCGAAACGAGCGATCTCGATAATTAAGCATACTTCGGACGGAAGTCTCACCAAGATTATCGTAAAAAATGCATATCTCAGCTTGAAATCCCACGAAAACCAAGATATCGCTGGTTCTGCATATCAAACGCACTGTGGAGTGGTGAAAACACCAGATAACGTGTTTCTCGCACTAACTAGCTCGAAAAGAGCGATCTCGATGTTTCAGCATACTTCGGACAGAAGTCCACCAAGATTATCGCAGAATATGCATATCTCAGCTTGAAACCCCACGAAAACCAAGATATCGCTGGTACTGCATATCAAACGCACTGTGGAGTGGTGAAAACACCAGATAACGTGTTTCTCGCATTAAATAGCTCGAAAAGAGCGATCTCGATGATTCAGCATACTTCGGACAGAAGTCTCACCAAGATTATCGCAGGAAATGCATATCTCAGCTTGAAACCCCACGAAAACCAAGATATCTCCGGTTCTGCATATCCAACGAACTGTGGAGTGGTGAAAACCCCAGAAAATGTGTTTCTCGCATTAAATAGCTCGAAAAGAGCGCCCTCGATGTTTCAGCATACTTCGGACAGAAGTCCACCAAGATTATCGCAGAAAATGCATATCTCAGCTTGAAACCCCACGAAAACCAAGTTATGTACTGTTCTGCATATCAAAGGCACTGCGGAGTGGTGAAAACACCAGATAACGTGTTTCTCGCACTAACTAGCTCGAAAAGAGCGATCTCGATGTTTCAGCATACTTCGGACAGAAGTCCACCAAGATTATCGCAGAATATGCATATCTCAGCTTGAAACCCCACGAAAACCAAGATATCGCTGGTACTGCATATCAAACGCACTGTGGAGTGGTGAAAACACCAGAAAACGTGTTTCTCGCATTAAATAGCTCGAAAAGAGCGTTCTCGAAGATTCTGCATACTTCGGACAGATGTTTCACCCAGATTTTCGCAGAAAATGCATATCTCTGCTTGAAACCCCACGAAAACCAGGATATCTACTGTTCTGCATATCCAACGAACTGCGGAGTGGTGAAAACCCCAGAAAACGAGTTTCTCGCATTAAATAGCTCGAAACGAGCGATGTCGATGATTCTGCATACTTCGGACAGAAATCTCACCAAAATTATCGTAAAAAATGCATATTTCAGCTTGAAACCCCACGAAAACCAAGATATCGCTGGTTCTGCATATCAAACGCACTGTGGAGTGCTGAAAACACCAGATAACGTGTTTGTCGCAATAAGTAGCTCGAAAAGAGCGTTCTCGAAGATCCTGCATACGTCTGACAGAAGTCTCACCACGATTATCGTAGAAAATGCATATCTCAGCTTGAAACCCGACGAAAACCGAGTTATCTCCGGTTCTGCACATCAAACGTACCGTGGAGTGGTGAAAACACCAGAAAACGTGTTTCGCGCATTAAGTAGCTCGAAAAGAGCGTTCTCGAAGATTCTGCATACTTCTGACAGAAGTCTGACCAGGTTTATCGTAGAAAATGCATATCTCAGCTTGAAACCCGACCGAAACCAAGATATCTCCGGTTCTGCATATCCAACGCACTGTGGAGTGGTGAAAACACCAGATAACGTGTTTCTCGCATTAAATAGCTCGAAACGAGCGATCTCGATGATTCTGCATACTTCGGACAGAAGTCTCAACAAGATTATCGCAGAAAATGCATATCTCAGCTTGAAACCCCACGAAAACCAAGATATGTACTGTTCTGCATATCAAACGCACTGTGGAGTGGTGAAAACACCAGATAACGTGTTTCTAGCATAAAATAGCTCGATAAGAGGGATATAGATGATTCTGCATACTTCTGACAAAAGACCCACCAAGATTATAGCAGAAAATGCATATCTCAGCTGGAAACACCACGAAAATCAAGATATCGCCGGTTCTGCATATCAAACGCACTGTGGAGTGGTGAAAACAACCAGAGAACGTGTTTCTCGCATTAAATAGCTTGAAAAGAGCGATCTCGATGATTCAGCATACTTCGGACAGAAGTCTCACCAAGATTATCGCAGGAAATGCATATCTCAGCTTGAAACCCCACGAAAACCAAGATATCTCCGGTTCTGCATATCCAACGAACTGTGGAGTGGTAAAAACCCCAGAAAACGTGTTTCTCGCATTAAATAGCTCGAAAAGAGCGCTCTCGACGTTTCTGCATACTTGGGACAGATGTTTCACCAAGCTTATCGTAGAAAATGCATATCTCAGCTTGAAACCCGACGAAAACCAAAATGTCTGCGGTTCTGCATATCCAACGCACTGTGGAGTGGTGAAAACACCAGATAACGTGTTTCTCGCATTAAATAGCTCGACAAGAGCGTTCCCGAAGATTCTGCATACTTCTGACAGAAGTCTCACCAGGATTATCGTAGAAAATGCATATCTTAGCTTGAAACCCGACCGAAACCAAGATATCGCTGGTACTGCATATCAAACGCACTGTGGAGTGGTGAAAACAACCAGAGATCGTGTTTCTCGCATTAAATAGCTCGAAAAGAGCGATCTCGATGATTCAGCATACTTCGGACAGAAGTCTCACAAAGATTATCGCAGGAAATGCATATCTCAGCTTGAAACCCCACGAAAACCAAGATATCGCCGGTTCTGCATATCAAACGCACTGTGGAGTGGTGAAAACTCAAGATAACGTGTTTCTCGCATTAAACAGCTCGAAAAGAGCGTTCTCGAAGATTCTGCATACTTCTGACAGAAGTCTCACCAGGATTATCGTAGAAAATGCATATCTCAGCTTGAAACCCGACCGAAACCAAGATATCTCCGGTTCTGCATGTCAAACGGACTGTGAAGTGGTGAAAACACCAGATAACGTGTTTCTCGCTCTAACTAGCTAGAAAAGAGCGATCTAGATGATTCAGCATACTTCGGACAGAAGTCCACCAAGATTATCGCAGAAAATGCATATCTCAGCTTGAAACCCCACGAAAACCAAGATATCGCTGGTACTGCATATCAAACGCACTGTGGAGTCGTGAAAACACCAGATAACGTGTTTCTCTCATTAAATAGCTCGAAAAGAGCGCTCTCGACGTTTCTGCATACTTCGGACAGATGTTTCCCCAAGCTTATCGTAGAAAATGCATATCTCAGCTTGAAACCCGACGAAAACCAAAATGTCTGCGGTTCTGCATATCCAACGCACTGTGGAGTGGTGAAAACACCAGATAACGTGTTTCTCGCATTAAATAGCTCGAAAAGAGCGTTCTCGAAGATTCTGCACACTTCTGACAGAAGTCTCACCAGGATTATCGCAGGAAATGCATATCTCAGCTTGAAACCCGACGAAAACCAAAATATCTCCGGTTCTGCATATCCAACGCACTGTGGAGTGGTGAAAACACCAGATAACGTGTTTCTCGCATTAAATAGCTCGAAAAGAGCGATCTCGATGATTCAGCATACTTCGGACAGAAGTCTCACAAAGATTATCGCAGGAAATGCATATCTCAGCTTGAAATGCCACGAAAACCAAGATATCGCTGGTTCTGCATATCAAACGCACTGTGGAGTGGTGAAAACTCAAGATAACGTGTTTCTCGCATTAAACAGCTCGAAAAGAGCGTTCTCGAAGATTCTGCATACTTCTGACAGAAGTCTCACCAGGATTATCGTAGAAAATGCATATCTCAGCTTGAAACCCGACCGAAACCAAGATATCTCCGGTTCTGCATGTCAAACGCACTGTGGAGTGGTGAAAACACCAGAAAACGTGTTTCTCGCATAAAATAGCTCGAAAAGAGCGCCCTCGACGTTTCTGCATACTTCGGACAGATGTTTCACCAAGATTATCGCAGAAAATGCATATCTCTGCTTGAAACCCCACGAAAACCAGGATATCTACTGTTCTGCATATCCAACGAACTGCGGAGTGGTGAAAACCCCAGAAAACGTGTTTCTCGCATTAAATAGCTCGAAACGAGCGATCTCGATGATTCTGCATACTTCTAGCAGAAGTCTCACCAAGATTATCGTAGAAAATGCATATCTCAGCTGGAAACACCTCGAAAATCAAGATATCGCCTGTTCTGCATATCAAACGCACTGTGGAGTGGTGCAAACAACCAGAGAACGTGTTTCTCGCATTAAATAGCTCGAAAAGAGCGATCTCGATGATTCAGCATACTTCGGACAGATGTCTCACCAAGATTATCGCAGGAAATGCATATCTCAGCTTGAAACCCGACGAAAACCAAAATATCTCCAGTTCAGCATATCAAACGCACTGTGGAATGGTAAAAACACCCTGAAAACGTGTTTCTCGCATTAAATAGCTCGAATAGAGCGATCTCGATGATTCTTCATACTTCGGACAGAAGTCTCACCAAGATTATCGTAAAAAATGCATATCTCAGCTTGAAACCCCACGAAAGCCAAGATATCGCTGGTTCTGCATATCTAACGCACTGTGGAGTGGTGAAAACACCGGATAAGGTTTTTATCGCATTAACTAGCTCGAAAAGAGCGATCTCGATGATTCAGCATACTTCGGACAGAAGTCTCACCAAGATTATCGCAGGAAATGCGTATCTCAGCTTGAAATGCCACGAAAACCAAGATATCGCTGGTTCTGCATATCAAACGCACTGTGGTGTGGTGAAAACACCAGATAACGTGTTTCTCGCATTAAATAGCTCGAAAAGAGCGATCTAGATGATTCAGCATACTTCGGACAGAAGTCTCACCAAGATTATCGCAGAAAATGCATATCTCAGCTTGAAACCCCACGAAAACCAAGATATCGCTGGTACTGCATACCAAACGAACTGTGGAGTGTTGAAAACCCCAGAAAACGAGTTTCTCGAATTAAATAGCTCGAAAAGAGCGCTTTCGATGTTTCAGCATACTTCGGACAGAAGTCCACCAAGATTATCGCAGAAAATGCATATCTCAGCTTGAAACCCCACGAAAACCAAGATATGTACTGTTCTGCATATCAAACGCACTGTGGAGTGGTGAAAACACCAGATAACGTGTTTCTAGCATAAAATAGCTCGATAAGAGGGATATAGATGATTCTGCATACTTCTGACAAAAGACCCACCAAGATTATAGCAGAAAATGCATATCTCAGCTGGAAACACCACGAAAATCAAGATATCGCCGGTTCTGCATATCAAACGCACTGTGGAGTGGTGAAAACACCAGATAACGTGTTTCTCGCATTAAATAGCTCGAAACGAGCGATCTCGATGATTCTGCATACTTCGGACAGAAGTCTCAACAAGATTATCGCAGAAAATGCATATCTCAGCTTGAAACCCCACGAAAACCAAGATATGTACTGTTCTGCATATCAAACGCACTGTGGAGTGGTGAAAACACCAGATAACGTGTTTCTAGCATAAAATAGCTCGATAAGAGGGATATAGATGATTCTGCATACTTCTGACAAAAGACCCACCAAGATTATAGCAGAAAATGCATATCTCAGCTGGAAACACCACGAAAATCAAGATATCGCCGGTTCTGCATATCAAACGCACTGTGGAGTGGTGAAAACAACCAGAGAACGTGTTTCTCGCATTAAATAGCTTGAAAAGAGCGATCTCGATGATTCAGCATACTTCGGACAGAAGTCTCACCAAGATTATCGCAGGAAATGCATATCTCAGCTTGAAACCCCACGAAAACCAAGATATCTCCGGTTCTGCATATCCAACGAACTGTGGAGTGGTAAAAACCCCAGAAAACGTGTTTCTCGCATTAAATAGCTCGACAAGAGCGTTCCCGAAGATTCTGCATACTTCTGACAGAAGTCTCACCAGGATTATCGTAGAAAATGCATATCTTAGCTTGAAACCCGACCGAAACCAAGATATCGCTGGTACTGCATATCAAACGCACTGTGGAGTGGTGAAAACAACCAGAGATCGTGTTTCTCGCATTAAATAGCTCGAAAAGAGCGATCTCGATGATTCAGCATACTTCGGACAGAAGTCTCACAAAGATTATCGCAGGAAATGCATATCTCAGCTTGAAACCCCACGAAAACCAAGATATCGCCGGTTCTGCATATCAAACGCACTGTGGAGTGGTGAAAACTCAAGATAACGTGTTTCTCGCATTAAACAGCTCGAAAAGAGCGTTCTCGAAGATTCTGCATACTTCTGACAGAAGTCTCACCAGGATTATCGTAGAAAATGCATATCTCAGCTTGAAACCCGACCGAAACCAAGATATCTCCGGTTCTGCATGTCAAACGGACTGTGAAGTGGTGAAAACACCAGATAACGTGTTTCTCGCTCTAACTAGCTAGAAAAGAGCGATCTAGATGATTCAGCATACTTCGGACAGAAGTCCACCAAGATTATCGCAGAAAATGCATATCTCAGCTTGAAACCCCACGAAAACCAAGATATCGCTGGTACTGCATATCAAACGCACTGTGGAGTCGTGAAAACACCAGATAACGTGTTTCTCTCATTAAATAGCTCGAAAAGAGCGCTCTCGACGTTTCTGCATACTTCGGACAGATGTTTCACCAAGCTTATCGTAGAAAATGCATATCTCAGCTTGAAACCCGACGAAAACCAAAATGTCTGCGGTTCTGCATATCCAACGCACTGTGGAGTGGTGAAAACACCAGATAACGTGTTTCTCGCATTAAATAGCTCGAAAAGAGCGTTCTCGAAGATTCTGCATACTTCTGACAGAAGTCTCACCAGGATTATCGCAGGAAATGCATATCTCAGCTTGAAACCCGACGAAAACCAAAATATCTCCGGTTCTGCATATCCAACGCACTGTGGAGTGGTGAAAACACCAGATTACGTGTTTCTCGCATTAAATAGCTCGAAAAGAGCGATCTCGATGATTCAGCATACTTCGGACAGAAGTCTCACAAAGATTATCGCAGGAAATGCATATCTCAGCTTGAAATGCCACGAAAACCAAGATATCGCTGGTTCTGCATATCAAACGCACTGTGGAGTGGTGAAAACTCAAGATAACGTGTTTCTCGCATTAAACAGCTCGAAAAGAGCGTTCTCGAAGATTCTGCATACTTCTGACAGAAGTCTCACCAGGATTATCGTAGAAAATGCATATCTCAGCTTGAAACCCGACCGAAACCAAGATATCTCCGGTTCTGCATGTCAAACGCACTGTGGAGTGGTGAAAACACCAGAAAACGTGTTTCTCGCATAAAATAGCTCGAAAAGAGCGCCCTCGACGTTTCTGCATACTTCGGACAGATGTTTCACCAAGATTATCGCAGAAAATGCATATCTCTGCTTGAAACCCCACGAAAACCAGGATATCTACTGTTCTGCATATCCAACGAACTGCGGAGTGGTGAAAACCCCAGAAAACGTGTTTCTCGCATTAAATAGCTCGAAACGAGCGATCTCGATGATTCTGCATACTTCTAGCAGAAGTCTCACCAAGATTATCGTAGAAAATGCATATCTCAGCTGGAAACACCTCGAAAATCAAGATATCGCCTGTTCTGCATATCAAACGCACTGTGGAGTGGTGCAAACAACCAGAGAACGTGTTTCTCGCATTAAATAGCTCGAAAAGAGCGATCTCGATGATTCAGCATACTTCGGACAGATGTCTCACCAAGATTATCGCAGGAAATGCATATCTCAGCTTGAAACCCGACGAAAACCAAAATATCTCCGGTTCAGCATATCAAACGCACTGTGGAATGGTAAAAACACCCTGAAAACGTGTTTCTCGCATTAAATAGCTCGAATAGAGCGATCTCGATGATTCTTCATACTTCGGACAGAAGTCTCACCAAGATTATCGTAAAAAATGCATATCTCAGCTTGAAACCCCACGAAAGCCAAGATATCGCTGGTTCTGCATATCTAACGCACTGTGGAGTGGTGAAAACACCGGATAAGGTTTTTATCGCATTAACTAGCTCGAAAAGAGCGATCTCGATGATTCAGCATACTTCGGACAGAAGTCTCACCAAGAATATCGCAGGAAATGCGTATCTCAGCTTGAAATGCCACGAAAACCAAGATATCGCTGGTTCTGCATATCAAACGCACTGTGGAGTGGTGAAAACACCAGATAACGTGTTTCTCGCATTAAATAGCTCGAAAAGAGCGTTCTCGAAGATTCTGCATACTTCTGACAGAAGTCTCACCAGGATTATCGCAGGAAATGCATATCTCAGCTTGAAACCCGACGAAAACCAAAATATCTCCGGTTCTGCATATCCAACGCACTGTGGAGTGGTGAAAACACCAGATAACGTGTTTCTCGCATTAAATAGCTCGAAAAGAGCGATCTCGATGATTCAGCATACTTCGGACAGAAGTCTCACAAAGATTATCGCAGGAAATGCATATCACAGCTTGAAATGCCACGAAAACCAAGATATCGCTGGTTCTGCATATCAAACGCACTGTGGAGTGGTGAAAACTCAAGATAACGTGTTTCTCGCATTAAACAGCTCGAAAAGAGCGTTCTCGAAGATTCTGCATACTTCTGACAGAAGTCTCACCAGGATTATCGTAGAAAATGCATATCTCAGCTTGAAACCCGACCGAAACCAAGATATCTCCGGTTCTGCATGTCAAACGCACTGTGGAGTGGTGAAAACACCAGAAAACGTGTTTCTCGCATAAAATAGCTCGAAAAGAGCGCCCTCGACGTTTCTGCATACTTCGGACAGATGTTTCACCAAGATTATCGCAGAAAATGCATATCTCTGCTTGAAACCCCACGAAAACCAGGATATCTACTGTTCTGCATATCCAACGAACTGCGGAGTGGTGAAAACCCCAGAAAACGTGTTTCTCGCATTAAATAGCTCGAAACGAGCGATCTCGATGATTCTGCATACTTCTAGCAGAAGTCTCACCAAGATTATCGTAGAAAATGCATATCTCAGCTGGAAACACCTCGAAAATCAAGATATCGCCTGTTCTGCATATCAAACGCACTGTGGAGTGGTGCAAACAACCAGAGAACGTGTTTCTCGCATTAAATAGCTCGAAAAGAGCGATCTCGATGATTCAGCATACTTCGGACAGATGTCTCACCAAGATTATCGCAGGAAATGCATATCTCAGCTTGAAACCCGACGAAAACCAAAATATCTCCGGTTCAGCATATCAAACGCACTGTGGAATGGTAAAAACACCCTGAAAACGTGTTTCTCGCATTAAATAGCTCGAATAGAGCGATCTCGATGATTCTTCATACTTCGGACAGAAGTCTCACCAAGATTATCGTAAAAAATGCATATCTCAGCTTGAAACCCCACGAAAGCCAAGATATCGCTGGTTCTGCATATCTAACGCACTGTGGAGTGGTGAAAACACCGGATAAGGTTTTTATCGCATTAACTAGCTCGAAAAGAGCGATCTCGATGATTCAGCATACTTCGGACAGAAGTCTCACCAAGAATATCGCAGGAAATGCGTATCTCAGCTTGAAATGCCACGAAAACCAAGATATCGCTGGTTCTGCATATCAAACGCACTGTGGTGTGGTGAAAACACCAGATAACGTGTTTCTCGCATTAAATAGCTCGAAAAGAGCGATCTAGATGATTCAGCATACTTCGGACAGAAGTCTCACCAAGATTATCGCAGAAAATGCATATCTCAGCTTGAAACCCCACGAAAACCAAGATATCGCTGGTACTGCATATCAAACGAACTGTGGAGTGTTGAAAACCCCAGAAAACGAGTTTCTCGAATTAAATAGCTCGAAAAGAGCGCTTTCGATGTTTCAGCATACTTCGGGCAGAAGTCCACCAAGATTATCGCAGAAAATGCATATCTCAGCTTGAAACCCCACGAAAACCAAGATATGTACTGTTCTGCATATCAAAGGCACTGTGGAGTGGTGAAAACACCAGATAACGTGTTTCTCGCACTAACTAGCTCGAAAAGAGCGATCTCGATGTTTCAGCATACTTCGGACAGAAGTCCACCAAGATTATCGCAGAATATGCATATCTCAGCTTGATACCCCACGAAAACCAAGATATCGCTGGTACTGCATATCAAACGCACTGTGGAGTGGTGAAAACACCAGATAACGTGTTTCTCGCATTAAATATCTCGGATAGAGCGTTCTCGAAGATTCTGCATACTTCTGACAGAAGTCTCACCAGGATTATCGTACAAAATGCATATCTCAGCTTGAAACCCGACCGAAACCAAGATATCGCTGGTACTGCATATCAAACGCACTGTGGAGTGGTGAAAACACCAGAGAACGTGTTTCTCGCATTAAATAGCTCGAAAAGGACGATCCCGATGATTCTGCATACTTCTGACAGAAGTCTCATCAAGATTATCGTAGAAAATGCATATCTCAGCTTGAACGCCGACGAAATCAAAGATGTCGCCGGTTCTGCATTATCAAACGCACTGTGGAGTGGTGAAAACACCAGATAACGTGTTTCTCGCACTATCTAGCTCGAAAAGAGCGATCTCGATGTTTCAGCATACTTCGGACAGAAGTCCACCAAGATTATCGCAGAATATGCATATCTCAGCTTGAAACCCCACGAAAACCAAGATATCGCTGGTACTGCATATCAAACGCACTGTGGAGTGGTGAAAACACCAGATAACGTGTTTCTCGCATTAAATAGCTCGAAAAGAGCGATCTCGATGATTCAGCATACTTCGGACAGAAGTCTCACCAAGATTATCGCAGGAAATGCATATCTCAGCTTGAAACCCCACGAAAACCAAGATATCTCCGGTTCTGCATATCATACGCACTGTGGAGTGGTGAAAACACCAGATAACGTGTTTCTCGCATTGAATAGCTCGAAACGAGCGATCTCGATAATTAAGCATACTTCGGACGGAAGTCTCACCAAGATTATCGTAAAAAATGCATATCTCAGCTTGAAACCCCACGAAAACCAAGATATCGCTGGTTCTGCATATCAAACGCACTGTGGAGTGGTGAAAACACCAGATAACGTGTTTCTCGCACTAACTAGCTCGAAAAGAGCGATCTCGATGTTTCAGCATACTTCGGACAGAAGTCCACCAAGATTATCGCAGAATATGCATATCTCAGCTTGAAACCCCACGAAAACCAAGATATCGCTGGTACTGCATATCAAACGCACTGTGGAGTGGTGAAAACACCAGATAACGTGTTTCTCGCATTAAATAGCTCGAAAAGAGCGATCTCGATGATTCAGCATACTTCGGACAGAAGTCTCACCAAGATTATCGCAGGAAATGCATATCTCAACTTGAAACCCCACGAAAACCAAGATATCTCCGGTTCTGCATATCCAACGAACTGTGGAGTGGTGAAAACCCCAGAAAATGTGTTTCTCGCATTAAATAGCTCGAAAAGAGCGCCCTCGATGTTTCAGCATACTTCGGACAGAAGTCCACCAAGATTATCGCAGAAAATGCATATCTCAGCTTGAAACCCCACGAAAACCAAGTTATGTACTGTTCTGCATATCAAAGGCACTGCGGAGTGGTGAAAACACCAGATAACGTGTTTCTCGCACTAACTAGCTCGAAAAGAGCGATCTCGATGTTTCAGCATACTTCGGACAGAAGTCCACCAAGATTATCGCAGAATATGCATATCTCAGCTTGAAACCCCACGAAAACCAAGATATCGCTGGTACTGCATATCAAACGCACTGTGGAGTGGTGAAAACACCAGATAACGTGTTTCTCGCATTAAATAGCTCGAAAAGAGCGTTCTCGAAGATTCTGCATACTTCGGACAGATGTTTCACCCAGATTTTCGCAGAAAATGCATATCTCTGCTTGAAACCCCACGAAAACCAGGATATCTACTGTTCTGCATATCCAACGAACTGCGGAGTGGTGAAAACCCCAGAAAACGAGTTTCTCGCATTAAATAGCTCGAAACGAGCGATGTCGATGATTCTGCATACTTCGGACAGAAATCTCACCAAAATTATCGTAAAAAATGCATATTTCAGCTTGAAACCCCACGAAAACCAAGATATCGCTGGTTCTGCATATCAAACGCACTGTGGAGTGCTGAAAACACCAGATAACGTGTTTGTCGCAATAAGTAGCTCGAAAAGAGCGTTCTCGAAGATCCTGCATACGTCTGACAGAAGTCTCACCACGATTATCGTAGAAAATGCATATCTCAGCTTGAAACCCGACGAAAACCGAGTTATCTCCGGTTCTGCACATCAAACGTACCGTGGAGTGGTGAAAACACCAGAAAACGTGTTTCGCGCATTAAGTAGCTCGAAAAGAGCGTTCTCGAAGATTCTGCATACTTCTGACAGAAGTCTGACCAGGTTTATCGTAGAAAATGCATATCTCAACTTGAAACCCGACCGAAACCAAGATATCTCCGGTTCTGCATATCCAACGCACTGTGGAGTGGTGAAAACACCAGATAACGTGTTTCTCGCATTAAATAGCTCGAAACGAGCGATCTCGATGATTCTGCATACTTCGGACAGAAGTCTCAACAAGATTATCGCAGAAAATGCATATCTCAGCTTGAAACCCCACGAAAACCAAGATATGTACTGTTCTGCATATCAAACGCACTGTGGAGTGGTGATAACACCAGATAACGTGTTTCTAGCATAAAATAGCTCGATAAGAGGGATATAGATGATTCTGCATACTTCTGACAAAAGACCCACCAAGATTATAGCAGAAAATGCATATCTCAGCTGGAAACACCACGAAAATCAAGATATCGCCGGTTCTGCATATCAAACGCACTGTGGAGTGGTGAAAACAACCAGAGAACGTGTTTCTCGCATTAAATAGCTTGAAAAGAGCGATCTCGATGATTCAGCATACTTCGGACAGAAGTCTCACCAAGATTATCGCAGGAAATGCATATCTCAGCTTGAAACCCCACGAAAACCAAGATATCTCCGGTTCTGCATATCCAACGAACTGTGGAGTGGTAAAAACCCCAGAAAACGTGTTTCTCGCATTAAATAGCTCGAAAAGAGCGCTCTCGACGTTTCTGCATACTTGGGACAGATGTTTCACCAAGCTTATCGTAGAAAATGCATATCTCAGCTTGAAACCCGACGAAAACCAAAATGTCTGCGGTTCTGCATATCCAACGCACTGTGGAGTGGTGAAAACACCAGATAACGTGTTTCTCGCATTAAATAGCTCGACAAGAGCGTTCCCGAAGATTCTGCATACTTCTGACAGAAGTCTCACCAGGATTATCGTAGAAAATGCATATCTTAGCTTGAAACCCGACCGAAACCAAGATATCGCTGGTACTGCATATCAAACGCACTGTGGAGTGGTGAAAACAACCAGAGATCGTGTTTCTCGCATTAAATAGCTCGAAAAGAGCGATCTCGATGATTCAGCATACTTCGGACAGAAGTCTCACAAAGATTATCGCAGGAAATGCATATCTCAGCTTGAAACCCCACGAAAACCAAGATATCGCCGGTTCTGCATATCAAACGCACTGTGGAGTGGTGAAAACTCAAGATAACGTGTTTCTCGCATTAAACAGCTCGAAAAGAGCGTTCTCGAAGATTCTGCATACTTCTGACAGAAGTCTCACCAGGATTATCGTAGAAAATGCATATCTCAGCTTGAAACCCGACGAAAACCAAAATGTCTGCGGTTCTGCATATCCAACGCACTGTGGAGTGGTGAAAACACCAGATAACGTGTTTCTCGCATTAAATAGCTCGAAACGAGCGATCTCGATGATTCTGCATTCTTCGGACGGAAGTCTCAACAAGATTATCGCAGAAAATGCATATCTCAGCTTGAAACCCGACGAAAACCGATATATCTCCGGTTCTGCACATCAAACGTACCGTGGAGTGGTGAAAACACCAGAAAACGTGTTTCGCGCATTAAGTAGCTCGAAATGAGCGTTCTCGAAGATTCTGCATAATTCTGACAGAAGTCTCACCAGGATTATCGTAGAAAATGCATATCTCAGCTTGAAACCCGACCGAAACCAAGATATCTCCGGTTCTGCATGTCAAACGTACTGTGGAGTGGTGAAAACACCAGAAAACGTGTTTCGTGCATTAAGTAGCTCGAAACGAGCGATCTCGATGATTCTGCATACTGCGGACGGAAGTCTCAACAAGATTATCGCAGAAAATGCATATCTCAGCTTGAAACCCTGCGAAAACCAAGATATCTACTGTTCTGCATATCAAACGCACTGTGGAGTGGTGAAGACACCAGATAACGTGTTTCTCGCATTAAATAGCTCGAAACGAGCGATCTCGATGATTCTGCATTCTTCGGACGGAAGTCTCAACAAGATTATCGCAGAAAATGCATCTCTCAGCTTGAAACCCTACGAAAACCAAGATATCTACAGTTCTGCATATCAAACGCACTGTGGAGTGGTGAAAACACCAGATAACGTGTTTCGCGCATTGAATAACTCGAAACGAGCGATCTCGATGATTCTGCATACTTCGGACCGAAGTCTCAACAAGATTAACGCAGAAAATGCATATCTCAGCTTGAAACCCGACGAAAACCGATATATCTCCGGTTCTGCACATCAAACGTACCGTGGAGTGGTGAAAACACCAGAAAACGTGTTTCGCGCATTAAGTAGCTCGAAATGAGCGTTCTCGAAGATTCTGCATAATTCTGACAGAAGTCTCACCAGGATTATCGTAGAAAATGCATATCTCAGCTTGAAACCCGACCGAAACCAAGATATCTCCGGTTCTGCATGTCAAACGTACTGTGGAGTGGTGAAAACACCAGAAAACGTGTTTCGTGCATTAAGTAGCTCGAAACGAGCGATCTCGATGATTCTGCATACTTCGGACGGAAGTCTCAACAAGATTATCGCAGAAAATGCATATCTCAGCTTGAAACCCTACGAAAACCAAGATATCTACTGTTCTGCATATCAAACGCACTGTGGAGTGGTGAAGACACCAGATAACGTGTTTCTCGCATTGAATAGCTCGAAACGAGCGATCTCGATGATTCTGCATACTTCTGACTGAAGTCTCACCAAGATTATCGCAGAAAATGCATATCTCAGCTTGAAACCCCACGAAAACCAAGATATCTCCGGTTCTGCATATCCAACGAACTGTGGAGTGGTGAGAACCCCAGAAAACGAGTTTCTCGCATTAAATAGCTCGAAAAGAGCGCACTCGATGTTTCTGCATACTTCGGACAGATGTTTCACCAGGATTATCGTAGAAAATGCATATCTCAGCTTGAAACCCGACGAAAACCAAAATATCGCCGGTTCTGCATATCAAACCAACTGTGGAGTGGTGAAATCACCAGATAACGTGTTTCTCGCATTAAATAGCTCGAAAAGCGCGATCTCGATGATTCTGCATACTTCGGACAGAAGTCTCAACAAGATTATCGCAGAAAATGCATATCTCAGCTTGAAACCCCACGAAAACCAAGGTATCTCCGGTTCTGCCCATCAAACGTACCGTGGAGTGGCCAAAACACCAGAAAACGTGTTTCGCGCATTAAGTAGCTCGAAAAGAGCGTTCTCGAAGATTCTGCATACTTCTGACAGAAGTCTCACCAGGATTATCGTAGAAAATGCATATCTCAGCTTGAAACCCTACCGAAACCAAGGTATCTCCGGTTCTGCATGTCAAACGTACTGTGGAGTGGTGAAAACACCAGAAAACGTGTTTCGTGCATTAAGTAGCTCGAAAAGAGCGATCTAGATGATTCTGCATACTTCTGACTGAAGTCTCTCCAAGATTATCGCAGAAAATGCATATCTCAGCTTGAAACACCACGAAAACCAAGATATCTCCGGTTCTGCATATCCAACGAACTGTGGAGTGGTGAAAACCCCAGAAAACGAGTTTCTCGCATTAAATAGCTCGAAAAGAGCGCTCTCGATGTTTCTGCATACTTCGGACAGATGTTTCACCAGGATTATCGTAGAAAATGCATATCTCAGCTTGAAACCCGACGAAAACCAAAATATCGCCGGTTCTGCATATCAAACCAACTGTGGAGTGGTGAAATCACCAGATAACGTGTTTCTCGCATTAAATAGCTCGAAAAGCGCGATCTCGATGATTCTGCATACTTCGGACAGAAGTCTCAACAAGATTATCGCAGAAAATGCATATCTCAGCTTGAAACCCCACGAAAACCAAGGTATCTCCGGTTCTGCCCATCAAACGTACCGTGGAGTGGCCAAAACACCAGAAAACGTGTTTCGCGCATTAAGTAGCTCGAAAAGAGCGTTCTCGAAGATTCTGCATACTTCTGACAGAAGTCTCACCAGGATTATCGTAGAAAATGCATATCTCAGCTTGAAACCCGACGAAAACCAATATATCTCCGGTTCTGCACATCAAACGTACCGTGGAGTGGTGAAAACACCAGAAAACGTGTTTCACGCATTAAGTAGCTCGAAAAGAGCGTTCTCGAAGATTCTGCATAATTCTGACAGAAGTCTCACCAGGATTATCGTAGAAAATGCATATCTCAGCTTGAAACCCGACGAAAACCAAAATATCTCCGGTTCTGCATATCCAACGCACTGTGGAGTGGTGAAAACACCAGATAACGTGTTTCTCGCACTAGCTAGCTCGAAAAGAGCGATCTCGATGATTCAGCATACTTCGGACAGAAGTCTCACCAAGATTATCGCAGGAAATGCATATCTCAGCTTGAAATGCCACGAAAGCCAAGATATCGCTGGTTCTGCATATCAAACGCACTGTGGAGTGGTGAAAACAGCGGATATGTTTTTTCTCGCATTAACTAGCTCGAAAAGAGCGATCTCGATGTTTCAGCATACTTCTGACTGAAGTCTCACCAAGATTATCGCAGAAAATGCATATATCAGCTTGAAACCCCACGAAAACCAAGATATCTCCGGTTCTGCATATCCAACGAACTGTGTAGTGGTGAAAACCGCAGAAAACGAGTTTCTCGCATTAAATAGCTCGAAAAGAGCGCTCTCGATGTTTCTGCATACTTCGGACAGATGTTTCACCAGGATTATCGTAGAAAATGCATATCTCAGCTTGAAACCCGACGAAAACCAAAATATCTCCGGTTCTGCATATCCAACGCACTGTGGAGTGGTGAAAACACCAGATAACGTGTTTCTCGCATTCAGTAGCTCGAAACGAGCGATCTCGATGATTCTGCATACTTCGGACAGAAGTCTCAACAAGATTATCGCAGAAAATGCATATCTCAGCTTGAAACCCCACGAAAACCAAGGTATCTACTGTTCTGCATATCAAACGCACTGTGGAGTGGTGAAAACACCAGATAACGTGTTTCTCGCACCAGCTAGCTCGAAAAGAGCGATCTCGATGATTCAGCATACTTCGGACAGAAGTCTCACCAAGATTATCGCAGGAAATGCATATCTCAGCTTGAAATGCCACGAAAGCCAAGATATCGCTGGTTCTGCATATCAAACGCACTGTGGAGTGGTGAAAACAGCGGATAAGTTTTTTCTCGCATTAACTAGCTCGAAAAGAGCGATCTCGATGTTTCAGCATACTTCGGACAGAAGTCTCACCAAGATTATCGCAGAAAATGCATATATCAGCTTGAAACCCCACGAAAACCAAGATATCTCCGGTTCTGCATATCCAACGAACTGTGGAGTGGTGAAAACCGCAGAAAACGAGTTTCTCGCATTAAATAGCTCGAAAAGAGCGCTCTCGATGTTTCTGCATACTTCGGACAGATGTTTCACCAGGATTATCGTAGAAAATGCATATCTCAGCTTGAAACCCGACGAAAACCAAAATATCTCCGGTTCTGCATATCCAACGCACTGTGGAGTGGTGAAAACACCAGATAACGTGTTTCTCGCATTCAGTAGCTCGAAACGAGCGATCTCGATGATTCTGCATACTTCGGACAGAAGTCTCAACAAGATTATCGCAGAAAATGCATATCTCAGCTTGAAACCCCACGAAAACCAAGGTATCTACTGTTCTGCATATCAAACGCACTGTGGAGTGGTGAAAACACCAGATAACGTGTTTGTCGCACTAGCTAGCTCGAAAAGAGCGATCTCGATGATTCAGCATACTTCGGACAGAAGTCTCACCAAGATTATCGCAGGAAATGCATATCTCAGCTTGAAATGCCACGAAAGCCAAGATATCGCTGGTTCTGCATATCAAACGCACTGTGGAGTGGTGAAAACAGCGGATAAGTTTTTTCTCGCATTAACTAGCTCGAAAAGAGCGATCTCGATGTTTCAGCATACTTCGGACAGAAGTCTCACCAAGATTATCGCAGAAAATGCATATCTCAGCTTGAAACCCCACGAAAACCAAGATATCGCCGGTTCTGCATATCATACGCACTGTGGAGTGGTGAAAACACCAGATAACGTGTTTCTCGCATTAAATAGCTCGAAAAGTGCGATCTCGATGATTCTGCATACTTCGGACAGAAGTCTCACCAAGATTATCGCAGAAAATGCATATCTCAGCTTGAAACCCCACGAAAACCAAGATGTCGCCGGTTCTGCATATCAAACGCACTGTGGAGTGGTGAAAACACCAGAAAACGAGTTTCTCGCATTAAGTAGCTCGAAAAGAGCGTTCTCGAAGATCCTGCATAACTCTGACAGAAGTCTCACCAGGATTATCGTAGAAAATGCCTATCTCAGCTTGAAACCCGACCGAAACCAAGATATCTCCGGTTCTGCATATCAAACGCACTGTGGAGTGGTGAAAACACCAGAGAACGTGTTTCTCGCATTAAATAGCTCGAAAAGTGCGATCTCGATGATTCTGCATACTTCGGACAGAAGTCTCACCAAGATTATCGTAGAAAATGCATATCTCAGCTTGAAACCCGACGAAAACCGAGTTATCTCCGGTTCTGCATATCAAACGCACTGTGGAGTGGTGAAAACACCAGAAAACGTGTTTCGTGCATTAAGTAGCTCGAAAAGAGCGATCTCGATGATTCTGCATACTTCGGACAGAAGTCTCACCAAGATTATCGTAGAAAATGCATATCTCAGCTTGAAACCCGACGAAAACCGAGTTATCTCCGGTTCTGCACATCAAACGTACCGTGGAGTGGCCAAAACACCAGAAAACGTGTTTCGCGCATTAAGTAGCTCGAAAAGAGCTTTCTCGAAGATTCTGCATAATTCTGACAGAAGTCTCACCAGGATTATCGTAGAAAATGCATATCTCAGCTTGAAACCCGACCGAAACCAAGATATCTCCGGTTCTGCATGTCAAACGTACTGTGGAGTGGTGAAAACACCAGAAAACGTGTTTCGTGCATTATGTAACTCGAAAAGAGCGATCTCGATGATTCTGCATACTTCGGACAGAAGTCTCACCAAGATTATCGCAGAAAATGCATATCTCAGCTTGAAACCCCACGAAAACCAAGGTATCTCCGGTTCTGCCCATCAAACGTACCGTGGAGTGGCCAAAACACCAGAAAACGTGTTTCGCGCACTAAGTAGCTCGAAAAGAGCGTTCTCGAAGATTCTGCATACTTGTGACAGAAGTCTCACCAGGATTATCGTAGAAAATGCATATCTCAGCTTGAAACCCGACGAAAACCAAAATATCGCCGGTTCTGCATATCAAACCAACTGTGGAGTGGTGAAATCACCAGATAACGTGTTTCTCGCATTAAATAGCTCGAAAAGCGCGATCTCGATGATTCTGCATACTTCGGACAGAAGTCTCAACAAGATTATCGCAGAAAATGCATATCTCAGCTTGAAACCCCACGAAAACCAAGGTATCTCCGGTTCTGCCCATCAAACGTACCGTGGAGTGGCCAAAACACCAGAAAACGTGTTTCGCGCATAAAGTAGCTCGAAAAGAGCGTTCTCGAAGATTCTGCATACTTCTGACAGAAGTCTCACCAGGATTATCGTAGAAAATGCATTTCTCAGCTTGAAACCCGACGAAAACCAATATATCTCCGGTTCTGCACATCAAACGTACCGTGGAGTGGTGAAAACACCAGAAAACGTGTTTCACGCATTAAGTAGCTCGAAAAGAGCGTTCTTGAAGATTCTGCATAATTCTGACAGAAGTCTCACCAGGATTATCGTAGAAAATGCATGTCTCAGCTTGAAACCCGACCGAAACCAAGATATCACCGGTTCTGCATGTCAAACGTACTGTGGAGTGGTGAAAACACCAGAAAACGTGTTTCGTGCATTAAGTAGCTCGAAAAGAGCGTTCTCGAAGATTCTACATAATTCTGACAGAAGTCTCACCAGGATTATCGTAGAAAATGCATGTCTCAGCTTGAAACCCGACCGAAACCAAGATATCACCGGTTCTGCATGTCAAACGTACTGTGGAGTGGTGAAAACACCAGAAAACGTGTTTCGCGCATTAAGTAGCTCGAAAAGAGCGTTCTCGAAGATTCTGCATAATTCTGACAGAAGTCTCACCAGGATTGTCGTAGAAAATGCATGTCTCAGCTTGAAACCCGACCGAAACCAAGATATCACCGGTTCTGCATGTCAAACGCACTGTGGAGTGGTGAAAACACCAGAAAACGTGTTTCTCGCATTAAGTAGCTCGAAAAGAGCGTTCTCGAAGATCCTGCATACTTCGACAGAAGTCTCAGCAAGATTATCGTAGAGAATGCATATCTCAGCTTGAAACCCGACGAAAACCGATATATCTACGGTTCTGCACATCAAACGTACCGTGGAGTGGTGAAAACACCAGAAAACGTGTTTCGTGCATTAAGTAGCTCGAAAAGAGCGATCTAGATGATTCTGCATACTTCTGACTGAAGTCTCACCAAGATTATCGCAGAAAATGCATATCTCAGCTTGAAACCCCACGAAAACCAAGATATCTCCGGTTCTGCATATCCAACGAACTGTGGAGTGGTGAAAACCCCAGAAAACGAGTTTCTCGCATTAAATAGCTCGAAAAGAGCGCACTCGATGTTTCTGCATACTTCGGACAGATGTTTCACCAGGATTATCGTAGAAAATGCATATCTCAGCTTGAAACCCGACGAAAACCAAAATATCGCCGGTTCTGCATATCAAACCAACTGTGGAGTGGTGAAATCACCAGATAACGTGTTTCTCGCATTAAATAGCTCGAAAAGCGCGATCTCGATGATTCTGCATACTTCGGACAGAAGTCTCAACAAGATTATCGCAGAAAATGCATATCTCAGCTTGAAACCCCACGAAAACCAAGGTATCTCCGGTTCTGCCCATCAAACGTACCGTGGAGTGGCCAAAACACCAGAAAACGTGTTTCGCGCATTAAGTAGCTCGAAAAGAGCGTTCTCGAAGATTCTGCATACTTCTGACAGAAGTCTCACCAGGATTATCGTAGAAAATGCATTTCTCAGCTTGAAACCCGACGAAAACCAATATATCTCCGGTTCTACACATTAAACGTACCGTGGAGTGGTGAAAACACCAGAAAACGTGTTTCACGCATTAAGTAGCTCGAAAAGAGCGTTCTCGAAGATTCTGCATAATTCTGACAGAAGTCTCACCAGGATTATCGTAGAAAATGCATGTCTCAGCTTGAAACCAAGATATCACCGGTTCTGCATGTCAAACGTACTGTGGAGTGGTGAAAACAACAGAAAACGTGTTTCGTGCATTAAGTAGCTCGAAAAGAGCGATCTAGATGATTCTGCATACTTCTGACTGAAGTCTCACCAATATTATCGCAGAAAATGCATATCTCATCTTGAAACCCCACGAAAACCAAGATATCGCTGGTTCTGCATATCAAGCGCACTGTGGAGTGGTGAAAACACCAGAAAACGTGTTTCTCGCATTAAGTAGCTCGAAAAGAGCGTTCTCGAAGATCCTGCATACTTCGACAGAAGTCTCAGCAAGATTATCGTAGAGAATGCATATCTCAGCTTGAAACCCGACGAAAACCGATATATCTACGGTTCTGCACATCAAACGTACCGTGGAGTGGTGAAAACACCAGAAAACGTGTTTCGCGCATTAAGTAGCTCGAAAAGAGCGTTCTCGAAGATTCTGCATAATTCTGACAGAAGTCTCACCAGGATTATCGTAGAAAATGCATATCTCAGCTTGAAACCCTACCGAAACCAAGATATCTCCGGTTCTGCATGTCAAACGTACTGTGGAGTGGTGAAAACACCAGAAAACGTGTTTTGTGCATTAAGTAGCTCGAAAAGAGCGATCTAGATGATTCTGCATACTTCTGACTGAAGTCTCTCCAAGATTATCGCAGAAAATGCATACCTCATCTTGAAACCCCACGAAAACCAAGATATCGCTGGTTCTGCATATCCAACGCACTGTGGAGTGGTGAAAACACCAGATAACGTGTTTCTCGCACTAGCTAGCTCGAAAAGAGCGATCTCGATGATTCAGCATACTTCGGACAGAAGTCTCACCAAGATTATCGCAGGAAATGCATATCTCAGCTTGAAATGCCACGAAAGCCAAGATATCGCTGGTTCTGCATATCAAACGCACTGTGGAGTGGTGAAAACAGCGGATATGTTTTTTCTCGCATTAACTAGCTCGAAAAGAGCGATCTCGATGTTTCAGCATACTTCTGACTGAAGTCTCACCAAGATTATCGCAGAAAATGCATATATCAGCTTGAAACCCCACGAAAACCAAGATATCTCCGGTTCTGCATATCCAACGAACTGTGGAGTGGTGAAAACCGCAGAAAACGAGTTTCTCGCATTAAATAGCTCGAAAAGAGCGCTCTCGATGTTTCTGCATACTTCGGACAGATGTTTCACCAGGATTATCGTAGAAAATGCATATCTCAGCTTGAAACCCGACGAAAAACAAAATATCTCCGGTTCTGCATATCCAACGCACTGTGGAGTGGTGAAAACACCAGATAACGTGTTTCTCGCATTCAGTAGCTCGAAACGAGCGATCTCGATGATTCTGCATACTTCGGACAGAAGTCTCAACAAGATTATCGCAGAAAATGCATATCTCAGCTTGAAACCCCACGAAAACCAAGGTATCTACTGTTCTGCATATCAAACGCACTGTGGAGTGGTGAAAACACCAGATAACGTGTTTCTCGCACTAGCTAGCTCGAAAAGAGCGATCTCGATGATTCAGCATACTTCGGACAGAAGTCTCACCAAGATTATCGCAGGAAATGCATATCTCAGCTTGAAATGCCACGAAAGCCAAGATATCGCTGGTTCTGCATATCAAACGCACTGTGGAGTGGTGAAAACAGCGGATAAGTTTTTTCTCGCATTAGCTAGCTCGAAAAGAGCGATCTCGATGTTTCAGCATACTTCGGACAGAAGTCTCACCAAGATTATCGCAGAAAATGCATATATCAGCTTGAAACCCCACGAAAACCAATATATCTCCGGTTCTGCATATCCAACGAACTGTGGAGTGGTGAAAACCGCAGAAAACGAGTTTCTCGCATTAAATAGCTCGAAAAGAGCGCTCTCGATGTTTCTGCATACTTCGGACAGATGTTTCACCAGGATTATCGTAGAAAATGCATATCTCAGCTTGAAACCCGACGAAAACCAAAATATCTCCGGTTCTGCATATCCAACGCACTGTGGAGTGGTGAAAACACCAGATAACGTGTTTCTCGCATTCAGTAGCTCGAAACGAGCGATCTCGATGATTCTGCATACTTCGGACAGAAGTCTCAACAAGATTATCGCAGAAAATGCATATCTCAGCTTGAAACCCCACGAAAACCAAGGTATCTACTGTTCTGCATATCAAACGCACTGTGGAGTGGTGAAAACACCAGATAACGTGTTTGTCGCACTAGCTAGCTCGAAAAGAGCGATCTCGATGATTCAGCATACTTCGGACAGAAGTCTCACCAAGATTATCGCAGGAAATGCATATCTCAGCTTGAAATGCCACGAAAGCCAAGATATCGCTGGTTCTGCATATCAAACGCACTGTGGAGTGGTGAAAACAGCGGATAAGTTTTTTCTCGCATTAACTAGCTCGAAAAGAGCGATCTCGATGTTTCAGCATACTTCGGACAGAAGTCTCACCAAGATTATCGCAGAAAATGCATATCTCATCTTGAAACCCCACGAAAACCAAGATATCGCTGGTTCTGCATATCAAGCGCACTGTGGAGTGGTGAAAACACCAGAAAACGTGTTTCTCGCATTAAGTAGCTCGAAAAGAGCGTTCTCGAAGATCCTGCATACTTCGACAGAAGTCTCAGCAAGATTATCGTAGAGAATGCATATCTCAGCTTGAAACCCGACGAAAACCGATATATCTACGGTTCTGCACATCAAACGTACCGTGGAGTGGTGAAAACACCAGAAAACGTGTTTCGCGCATTAAGTAGCTCGAAAAGAGCGTTCTCGAAGATTCTGCATAATTCTGACAGAAGTCTCACCAGGATTATCGTAGAAAATGCATATCTCAGCTTGAAACCCTACCGAAACCAAGATATCTCCGGTTCTGCATGTCAAACGTACTGTGGAGTGGTGAAAACACCAGAAAACGTGTTTCGTGCATTAAGTAGCTCGAAAAGAGCGATCTAGATGATTCTGCATACTTCTGACTGAAGTCTCTCCAAGATTATCGCAGAAAATGCATACCTCATCTTGAATCCCCACGAAAACCAAGATATCGCTGGTTCTGCATATCAAGCGCACTGTGGAGTGGTGAAAACACCAGAAAACGTGTTTCTCGCATTAAGTAGCTCGAAAAGAGCGTTCTCGAAGATCCTGCATACTTCGACAGAAGTCTCAGCAAGATTATCGTAGAGAATGCATATCTCAGCTTGAAACCCGACGAAAACCGATATATCTACGGTTCTGCACATCAAACGTACCGTGGAGTGGTGAAAACACCAGAAAACGTGTTTCGCGCATTAAGTAGCTCGAAAAGAGCGTTCTCGAAGATTCTGCATAATTCTGACAGAAGTCTCACCAGGATTATCGTAGAAAATGCATATCTCAGCTTGAAACCCTACCGAAACCAAGATATCTCCGGTTCTGCATGTCAAACGTACTGTGGAGTGGTGAAAACACCAGAAAACGTGTTTCGTGCATTAAGTAGCTCGAAAAGAGCGATCTAGATGATTCTGCATACTTCTGACTGAAGTCTCTCCAAGATTATCGCAGAAAATGCATACCTCAGCTTGAAACACCACGAAAACCAAGATATCTCCGGTTCTGCATATCCAACGAACTGTGGAGTGGTGAAAACCCCAGAAAACGAGTTTCTCGCATTAAATAGCTCGAAAAGAGCGCTCTCGATGTTTCTGCATACTTCGGACAGATGTTTCACCAGGATTATCGTAGAAAATGCATATCTCAGCTTGAAACCCGACGAAAACCAAAATATCGCCGGTTCTGCATATCAAACCAACTGTGGAGTGGTGAAATCACCAGATATCGTGTTTCTCGCATTAAATAGCTCGAAAAGCGCGATCTCGATGATTCTGCATACTTCGGACAGAAGTCTCAACAAGATTATCGCAGAAAATGCATATCTCAGCTTGAAACCCCACGAAAACCAAGGTATCTCCGGTTCTGCCCATCAAACGTACCGTGGAGTGGCCAAAACACCAGAAAACGTGTTTCGCGCATTAAGTAGCTCGAAAAGAGCGTTCTCGAAGATTCTGCATACTTGTGACAGAAGTCTCACCAGGATTATCGTAGAAAATGCATATCTCAGCTTGAAACCCGACGAAAACCAATATATCTCCGGTTCTGCACATCAAACGTACCGTGGAGTGGTGAAAACACCAGAAAACGTGTTTCACGCATTAAGTAGCTCGAAAAGAGCGTTCTCGAAGATTCTGCATAATTCTGACAGAAGTCTCACCAGGATTATCGTAGAAAATGCATATCTCAGCTTGAAACCCGACGAAAACCAAAATATCTCCGGTTCTGCATATCCAACGCACTGTGGAGTGGTGAAAACACCAGATAACGTGTTTCTCGCACTAGCTAGCTCGAAAAGAGCGATCTCGATGATTCAGCATACTTCGGACAGAAGTCTCACCAAGATTATCGCAGGAAATGCATATCTCAGCTTGAAATGCCACGAAAGCCAAGATATCGCTGGTTCTGCATATCAAACGCACTGTGGAGTGGTGAAAACAGCGGATATGTTTTTTCTCGCATTAACTAGCTCGAAAAGAGCGATCTCGATGTTTCAGCATACTTCTGACTGAAGTCTCACCAAGATTATCGCAGAAAATGCATATATCAGCTTGAAACCCCACGAAAACCAAGATATCTCCGGTTCTGCATATCCAACGAACTGTGGAGTGGTGAAAACCGCAGAAAACGAGTTTCTCGCATTAAATAGCTCGAAAAGAGCGCTCTCGATGTTTCTGCATACTTCGGACAGATGTTTCACCAGGATTATCGTAGAAAATGCATATCTCAGCTTGAAACCCGACGAAAACCAAAATATCTCCGGTTCTGCATATCCAACGCACTGTGGAGTGGTGAAAACACCAGATAACGTGTTTCTCGCATTCAGTAGCTCGAAACGAGCGATCTCGATGATTCTGCATACTTCGGACAGAAGTCTCAACAAGATTATCGCAGAAAATGCATATCTCAGCTTGAAACCCCACGAAAACCAAGATATCTACTGTTCTGCATATCAAACGCACTGTGGAGTGGTGAAAACACCAGATAACGTGTTTCTCGCACTAGCTAGCTCGAAAAGAGCGATCTCGATGATTCAGCATACTTCGGACAGAAGTCTCACCAAGATTATCGCAGAAAATGCATATCTCAGCTTGAAACCCCACGAAAACCAAGATATCGCCGGTTCTGCATATCAAACGCACTGTGGAGTGGTGAAAACACCAGAAAACGTTTTTTTCGCATTCAAAAGCACGAAAACAGCGATTTCGGTGATTCAGCACACTTGTAACAGCAGAATCATGAAGATTATCACTGAAAATGCATATCTCAGCTGGAAACAACAACGATACCGAAGATATGGCAGTATCCGCATATCAAACGCACTGTGGAGTGCTGAAAACACCAGAAAACGTGTTTTTCGCATTCAATAGCACGACAACAGCGATGTCGGTGATTCTGCACACTTGTAACAGCAGAATCATGAAGATTATCACTGAAAATGCATATCTCAGCTGGAAACAACAACGATATCGAAGATATGGCAGTTTCCGCATATCAAACGCACTGTGGAGTGCTGAAAACACCAGAAAACGTATTTTTCGCAATCAATAGCACGAAAACAGCGATTTCGGTGATGCTGCACACTTGTAACAGCAGAATCATGAAGATTATCACTGAAAAAGCATATCTCAGCTGGAAACAACAACGATACCGAAGATATCGCAGTTTCCGCATGTCAAACGTTCTGTGGAGTGCTGAAAACACCAGAAAAAGTGTTTTTCGCATTCAAAAGCACGAAAACAGCGATTTCGGTGATTCTGCGCACTTGTAACAGCAGAATCATGAAGATAATCACTGAAAATGCATATCTCAGCTTGAATCCCCACGAAAACCAAGATATCGCTGGTTCTGCATATCAAACGCACTGTGGAGTGCTGAAAACACCAGATAACGTGTTTCTCGCATTAAATAGCTCGAAAAGTGCGATCTCGATGATTCTGCATACTTCGTACAGAAGTCTCACCAAGATTATCGCAGAAAATGCATATCCGAGCTTGAAACCCCACGACAACCAAGATATCGTCGGTTCTGCATATCATACGCACTCTGGAGTGGTGAAAACACCAGATAACGTGTTTCTCGCATTAAATAGCTCGAAAAGAGCGATCTAGATGATTCTGCATACTTCGGACAGAAGTCTCACCAAGAGTATCGTAAAAAATGCATATCTCAGCTTGAAACCCCACGAAAGCCAAGATATCTCCGGTTCTGCACATCCAACGAACTGTGGTGTGGTGAAAACCCCAGAAAACGTGTTTCTTGCATTAAATAGCTCGAAAAGAGCGCTCTTGATGTTTCTGCATCCTTCGGACAGAAGTCTCACCAAGATTATCGCAGAAAATGCATATCTCTGCTAGAAACCCCACGAAAACCAAGATATCTCCTGTTCTGCATATCCAACGAACTGTGGAGTGGTGAAAACACCAGATAACGTGTTTCTCGCATTAAACAGGTCTAAACGAGCGATCTCGATGATTAAGCATATTTCGGACAGAAGTCTCACCAAGATTATCGTAAAAAATTCATATCTCAGCTTGAAACCCCACGAAAACCCAGATATCGCTGGTTCTACATATCAAACGCACTGTGGAGTGCTGAAAACACCAGATAACGTGTTTCTCGCATTATATAGCTCGAAACGAGCGATCTCGATGATTAAGCATACTTCGGACAGAAGTCTCACCATGATTATCGCAGAAAATGCATATCTCAGCTTGAAACCCGACGAAAACCAAACATTGCCGGTTCTGCATATCAAACGCACTGTGGAGTGGTGAAAACACCAGATAACGTGTTTGCTCGCATTAAATAGGTCGAAAAGAGCGATCTCGATAATTCTGCATACTTCTAACAGAAGTCTCACCATGATTATCGCAGAAAATGCATATCTCTGCTAGAAACCCTACGAAAACCAAGATATCGTCGGTTCTGCATATCATACGCACTGTGGAGTGGTGAAAACACCATATAACGTGTTTCTCGCATTAAATAGCTCGAAACGAGCGATCTCGATGATTAAGCATACTTCGGACAGAAGTCTCACCAAGATTATCGCAGAAATTGCATATCTCAGCTTGAATCTCCACGAAAACCAAGATATCGCTGGTTCTGCATATCAAACGCACTGTGGAGTGCTGAAAACACCAGATAACGTGTTTCTCGCTATAAATAGCTCGAATAGAGCGATCTCGATGATTAAGCATACTTCTAACAGAAGTCTCACCAAGATTATCGCAGAAAATGCATATCTCTGCTTGAAACCCCACGAAAACCAAGATATCTCCTGTTCTGCATATCCAACGAACTGTGGAGTGGTGAAAACACCAGAAAACGTGTTTCTCGCATTAAATAGCTCGAAAAGTACGATCTCGATGACTCTGCATACTTCGGACAGAAGTCTCACCAAGAGTATCGTAAAAAATGCATATCTCAGCTTGAAACCCCACGAAAGCCAAGATATTGCTGGTTCTGCATATCAAACGCACGGTGGAGTGCTGAAAACACCAGATAACCTGTTTCTCGCATTAAATAGCTCGAAACGAGCGATCTCGGTGATTAAGCATACTTCGGACAGAAGTCTCACCAAGATTATCGCAGAAAATGCATATCTCAGCTTGAAACCCCACGAAAACCAAGATATCTCCGGTTCTGCACATCCAACGAACTGTGGTGTGGTGAAAACACCAGATAAGGTTTTTCTCGCATTAACTATCTCGAATAGTGCGATCTCGATGATTCTGCATACTTCGGACAGAAGTCTCACCAAGATTATCGCAGAAAATGCATATCCGAGCTTGAAACCCCACGACAACCAAGATATCGTCGGTTCTGCATATCAAACGCACTGTGGAGTGGTGAAAACACCAGATAACGTGTTTCTCGCATTAAATAGGTCGAAAAGAGCGATCTCGATTTTTCTGCATACTTCGGACAGAAGTCTCACCATGATTATCGTAAAAAATGCATATCTCAGCTTGAAACCCCACGAAAACCAAGATATCTCCGGTTCTGCACATCCAACGAACTGTGGTGTGGTGAAAACCCCAGAAAACGTGTTTCTTGCATTAAATAGCTCGAAAAGAGCGCTCTTGATGTTTCTGCATCCTTCGGACAGAAGTCTCACCAAGATAATCGCAGAAAATGCATATCTCTGCTAGAAACCCCACGAAAACCAAGCTATCTCCTGTTCTGCATATCCAACGAACTGTGGAGTGGTGAAAACACCAGATAACGTGTTTCTCGCATTAAATAGGTCTAAACGAGCGATCTCGATGATTAAGCATATTTCGGACAGAAGTCTCACCAAGATTATCGTAAAAAATGCATATCTCAGCTTGAAACCCCACGAAAACCCAGATATCGCTGGTTCTACATATCAAACGCACTGTGGAGTGCTGAAAACACCAGATGACGTGTTTCTCGCATTATATAGCTCGAATAGTGCGATCTCGATGATTCTGCATACTTCAAACAGAAGTCTCACCATGATTATCGCAGAAAATGCATATCTCAGCTTGAAACCCGACGAAAACCAAACATTGCCGGTTCTGCATATCAAACGCACTGTGGAGTGGTGAAAACACCAGTTAACGTGTTTGCTCGCATTAAATAGGTCGAAAAGAGCGATCTCGATAATTCTGCATACTTCTAACAGAAGTCTCACCATGATTATCGCAGAAAATGCATATCTCTGCTAGAAACCCTACGAAAACCAAGATATCTCCTGTTCTGCATATCCAACGAACTGTGGAGTGGTGAAAACACCAGAAAACGTGTTTCTCGCATTAAACAGCTCGAAAAGTACGATCTCTATGACTCTGCATACTTCGGACAGAAGTCTCACCAAGATTATCGTAGAAAATGCATATCTGAGCTTGAAACCCGACGAAAACCGAGTTATATCCGGTTCTGCACATCAAACGTACCGTGGAGTGGCCAAAACACCAGAAAACGTGTTTCGCGCATTAAGTAGCTCGAAAAGAGCGTTCTCGAAGATTCTGCATAATTCTGACAGAAGTCTCACCAGGATTATCGTAGAAAATGCATATCTCAGCTTGAAACCCGACCGAAACCAAGATATCTCCGGTTCTGCATGTCAAACGTACTGTGGAGTGGTGAAAACACCAGAAAACGTGTTTCGCGCATTAAGTAGCTCGAAAAGAGCGATCTCGATAATTCTGCATACTTCTAACAGAAGTCTCACCATGATTATCGCAGAAAATGCATATCTCTGCTAGAAACCCAACGAAAACCAAGATATCGTCGGTTCTGCATATCATACGCACTGTGGAGTGGTGAAAACACCAGATAACGTGTTTCTCGCATTAAATAGCTCGAAACGAGCGATCTCGATGATTAAGCATACTTCGGACAGAAGTCTCACCAAGATTGTCGCAGAAATTGCATATCTCAGCTTGAATCCCCACGAAAACCAAGATATCGCTGGTTCTGCATATCAAACGCACTGTGGAGTGCTGAAAACACCAGATAACGTGTTTCTCGCTATAAATACCTCGAATAGAGCGATCTCGATGATTAAGCATACTTCGGACAGAAGTCTCACCAAGATTATCGTAAAAAATGCATATCTCAGCTTGAAACCCCACAAAAACCAAGATATCGCCGGTTCTGCATATCAAACGCACTGTGGAGTGGTGAAAACACCAGATAACGTGTTTCTCGCATTAAATAGCTCGAAAAGAGCGTTCTCGAAGATCCTGCATACTTCGGACAGAAGTCTCACCAAGAATATCGCTGGAAATGCATATCTCAGCTTGAAACCCCACGAAAACCAAGATATCTCCGGTTCTGCATATCCAACGAACTGTGCAGTGGGGAAAACCCCAGAAAACGAGCTCCCGCATTAAATAGCTCGAAAAGAGCGCTCACGATGTTTCTGCATACTTCGGACAGATGTTTCACCAAGATAATCGTAGAAAATGCATATCTCAGCTTGAAACGCGACGAAAACCAAAATATCGCCGGTTCTGCATATCAAACCAACTGTGGAGTGGTGAAAACACCAGATAACGTGTTTCTCGCATTAAATAGCTCGAAAAGTGCGATCTCGATGATTCTGCATACTTCTAACAGAAGTCTCACCAAGATTATCGCAGAAAATGCATATCTCAGCTTGAAACCACACGAAAACCAAGATATCGCCGGTTCTGCATATCAAACGCACTGTGGAGTGGTAAAAACACCAGATAACGTGTTTCTCGCATTAAGTAGCTCGAAACGGGCGATCTCGATGATTCTGCATACTTCGGACAGAAGTCTCAACAAGATTATCGCAGAAAATGCATATCTCAGCTTGAAACCCCACGAAAACCAAGATATCTACTGTTCTGCATATCAAACGCACTGTGGAGTGGTGAAAACACCAGATAACGTGTTTCTCGCACTAGCTAGCTCGAAAAGAGCGATCTCGATGATTCAGCATACTTCGGACAGAAGTCTCACCAAGATTATCGCAGAAAATGCATATCTCAGCTTGAAACCCCACGAAAACCAAGATATCGCCGGTTCTGCATATCAAACGCACTGTGGAGTGGTGAAAACACCAGAAAACGTTTTTTTCGCATTCAAAAGCACGAAAACAGCGATTTCGGTGATTCAGCACACTTGTAACAGCAGAATCATGAAGATTATCACTGAAAATGCATATCTCAGCTGGAAACAACAACGATACCGAAGATATGGCAGTATCCGCATATCAAACGCACTGTGGAGTGCTGAAAACACCAGAAAACGTGTTTTTCGCATTCAATAGCACGACAACAGCGATGTCGGTGATTCTGCACACTTGTAACAGCAGAATCATGAAGATTATCACTGAAAATGCATATCTCAGCTGGAAACAACAACGATATCGAAGATATGGCAGTTTCCGCATATCAAACGCACTGTGGAGTGCTGAAAACACCAGAAAACGTATTTTTCGCAATCAATAGCACGAAAACAGCGATTTCGGTGATTCTGCACACTTGTAACAGCAGAATCATGAAGATTATCACTGAAAAAGCATATCTCAGCTGGAAACAACAACGATACCGAAGATATCGCAGTTTCCGCATGTCAAACGTTCTGTGGAGTGCTGAAAACACCAGAAAAAGTGTTTTTCGCATTCAAAAGCACGAAAACAGCGATTTCGGTGATTCTGCGCACTTGTAACAGCAGAATCATGAAGATAATCACTGAAAATGCATATCTCAGCTTGAATCCCCACGAAAACCAAGATATCGCTGGTTCTGCATATCAAACGCACTGTGGAGTGCTGAAAACACCAGATAACGTGTTTCTCGCATTAAATAGCTCGAAAAGTGCGATCTCGATGATTCTGCATACTTCGTACAGAAGTCTCACCAAGATTATCGCAGAAAATGCATATCCGAGCTTGAAACCCCACGACAACCAAGATATCGTCGGTTCTGCATATCATACGCACTCTGGAGTGGTGAAAACACCAGATAACGTGTTTCTCGCATTAAATAGCTCGAAAAGTGCGATCTCGATGATTCTGCATACTTCGGACAGAAATCTCACCAAGATTATCGCAGAAAATGCATATCTCAGCTTGAAACACCACGAAAACCAAGATATCGCTGGTACTGCATATCAAACGCTCTGTGGAGTGGTGAAAATACCAGATAACGTGTTTCTCGCATTAACTAGCTCGAAAAGAGCGATCTAGATGATTCTGCATACTTCGGACAGAAGTCTCACCAAGAGTATCGTAAAAAATGCATATCTCAGCTTGAAACCCCACGAAAGCCAAGATATCTCCGGTTCTGCACATCCAACGAACTGTGGTGTGGTGAAAACCCCAGAAAACGTGTTTCTTGCATTAAATAGCTCGAAAAGAGCGCTCTTGATGTTTCTGCATCCTTCGGACAGAAGTCTCACCAAGATTATCGCAGAAAATGCATATCTCTGCTAGAAACCCCACGAAAACCAAGATATCTCCTGTTCTGCATATCCAACGAACTGTGGAGTGGTGAAAACACCAGATAACGTGTTTCTCGCATTAAACAGGTCTAAACGAGCGATCTCGATGATTAAGCATATTTCGGACAGAAGTCTCACCAAGATTATCGTAAAAAATTCATATCTCAGCTTGAAACCCCACGAAAACCCAGATATCGCTGGTTCTACATATCAAACGCACTGTGGAGTGCTGAAAACACCAGATAACGTGTTTCTCGCATTATATAGCTCGAAACGAGCGATCTCGATGATTAAGCATACTTCGGACAGAAGTCTCACCATGATTATCGCAGAAAATGCATATCTCAGCTTGAAACCCGACGAAAACCAAACATTGCCGGTTCTGCATATCAAACGCACTGTGGAGTGGTGAAAACACCAGATAACGTGTTTGCTCGCATTAAATAGGTCGAAAAGAGCGATCTCGATAATTCTGCATACTTCTAACAGAAGTCTCACCATGATTATCGCAGAAAATGCATATCTCTGCTAGAAACCCTACGAAAACCAAGATATCGTCGGTTCTGCATATCATACGCACTGTGGAGTGGTGAAAACACCATATAACGTGTTTCTCGCATTAAATAGCTCGAAACGAGCGATCTCGATGATTAAGCATACTTCGGACAGAAGTCTCACCAAGATTATCGCAGAAATTGCATATCTCAGCTTGAATCTCCACGAAAACCAAGATATCGCTGGTTCTGCATATCAAACGCACTGTGGAGTGCTGAAAACACCAGATAACGTGTTTCTCGCTATAAATAGCTCGAATAGAGCGATCTCGATGATTAAGCATACTTCGGACAGAAGTCTCACCAAGATTATCGTAGAAAATGCATATCTCTGCTTGAAACCCGACGAAAACCAAAATACCGCCGGTTCTGCATATCAAACCAACTGTGGAGTGGTGAAAACACCAGATAACGTGTTTCTCGCATTAAATAGCTCGAAAAGTGCGATCTCGATGATTCTGCATACTTCTAACAGAAGTCTCACCAAGATTATCGCAGAAAATGCATATCTCTGCTTGAAACCCCACGAAAACCAAGATATCTCCTGTTCTGCATATCCAACGAACTGTGGAGTGGTGAAAACACCAGAAAACGTGTTTCTCGCATTAAATAGCTCGAAAAGTACGATCTCGATGACTCTGCATACTTCGGACAGAAGTCTCACCAAGAGTATCGTAAAAAATGCATATCTCAGCTTGAAACCCCACGAAAGCCAAGATATTGCTGGTTCTGCATATCAAACGCACGGTGGAGTGCTGAAAACACCAGATAACCTGTTTCTCGCATTAAATAGCTCGAAACGAGCGATCTCGGTGATTAAGCATACTTCGGACAGAAGTCTCACCAAGATTATCGCAGAAAATGCATATCTCAGCTTGAAACCCCACGAAAACCAAGATATCTCCGGTTCTGCACATCCAACGAACTGTGGTGTGGTGAAAACACCAGATAAGGTTTTTCTCGCATTAACTATCTCGAATAGTGCGATCTCGATGATTCTGCATACTTCGGACAGAAGTCTCACCAAGATTATCGCAGAAAATGCATATCCGAGCTTGAAACCCCACGACAACCAAGATATCGTCGGTTCTGCATATCAAACGCACTGTGGAGTGGTGAAAACACCAGATAACGTGTTTCTCGCATTAAATAGGTCGAAAAGAGCGATCTCGATTTTTCTGCATACTTCGGACAGAAGTCTCACCATGATTATCGTAAAAAATGCATATCTCAGCTTGAAACCCCACGAAAACCAAGATATCTCCGGTTCTGCACATCCAACGAACTGTGGTGTGGTGAAAACCCCAGAAAACGTGTTTCTTGCATTAAATAGCTCGAAAAGAGCGCTCTTGATGTTTCTGCATCCTTCGGACAGAAGTCTCACCAAGATAATCGCAGAAAATGCATATCTCTGCTAGAAACCCCACGAAAACCAAGCTATCTCCTGTTCTGCATATCCAACGAACTGTGGAGTGGTGAAAACACCAGATAACGTGTTTCTCGCATTAAATAGGTCTAAACGAGCGATCTCGATGATTAAGCATATTTCGGACAGAAGTCTCACCAAGATTATCGTAAAAAATGCATATCTCAGCTTGAAACCCCACGAAAACCCAGATATCGCTGGTTCTACATATCAAACGCACTGTGGAGTGCTGAAAACACCAGATGACGTGTTTCTCGCATTATATAGCTCGAATAGTGCGATCTCGATGATTCTGCATACTTCAAACAGAAGTCTCACCATGATTATCGCAGAAAATGCATATCTCAGCTTGAAACCCGACGAAAACCAAACATTGCCGGTTCTGCATATCAAACGCACTGTGGAGTGGTGAAAACACCAGTTAACGTGTTTGCTCGCATTAAATAGGTCGAAAAGAGCGATCTCGATAATTCTGCATACTTCTAACAGAAGTCTCACCATGATTATCGCAGAAAATGCATATCTCTGCTAGAAACCCTACGAAAACCAAGATATCTCCTGTTCTGCATATCCAACGAACTGTGGAGTGGTGAAAACACCAGAAAACGTGTTTCTCGCATTAAACAGCTCGAAAAGTACGATCTCTATGACTCTGCATACTTCGGACAGAAGTCTCACCAAGATTATCGCAGAAAATGCATATCTGAGCTTGAAACCCCACGAAAACCAAGATATCGTCGGTTCTGCATATCATACGCACTGTGGAGTGGTGAAAACACCAGATAACGTCTTTCTCGCATTAAATAGCTCGAAACGAGCGATCTCGATGATTAAGCATACTTCGGACAGAAGTCTCACCAAGATTATCGCAGAAATTGCATATCTCAGCTTGAATCCCCACGAAAACCAAGATATCGCTGGTTCTGCATATCAAACGCACTGTGGAGTGCTGAAAGCACCAGATAACGTGTTTCTCGCTACAAATAGCTCGAATAGAGCGATCTCGATGATTAAGCATACTTCGGACAGAAGTCTCACCAAGATTATCGTAAAAAATGCATATCTCAGCTTGAAACCCCACAAAAACCAAGATATCGCCGGTTCTGAATATCAAACTTACTGTGGAGTGGTGAAAACACCAGATAACGTGTTACTCGCATTAAATAGCTCGAAAAGAGCGATCTCGATGTTTCTGCATACTTCGGACAGAAGTCTCACCATGATTATCGTAAAAAATGCATATCTCAGCTTGAAACCCCACGAAAACCAAGATATCTCCGGTTCTGCACATCCAACGAACTGTGGTGTGGTGAAAACCCCAGAAAACGTGTTTCTTGCATTAAATAGCTCGAAAAGAGCGCTCTTGATGTTTCTGCATCCTTCGGACAGAAGTCTCACCAAGATTATCGCAGAAAATGCATATCTCTGCTAGAAACCCCACGAAAACCAAGATATCTCCTGTTCTGCATATCCAACGAACTGTGGAGTGGTGAAAACACCAAATAACGTGTTTCTCGCATTAAATAGGTCTAAACGAGCGATCTCGATGATTAAGCATATTTCGGACAGAAGTCTCACCAAGATTATCGTAAAAAATGCATATCTCAGCTTGAAACCCCACAAAAACCAAGATATCGCCGGTTCTGAATATCAAACTTACTGTGGAGTGGTGAAAACACCAGATAACGTGTTACTCGCATTAAATAGCTCGAAAAGAGCGATCTCGATGTTTCTGCATACTTCGGACAGAAGTCTCACCATGATTATCGTAAAAAATGCATATCTCTGCTAGAAACCCTACGAAAACCAAGATATCTCCTGTTCTGCATATCCAACGAACTGTGGAGTGGTGAAAACCCCAGAAAACGTGTTTGTCGCATTAAACAGCTCGAAACGTACGATCTCGATGACTCTGCATACTTCGGACAGAAGTCTCACCAAGATTATCGCAGAAAATGCATATCTGAGCTTGAAACCCCACGAAAACCAAGATATCGTCGGTTCTGCATATCATACGCACTGTGGAGTGGTGAAAACACCAGATAACGTGTTTCTCGCTTTAAATAGCTCGAAACGAGCGATCTCGATGATTAAGCATACTTCGGACAGAAGTCTCACCTAGATTATCGCAGAAATTGCATATCTCAGTTTGAATCCCCACGAAAACCAAGATATCGCTGGTTCTGCATATCAAACGCACTGTGGAGTGCTGAAAACACCAGATAACGTGTTTCTCGCTATAAATAGCTCGAATAGAGCGATCTCGATGATTAAGCATACTTCGGACAGAAGTCTCACCAAGATTATCGTAAAAAATGCATATCTCAGCTTGAAACCCCACAAAAACCAAGGTATCGCCGGTTCTGCATATCAAACGCACTGTGGAGTGGTGAAAACACCAGATAACGTGTTTCTCGCATTAAATAGCTCGAAAAGAGCGTTCTCGAAGATCCTGCATACTTCGGACAGAAGTCTCACCAAGAATATCGCAGGAAATGCATATCTCAGCTTGAAACCCCACGAAAACCAAGATATCTCCGGTTCTGCATATCCAACGAACTGTGCAGTGGGGAAAACCACAGAAAACGAGTTTCTCGCATTAAATAGCTCGAAAAGAGCGCTCTCGATGTTTCTGCATACTTCGGACAGATGTTTCACCAAGATTATCGTAGAAAATGCATATCTCAGCTTGAAACCCGACGAAAACCAAAATATCGCCGGTTCTGCATATCAAACCAACTGTGGAGTGGTGAAAACACCAGATAACGTGTTTCTCGCATTAAATAGCTCGAAAAGTGCGATCTCGATGATTCTGCATACTTCTAACAGAAGTCTCACCAAGATTATCGCAGAAAATGCATATCTCTGCTTGAAACCCCACGAAAACCAAGATATCTCCTGTTCTGCATATCCAACGAACTGTGGAGTGGTGAAATCACCAGAAAACGTGTTTCTCGCATTAAATAGCTCGAAAAGTACGATCTCGATGACTCTGCATACTTCGGACAGAAGTCTCACCAAGAGTATCGTAAAAAATGCATATCTCAGCTTGAAACCCCACGAAAGCCAAGATATCGCTGGTTCTGCATATCAAACGCACTGTGGAGTGCTGAAAACACCAGATAACCTGTTTCTCGCATTAAATAGCTCGAAACGAGCGATCTCGATGATTAAGCATACTTCGGACAGAAGTCTCACCAAGATTATCGTAGAAAATGCATATCTCAGCTTGAAACCCGACGAAAACCAAAATATCGCCGGTTCTGCATATCAAACCAACTGTGGAGTGGTGAAAAAAACAGATAACGTGTTTCTCGCATTAAATAGCTCGAAAAGAGCGATCTCGATGATTCTGCATACTTCGGACAGAAGTCTCACCAAGAGTATCGTAAAAAATGCATATCTCAGCTTGAAACCCCACGAAAGCCAAGAAATCGCTGGTTCTGCATATCAAACGCACTGTGGAGTGGTGAAAACACCAGATAACGTGTTTCTCGCATTAAATAGGTCGAAAAGAGCGATCTCGATTTTTCTGCATACTTCGGACAGAAGTCTCACCATGATTATCGTAAAAAATGCATATCTCAGCTTGAAACCCCACGAAAACCAAGATATCTCCGGTTCTGCACATCCAACGAACTGTGGTGTGGTGAAAACCCCAGAAAACGTGTTTCTTGCATTAAATAGCTCGAAAAGAGCGATCTCGATGTTTCTGCATACTTCGGACAGAAGTCTCACCATGATTATCGTAAAAAATGCATATCTCAGCTTGAAACCCCACGAAAACCAAGATATCTCCGGTTCTGCACATCCAACGAACTGTGGTGTGGTGAAAACCCCAGAAAACGTGTTTCTTGCATTAAATAGCTCGAAAAGAGCGCTCTTGATGTTTCTGCATCCTTCGGACAGAAGTCTCACCAAGATTATCGCAGAAAATGCATATCTCTGCTAGAAACCCCACGAAAACCAAGATATCTCCTGTTCTGCATATCCAACGAACTGTGGAGTGGTGAAAACACCAGATAACGTGTTTCTCGCATTAAATAGGTCTAAACGAGCGATCTCGATGATTAAGCATATTTCGGACAGAAGTCTAACCAAGATTATCGTAAAAAATGCATATCTCAGCTTGAAACCCCACGAAAACCCAGATATCGCTGGTTCTACATATCAAACGCACTGTGGAGTGCTGAAAACACCAGATAACGTGTTTCTCGCATTATATAGCTCGAATAGTGCGATCTCGATGATTCTGCATACTTCAAACAGAAGTCTCACCATGATTATCGCAGAAAATGCATATCTCAGCTTGAACCCCAACGAAAACCAAACATTGCCGGTTCTGCATATCAAACGCACTGTGGAGTGGTGAAAACACCAGATAACGTGTTTGCTCGCATTAAATAGGTCGAAAAGAGCGATCTCGATAATTCTGCGTACTTCTAACAGAAGTCTCACCATGATTATCGCAGAAAATGCATATCTCTGCTAGAAACCCTACGAAAACCAAGATATCTCCTGTTCTGCATATCCAACGAACTGTGGAGTGGTGAAAACCCCAGAAAACGTGTTTCTCGCATTAAACAGCTCGAAAAGCACGATCTCGATGACTCTGCATACTTCGGACAGAAGTCTCACCAAGATTATCGCAGAAAATGCATATCTGAGCTTGAAACCCCACGAAAACCAAGATATCGTCGGTTCTGCATATCATACGCACTGTGGAGTGGTGAAAACACCAGATAACGTGTTTCTCGCATTAAATAGCTCGAAACGAGCGATCTCCATGATTAAGCATACTTCGGACAGAAGTCTCACCAAGATTATCGCAGAAATTGCATATCTCAGCTTGAATCCCCACGAAAACCAAGATATCGCTGGTTCTGCATATCAAACGCACTGTGGAGTGCTGAAAGCACCAGATAACGTGTTTCTTGCTACAAATAGCTCGAATAGAGCGATCTCGATGATTAAGCATACTTCGGACAGAAGTCTCACCAAGATTATCGTAAAAAATGCATATCTCAGCTTGAAACCCCACAAAAACCAAGATATCGCCGGTTCTGCATATCAAACGCACTGTGGAGTGGTGAAAACACCAGATAACGTGTTTCTCGCATTAAATAGCTCGAAAAGAGCGATCTCGATGTTTCTGCATACTTCGGACAGAAGTCTCACCATGATTATCGTAAAAAATGCATATCTCAGCTTGAAACCCCACGAAAACCAAGATATCTCCGGTTCTGCACATCCAACGAACTGTGGTGTGGTGAAAACCCCAGAAAACGTGTTTCTTGCATTAAATAGCTCGAAAAGAGCGCTCTTGATGTTTCTGCATCCTTCGGACAGAAGTCTCACCAAGATTATCGCAGAAAATGCATATCTCTGCTAGAAACCCCACGAAAACCAAGATATCTCCTGTTCTGCATATCCAACGAACTGTGGAGTGGTGAAAACACCAGATAACGTGTTTCTCGCATTAAATAGGTCTAAACGAGCGATCTCGATGATTAAGCATATTTCGGACAGAAGTCTAACCAAGATTATCGTAAAAAATGCATATCTCAGCTTGAAACCCCACGAAAACCCAGATATCGCTGGTTCTACATATCAAACGCACTGTGGAGTGCTGAAAACACCAGATAACGTGTTTCTCGCATTATATAGCTCGAATAGTGCGATCTCGATGATTCTGCATACTTCAAACAGAAGTCTCACCATGATTATCGCAGAAAATGCATATCTCAGCTTGAACCCCAACGAAAACCAAACATTGCCGGTTCTGCATATCAAACGCACTGTGGAGTGGTGAAAACACCAGATAACGTGTTTGCTCGCATTAAATAGGTCGAAAAGAGCGATCTCGATAATTCTGCGTACTTCTAACAGAAGTCTCACCATGATTATCGCAGAAAATGCATATCTCTGCTAGAAACCCTACGAAAACCAAGATATCTCCTGTTCTGCATATCCAACGAACTGTGGAGTGGTGAAAACCCCAGAAAACGTGTTTCTCGCATTAAACAGCTCGAAAAGTACGATCTCGATGACTCTGCATACTTCGGACAGAAGTCTCACCAAGATTATCGCAGAAAATGCATATCTGAGCTTGAAACCCCACGAAAACCAAGATATCGTCGGTTCTGCATATCATACGCACTGTGGAGTGGTGAAAACACCAGATAACGTGTTTCTCGCATTAAATAGCTCGAAACGAGCGATCTCGATGATTAAGCATACTTCGGACAGAAGTCTCACCAAGATTATCGCAGAAATTGCATATCTCAGCTTGAATCCCTACGAAAACCAAGATATCGCTGGTTCTGCATATCAAACGCACTGTGGAGTGCTGAAAACACCAGATAACGTGTTTCTCGCTATAAATAGCTCGAATAGAGCGATCTCGATGATTAAGCATACTTCGGACAGAAGTCTCACCAAGATTATCGTAAAAAATGCATATCTCAGCTTGAAACCCCACAAAAACCAAGATATCGCCGGTTCTGCATATCAAACGCACTGTGGAGTGGTGAAAACACCAGATAACGTGTTTCTCGCATTAAATAGCTCGAAAAGAGCGTTCTCGAAGATCCTGCATACTTCGGACAGAAGTCTCACCAAGAATATCGCAGGAAATGCATATCTCAGCTTGAAACCCCACGAAAACCAAGATGTCGCCGGTTCTGCATATCCAACGAACTGTGCAGTGGGGAAAACCACAGAAAACGAGTTTCTCGCATTAAATAGCTCGAAAAGAGCGCTCTCGATGTTTCTGCATACTTCGGACAGATGTTTCACCAAGATTATCGTAGAAAATGCATATCTCAGCTTGAAACCCGACGAAAACCAAAATATCGCCGGTTCTGTATATCAAACCAACTGTGGAGTGGTGAAAACACCAGATAACGTGTTTCTCGCATTAAATAGCTCGAAAAGTGCGATCTCGATGATTCTGCATACTTCTAACAGAAGTCTCACCAAGATTATCGCAGAAAATGCATATCTCTGCTTGAAACCCCACGAAAACCAAGATATCTCCTGTTCTGCATATCCAACGAACTGTGGAGTGGTGAAATCACCAGAAAACGTGTTTCTCGCATTAAATAGCTCGAAAAGTACGATCTCGATGACTCTGCATACTTCGGACAGAAGTCTCACCAAGAGTATCGTAAAAAATGCATATCTCAGCTTGAAACCCCACGAAAGCCAAGATATCGCTGGTTCTGCATATCAAACGCACTGTGGAGTGCTGAAAACACCAGATAACCTGTTTCTCGCATTAAATAGCTCGAAACGAGCGATCTCGATGATTAAGCATACTTCGGACAGAAGTCTCACCAAGATTATCGCAGAAATTGCATATCTCAGCTTGAATCCCCACGAAAACCAAAATATCGCTGGTTCTGCATATCAAACGCACTGTGGAGTGCTGAAAACACCAGATAACGTGTTTCTCGCTATAAATAGCTCGAATAGAGCGATCTCGATGATTAAGCATACTTCGGACAGAAGTCTCACCAAGATTATCGTAAAAAATGCATATCTCAGTTTGAAACCCCACAAAAACCAAGATATCGCCGGTTCTGCATATCAAACGCACTGTGGAGTGGTGAAAACACCAGATAACGTGTTTCTCGCATTAAATAGCTCGAAAAGAGCGTTCTCGAAGATCCTGCAAACTTCGGACAGAAGTCTCACCAAGAATATCGCAGGAAATGCATATCTCAGCTTGAAACCCCACGAAAACCAAGATATCTCCGGTTCTGCATATCCAACGAACTGTGCTGTGGGGAAAACCCCAGAAAACGAGCTCCCGCATTAAATAGCTCGAAAAGAGCGCTCTCGATGTTTCTGCATACTTCGGACAGATGTTTCACCAAGATTATCGTAGAAAATGCATATCTCTGCTTGAAACCCGACGAAAACCAAAATATCGCCGGTTCTGCATATCAAACCAACTGTGGAGTGGTGAAAAAAACAGATAACGTGTTTCTCACATTAAATAGCTCGAAAAGTGCGATCTCGATGATTCTGCATACTTCTAACAGAAGTCTCACCAAGATTATCACAGAAAATGCATATCTCTGCTTGAAACCCCACGAAAACCAAGATATCGTCGGTTCTGCATATCATACGCACTCTGGAGTGGTGAAAACACCAGATAACGTGTTTCTCGCATTAACTATCTCGAAAAGTGCGATCTCGATGGTTCAGCATACTTCGGACAGAGGTCTCACCAAGATTACCGCAGAAAGTGCATATCTCAGCTTGAAACCCCACGAAAACCAAGATATCTCCGGTTCTGCACATCCAACGAACTGTGGTGTGGTGAAAACCCCAGAAAACGTGTTTCTCGCATTAAATAGCTCGAAAAGAGCGATCTCGATGATTCTGCACACTTCGGACAGAAGTCTCACCATGATTATCGTAAAAAATGCATATCTCAGCTTGAAACCCCACGAAAACCAAGATATCTCCGGTTCTGCACATCCAACGAACTGTGGTGTGGTGAAAACACCAGAAAACGTGTTTCTTGCATTAAATAGCTCGAAAAGAGCGCTCTTGATATTTCTGCATCCTTCGGACAGAAGTCTCACCAAGATTATCGCAGAAAATGCATATCTCTGCTAGAAACCCCACGAAAACCAAGATAACTCCTGTTCTGCATATCCAACGAACTGTGGAGTGGTGAAAACACCAGATAACGTGTTTCTCGCATTAAATAGGTCGAAACGAGCGATCTCGATGATTAAGCATATTTCGGACAGAAGTCTCACCAAGATTATCGTAAAAAATGCATATCTCAGCTTGAAACCCCACGAAAACCCAGATATCGCTGGTTGTACATATCAAACGCACTGTGGAGTGCTGAAAACACCAGATAACGTGTTTCTCGCATTAAATAGCTCGAAAAGTGCGATCTCGATGATTCTGCATACTTCGGACAGAGGTCTCACAAAGATTATCGCAGAAAATGCATATCTCAGCTTGAACCCCAACGAAAACCAAACATTGCCGGTTCTGCATATCAAACGCACTGTGGAGTGGTGAAAACACCAGATAACGTGTTTCTCGCATTAAATAGGTCGAAACGAGCGATCTCGATGATTAAGCATATTTCGGACAGAAGTCTCACCAAGATTATCGTAAAAAATGCATATCTCAGTTTGAAACCCCACGAAAACCCAGATATCGCTGGTTGTACATATCAAACGCACTGTGGAGTGCTGAAAACACCAGATAACGTGTTTCTCGCATTAAATAGCTCGAAAAGTGCGATCTCGATGATTCTGCATACTTCGGACAGAAGTCTCACCATGATTATCGTAAAAAATGCATATCTCAGCTTGAAACCCCACAAAAACCAAGATATCGCTGGTTCTGCATATCAAACGCACTGTGGAGTGGTGAAAACACCAGATAACGTGTTTCTCGCATTAAATAGATCGAAAAGTGCGATCTCGATGTTTCTGCATACTTCGGACAGAAGTCTCACCATGATTATCGTAAAAAATGCATATCTCAGCTTGAAACCCCACGAAAACCAAGATATCTCCGGTTCTGCACATCCAACGAACTGTGGTGTGGTGAAAACACCAGAAAACGTGTTTCTTGCATTAAATAGCTCGAAAAGAGCGCTCTTGATATTTCTGCATCCTTCGGACAGAAGTCTCACCAAGATTATCGCAAAAAATGCATATCTCTGCTAGAAACCCCACGAAAACCAAGATATCTCCTGTTCTGCATATCCAACGAACTGTGGAGTGGTGAAAACACCAGATAACGTGTTTCTCGCATTAAATAGGTCGAAACGAGCGATCTCGATGATTAAGCATATTTCGGACAGAAGTCTCACCAAGATTATCGTAAAAAATGCATATCTCAGCTTGAAACCCCACGAAAACCCAGATATCGCTGGTTGTACATATCAAACGCACTGTGGAGTGCTGAAAACACCAGATAAAGTGTTTCTCGCATTAAATAGCTCGAAAAGTGCGATCTCGATGATTCTGCATACTTCGGACAGAGGTCTCACAAAGATTATCGCAGAAAATGCATATCTCAGCTTGAACCCCAACGAAAACCAAACATTGCCGGTTCTGCATATCAAACGCACTGTGGAGTGGTGAAAACACCAGATAACGTGTTTCTCGCATTAAATAGGTCGAAACGAGCGATCTCGATGATTAAGCATATTTCGGACAGAAGTCTCACCAAGATTATCGTAAAAAATGCATATCTCAGTTTGAAACCCCACGAAAACCCAGATATCGCTGGTTGTACATATCAAACGCACTGTGGAGTGCTGAAAACACCAGATAACGTGTTTCTCGCATTAAATAGCTCGAAAAGTGCGATCTCGATGATTCTGCATACTTCGGACAGAGGTCTCACAAAGATTATCGCAGAAAATGCATATCTCAGCTTGAAACCCCACGAAAACCAAGATATCTCCGGTTCTGCACATCCAACGAACTGTGGAGTGCTGAAAACACCAGATAACGTGTTTCTCGCTTTAAATAGCTCGAAAACTGCAATCTCGATGATTCTGCATACTTCTAACAGAAGTCTCACCATGATTATCGTAAAAAATGCATATCTCAGCTTGAAACCCCACGAAAACCAAGATATCTCCGGTTCTGCACATCCAACGAACTGTGGTGTGGTGAAAACCCCAGAAAACGTGTTTCTTGCATTAAATAGCTCGAAAAGAGCGCTCGTGGTGTTTCTGCATCCTTCGGACAGAAGTCTCACCAAGATTATCGCAGAAAATGCATATCTCTGCTAGAAACCCCACGAAAACCAAGATATCTCCTGTTCTGCATATCCAACGAACTGTGGAGTGGGGAAAACCCCAGAAAACGTGTTTCTCGCATTAAATAGCTCGAAAAGTACGATCTCGATGACTCTGCATACTTCGGACAGAAGTCTCACCAAGATTATCGCAGAAAATGCATATCTGAGCTTGAAACCCCACGAAAACCAAGATATCGTCGGTTCTGCATATCATACGCACTGTGGAGTGGTGAAAACACCAGATAACGTGTTTCTCGCATTAAATAGCTCGAAACGAGCGATCTCGATGATTAAGCATACTTCGGACAGAAGTCTGACCAAGATTATCGCAGAAATTGCATATCTCAGCTTGAATCCACACGAACACCAAGATATCGCTGGTTCTGCATATCAAACGCACTGTGGAGTGCTGAAAACACCAGATAACGTGTTTCTCGCATTAAATAGCTCGAAAAGTGCGATCTCGATGATTCTGCATACTTCGGACAGAAATCTCACCAAGATTATCGCAGAAAATGCATATCTCAGCTTGAAACCCCACGAAAACCAAGATATCGTCGGTTCTGCATATCATACGCTCTGTGGAGTGGTGAAAACACCAGATAACGTGTTTCTCGCATTAAATAGCTCGAAACGAGCGATCTCGATGATTAAGCATACTTCGGACAGAAGTCTCACCAAGATTATCGCAGAAATTGCATATCTCAGCTTGAATTCCCACGAAAACCACGATATCGCTGGTTCTGCATATCAAACGCCCTGTGGAGTGGTGAAAACACCAGATAACGTGTTTCTCGCATTAAATAGCTCGAAAAGTGCGATCTCGATGATTCTAAATACTTCGGACAGAAGTCTCACCAAGATTATCGCAGAAAATGCATATCTGAGCTTGAAACCCCACGAAAACCAAGATATCGTCGGTTCTGCATATCATACGCTCTGTGGAGTGGTGAAAACTCCAGATAACGTGTTTGCTCGCATTAAATAGGTCGAAAAGAGCGATCTCGATGATTCTGCATACTTCTAACAGAAGTCTCACCATGATTATCGCAGAAAATGCATATCTCTGCTAGAAACCCCACGAAAACCAAGATATCTCCTGTTCTGCATATCCAACGAACTGTGGAGTGGTGAAAACCCCAGAAAACGTGTTTCTCGCATTAAATAGCTCGAAAAGTACGATCTCGATGACTCTGCATACTTCGGACAGAAGTCTCACCAAGATTATCGCAGAAAATGCATATCTGAGCTTGAAACCCCACGAAAACCAAGATATCGTCGGTACTGCATATCATACGCACTGTGGAGTGGTGAAAACACCAGATAACGTGTTTCTGGCATTAAATAGCTCGAAACGAGCGATCTCGATGATTAAGCATACTTCGGACAGAAGTCTCACCAAGATTATCGCAGAAATTGCATATCTCAGCTTGAATCCCCACCAAAAACCAAGATATCGCTGGTTCTGCATATCAAACGCACTGTGGAGTGCTGAAAACACCAGATAACGTGTTTCTCGCATAATATAGCTCGAAACGAGCGATCTCGATGATTAAGCATACTTCGGACAGAAGTCTCACCAAGATTATCGCAGAAATTGCATATCTCAGCTTGAATCCCCACGAAAACCAAGATATCGCTGGTTCTGCATAACAAACGCACTGTGGAGTGCTGAAAACACCAGATAACGTGTTTCTCGCATTAAATAGATGGAATAGAGCGATCTCGATGATTAAGCATACTTCGGACAGAAGTCTCACCAAGATTATCGTAAAAAATGCATATCTCAGCTTGAAACCCCACAAAAACCAAGATATCGCCGGTTTTGCATATCAAACGCACTGTGGTGTGGTGAAAACACCAGATAACGTGTTTCTCGCATTAAATAGCTCGAAAAGTGCGAACTCGATGATTCTGCATACTTCGGACAGAAGTCTCACCAAGATTATCGCAGAAAATGCATATCCGAGCTTGAAACCCCACGACAACCAAGATGTCGTCGGTTCTGCGTATCATACGCACTCTGGAGTGGAGAAAACACCAGATAACGTGTTTCTCGCATTAAATAGCTCGAAAAGTGCGATCTCGATGATTCTGCATACTTCGGACAGAAATCTCACCAAGATTATCGCAGAAAACGCATATCTCAGCTTGAAACCCCACGAAAACAAAGGTATCGTCGGTTCTGCATATCATACGCACTGTGGAGTGGTGAAAACACCAGATAACGTGTTTCTCGCATTAAATAGCTCGAAACGAGCGATCTCGATGATTAAGCATACTTCGGACAGAAGTCTCACCAAGATTATCGCAGAAATTGCATATCTCAGCTTGAATCCCCACGAAAACCAAGATATCGCTGGTTCTGCATATCAAACGCACTGTGGAGTGGTGAAAACACCAGAAAACGTGGTTCGCGCATTAAGTAGCTCGAAACGAGCGATCTCGATGATTCTGCATACTTCGGACAGAAGTCTCAACAAGATTATCGCAGAAAATGCATATCTCAGCTTGAAACCCCACGAAAACCAAGATATCTACTGTTCTGCATATCAAACGCACTGTGGAGTGGTGAAAACACCAGATAACGTGTTTCTCGAATTAAATAGCTCGAAAAGTGCGATCTCGATGATTCTGCATACTTCGGACAGAAGTCTCACCAAGATTATCGCAGAAAATGCATATCTGTGCTTGAAACCCCACGCAAACCAAGATATCGTCGGTTCTGCATATCATACGCACTGTGGAGTGGTGAAAACACCAGATAACGTGTTTCTCGCATTATATAGCTCGAAACGAGCGATCTCGATGATTAAGCATACTTCGGACAGAAGTCTCACCAAGATTATCGTAAAAAATGCATATCTCAGCTTGAAATCCCACGAAAGCCAAGATATCGCTGGTTCTGCATATCAAACGCACTGTGGAGTGGTGAAAACACCAGATAAGGTTTTTCTCGCATTAAATATCTCGAAAAGTGCGATCTCGATGATTCAGCATACTTCGGACAGAGGTCTCACCAAGATTATCGCAGAAAATGCATATCTGAGCTTGAAACCCCACGAAAACAAAGATATCGTCGGTTCTGCATATCATACGCACTGTGGAGTGGTGAAAACACCAGATAACGTGTTTCTCGCATTATATAGCTCGAAACGATCGATCTCGATGATTAAGCATACTTCGGACAGAAGTCTTGTTGGATTATTTCTAACAACACCCTAAGGAAATAATCAAGTGAGGACAAAAATGTCTCTATATTATTTTTAAACAAACGCACTAAGGTTTCCACTACGCGTGTCTAGTGTCCGTCTTCGAGTGACGCACTGCACAATGCGATACCATAATATAAACAGTCTAAGATATAAGGGGACCCCAACTTCCTCTTGGGTGCCCAAGCCGAGTTCTTCAGTAGATTCGACAGAATAAAGACGTTTCCTCTGACTCCGTAAATAAAACAGAATACTATAAAATCAAAGACTATTTTATTTTAATAACCCATTTCCAATAGGTTATGGGCCCAGTTTGTATTGCATAAACTAATTAAGTGTCTTTATTTTAGTAATATTTGATTTAGTTCTAGTGCTTAGTGTTTTAGTGTAAAAAAAAATGGAAAACGTAAAAACCAGAAGAAACATTAAGCCTTTTGATGGTGAAAGATACAGTGTGTGGAAATTAAGAATACGCGCGTTGATGAATGAACTAGATGTACTTAAAGTTATAGATGAAGACATTCCTACAAAGTTAAGTGTTGAATGGATCAGAGCAGAAAGAGTAGCAAAGAATCTGATAGTAGAATATTTATCAGATTCATTTCTGGGTTTTGTACAAACTGGCAGTACAGCCAAGGATGTATTAAAAGGCTTAGACGCGATCTACGAAAGGAAGAGTCTAGCCACTCAATTAGCCCTAAGGAAAAAGCTATTGAGTCTCAAATTGCAGGGTGATACGCAATTGATAAAACACTTCACCATTTTTGACGACCTGATTACGGAATTATCAGCAGCAGGAGCGAAACTGGAAGAAACGGATAAAGTGTCACACTTATTGTTAACTCTCCCTGCATCGTACGATGGTGTGATTACGGCCATCGAGACATTGTCAGAAGACAATTTAACTGTGTCATTCGTGAAGACAAGATTATTAGATCATGAAACAAAGTTAAAAACAGAGAACGATTGCACAAGTACGAAAGTACTTCATATACAAACCATAAAAAAAAAATAAAAGTCTAGGTAATAAATCATTTTTCAAAAATCAAGCAATGAAGAAATCACATAATTACAGCAAGAAAGGACCGATGATAAAATGCCATCATTGTGGGAGAAATGGCCACAAGATAAAAGACTGCTATCATTATAAGAGGAACCAGCAATACAACATGGAAAGGAAAAGAAGTATCCAAACGGTTCAAATTTCTGAACCAAGTGGCTCACAGGAAAATACTTCAGGATTCGCCTTTATGGCTGAAAAAAATGAAGTTCCAAACGAAAAAGGAAAATTAACATTTTTACTGGACTCAGGTGCCTCGGACCATATTATAAAAACCGAAAAATTATTTTCGAAATATGTCGTGCTGCAACCGCCGGTGAAGATCTCAGTTGCCAAAGTTGGGACTTTCATCACGGCGACGAAGAAGGGAAATATCAATGTCACCAGCAATTTGGGAATTGAGGGTGTACTGGAAGACGTCCTGTACTGCCCCGATGTGCCGTACAACTTATTGTCCGTAAGAAGAATGCAGCAGGCAGGTTTGTGCGTCACCTTCAACGAGGAAGGGATCGAGATTTGCAAAAACGGTAAAACGGTGATGTATGGTAAGCCCTTGGACAATTTAATAACGATTGATTTTAAAGTTAAAGTAAAAGGAATAGAAAGCAGAAATTCTCAAATTCATAATGCAATAATTAATAATTACGAACTGTGGCATAAACGCCTAGGCCACATTGGCAAAGCTAAATTCTTGGAATTGAAAAATAAACAAATGGTCGATGATATAGAATATATTGAGAAAGTTATACCTACAAATAATTTATGCGAAGCTTGTATAAATGGCAAACAAGCAAGATTGCCATTTGAAAAAGCCAAAGATAAAATTCATATAAAACGACCATTGTTTATTGTTCATTCGGATGTTTGTGGTCCTATCACTCCATCTACCATTAATGATAAAAATTATTATGTATTATTCGTGGATGAGTTCACTCACTATTGCGTCACATATTTAATCACTTATAAGTCAGATGTTTTTTCTGTCTTCCAAGATTTTGTTGCAAAAAGTGAAGCTCACTTTAACTTAAAACTTGTGAATTTATATTGTGACAATGGTAGAGAATACTTATCTAACGAGATGAAAGACTATTGTGTGCAAAGAGGTATTAGTTTCCATTTAACAATTCCACGAACCCCTCAATTGAATGGTGTTTCAGAACGCATGGTCAGAACAATAACAGAAAAAGCACGCACAATGATAAGTGGTGCTAGTTTAGATAAAGTATTTTGGGGAGAAGCAGTACTTACTGCTACATATTTAATTAATTTAACCCCGACTAAAGCTTTAAAGGTAATTAAAACACCATTTGAATTGTGGCACAGTAAAAAGCCCAAGTTAAAGTATTTAAAGATTTTCGGTTCGACCGTTTATGTACACCACAAAATTAGAAAAACTAAATTCGATGAAAAGTCATGGAAAGGAATTTTACTTGGCTATGAACCGAATGGTTATAAAGTGTGGGACGTGAAAAATGGGAAACTAGTTGTAGTTAGAGATGTAATTGTGGATGAAACAGATTATTTGAAAACTCGACCAGTAATGAGACTCGAAAGTGTTGAAAAAGACACGTATAATGAAACTGATGCATCTGACATACGGTCAAAATCAGTAGAAATAAATGAAAAGTCTCAAAAATCTGATAATTATAAATCAGATGTATCGAAATCGAGTGTAGAAGTAAATACTGATGAGAAATTAGGTGACGAACCTAATAAATCTGTAATAGAAATAGATACACAAAATAAGTCTTTATCTCAAAAGGATAGTGAAAATACACAAGAGAAATTTGAACCTAGAAGGAGTGATAGGGTTAAGCAACGTCCTCCCATTTCATATAATGAAAGTGACACACAATATGATCTGCTCATGTGTGCACAATCGTTTGTTAATAAAATTCCAAATTCATACGATGAAATTCAAAAAAATGAAAATAAACTTAAATGGGAAAAAGCCATAAATGATGAATTAGATTCATTATTAATAAATAAAACTTGGACTTTGGTAGAGAGGCCTAAAAATAGGCATATTGTCGACTGCAAATGGATATTTACCATTAAAAATAATGAACACGGAAAACCATCAAAATACAAGGCACGTCTTGTTGCTCGCGGTTTTAGTCAGGAATATTTAACTGACTACAATGAAACATTTGCACCAGTTGTAAGAATTGCAAGTTTTAGATTTATAATTGCTTTTGCAAACCAATTTAATTTGTTGATACATCATATGGATGTAAAGACCGCATTCTTAAATGGTGAATTAAAAGAGGAGATTTATATGGAAGTCCCTCAAGGAGTTATGAGTAAAAGCAATGAAGTCTGTAAATTGAATAAAGCCATATACGGATTAAAACAGGCAGCGAGGTGTTGGTTTGAAATATTTGAGAAAAGTCTTGTGGAAAAGGGTTTCCGAAGTTCATCAGTCGACCGATGTATTTATATTTTAGACAAGGGAAATATATTTGAAAATATATACGTTGTACTATATGTGGACGACCTTGTGATTGCTACTAAAAATGTAGAAACAATGACTAACTTTAAAAATTATTTGATGAATAGATTTAAAATGACAGATTTAAGTGATATTAAATTTTTCTTAGGAATAAATGTTGATCGTGAGAATGATAAGATAACATTAGATCAGACTGCTTATATTAATACAGTCTTAAAAAATTTTAATATGTATGAGTGCAACCCCGTTAGTACACCATTACCAAGTAAATTAGATTATGTAGCATTAAATTCTAATGATAAGTGCGAAGCACCGTGTAGAAATTTAATTGGTTGTTTAATGTACATAATGATATGTACAAGGCCCGATTTAAGTATTGCAGTTAATATTTTAAGTAGATATACAAATAAAAATAATAAAGAACTTTGGCAATATTTAAAACGAGTATTGAGATACCTCAAAGGTTCAAGTAAAATCAAATTAAGCTATGTGAGAGGTAATTATAATGACATAATAAGCGGTTATGTTGATTCTGATTGGGGAGGTCATGATGAAAATGACAGGAAAAGTACAACGGGATACTCATTTCAATTGTTTGAACGATGCACAATATGTTGGTCAACAAAAAGACAAGCATCGGTAGCTGCTTCATCTACTGAAGCAGAGTATATGGCACTTTTTGAAGCCGTAAGAGAAGCATTATGGTTAAAATCTTTAGCAAGTAGTATTAATTTAGATATTTCAAAGCCGATAATAATATATGAGGATAATAACGGCTGCATAAGTATAGCGAACAATCCGAGCAATCACAAGAAATCGAAACATATAGATATCAAATATCATTTTTCAAGAGAGCAAATAGAGAAGAATGTCATTAAGCTTAAATATGTTTCTACAGAAAGCCAGGTAGCTGACGTGCTCACTAAACCACTACCAGCACCGAAATTCATAGAGTTCAGGACAAGGATGGGTCTGGAGCAATAAAATTATAAAAGCATATAAACTATAATTTAAATGACAAGTAATTAATACGGTCTGATTAGGTTTTCTGGGTTTTCCTAATCCTTTGCAACGAATGTTGGGCCATGTGTATTTTCCCAGGGAACGGCAAGGAAAGAAACGTTTTTGTGACGATGAATTTATATCAAGAATCATTGTTAATTTCAGTACCAGTTTTTACAATAGTATAATTTCCAAAAGCGTGTGTAGTGTTCATTTGTTGGCTTGAGAATAGTTGATTCATTTTTGAGGGGGCGTGTTGGATTATTTCTAACAACACCCTAAGGAAATAATCAAGTGAGGACAAAAATGTCTCTATATTATTTTTAAACAAACGCACTAAGGTTTCCACTACGCGTGTCTAGTGTCCGTCTTCGAGTGACGCACTGCACAATGCGATACCATAATATAAACAGTCTAAGATATAAGGGGACCCCAACTTCCTCTTGGGTGCCCAAGCCGAGTTCTTCAGTAGATTCGATAGAATAAAGACGTTTCCTCTGACTCCGTAAATAAAACAGAATACTATAAAATCAAAGACTATTTTATTTTAATAACCCATTTCCAATAAGTCTCACCAAGATTATCGCAGAAATTGCATATCTCAGCTTGAATCCCCACGAAAACCAAGATATCGCTGGTTCTGCATAACAAACGCACTGTGGAGTGCTGAAAACACCAGATAACGTGTTTCTCGCATTAAATAGATGGAATAGAGCGATCTCGATGATTAAGCATACTTCGGACAGAAGTCTCACCAAGATTATCGTAAAAAATGCATATCTCAGCTTGAAACCCCACAAAAACCAAGATAACGCCGGTTTTGCATATCAAACGCACTGTGGTGTGGTGAAAACACCAGATAACGTGTTTCTCGCATTATATAGCTCGAAACGAGCGATCTCGATGATTAAGCATACTTCGGACAGAAGTCTCACCAAGATTATCGCAGAAATTGCATATCTCAGCTTGAATCCCCACGAAAACCAAGATATCGCTGGTTCTGCATAACAAACGCACTGTGGAGTGCTGAAAACACCAGATAACGTGTTTCTCGCATTAAATAGATGGAATAGAGCGATCTCGATGATTAAGCATACTTCGGACAGAAGTCTCACCAAGATTATCGTAAAAAATGCATATCTCAGCTTGAAACCCCACAAAAACCAAGATATCGCCGGTTTTGCATATCAAACGCACTGTGGTGTGGTGAAAACACCAGATAACGTGTTTCTCGCATTAAATAGCTCGAAAAGTGCGAACTCGATGATTCTGCATACTTCGGACAGAAGTCTCACCAAGATTATCGCAGAAAATGCATATCCGAGCTTGAAACCCCACGACAACCAAGATATCGTCGGTTCTGCGTATCATACGCACTCTGGAGTGGAGAAAACACCAGATAACGTGTTTCTCGCATTAAATAGCTCGAAAAGTGCGATCTCGATGATTCTGCATACTTCGGACAGAAATCTCACCAAGATTATCGCAGAAAACGCATATCTCAGCTTGAAACCCCACGAAAACCAAGGTATCGTCGGTTCTGCATATCATACGCACTGTGGAGTGGTGAAAACACCAGATAACGTGTTTCTCGCATTAAATAGCTCGAAACGAGCGATCTCGATGATTAAGCATACTTCGGACAGAAGTCTCACCAAGATTATCGCAGAAATTGCATATCTCAGCTTGAATCCCCACGAAAACCAAGATATCGCTGGTTCTGCATATCAAACGCACTGTGGAGTGGTGAAAACACCAGAAAACGTGGTTCGCGCATTAAGTAGCTCGAAACGAGCGATCTCGATGATTCTGCATACTTCGGACAGAAGTCTCAACAAGATTATCGCAGAAAATGCATATCTCAGCTTGAAACCCCACGAAAACCAAGATATCTACTGTTCTGCATATCAAACGCACTGTGGAGTGGTGAAAACACCAGATAACGTGTTTCTCGAATTAAATAGATGGAATAGAGCGATCTCGATGATTAAGCATACTTCGGACAGAAGTCTCACCAAGATTATCGTAAAAAATGCATATCTCAGCTTGAAACCCCACAAAAACCAAGATAACGCCGGTTTTGCATATCAAACGCACTGTGGTGTGGTGAAAACACCAGATAACGTGTTTCTCGCATTATATAGCTCGAAACGAGCGATCTCGATGATTAAGCATACTTCGGACAGAAGTCTCACCAAGATTATCGCAGAAATTGCATATCTCAGCTTGAATCCCCACGAAAACCAAGATATCGCTGGTTCTGCATAACAAACGCACTGTGGAGTGCTGAAAACACCAGATAACGTGTTTCTCGCATTAAATAGATGGAATAGAGCGATCTCGATGATTAAGCATACTTCGGACAGAAGTCTCACCAAGATTATCGTAAAAAATGCATATCTCAGCTTGAAACCCCACAAAAACCAAGATATCGCCGGTTTTGCATATCAAACGCACTGTGGTGTGGTGAAAACACCAGATAACGTGTTTCTCGCATTAAATAGCTCGAAAAGTGCGAACTCGATGATTCTGCATACTTCGGACAGAAGTCTCACCAAGATTATCGCAGAAAATGCATATCCGAGCTTGAAACCCCACGACAACCAAGATATCGTCGGTTCTGCGTATCATACGCACTCTGGAGTGGAGAAAACACCAGATAACGTGTTTCTCGCATTAAATAGCTCGAAAAGTGCGATCTCGATGATTCTGCATACTTCGGACAGAAATCTCACCAAGATTATCGCAGAAAACGCATATCTCAGCTTGAAACCCCACGAAAACCAAGGTATCGTCGGTTCTGCATATCATACGCACTGTGGAGTGGTGAAAACACCAGATAACGTGTTTCTCGCATTAAATAGCTCGAAACGAGCGATCTCGATGATTAAGCATACTTCGGACAGAAGTCTCACCAAGATTATCGCAGAAATTGCATATCTCAGCTTGAATCCCCACGAAAACCAAGATATCGCTGGTTCTGCATATCAAACGCACTGTGGAGTGGTGAAAACACCAGAAAACGTGGTTCGCGCATTAAGTAGCTCGAAACGAGCGATCTCGATGATTCTGCATACTTCGGACAGAAGTCTCAACAAGATTATCGCAGAAAATGCATATCTCAGCTTGAAACCCCACGAAAACCAAGATATCTACTGTTCTGCATATCAAACGCACTGTGGAGTGGTGAAAACACCAGATAACGTGTTTCTCGAATTAAATAGCTCGAAAAGTGCGATCTCGATGATTCTGCATACTTCGGACAGAAGTCTCACCAAGATTATCGCAGAAAATGCATATCTGTGCTTGAAACCCCACGCAAACCAAGATATCGTCGTTTCTGCATATCATACGCACTGTGGAGTGGTGAAAACACCAGATAACGTGTTTCTCGCATTATATAGCTCGAAACGAGCGATCTCGATGATTAAGCATACTTCGGACAGAAGTCTCACCAAGATTATCGCAGAAATTGCATATCTCAGCTTGAATCCCCACGAAAACCAAGATATCGCTGGTTCTGCATAACAAACGCACTGTGGAGTGCTGAAAACACCAGATAACGTGTTTCTCGCATTAAATAGATGGAATAGAGCGATCTCGATGATTAAGCATACTTCGGACAGAAGTCTCACCAAGATTATCGTAAAAAATGCATATCTCAGCTTGAAACCCCACAAAAACCAAGATATCGCCGGTTTTGCATATCAAACGCACTGTGGTGTGGTGAAAACACCAGATAACGTGTTTCTCGCATTATATAGCTCGAAACGAGCGATCTCGATGATTAAGCATACTTCGGACAGAAGTCTCACCAAGATTATCGCAGAAATTGCATATCTCAGCTTGAATCCCCACGAAAACAAAGATATCGCTGGTTCTGCATAACAAACGCACTGTGGAGTGCTGAAAACACCAGATAACGTGATTCTCGCATTAAATAGATGGAATAGAGCGATCTCGATGATTAAGCATACTTCGGACAGAAGTCTCACCAAGATTATCGTAAAAAATGCAAATCTCAGCTTGAAACCCCACAAAAACCAAGATATCGCCGGTTTTGCATATCAAACGCACTGTGGTGTGGTGAAAACACCAGATAACGTGTTTCTCGCATTAAATAGCTCGAAAAGTGCGAACTCGATGATTCTGCATACTTCGGACAGAAGTCTCACCAAGATTATCGCAGAAAATGCATATCCGAGCTTGAAACCCCACGACAACCAAGATATCGTCGGTTCTGCGTATCATACACACTCTGGAGTGGAGAAAACACCAGATAACGTGTTTCTCGCATTAAATAGCTCGAAAAGTGCGATCTCGATGATTCTGCATACTTCGGACAGAAATCTCACCAAGATTATCGCAGAAAACGCATATCTCAGCTTGAAACCCCACGAAAACCAAGGTATCGTCGGTTCTGCATATCATACGCACTGTGGAGTGGTGAAAACACCAGATAACGTGTTTCTCGCATTAAATAGCTCGAAACGAGCGATCTCGATGATTAAGCATACTTCGGACAGAAGTCTCACCAAGATTATCGCAGAAATTGCATATCTCAGCTTGAATCCCCACGAAAACCAAGATATCGCTGGTTCTGCATATCAAACGCACTGTGGAGTGGTGAAAACACCAGAAAACGTGGTTCCCGCATTAAGTAGCTCGAAACGAGCGATCTCGATGATTCTGCATACTTCGGACAGAAGTCTCAACAAGATTATCGCAGAAAATGCATATCTCAGCTTGAAACCCCACGAAAACCAAGATATCTACTGTTCTGCATATCAAACGCACTGTGGAGTGGTAAAAACACCAGATAACGTGTTTCTCGAATTTAATAGCTCGAAAAGTGCGATCTCGATGATTCTGCATACTTCGGACAGAAGTCTCACCAAGATTATCGCAGAAAATGCATATCTGTGCTTGAAACCCCACGCAAACCAAGATATCGTCGTTTCTGCATATCATACGCACTGTGGAGTGGTGAAAACACCAGATAACGTGTTTCTCGCATTATATAGCTCGAAACGAGCGATCTCGATGATTAAGCATACTTCGGACAGAAGTCTCACCAAGATTATCGCAGAAATTGCATATCTCAGCTTGAATCCCCACGAAAACCAAGATATCGCTGGTTCTGCATAACAAACGCACTGTGGAGTGCTGAAAACACCAGATAACGTGTTTCTCGCATTAAATAGCTCGAATAGAGCGATCTCGATGATTAAGCATACTTCGGACAGAAGTCTCACCAAGATTATCGCAGAAAACGCATATCTCAGCTTGAAACCCCACGAAAACCAAGGTATCGTCGGTTCTGCATATCAAACGCACTGTGGAGTGGTGAAAACACCAGAAAACGTGGTTCGCGCATTAAGTAGCTCGAAACGAGCGATCTCGATGATTCTGCATACTTCGGACAGAAGTCTCAACAAGATTATCGCAGAAAATGCATATCTCAGCTTGAAACCCCACGAAAACCAAGATATCTACTGTTCTGCATATCAAACGCACTGTGGAGTGGTAAAAACACCAGATAACGTGTTTCTCGAATTTAATAGCTCGAAAAGTGCGATCTCGAGGATTCTGCATACTTCGGACAGAAGTCTCACCAAGATTATCGCAGAAAATGCATATCTGTGCTTGAAACCCCACGCAAACCAAGATATCGTCGTTTCTGCATATCATACGCACTGTGGAGTGGTGAAAACACCAGATAACGTGTTTCTCGCATTATATAGCTCGAAACGAGCGATCTCGATGATTAAGCATACTTCGGACAGAAGTCTCACCAAGATTATCGCAGAAATTGCATATCTCAGCTTGAATCCCCACGAAAACCAAGATATCGCTGGTTCTGCATAACAAACGCACTGTGGAGTGCTGAAAACACCAGATAACGTGTTTCTCGCATTAAATAGCTCGAATAGAGCGATCTCGATGATTAAGCATACTTCGGACAGAAGTCTCACCAAGATTATCGTAAAAAATGCATATCTCAGCTTGAAACCCCACAAAAACCAAGATATCGCCGGTTTTGCATATCAAACGCACTGTGGTGTGGTGAAAACACCAGATAACGTGTTTCTCGCATTAAATAGCTCGAAAAGTGCGATGTCGATGATTCTGCATACTTCGGACAGAAGTCTCTCCAAGAGTATCGCAGAAAATGCATATCCGAGCTTGAAACCCCACGACAACCAAGATATCGTCGGTTCTGCATATCATACGCACTCTGGAGTGGTGAAAACACCAGATAACGTGTTTCTCGCATTAAATAGCTCGAAAAGTGCGTTCTTGATGATTCTGCATACTTCGGACAGAAATCTCACCAAGATTATCGCAGAAAATGCATATCTCAGCTTGAAACCCCACGAAAACCAAGATATCGCTGGTACTGCATATCAAACGCTCTGTGGAGTGGTGAAAATATCAGATAACGTGTTTCTCGCATTAAATAGCTCGAAAAGAGCGATCTCGATGATTCTGCATACTTCGGACAGAAGTCTCACCAAGATTATCGTAAAAAATGCATATCTCAGCTTGAAATCCCACGAAAGCCAAGATATCGCTGGTTCTGCATATCAAACGCACTGTGGAGTGGTGAAAACACCAGATAAGGTTTTTCTCGCATTAAATATCTCGAAAAGTGCGATCTCGATGATTCAGCATACTTCGGACAGAGGTCTCACCAAGATTATCGCAGAAAATGCATATCTGAGCTTGAAACCCCACGAAAACCAAGATATCGTCGGTTCTGCATATCATACGCACTGTGGAGTGGTGAAAACACCAGATAACGTGTTTCTCGCATTATATAGCTCGAAACGAGCGATCTCGATGATTAAGCATACTTCGGACAGAAGTCTCACCAAGATTATCGCAGAAATTGCATATCTCAGCTTGAATCCCCACGAAAACCAAGATATCGCTGGTTCTGCATAACAAACGCACTGTGGAGTGCAGAAAACACCAGATAACGTGTTTCTCGCATTAAATAGCTCGAATAGAGCGATCTCGATGATTAAGCATACTTCGGACGGAAGTCTTACCAAGATTATCGTAAAAAATGCATATCTCAGCTTGAAACCCCACGAAAGCCAAGATATCGTCGGTTCTGCATATCATACGCACTGTGGAGTGGTGAAAACACCAGATAACGTGTTGCTCGCATTAAATAGCTCGAAAAGTGCGATCTCGATGATTCTGCATACTTCGGACAGAAGTCTCACCAAGATTATCGCAGAAAATGCATATCTGAGCTTGAAACCCCACGAAAACCAAGATATCGTCGTTTCTGCATATCATACGCACTGTGGAGTGGTGAAAACACCAGATAACGTGTTTCTCGCATTATATAGCTCGAAACGAGCGATCTCGATGATTAAGCATACTTCGGACAGAAGTCTCACCAAGATTATCGCAGAAATTGCATATCTCAGCTTGAATCCCCACGAAAACCAAGATATCGCTGGTTCTGCATAACAAACGCACTGTGGAGTGCTGAAAACACCAGATAACGTGTTTCTCGCATTAAATAGCTCGAATAGAGCGATCTCGATGATTAAGCATACTTCGGACAGAAGTCTCACCAAGATTATCGTAAAAAATGCATATCTCAGCTTGAAACCCCACAAAAACCAAGATATCGCCGGTTTTGCATATCAAACGCACTGTGGTGTGGTGAAAACACCAGATAACGTGTTTCTCGCATTATATAGCTCGAAACGAGCGATCTCGATGATTAAGCATACTTCGGACAGAAGTCTCACCAAGATTATCGCAGAAATTGCATATCTCAGCTTGAATCCCCACGAAAACCAAGATATCGCTGGTTCTGCATAACAAACGCACTGTGGAGTGCTGAAAACACCAGATAACGTGTTTCTCGCATTAAATAGATGGAATAGAGCGATCTCGATGATTAAGCATACTTCGGACAGAAGTCTCACCAAGATTATCGTAAAAAATGCATATCTCAGCTTGAAACCCCACAAAAACCAAGATAACGCCGGTTTTGCATATCAAACGCACTGTGGTGTGGTGAAAACACCAGATAACGTGTTTCTCGCATTATATAGCTCGAAACGAGCGATCTCGATGATTAAGCATACTTCGGACAGAAGTCTCACCAAGATTATCGCAGAAATTGCATATCTCAGCTTGAATCCCCACGAAAACCAAGATATCGCTGGTTCTGCATAACAAACGCACTGTGGAGTGCTGAAAACACCAGATAACGTGTTTCTCGCATTAAATAGATGGAATAGAGCGATCTCGATGATTAAGCATACTTCGGACAGAAGTCTCACCAAGATTATCGTAAAAAATGCATATCTCAGCTTGAAACCCCACAAAAACCAAGATATCGCCGGTTTTGCATATCAAACGCACTGTGGTGTGGTGAAAACACCAGATAACGTGTTTCTCGCATTAAATAGCTCGAAAAGTGCGAACTCGATGATTCTGCATACTTCGGACAGAAGTCTCACCAAGATTATCGCAGAAAATGCATATCCGAGCTTGAAACCCCACGACAACCAAGATATCGTCGGTTCTGCGTATCATACGCACTCTGGAGTGGAGAAAACACCAGATAACGTGTTTCTCGCATTAAATAGCTCGAAAACTGCGATCTCGATGATTCTGCATACTTCGGACAGAAATCTCACCAAGATTATCGCAGAAAACGCATATCTCAGCTTGAAACCCCACGAAAACCAAGGTATCGTCGGTTCTGCATATCATACGCACTGTGGAGTGGTGAAAACACCAGATAACGTGTTTCTCGCATTAAATAGCTCGAAACGAGCGATCTCGATGATTAAGCATACTTCGGACAGAAGTCTCACCAAGATTATCGCAGAAATTGCATATCTCAGCTTGAATCCCCACGAAAACCAAGATATCGCTGGTTCTGCATATCAAACGCACTGTGGAGTGGTGAAAACACCAGAAAACGTGGTTCGCGCATTAAGTAGCTCGAAACGAGCGATCTCGATGATTCAGCATACTTCGGACAGAGGTCTCACCAAGATTATCGCAGAAAATGCATATCTGAGCTTGAAACCCCACGAAAACCAAGATATCGTCGGTTCTGCATATCATACGCACTGTGGAGTGGTGAAAACACCAGATAACGTGTTTCTCGCATTATATAGCTCGAAACGAGCGATCTCGATGATTAAGCATACTTCGGACAGAAGTCTCACCAAGATTATCGCAGAAATTGCATATCTCAGCTTGAATCCCCACGAAAACCAAGATATCGCTGGTTCTGCATAACAAACGCACTGTGGAGTGCAGAAAACACCAGATAACGTGTTTCTCGCATTAAATAGCTCGAATAGAGCGATCTCGATGATTAAGCATACTTCGGACGGAAGTCTCACCAAGATTATCGTAAAAAATGCATATCTCAGCTTGAAACCCCACGAAAGCCAAGATATCGTCGGTTCTGCATATCATACGCACTGTGGAGTGGTGAAAACACCAGATAACGTGTTGCTCGCATTAAATAGCTCGAAAAGTGCGATCTCGATGATTCTGCATACTTCGGACAGAAGTCTCACCAAGATTATCGCAGAAAATGCATATCTGAGCTTGAAACCCCACGAAAACCAAGATATCGTCGTTTCTGCATATCATACGCACTGTGGAGTGGTGAAAACACCAGATAACGTGTTTCTCGCATTATATAGCTCGAAACGAGCGATCTCGATGATTAAGCATACTTCGGACAAAAGTCTCACCAAGATTATCGCAGAAATTGCATATCTCAGCTTGAATCCCCACGAAAACCAAGATATCGCTGGTTCTGCATAACAAACGCACTGTGGAGTGGTGAAAACACCAGATAACGTGTTTCTCGCATTAAATAGCTCGAATAGAGCGATCTCGATGATTAAGCATACTTCGGACAGAAGTCTCACCAAGATTATCGTAAAAAATGCATATCTCAGCTTGAAACCCCACAAAAACCAAGATATCGCCGGTTTTGCATATCAAACGCACTGTGGTGTGGTGAAAACACCAGATAACGTGTTTCTCGCATTATATAGCTCGAAACGAGCGATCTCGATGATTAAGCATACTTCGGACAGAAGTCTCACCAAGATTATCGCAGAAATTGCATATCTCAGCTTGAATCCCCACGAAAACCAAGATATCGCTGGTTCTGCATAACAAACGCACTGTGGAGTGCTGAAAACACCAGATAACGTGTTTCTCGCATTAAATAGATGGAATAGAGCGATCTCGATGATTAAGCATACTTCGGACAGAAGTCTCACCAAGATTATCGTAAAAAATGCATATCTCAGCTTGAAACCCCACAAAAACCAAGATAACGCCGGTTTTGCATATCAAACGCACTGTGGTGTGGTGAAAACACCAGATAACGTGTTTTTCGCATTATATAGCTCGAAACGAGCGATCTCGATGATTAAGCATACTTCGGACAGAAGTCTCACCAAGATTATCGCAGAAATTGCATATCTCAGCTTGAATCCCCACGAAAACCAAGATATCGCTGGTTCTGCATAACAAACGCACTGTGGAGTGCTGAAAACACCAGATAACGTGTTTCTCGCATTAAATAGATGGAATAGAGCGATCTCGATGATTAAGCATACTTCGGACAGAAGTCTCACCAAGATTATCGTAAAAAATGCATATCTCAGCTTGAAACCCCACAAAAACCAAGATATCGCCGGTTTTGCATATCAAACGCACTGTGGTGTGGTGAAAACACCAGATAACGTGTTTCTCGCATTAAATAGCTCGAAAAGTGCGAACTCGATGATTCTGCATACTTCGGACAGAAGTCTCACCAAGATTATCGCAGAAAATGCATATCCGAGCTTGAAACCCCACGACAACCAAGATATCGTCGGTTCTGCGTATCATACGCACTCTGGAGTGGAGAAAACACCAGATAACGTGTTTCTCGCATTAAATAGCTCGAAAAGTGCGATCTCGATGATTCTGCATACTTCGGACAGAAATCTCACCAAGATTATCGCAGAAAACGCATATCTCAGCTTGAAACCCCACGAAAACCAAGGTATCGTCGGTTCTGCATATCATACGCACTGTGGAGTGGTGAAAACACCAGATAACGTGTTTCTCGCATTAAATAGCTCGAAACGAGCGATCTCGATGATTAAGCATACTTCGGACAGAAGTCTCACCAAGATTATCGCAGAAATTGCATATCTCAGCTTGAATCCCCACGAAAACCAAGATATCGCTGGTTCTGCATATCAAACGCACTGTGGAGTGGTGAAAACACCAGAAAACGTGGTTCGCGCATTAAGTAGCTCGAAACGAGCGATCTCGATGATTCTGCATACTTCGGACAGAAGTCTCAACAAGATTATCGCAGAAAATGCATATCTCAGCTTGAAACCCCACGAAAACCAAGATATCTACTGTTCTGCATATCAAACGCACTGTGGAGTGGTGAAAACACCAGATAACGTGTTTCTCGAATTAAATAGCTCGAAAAGTGCGATCTCGATGATTCTGCATACTTCGGACAGAAGTCTCACCAAGATTATCGCAGAAAATGCATATCTGTGCTTGAAACCCCACGCAAACCAAGATATCGTCGTTTCTGCATATCATACGCACTGTGGAGTGGTGAAAACACCAGATAACGTGTTTCTCGCATTATATAGCTCGAAACGAGCGATCTCGATGATTAAGCATACTTCGGACAGAAGTCTCACCAAGATTATCGCAGAAATTGCATATCTCAGCTTGAATCCCCACGAAAACCAAGATATCGCTGGTTCTGCATAACAAACGCACTGTGGAGTGCTGAAAACACCAGATAACGTGTTTCTCGCATTAAATAGATGGAATAGAGCGATCTCGATGATTAAGCATACTTCGGACAGAAGTCTCACCAAGATTATCGTAAAAAATGCATATCTCAGCTTGAAACCCCACAAAAACCAAGATATCGCCGGTTTTGCATATCAAACGCACTGTGGAGTGCTGAAAACACCAGATAACGTGTTTCTCGCATTAAATAGATGGAATAGAGCGATCTCGATGATTAAGCATACTTCGGACAGAAGTCTCACCAAGATTATCGTAAAAAATGCATATCTCAGCTTGAAACCCCACAAAAACCAAGATATCTCCGGTTCTGCATATCCAACGAACTGTGGAGTGGTGAAAACCCCAGAAAACGAGTTTCTCGCATTAAACAGCTCGAAACGAGCGATCTCGATGATTAAGCATACTTCGGACAGCAGTCTCACCAAGATCATCGTAAAAAATGCATATCTCAGCTTGAAACCCCACGAAAACCAAGATATCGCTGGTTCTGCATATCAAACGCACTGTGGAGTGCTGAAAACACCAGATAACGTGTTTCTCGCATTAAATAGCTCGAAAAGTGCGATCTCGATGATTCTGCATACTTCGGACAGAAGTCTCACCAAGATTATCGCAGAAAATGCATATCTCAGCTTGAAACCCCACGAAAACCAAGATGTCGCCGGTTCTGCATATCAAACGCACTGTGGAGTGGTGAAAACACCAGAAAACGTGTTTCTCGCATTAAATATCTCGAAAAGTGCGATCTCGATGATTCTGCATACTTCGGACAGAAGTCTCACCAAGATTATCGCAGAAAATGCATATCTCAGCTTGAAACCCGACGAAAACCGAGTTATCTCCGGTTCTGCACATCAAACGTACCGTGGAGTGGCCAAAACACCAGAAAACGTGTTTCGCGCATTAAGTAGCTCGAAAAGAGCGTTCTCGAAGATTCTGCATAATTCTGACAGAAGTCTCACCAGGATTATCGTAGAAAATGCATATCTCAGCTTGAAACCCGACCGAAACCAAGATATCTCCGGTTCTGCATGTCAAACGTACTGCGGAGTGGTGAAAACACCAGAAAACGTGTTTCGCGCATTAAGTAGCTCGAAAAGAGCGATCTAGATGATTCTGCATACTTCTGACTGAAGTCTCACCAATATTATCGCAGAAAATGCATATCTCAGGTTGAAACCCCACGAAAACCAAGATATCGCTGGTTCTGCATGTCAAACGCACTGTGGAGTGGTGAAAACACCAGATAACGTGTTTCTCGCATTAAACAGCTCGAAAAGAGCGTTCTAGATGTTTCAGCATACTTCGGACAGAAGTCTCACCAAGATTATCGCAGGAAATGCATATCCCAGCTTGAAACCCCACGAAAACCAAGATATCTCCGGTTCTGCATATCCAGCGAACTGTGGAGTTGTGAAAACCCCAGAAAACGAGTTTCTCGCATTAAATAGCTCGAAAAGAGCGCTCTCGACGTTTCTGCATACTTCGGACAGATGTTTCACCAAGCTTATCGTAGAAAATGCATATCTCAGCTTGAAACCCGACGAAAACCAAAATATCTCCGGTTCTGCATATCCATCGCACTGTGGAGTGGTGAAAACACCAGATAACGTGTTTCTCGCATTCAGTAGCTCGAAACGAGCGATCTCGATGATTCTGCATACTTCGGACAGAAGTCTCAACAAGATTATCGCAGAAAATGCATATCTCAGCTTGAAACCCCACGAAAACCAAGATATCGCCGGTTCTGCATATCATACGCACTGTGGAGTGGTGAAAACACCAGATAACGTGTTTCTCGCATTAAATAGCTCGAAACGAGCGATCTCGATGATTAAGCATACTTCGGACAGAAGTCTCACCAAGATTATCGTAAAAAATGCATATCTCAGCTTGAAACCCCACGAAAACCAAGATATCGCTGGTTCTGCATATCAATCGCACTGTGGAGTGCTGAAAACACCAGATAACGTGTTTCTCGCACTAAATAGCTCGAAAAGAGCGATCTCGATGATTCTGCATACTTCGGACAGAAGTCTCACCAAGATTATCGCAGAAAATGCATATCTCAGCTTCAAACCCCACGAAAACCAAGATGTCGCCGGTTCTGCATATCAAACGCACTGTGGAGTGGTGAAAACACCAGAAAACGTGTTTCTCGCATTAAGTAGTTCGAAAAGAGCGTTCTCGAAGGTCCTGCATACTTCTGACAGAAGTCTCACCAAGATTATCGCAGGAAATGCATATCTCAGCTTGAAACCCCACGAAATCAAAGATGTCGCCGGTTGTGCATATCGAACGCACTGTGGAGTGGTGAAAACAAAATCTTAAAAAAATAATCCTGGTCGCATACAATATAAATTTGATTGATTAATATGTCCAGGAACAGCATCAACTTTAATTCCAACTGATTGAATAGCTCATGAATGAATTACATCAGTTGATGATAATAATAATCGAATCGGAAAATTTATTGGAATGACCATTCGATTATCAACATCTAATAAACGAAAACTATTCATAACCCTATCAGATAATATATAAGAATCAAATTCCAAATCTTTAAATTCTGAATATTCATAAGACCAAAATCACTGATGACCTATAATTTTAATTGTAAAATAAGGATTTAAAATTTCATCAATATAATATAAAATCTTTAAAGAAGGAAAACAAATTGTTATTAAAATAAAAATTGGAATAATAGTTCAAATAATTTCCACTAAATGATTCTTCAATAAATACCGATTAACATACTTATTAGTAATAATATCTAAAATAATTAATATTGAAAATACAATAATAACTAACATTAATATTATAACTAAATTATGAAAAAAAATTAAATTGTCAGAATAAGGTGAATTAGAATCTTGAAATCTATATATAAATCATGTTGCAATTTTTAATAAAAAATAATATATTTTTATAAATAAATCTTAAATCTATCGCACTTATCTGCCATATTAAATAAAATAAAATATTAAAAATAAAAATTAAATCAATCATTAAAACTCAACATTATTAAATATTCAAAAATAACTCCTTTTTATTATTTAACACAATAGGTACTTCTAAATATACATGATCTAAAGGAGGTATAAAACCAATTCATCCTAATGAACTATTAAATTTAAAAACTACTAACCGTATTGAAATAAATCTTTCTAAAATTAAAAAAATTAATAAAATTAATCTATTTAAAGAAATTAATGAACCAATTGAAGAAAATAAATTCCAACAATAATATGCATCAGGATAATCTGAATATCGTCGAGGTATACCCATTAATCCTAAAAAATGTTGAGGAAAAAAAGTTATATTAACACCAATAAACATTATATAAAACTGAATTTTCAATCAATTCTGATGTATAACAACACCAAAAATTAAAGGAAATCAATGAATAAATCTTCCAACAATTGCAAAAACTGCTCCTATAGATAAAACATAATGAAAATGGCCAACAACATAATAAGTATCATGTAAAATAATATCAATAGAAGAATTTGATAATACAATACCCGTCAATCCACCAATAATAAATATTATAACAAACCCTAATGATCATAAAATTGAATTATTATAACCTAATTTAGCTCCATGATAAGTAGCTAATCAACTAAGAACTTTAATTCCTGTAGGAACTGCAATAACTATAGTTGCTGAAGTAAAATAAGCTCGAGTATCTACATCTAACCCAACTGTAAATATATGATGAGCTCATACAATAAATCCTAAAAATCCAATTCCTAATATAGCATAAATCATTCCTAAATTACCAAATACCTCTTTTTTACCACTCTCATTTATAATAATATGTGAAATCAAACCAAACCCCGGTAAAATTAAAATATAAACTTCAGGATGTCCAAAAAATCAAAATAAATGTTGATATAAAATCGGATCACCTCCCCCTAAAGGATCAAAAAACGAAGTATTAATATTTCGATCAAAAATTAATATTGTAATTGCTCCAGCTAAAACTGGCAATGATAATAATAATAAAATAGCTGTAATAAACACTGATCAAGGAAATAAAGCTATTTGATCATAATTTAAAGATAAATTTTTTATTATTATAATAGTTACTATAAAATTTATTGCCCCAATAATTGAAGAAATTCCTGATAAATGTAAAGAAAAAATAGTAATATCAACAGAAGGAGAAGAATGAAATAAATATGAAGATAAAGGAGGATAAACCGTTCAACCAGTCCCTGGTCTAACTTGAAATAAATTTCTTAAAAGTAATAACATTAATGATGGTGGTAATAATCAAAATCTAATATTATTTATACGAGGAAATGCCATATCTGGAGATCCTAATATTAATGGAACTAATCAATTACAAAATCCACCAATTATAAATGGTATTACTATAAAAAAAATTATTAAAAATGCATGAACAGTAACAATTGAATTATAAACTTGATCGTTATTAATTCATATGCCTGGGGTACTTAACTCCATACGAATAATTATTCTCATAGAAGCTCCAATTATCCCTGATCATAAAGCAAACACAAAATAAATTATACCAATATTTTTATGATTAGTAGAATAAAATCATTTATCAAACATAAATAAAACATAATTATATAATATTTAAATATTAATAAATATATTTATATATTATAAGATTTATAATAAATCAATATATATATATATATTTAACATTGAAAATTAAAAGTTTATTTTAACTTAAAATCTTCAAATCAAAAAAAGTATCATGTCTGATAAAAGAATTAAATTGTAAATTTAAACATGTAAGAAAAACTTACTGATACTAATTTTCTATAGTTTAAAAAAAACTTAAAATTGCAAATTTTAAAATATAAATAATTATTAGAAAATATTAATTATAAATATCTCACACTATATTAAATTTAACAAATTAATCAATACTTAAATTATATTAAATTAAAACCTTTAAGTAACATAAACATTAACCAATAAAAACCTAAAAAAAAATAACATAATAATAAATAAAATAATATAAGACTTAAATATATAACTCTTACAAAAATATTTTTTAGCTCTAGTATAATTCCTACTAATATATAATAATAATCTAAAATAATTTCAAATAATTATAACTGATGCTAATATCATAATAAATAATAAAACATAAAAATTAACATAATCCTCTAAAAAATAATATTTCAAAATTCACTTTAACACTAAAGACAAAAATGGAGGTAAAGAAGAATAAATTAAAACTATAATAATAAAATATACCTTCAAATATTTATCAACTAATAAAAACCCCAAATCATTAAAAGTTACCACATCAAATTTTTCAAAAAAATATAACAATATATAAAAAATAACTGCATAAAAAGAAAAATATACCAAATAAATTTTTACATTTACATATATAATTATTAATAAAAAAGTTGATTGAATAATAGAAGAACATCTAATAAATATTTTTATAGAATTATAAACTTTCATAATAATAGGAATAAAAATTAAATTTAATAAAATTCAACCTATAAAAAAAAAATTTATACCACTCACATTAGCTAAAAAATATATAGGTACTATTTTTATAACTGTTGAAAATATAAAAATTCTTGTTCAACACATATATCTATGAATATAAATAGATCATTGATGAAAAGGAAATATTCCTAATTTTACTAACATAATTAATTGAATAAAAATTTCAAAAAAAACTCTTACTTCTTTCATAGATACATAAAAATACAATCTTATAATAAAAACTAACCTTCTTACTACTGATACTATATAATAAGAAACACTAGCATATTTTGAATCTCTAGTTAAATTTATATAAATAATTAAAACTAATGTTATAACTTCATAAATTAATCACATAAAAAATAAATCTCTTACAAAAAGAATGATTAAATAATTAATAATAATATATCTAAGACATATTACATTTTTAAATATTATTTTCTTCACAAAAAACCAATTCAAAATTATCTTTTAATTAAAAATTAAATAGTTTATAATACTAAAATTTTTACCTATTATATTTTAGTGTCAAAGCACATAAATTTTTGAAATTTAAAGTATTAATAAAATTAATAAATATAAAAAAATCAATTAGTAACAATAAATATAAAATTTATTTAAGTATCTTATCAAAATAATCCTTTAATCAGGCATATTACTTTAATACATATATATATATATAAAATATATAAAAGATACATATTATCTATAACTAGGGTATGAACCTAACAGCTTTAAACTTAGCTTATTTATATAGATATATTTAAAAATTACTTTTAATTGCAAATTAAATATTATAAATTAAAATTAACTAATACCCATTTAAAGATATATATATATATTTATATTCATCCTTAAAGAAAGAGTGAAGCCATTGAAATAAACTAAAGCTAAAGTAAATTCGAAAGGTTAATATCCAAAAATCCTCTACTTGCAAGGAACAAATGAGGCTATTTAAATAAATTCAAGCTAAAGTAGAATTGAAAGGTTTATTTCAATATATTCATCCTTAGGGAAAGAGTGAAGCCATTGAAATAAACTAAAGCTAAAGTAAATTCGAAAGGTTAATATCCAAATCCTCTACTTGCAAGGGACAAATGAGGCTATTTAAATAAATTCAAGCTAAAGTAGAATTGAAAGGTTTATTTCAATATATTCATCTTTAAGGGAAAAATAAAGCCATTGAAATAAACTAAAATCAACTATTAATAATAAATTTATTTATTAATTAAATTCTCTACTTATAAAAAACAAATAAAGCTATTTAAATAAATTCAAGCTAAAGTAGAATTAAAAGGTTTATTTCAATATATTCATTCTTAGGGAAAGAATGAAACCATTGAAATAAACTAAAATCGACTATTAATAATAAATTTATTTATTAATTAAATTCTCTACTTATAAAAACAAATAAAACTATTTAAATAAATTCAAACTAAGGTAGAATTGAAAGGTTTATTTCAATATATTCATCTTTAAGGGAAAAATAAAGCCATTGAAATAAACTAAAATCAACTATTAATAATAAATTTATTTATTAATTAAATTCTCTACTTATAAAAAACAAATAAAGCTATTTAAATAAATTCAAACTAAAGTAGAATTGAAAGGTTTATTTCAATATATTCATTCTTAGGGAAAGAATGAAACCATTGAAATAAACTAAAATCGACTATGATATATCTTTTATAATATGAATAATTCTATTAAAAGCATAATCAATATTAGGACAATAATGTATTGATAAAAATAATCCAGACAGAATTTGAATTACCAAAAATACCCCTAATATTGATCCAAAATTTCATCAAATATTAATATTAAAGGGAGTAGGATGTATATCAATAATGAATAAAAAAATATATTAAGAATTTTATCTTTATTTAATAAACTTAAAAATTTTATTGACATTATAATTAAATAAAACAAATTACCAGGATAAAGTTTAAAACTTATATTTTTTATCTAACTCTTCTAAAAATTTAGATTTAGATTGATAAGCTTTTTTTTTAGGATATCTTATTTTATATCTTATAATTAAAACAAAAACTAAAAATAAAATTATAAAAAATAATAAAAACAAATTTGAATATTGATAAATAAAAGATAAATTAATATTTTTATCCCGATATAGATTTATTGAACAAATTATTCTATCAAAATTTTCAATTAAATAATTAGAAAAGAAATATATAATATTAATTATTAATAAACCAATAATAAAAAAATTTATATATTTAAAATAATTCATCATAGATTGATTATTTAATCTAACAAAATAAGCAAATAAAATTATTAACCCTCTAATAAAAATAATTATAATTATATAAATAAATAAAGATTTAAATTTAAATAAATATAAAATTAAACATAAAATAACTATATATAATAAAAAATATATTAAATTCTTTATAGGATGAATTTTATCCCCAGTAATTAAAATAAAAAAAATCAAATATAAAGATAAAAAATATAAAAATATTAAAAAAAACTTTAATATATAATTTAGAAATTCTATGGACATTTTATATAATTTTTAATTTTTGATTTATTTATTTAATAAAACTAACCAAAAACACATTTTTTTGAGGCTTAATTCTCGTCTAACATAAAAATCTTATATATATATATATATATATATATATATATATATATATATATATATATATATATATATATATATATATATATATATTATCATATTATAATTAATTTAAACAAAAAATAGTTTACTCATAAAACAATAATTCTGGGAATTATAAAAAATTTATATTAATTTTTTTTGAAATTTAAACTTTATTATAGAATATTCACAATTCATTAATAATTTACAAAATTATTATTTTAACTTAAATTATATAATATTTTAAATTTATTTACATAATTATTTTATTAGTTATTATCGCCTTAATTCTTTGAAAATCTAGAAAACAATTTATTAACTTTTTAATTACTTTAGAATATTTTATTTTAACTTTAATTATTATTATTCTATTAAATAATTTAAATAGATGAATTTTTATTATCTATATTATTTTCGCAGTATGTGAATCTATTGTAGGATTAGCTTTACTAATTAGAATAAATTATACACATGGCCATCAAAACATTAATTTAATAAATTTATGTTCGAAATAATTATATTCATTACTTATATAATGATACAATTTAATATAAATAAATGTTTATATCTATTAAGAAATAATTCTTATATATTAACATTTATTATATTATTTAAACTAAATTTAATAAATTGATGAATAATTTCTAATAATTTAAGATTTAATATATATTCATATAATTTAATTATTTTAACTTTATGAATTTTCAGAATAATTATAATAAATATAAAGTACGAAAATAATATAAATATATACGCCAATTTAACTATAATAATATTAATATCCTTAATCTTAAATTTCATAGCTATAAATTTTTTTATTTTTTATTTAATATTTGAAATAAATTTATTATTAATTTTCTTTATAGTTATTTTCTGAGGATATGGTATATTTCGAATATTAGCAAGTTATTATTTAATATTTTATACTTTAGTTTTATCATTACCTTTATTAATAATTATATTTTACATATTAAAATATAGAAAAAATTTATCTTTTCCTTATATAGAAATTAAAAAATTTAAATTATCTATATATATTTTAATTTATTTACTAATATCTTTTATAGTAAAAATTCCTATATTTACACTTCACAATTGATTATTAAAAGCCCATGTAGAAGCCTCATATATTGGATCTATAATTTTAGCTTCTATCATATTAAAACTTGGAAGATATGGCTTATTACGAATAATTATAATTTTAAAAAATTTAAATAAATTACGAATTTATTTAATTTACTTAAGAATAATTGGAAGATTAATTTTAAGACTTTCATGTTTACGACAAATTGATATAAAAATCATTGTTGCTATATCTTCAATTATTCATATAGCTTTAATAATTAGAGGAATAATAACACTATCTTATATTGGAATAAAAGGAGGTATTTATATAATAATTGCTCATGGTTTATGTTCATCAGGACTTTTTTATCTAATTAATATTATCTATAAACAAACTAATAGACGGTTAATAATTTTAAATAAAGGTATAATAATTCTTATACCTTCTATAGCTTTAATATGATTCTTATTAAGATCATCAAATATAGCTGCTCCTATATCTTTAAATTTAATTAGTGAAATCACTTTACTAATTAGATTATTTAATTGATGTAAATATTTAATTTATATTATAATTATCTATTGTTTAATAAGATTTATTTATACTTTATATTTATATAGATATATTCAACATGGATTTACTAATATATTAAATTTTTATACTATCAAAATTAATAAATTAATTAATTTTCTTACTTTAATATTACATTGAATTCCAATCAATCTAATAATTATAAATTTAAATATTATTTATTTAAATAATTTAACTAAAATATTGATTTGTGATATCAAAAATGTATATATGTATATATATATATATTACTTTAAATTATTATCAAAATAATAATTTTTAGAATCATTTTAACAATATGAAGAATCTTATCTTTTATAACTGCTTGTTATTTAATTATAATTAATAAAATTATTATTATTGAATGATTAATCTTAAATTTTAATTCAATAAAATTTAATTTATTTATTTTAATTGATAATAAAACATTATTTTTTATTATAATAGTCAGATTAATTACAGCAATAGTTCTAATTTATAGAACTGAATATATAAAATTAAATAACAATCTTATAAATAAATTTTTATACTTAACTTTATTATTTTATTTATCAATAGTATTTATAATTTCAAGACCTAATATATTAACTATTTTATTAGGATGAGATGGTTTAGGATTAATCTCTTATTGTTTAATTATTTATTATAATAACAATAAAGCTTATAGAGCAGGATTATTAACTATTATTTTAAATCGAATTGGAGATATTTGTCTTTTAATATTAATTTGCTTTATAATAAAATTTAACTCATGAAACTTAATACTTTATAATTTAAATTTACCAATATTTATTCTTATTGTAATTATAACCTTTACAAAAAGAGCACAAATTCCTTTTAGAAATTGATTACCTGCTGCTATAATAGCTCCCACTCCTGTATCTTCTTTAGTTCATTCATCTACATTAGTAACTGCCGGAGTATATATCTTAATTCGATACAATACTTTAATTATAAATACAAATTTAAATAAATATTTATTAATTATTTCAAGATTAACTATACTAATTGCCGGATTAATAGCTATATTTGAAATAGATTTTAAAAAAATTATTGCTTTATCTACCTTAAGACAACTAGGATTTATAATAAGAATTTTATTTCTAGGTTTAGAAAACTTAGCCTTTTTTCATTTAATCATTCATGCAATATTTAAATCTTTAATATTTCTATGTTCAGGAAGATTTATTCATTATATAAATAGAAGTCAAGATATACGTGATTATAAAGGAATATTTATAATCTACCCATTTAAAAGATTAATTATAATATTTTCAATTTTATCTCTATGTGGATTCCCATTTTTATGTGGATTTTACTCCAAAGACTTAATTATAGAATTTTTTTTTTATAATAAATTAAATTTTATAAGATTATTAAATTTAATACTTGGAACTATCTTTACAGTTGCATATTCAACTCGTTTAATTTTAACTTTACTACCCCAAAATTTACCTTTCTACAATAATTTAAATTTAAAAGAAAATAATATAATAAATTTTAGAATATTAATTATATTTATTATATCACTATTTTTTAGTAAAATTTATCTAAATATAATTTACTTAGATTATAATATTAATCTACCTAAAGTATATAAATTAATAATTATTAAATTATTAATTATTGGTATAATTATTGGCTATCAAATCTTTAAATCAAATAAAAAAAATTATCTATTAATTAATTTAACTGAAAGAATAATACTTCTATACCCATATTTATAAAATACCAGTAAAAATCATTTTAAACTATGAAAAATTTATTGAAAAAAGATTATTTGAAATACTTATAGGAAAATTAATAAAAAATATTCTATATTATTTAACAATTATTAAATTTAGTATATTTAACTTCAACTATATAATTTCCTCTTTTTTTCTATTTATATTATTAATATTATTTATCTATTAAATTTAAATAGCTTATATAAGAGCATAATATTGAAAATATTAAAGAAATAATTTATTATTTTTAAATATATATATATATATCTTTATACATTTATTTATAAATAAATATGTATATTAATATTTTTATACTGAAAATATAAAGTTTTAATTAAACTATATAAACCTATTAAAAGAAATATGATAAATTAATATCTCTACAGAATTAGAAATTCTATTTTCAATTATTTCTTTAATTAGAATAAATTATTCAATAATCTTATTAACAATAAAATGCCTCTATTTGGCTTTAATTAAAATTTATATTAAATTATATAAATTAAATAATATATGAAGTAAAAAATTACAATTTAATTTCGACTTAAATATTGATTAACTAATAATCCATATATTCAAATTAAAATATTCACAATAAATAATTTATACATCATTCATAAACTAAAGAAAAAAGTATAATAAAAAAAAATAATAAAAAAATAATAAATATGTAACTAAAACCTATATACTTAACTAATAAAATAAATGGAACAATTAAAATAATTTCAATATCAAATACTAAAAATATTAAAGCTATTAAATAAAAAGGTACTGAAAATGGAATAAAAGCCTTAGTAATTGAATTAAACCCACATTCATAAGAACTTTTCTTTTCCTTATCAGAAATCTTAAAAATAGAAGAAAACACATTTAATAAATAAATTAAAATTATAATTAAAAAAATTAATCTAATATAAGATAACACCATTAACATCACTATATATATTACTAAAATAGAAATTTGTTAATTGGAAGTTAACTGTATTAAATTATACTATATATATAATATATTCATCAATAAATAAAAATATATAAAAATAATCAAATAACATCAACAAAATGTCAATATCATAAAGAACCTTCAAAATTAAAATGATGAATTTTTCTAAAATGATTTATATTCAATCGAAATAAAGAAAATATCAATATTAAAGTTCCTACAATAACATGAAGACCATGAAATCCAGTCCTTATATAAAAAATAGAACCAAAAATTCCATCATTAATTCTAAAAGAAGATTCTAAATATTCAATAAATTGAATTAAAGTAAAATAAATACCTAAAATAACTGTAAAAAATAATCTTAAATTAACTATATTAAAATTATTATTTAACAATCTATAATGACTTCAAGAAACTGATAATCCTGAAGAAATTAAAATAACAGAATTTAATAAAGGAATATCATAAGGATTAAATTGACTAATTATTTTAGGAGGTCAAATATATCCTAATTCAATTCTTAAAGAAATACATCTATGAAAACAAGTTCAAAAAAAAGAAATAAAAAAAAATATTTCTGAAATAATAAATAAAATTATCCTAAACTTTAAAAACCCATAAACTATAAAAGTATGAAATCCTTGATATAAACTCTCTCGAATAATATCTCGTCATCATTGATATATAATTAATAAATTAATAAATAAATTAAAAAAAATAAATTCAAAATCATTTAAATAAAATCAATTAATAAAACCTAATATTGAATTTATTAATCTCATAGATATCAAAAAAGGTCATGGTCTAACTGTTACTAAATGAAAAGGAAAATTTCTTATTATCATTTTATTTATTTAAATTCTGAAAAATACAATACTCTTAAAGTTGAAAATACATAAGCTTGAATAAATGATATACACAATTCTAAAATTACTAAAATATTTTGAATTAAAACAAATAAAATTATTAAAATCAATCCTATTTTAGAAATAAATCTACTTAATAAAATTATTACGTGTTTCTCGCATTAAATAGCTCGAAAAGTGCGATCTCGATGATTCTGCATACTTCGGACAGAAGTCTCACCAAGATTATCGCAGAAAATGCATATCTCTGCTTGAAACCCCACGCAAACCAAGATATCTCCTGCTCTGCATATCCAAAGAACTGTGGAGTGGTGAAAACACCAGATAACGTGTTTCTCGCATTAAATAGCTCGAAACGAGCGATCTCGATGATTCTGCATACTTCGGACAGAAGTCTCAACAAGATTATCGCAGAAAATGCATATCTCAGCTTGAAACCCTACGAAAACCAAGATATCTACTGTTCTGCATATCAAACGCACTGTGGAGTGGTGAAGACACCAGATAACGTGTTTCTCGCATTAAATAGCTCGATAAGAGCGCTCTCGATGTTTCTGCATACTTCGGACAGATGTTTCACCAAGATTATCGTAGAAAATGCATATCTCAGCTTGAAACCCGACGAAAACCAAAATATCGCCGGTTCTGCATATCAAACCAACTGTGGAGTGGTGAAAACACCAGATAACGTGTTTCTCGCATTAAATAGCTCGAAAAGTGCGATCTCGATGATTCTGCATACTTCGGACAGAAGTCTCAACAAGATTATCGCAGAAAACGCATATCTCAGCTTGAAACCCCACGAAAACCAAGATATCTACTGTTCTGCATATCCAACGAACTGTGGAGTGGTGAAAACCCCAGTAAACGTGTTTCTCGCATTAAATAGCTCGAAAAGAGCGCTCTCGACGTTTCTGCATACTTCGGACAGATGTTTCACCAAGCTTATCGTAGAAAATGCATATCTCAGCTTGAAACCCGACGAAAACCAAAATATCTCCGGTTCTGCATATCCAACGCACTGTGGAGTGGTGAAAACACCAGATAACGTGTTTCTCGCATTAAATAGCTCGAAACGAGCGATCTCGATGATTCTGCATACTTCGGACAGAAGTCTCAACAAGATTATCACAGAAAATGCATATATCAGCTTGAAACCCCACGAAAACCAAGATATCTACTGTTCTGCATATCAAACGCACTGTGGAGTGGTGAAAACACCAGATAACGTGTTTCTCGCACTAACTAGCTCGAAAAGAGCGATCTCGATGATTCAGCATACTTCGGACAGAAGTCTCACCAAGATTATCGCAGAAAATGCATATCTCAGCTTGAAACCGCACGGAAACCAAGATATCGCCGGTTCTGCATATCAAACGCACTGAGGAGTGGTGAAAACACCAGATAACGTGTTTCTCGCATTAAATAGCTCGAAAAGTGCGATCTCGATGGTTCTGCATACTTCGGACAGAAGTCTCACCAAAATTATCGTACAAAATGCAATTCTCTGCATGAAACCCCACGAAAACCAAGATATCTACTGTTCTGCATATCCAACGAACTGTGGAGTGGTGAAAACCCCAGTAAACGTGTTTCTCGCATTAAATAGCTCGAAAAGAGCGCTCTCGACGTTTCTGCATACTTCGGACAGATGTTTCACCAAGCTTATCGTAGAAAATGCATATCTCAGCTTGAAACCCGACGAAAACCAAAATATCTCCGGTTCTGCATATCCAACGCACTGTGGAGTGGTGAAAACACCAGATAACGTGTTTCTCGCATTAAATAGCTCGAAACGAGCGATCTCGATGATTCTGCATACTTCGGACAGAAGTCTCAACAAGATTATCACAGAAAATGCATATCTCAGCTTGAAACCCCACGAAAACCAAGATATCTACTGTTCTGCATATCAAACGCACTGTGGAGTGGTGAAAACACCAGATAACGTGTTTCTCGCACTAACTAGCTCGAAAAGAGCGATCTCGATGATTCAGCATACTTCGGACAGAAGTCTCACCAAGATTATCGCAGAAAATGCATATCTCAGCTTGAAACCACACGGAAACCAAAATATCTCCGGTTCTGCATATCCAACGCACTGTGGAGTGGTGAAAACACCAGATAACGTGTTTCTCGCATTAAATAGCTCGAAAAGTGCGATCTCGATGGTTCTGCATACTTCGGACAGAAGTCTCACCAAAATTATCGTACAAAATGCAATTCTCTGCATGAAACCCCACGAAAACCAAGATATCTACTGTTCTGCATATCCAACGAACTGTGGAGTGGTGAAAACCCCAGTAAACGTGTTTCTCGCATTAAATAGCTCGAAAAGAGCGCTCTCGACGTTTCTGCATACTTCGGACAGATGTTTCACCAAGCTTATCGTAGAAAATGCATATCTCAGCTTGAAACCCGACGAAAACCAAAATATCTCCGGTTCTGCATATCCAACGCACTGTGGAGTGGTGAAAACACCAGATAACGTGTTTCTCGCATTAAATAGCTCGAAACGAGCGATCTCGATGATTCTGCATACTTCGGACAGAAGTCTCAACAAGATTATCACAGAAAATGCATATCTCAGCTTGAAACCCCACGAAAACCAAGATATCTACTGTTCTGCATATCAAACGCACTGTGGAGTGGTGAAAACACCAGATAACGTGTTTCTCGCACTAACTAGCTCGAAAAGAGCGATCTCGATGATTCAGCATACTTCGGACAGAAGTCTCACCAAGATTATCGCAGAAAATGCATATCTCAGCTTGAAACCCCACGAAAACCAAGATATCTACTGTTCTGCATATCAAACGCACTGTGGAGTGGTGAAAACACCAGATAACGTGTTTCTCGCATTAAATAGCTCGAAAAGTGCGATCTCGATGGTTCTGCATACTTCGGACAGAAGTCTCACCAAGATTATCGCAGAAAATGCATATCTCATCTTGAAACCCGACCGAAACCAAGATATCTCCGGTTCTGCATGTCAAACGTACTGTGGAGTGGTGAAAACACCAGAAAACGTGTTTCGTGCATTAAGTAGCTCGAAAAGAGCGATCTAGATGATTCTGCATACTTCTGACTGAAGTCTCACCAATATTATCGCAGAAAATGCATATCTCAGCTTGAAACCGCACGGAAACCAAGATATCGCCGGTTCTGCATATCAAACGCACTGAGGAGTGGTGAAAACACCAGATAACGTGTTTCTCGCATTAAATAGCTCGAAAAGTGCGATCTCGATGGTTCTGCATACTTCGGACAGAAGTCTCACCAAAATTATCGTACAAAATGCAATTCTCTGCATGAAACCCCACGAAAACCAAGATATCTACTGTTCTGCATATCCAACGAACTGTGGAGTGGTGAAAACCCCAGTAAACGTGTTTCTCGCATTAAATAGCTCGAAAAGAGCGCTCTCGACGTTTCTGCATACTTCGGACAAATGTTTCACCAAGCTTATCGTAGAAAATGCATATCTCAGCTTGAAACCCGACGAAAACCAAAATATCTCCGGTTCTGCATATCCAACGCACTGTGGAGTGGTGAAAACACCAGATAACGTGTTTCTCGCACTAACTAGCTCGAAAAGAGCGATCTCGATGATTCAGCATACTTCGGACAGAAGTCTCACCAAGATTATCGCAGAAAATGCATATCTCAGCTTGAAACCACACGGAAACCAAGATATCGCCGGTTCTGCATATCAAACGCACTGAGGAGTGGTGAAAACACCAGATAACGTGTTTCTCGCATTAAATAACTCGAAAAGTGCGATCTCGATGATTCTGCATACTTCGGACAGAAGTCTCACCAAAATTATCGTACAAAATGCATATCTCAGCTTGAAACCCCACGAAAACCAAGATATCGCTGTGTTCAGCATATCAAACGCACTGTGGAGTGGTGAAAACCCCAGAAAACGTGTTTCTCGCATTAAGTAGCTCGAAAAGAGCGTTCTCGAAGATTCTGCATACATCTGCCAGAAGTCTCACCAGGATTATCGTAGAAAATGCATATCTCATCTTGAAACCCGACCGAAACCAAGATATCTCCGGTTCTGCATGTCAAACGTACTGTGGAGTGGTGAAAACACCAGAAAACGTGTTTCGTGCATTAAGTAGCTCGAAAAGAGCGATCTAGATGATTCTGCATACTTCTGACTGAAGTCTCACCAATATTATCGCAGAAAATGCATATCTCATCTTGAATCCCCACGAAAACCAAGATATCGCTGGTTCTGCATATCAAACGCACTGTGGAGTGGTGAAAACACCAGAAAACGTGTTTCGCGCATTAAGTAGCTCGAAATGAGCGTTCTCGAAGATTCTGCATAATTCTGACAGAAGTCTCACCAGGATTATCATAGAAAATGCATATCTCAGCTTGAAACCCGACCGAAACCAAGATATCTCCGGTTCTGCATGTCAAACGCACTGTGGAGTGCTGAAAACACCAGAAAACGTGTTTTTCGCATTCGAAAGCTCGAAAACAGCGATTTCGGTGATTTTGCACACTTGTAACAGCAGAATCATGAAGATTATCACTGAAAATGCATATCTCAGCTGGAAACAACAACGATACCGAAGATATCGCAGTTTCCGCATATCGAACGCACTGTGGAGTGCTGAAAACAACAGGAAACGTGTTTTTCGCATTCAGTAGCACGAAAAGAGCGTTCTCGAAGATTCTGCATACATCTGCCAGAAGTCTCACCAGGATTATCGTAGAAAATGCATATCTCATCTTGAAACCCGACCGAAACCAAGATATCTCCGGTTCTGCATGTCAAACGTACTGTGGAGTGGTGAAAACACCAGAAAACGTGTTTCGTGCATTAAGTAGCTCGAAAAGAGCGATCTAGATGATTCTGCATACTTCTGACTGAAGTCTCACCAATATTATCGCAGAAAATGCATATCTCATCTTGAATCCCCACGAAAACCAAGATATCGCTGGTTCTGCATATCAAACGCACTGTGGAGTGGTGAAAACACCAGAAAACGTGTTTCGCGCATTAAGTAGCTCGAAATGAGCGTTCTCGAAGATTCTGCATAATTCTGACAGAAGTCTCACCAGGATTATCATAGAAAATGCATATCTCAGCTTGAAACCCGACCGAAACCAAGATATCTCCGGTTCTGCATGTCAAACGCACTGTGGAGTGCTGAAAACACCAGAAAACGTGTTTTTCGCATTCGAAAGCTCGAAAACAGCGATTTCGGTGATTTTGCACACTTGTAACAGCAGAATCATGAAGATTATCACTGAAAATGCATATCTCAGCTGGAAACAACAACGATACCGAAGATATCGCAGTTTCCGCATATCGAACGCACTGTGGAGTGCTGAAAACAACAGGAAACGTGTTTTTCGCATTCAGTAGCACGAAAACAGCGATTACGGTGATTCTGCACACTGGTAACAGCAGAATCATGAAGATTATCACCGAAAATGCATATCTCAGCTGGAAACAACAACGATACCGAAGATATCGCAGTTTCCGCATATCAAACGCACTGTGCAGTGCTGATAACACCAGAAAACGTGTTTTTCGTATTCAAAAGCTCGAAAACAGAGATTTCGGTGATTCTGCACACTTGTAACAGCAGAATCATGAAGATTATCACTGAAAATGCATATCTCAGCTGGAAACAACAACGATACCGAAGATATGGCAGTTTCCGCATATCAAACGCTCTGTGGCGTGCTGAAAACACCAGAAAACGTGTTTTTCGCATTCAATAGCACGAAAACAGCGATATTTGGTGATTCTGCACATTTGTAACAGCAGAATCATGAAGATTATCACTGAAAATGCATATCTCAGCTGGAAACAACAACGACACCGAAGATATGGCAGTTTCCGCATATCAAACGCACTGTGGAGTGCTGAAAACACCAGAAAACGTGTTTTTCGCATTGAATAGCACGAAAACAGCGATTTCGGTGATTCTGCACACTTGTAACAGCAGAATCATGAAGATTATCACTGAAAATGCATATCTCAGCTGGAAACAACAACGATACCGAAGATATGGCAGTTTCCGCATATCAAACGCACTGTGGAGTGCTGAAAACACCAGAAAACGTGTTTTTCGCATTCAATAGCACGAAAACAGCGATATTTGGTGATTCTGCACATTTGTAACAGCAGAATCATGAAGATTATCACTGAAAATGCATATCTCAGCTGGAAACAACAACGATACCGAAGATATCGCAGTTTCCGCATTTCAAACGCTCTGTGGCGTGCTGAAAACACCAGAAAACGTGTTTTTCGCATTCAAAAGCACGAAAACAGCGATTTGGGTGATTCTGCACATTTGTAACAGCAGCATCATGAAGATTATCACTGAAAATGCATATCTCAGCTGGAAACAACAACGATACCGAAGATATGGCAGTTTCCACATATCAAACGCACTGTGGAGTGCTGAAAACACCAGAAAACGTGTTTTTCGCATTGAGTAGCACGAAAACAGTGATTTCGGTGATTCTGCACACTTGTAACAGCAGAATCATGAAGATTATCACTGAAAATGCATATCTCAGCTGGAAACAACAACGATACCGAAGATATGCCAGTTTCCGCATATCAAACGCACTGTGGAGTGCTGAAAACACCATAAAACGTGTTTTTCGCATTCAATAGCACTAAAACAGCGATTTCGGTGATTCTGCACACTTGTAACAGCAGAATCATGAAGATTATCACTGAAAATGCATATCTCAGCTGGAAACAACAACGATACCGAAGATATGGCAGTTTCCGCATATCAAACGCACTGTGGAGTGCTGAAAACACCAGAAAACGTGTTTTTCGCATTCAAAAGCACGAAAACAGCGATTTCGGTGATTCTGCACATTTGTAACAGCAGAATCATGAAGATTATCACTGAAAATGCATATCTCAGCTGGAATCAACAACGATACCGAAGATATCGTAGTTTCCGCGTATCAAACGCACTGTGGAGTGCTGAAAACACCAGAAAACGTGTTTTTCGCATTCAGAAGCGCGAAAACAGCGATTCCGGTGATTTTGCACACTTGTAACAGCAGAATCATGAAGATTATCACTGAAAATGCATATCTCAGCTGGAAACAACAACCACACCGAAGATATGGCAGTTTCCGCATATCAAACGCACTGTGGAGTGCTGAAAACACCAGAAAACCTGTTTTTCGCATTCAATAGCACGAAAACAGAGATTTCGGTGATTCTGCACACTTGTAACAGCAGAATCATGAAGATTATCACTGAAAATGCATATCTCAGCTGGAATCAACAACGACACCGAAGATATAGCAGTTTCCGCATATCAAAGCACTGTGTAGTGCTGAAAACACCAGAAAACGTGTTTTTCGCATCCAATAGCACGAAAACAGCGATTTCGGTGATTCTGCACACTTGTAACAGCAGAATCATGAAGATTATCACTGAAAATGCATATCTCAGCTGGAAACAACAACGATACCGAAATTATGGCAGTTTCCGCATATCAAACGCACTGAGGAGTGCTGAAAACACCAGAAAACGTGTTTTTCGCATTCAATAGCACGAAAACAGCGATATTTGGTGATTCTGCACATTTGTAACAGCAGAATCATGAAGATTATCACTGAAAATGCATGTCTCAGCTGGAAACAACAACGATACAGAAGATATCGCAGTTTCCGCATTTCAAACGCACTGTGGAGTGCTGAAAACACCAGAAAACGTGTTTTTCGCATTGAATAGCACGAAAACAGCGATTTCGGTGATTCTGCACACTTGTAACAGCAGAATCATGAAGATTATCACTGAAAATGCATATCTCAGCTGGAAACAACAACGATACCGACGATATGGCAGTTTCCGCATATCAAACGCACTGAGGAGTGCTGAAAACACCAGAAAACGTGTTTTTCGCATTCAATAGCACGAAAACAGCGATATTTGGTGATTCTGCACATTTGTAACAGCAGAATCATGAAGATTATCACTGAAAATGCATATCTCAGCTGGAAACAACAACGACACCGAAGATATGGCAGTTTCTGCATGTCAAACGTTCTGTGGCGTGCTGAAAACACCAGAAAACGTGTTTTTCGCATTGAATAGCACGAAAACAACGATTTCGGTGATTCTGCACACTTGAAACAGCAGAATCATGAAGATTATCACTGAAAATGCATATCTCAGCTGGAAACAAACAACGATACCGAAGATATCGCAGTTTCCGGATATCAAACGCACTGTGGAGTGCTGAAAACACCAGAAAACGTGTTTTTCGCATTGAATAGCACGAAAACACCAATTTCGGTGATTCTGCACACTTGTAACAGCAGAATCATGAAGATTATCACTGAAAATGCATATCTCAGCTGGAAACAACAACGATACCGAAGATATGGCAGTTTCCGCATATCAAACGCACTGAGGAGTGCTGAAAACACCAGAAAACGTGTTTTTCGCATTCAATAGCACGAAAACAGCGACATTTGGTGATTCTGCACATTTGTAACAGCAGAATCATGAAGATTATCACTGAAAATGCATGTCTCAGCTGGAAACAACAACGATACCGAAGATATCGTAGTTTGCGCATATCAAACGCACTGTGGAGTGCTGAAAACACCAGAAAACGTGTTTTTCGCATTCAAAAGCATGAAAACAGCGATTTCGGTGATTCTGCACACTTGTAACAGCAGAATCGTGAAGATTATCACTGAAAATGCATATCTCAGCTGGAAACAACAACGATACCGAAGATATGGCAGTTTCCGCATATCAAACGCTCTGTGGCGTGCTGAAAACTCCAGAAAACGTGTTTTTCGCATTCAAAAGCACGAAAACAGCGATTTCGGTGATTCTGCACACTTGTAACAGCAGAATCGTGAAGATTATCACTGAAAGTGCATATCTCAGCTGGAAACAACAACGATACCGAAGATATCGTAGTTTGCGCATATCAAACGCACTGTGGAGTGCTGAAAACACCAGAAAACGTGATTTTCGCATTCAAAAGCACGAAAACAGCGATTTCGGTGATTCTGCACACTTGTAACAGCAGAATCGTGAAGATTATCACTGAAAGTGCATGTCTCAGCTGGAAACAACAACGATACCGAAGATATCGTAGTTTCCGCATATCAAACGCACTGTGGAGTGCTGAAAACACCAGAAAACGTGTTTTTCGCATTCAAAAGCACGAAAACAGCGATTTCGGTGATTCTGCACACTTGTAATAGCAGAATCATGAAGATTATCACTGAAAATGCATGTCTCAGCTGGAAACAACAACGATACCGAAGATATCGTAGTTTCCGCATATCAAACGCACTGTGGAGTGCTGAAAACACCAGAAAACGTGTTTTCGCATTCAAAAGCACGAAAACAGCGATTTCGGTGATTCTGCACACTTGTAACAGCAGAATCGTGAAGATTATCACTGAAAGTGCATATCTCAGCTGGAAACAACAACGATACCGAAGATATCGTAGTTTCCGCATATCAAACGCACTGTGGAGTGCTGAAAACACCAGAAAACGTGTTTTTCGCATTCAAAAGCACGAAAACAGCGATTTCGGTGATTCTGCACACTTGTAACAGCAGAATCGTGAAGATTATCACTGAAAGTGCATATCTCAGCTGGAAACAACAACGATACCGAAGATATCGTAGTTTGCGCATATCAAACGCACTGTGGAGTGCTGAAAACACCAGAAAACGTGTTTTTCGCATTCAAAAGCACGAAAACAGCGATTTCGGTGATTCTGCACACTTGTAACAGCAGAATCGTGAAGATTATCACTGAAAGTGCATATCTCAGCTGGAAACAACAACGATACCGAAGATATCGTAGTTTCCGCATATCAAACGCACTGTGGAGTGCTGAAAACACCAGAAAACGTGTTTTTCGCATTCAAAAGCACGAAAACAGCGATTTCGGTGATTCTGCACACTTGTAACAGCAGAATCGTGAAGATTATCACTGAAAGTGCATATCTCAGCTGGAAACAACAACGATACCGAAGATATCGTAGTTTCCGCATATCAAACGCACTGTGCAGTGCTGAAAACACCAGAAAACGTGTTTTTCGCATTCAAAAGCACGAAAACAGCGATTTCGGTGATTCTGCACACTTGTAACAGCAGAATCGTGAAGATTATCACTGAAAGTGCATATCTCAGCTGGAAACAATAACGATACCGAAGATATCGCAGTTTCCGCATATCAAACGCACTGTGGAGTGTTGAAAACACCAGAAAACGTGTTTTTCGCATTCAAAAGCACGAAAACAGCGATTTCGGTGATTCTGCACACTTGTAACAGCAGAATCGTGAAGATTATCACTGAAAGTGCATATCTCAGCTGGAAACAACAACGATACCGATGATATCGCAGTTTCCGCATATCAAACGCACTGTGGAGTGCTGAAAACACCAGAAAACGTGTTTTTCGCATTCAAAAGCACGAAAACAGCGATTTCGGTGATTCTGCACACTTGTAACAGCAGAATCATGAAGATTATCACTGAAAATGCATGTCTCAGCTGGAAACAACAACGATACCGAAGATATCGTAGTTTCCGCATATCAAACGCACTGTGGAGTGCTGAAAACACCAGAAAACGTGTTTTTCGCATTCAATAGCACGAAAACAGCGATTTCGGTGATTCTGCACACTTGTAGCAGCAGAATCGTGAAGATTATCACTGAAAGTGCATATCTCAGCTGGACACAACAACGATACCGAAGATATCGCAGTTTCCGCATATCAAACGCACTGTGGAGTGCTGAAAACACCAGAAAACGTGTTTTTCGCATTCAAAAGCACGAAAACAGCGTTTTCGGTGATTCTGCACACTTGTAACAGCAGAATCGTGAAGATTATCACTGAAAGTGCATATCTCAGCTGGAAACAACAACGATATCGAAGATATCGCAGTTTCCGCATATCAAACGCACTGTGGAGTGTTGAAAACACCAGAAAACGTGTTTTCCGCATTCAAAAGCACGAAAACAGCGATTTCGGTGATTCTGCACACTTGTAACAGCAGAATTATGAAGATTATCACTGATAATGCATATCTCAGCTGGAAACAACAACGATACCGAAGATATGGCAGTTTCCGCATATCAAACGCACTGTGGAGTGCTGAAAACACCAGAAAACGTGTTTTTCGCATTGAATAGCGCGAAAACAGCGATTTCGGTGATTCTGCACACTTGTAACAGCAGAATCATGAACATTATCACTGATATTGCATATCAGCTGGAAACAACAACGATACCGAAGATATGGCAGTTTCCGCATATCAAACGCACTGTGGAGTGCAGAAAACACCAGAAAACGTGTTTTTCGCATTGAATAGCGCGAAAACAGCGATTTCGGTGATTCTGCACACTTGTAACAGCAGAATCATGAAGATTATCACTGAAAATGCATGTCTCAGCTTGAAACAACAACGATACCGAAGATATCGTAGTTTGCGCATATCAAACGCACTGTGGAGTGCTGAAAACACCAGAAAACGTGTTTTTCGCATTCAAAAGCACGAAAACAGCGATTTCGGTGATTCTGCACACTTGTAACAGCAGAATCGTGAAGATTATCACTGAAAGTGCATATCTCAGCTGGAAACAACAACGATACCGAAGATATCGTAGTTTCCGCATATCAAACGCACTGTGGAGTGCTGAAAACCCCAGAAAACGTGTTTTTCGCATTCAAAAGCACGAAAACAGCGATTTCGGTGATTCTGCACACTTGTAACAGCAGAATCGTGAAGATTATCACTGAAAGTGCATATCTCAGCTGGAAACAACAACGATACCGATGATATCGCAGTTTCCGCATATCAAACGCACTGTGGAGTGCTGAAAACACCAGAAAACGTGTTTTTCGCATTCAAAAGCACGAAAACAGCGATTTCGGTGATTCTGCACACTTGTAACAGCAGAATCGTGAAGATTATCACTGAAAGTGCATATCTCAGCTGGAAACAATAACGATACCAAAGATATCGCAGTTTCCGCATATCAAACGCACTGTGGAGTGTTGAAAACACCAGAAAACGTGTTTTTCGCATTCAAAAGCACGAAAACAGCGATTTCGGTGATTCTGCACACTTGTAACAGCAGAATCATGAAGATTATCACTGAAAATGCATGTCTCAGCTGGAAACAACAACGATACCGAAGATATCGTAGTTTCCGCATATCAAACGCACTGTGGAGTGCTGAAAACACCAGAAAACGTGTTTTTCGCATACAAAAGCACGAAAACAGCGATTTCGGTGATTCTGCACACTTGTAACAGCAGAATCATGAAGATTATCACTGAAGATGCATATCTCAGCTGGAAACAACAACGATACCGAAGATATCGTAGTTTCCGCATATCAAACGCACTGTGGAGTGCTGAAAACACCAGAAAACGTGTTTTTCGCATTCAAAAGCACGAAAACAGCGATTTCGGTGATTCTGCACACTTGTAACAGCAGAATCGTGAAGATTATCACTGAAAGTGCATATCTCAGCTGGAAACAACAGCGATACCGAAGATATGGCAGTTTCCGCATATCAAACGCACTGTGGAGTGCTGAAAACACCAGAAAACGTGTTTTTCGCATTCAATAGCACGAAAACAGCGATTTCGGTGATTCTGCACACTTGTAACAGCAGAATCATGAAGATTATCACTGAAAATGCATGTCTCAGCTGGAAACAACAACGATACCGAAGATATCGTAGTTTCCGCATATCAAACGCACTGTGGAGTGCTGAAAACACCAGAAAACGTGTTTTTCGCATTCAAAAGCACGAAAACAGCGATTTCGGTGATTCTGCACACTTGTAACAGCAGAATCATGAAGATTATCACTGAAGATGCATATCTCAGCTGGAAACAACAACGATACCGAAGATATCGTAGTTTCCGCATATCAAACGCACTGTGGAGTGCTGAAAACACCAGAACACGTGTTTTTCGCATTCAAAAGCACGAAAACAGCGATTTCGGTGATTCTGCACACTTGTAACAGCAGAATCGTGAAGATTATCACTGAAAGTGCATATCTCAGCTGGAAACAACGACGATACCGAAGATATCGTAGTTTCCGCATATCAAACGCACTGTGGAGTGCTGAAAACACCAGAAAACGTGTTTTTCGCATTCAAAAGCACGAAAACAGCGATTTCGGTGATTCTGCACACTTGTAACAGCAGAATCGTGAAGATTATCACTGAAAGTGCATATCTCAGCTGGAAACAACAACGATACCGAAGATATCGTAGTTTGCGCATATCAAACGCACTGTGGAGTGCTGAAAACACCAGAAAACGTGTTTTTCGCTTTCAAAAGCACGAAAACAGCGATTTCGGTGATTCTGCACACTTGTAACAGCAGAATCGTGAAGATTATCACTGAAAGTGCATATCTCAGCTGGAAACAACAACGATACCGAAGATATCGCAGTTTCCGCATATCAAACGCACTGTGGAGTGCTGAAAACACCAGAAAACGTGTTTTTCGCATTCAAAAGCACGAATACAGCGATTTCGGTGATTCTGCACACTTGTAACAGCAGAATCGTTAAGATTATCACTGAAAGTGCATATCTCAGCTGGAAACAACAACGATACCGAAGATATCGCAGTTTCCGCATATCAAACGCACTGTGGAGTGTTGAAAACACCAGAAAACGTGTTTTTCGCATTCAAAAGCACGAAAACAGCGATTTCGGTGATTCTGCACACTTGTAACAGCAGAATCATGAAGATTATCACTGAAAATGCATATCTCAGCTGGAAACAACAACGATACCGAAGATATGGCAGTTTCCGCATATCAAACGCTCTGTGGCGTGCTGAAAACACCAGAAAACGTGTTTTTCGCATTCAAAAGCACGAAAACAGCGATTTCGGTGATTCTGCACACTTGTAACAGCAGAATCATGAAGATTATCACTGCAAGTGCATATCTCAGCTGGAAACAACAACGATACCGAAGATATCGTAGTTTGCGCATATCAAACGCACTGTGGAGTGCAGAAAACACCAGAAAACGTGTTTTTCGCATTCAAAAGCACGAAAACAGCGATTTCGGTGATTCTGCACACTTGTAACAGCAGAATCATGAAGATTATCACTGAAAATGCATATCTCAGCTGGAAACAACAACGATACCGAAGATATCGTAGTTGCCGCATATCAAACGCACTGTGGAGTGCTGAAAACACCTGAAAACGTGTTTTTCGCATTGAATAGCGCGAAAACAGCGATTTCGGTGATTCTGCACACTTGTAACAGCAGAATCATGAAGATTATCACTGAAAATGCATGTCTCAGCTGGAAACAACAACGATACCGAAGATATCGTAGTTTGCGCATATCAAACGCACTGTGGAGTGCTGAAAACACCAGAAAACGTGTTTTTCGCATTCAAAAGCACGAAAACAGCGATTTCGGTGATTCTGCACACTTGTAACAGCAGAATCGTGAAGATTATCACTGAAAGTGCATATCTCAGCTGGAAACAACAACGATACCGAAGATATCGCAGTTTCCGCATATCAAACGCACTGTGGAGTGCTGAAAACACCACAAAACGTGTTTTTCGCATTCAAAAGCACGAATACAGCGATTTCGGTGATTCTGCACACTTGTAACAGCAGAATCGTTAAGATTATCACTGAAAGTGCATATCTCAGCTGGAAACAACAACGATACCGAAGATATCGTAGTTTCCGCATATCAAACGCACTGTGGAGTGCTGAAAACACCAGAAAACGTGTTTTTCGCATTCAAAAGCACGAAAACAGCGATTTCGGTGATTCTGCACACTTGTAACAGCAGAATCGTGAAGATTATCACTGAAAGTGCATATCTCAGCTGGAAACAACAACGATACCGAAGATATCGTAGTTTCCGCATATCAAACGCACTGTGGAGCGCTGAAAACACCAGAAAACGTGTTTTTCGCATTCAAAAGCACGAAAACAGCGATTTCGGTGATTCTGCACACTTGTAACAGCAGAATCGTGAAGATTATCACTGAAAATGCATATCTCAGCTGGAAACAACAACGATACCGAAGATATCGTAGTTTCCGCATATCAAACGCACTGTGGAGTGCTGAAAACACCAGAAAACGTGTTTTTCGCATTCAAAAGCACGAAAACAGCGATTTCGGTGATTCTGTACACTTGTAACAGCAGAATCGTGAAGATTATCACTGAAAGTGCATATCTCAGCTGGAAACAACAACGATACCGAAGATATCGTAGTTTCCGCATATCAAACGCACTGTGGAGTGCTGAAAACACCAGAAAACGTGTTTTTCGCATTCAAAAGCACGAAAACAGCGATTTCGGTGATTCTGCACACTTGTAACAGCAGAATCGTGAAGATTATCACTGAAAGTGCATATCTCAGCTGGAAACAACAACGATACCGAAGATATCGTAGTTTCCGCATATCAAACGCACTGTGGAGTGCTGAAAACACCAGAAAACGTGTTTTTCGCATTCAAAAGCACGAAAACAGCGATTTCGGTGATTCTGCACACTTGTAACAGCAGAATCGTGAAGATTATCACTGAAAGTGCATATCTCAGCTGGAAACAACAACGATACCGAAGATATCGTAGTTTCCGCATATCAAACGCACTGTGGAGTGCTGAAAACACCAGAAAACGTGTTTTTCGCATTCAAAAGCACGAAAACAGCGATTTCGGTGATTCTGCACACTTGTAACAGCAGAATCGTGAAGATTATCACTGAAAGTGCATATCTCAGCTGGAAACAACAACGATACCGAAGATATCGTAGTTTCCGCATATCAAACGCACTGTGGAGTGCTGAAAACACCAGAAAACGTGTTTTTCGCATTCAAAAGCACGAAAACAGCGATTTCGGTGATTCTGCACACTTGTAACAGCAGAATCGTGAAGATTATCACTGAAAGTGCATATCTCAGCTGGAAACAACAACGATACCGAAGATATCGTAGTTTCCGCATATCAAACGCACTGTGGAGTGCTGAAAACACCAGAAAACGAGTTTTTCGCATTCAAAAGCACGAAAACAGCGATTTCGGTGATTCTGCACACTTGTAACAGCAGAATCGTGAAGATTATCACTGAAAGTGCATATCTCAGCTGGAAACAACAACGATACCGAAGATATCGCAGTTTCCGCATATCAAACGCACTGTGGTGTTACGTCCCGGATCGCGCTATTTTGGCAAAATCGAGACGGAGCACAATAATATACTGTTCTTTGCGTTCACGCAGCGCGTACGTCTGCGTCTAACGGGGACTTTCGCTAATTCAGTCGATTGTAAATGGTACTTACCTAGACTCCTTGTTAACTGCAGGCTGGATGATAATAGCGTAGCAGTTGATATGTGTATCGCGCACTTTGATAATTGGTTATAATAATTGAATATGGAATTATAATATGAATAATCTATTTGATATACTTCACGATGTAGGTTATATAAGATATGGAATACAATTGAATATGGTAATAGTAATATATAATATAAGATATAGGAATACAATGAAATAGTAACACTTGGATATAGAAACACTTAGAAATAGTAACGCTTAGAAATAGAAACACTTAGAAATAGTAACGCTTGGAAATAGAAACACTTGATGTAGAAACGCGATGTACACTCCGGGAGTTCCGGAGTGGAACTGTCTTTGAGGCCTGGGCGCTTGCTTGTTTTATACTAGTGGAGTATGGAGATAAGATATGAGGAGCGTGAGACCGGGGTAGATTAGGTAGGTGGATGTTTATAAGATAGGAGAAGAATTCGTATGTTACTGGATCCGGTGTTTATGAGATAAGATAAGGAGTTGGAGTCGAGGAGGATGTTTATAAGATAGGAGAGGAATTCGTATGTTACAGGATCTGGTGTTTATGAGATAAGATAAGGAGTTGGTCGTGAGAGCGGATGTCGGTAGTTGACGTTTCGTCTGGAGATATTGGAGGAATGTGTTTATAGATAAGAGTTGGTCGTGAGAGCGGATGTCGATAGTCGAGGTTTAGTCTGGAGATAATGAAGGAATGTGTTTATAGATAAGAATATGTCGTGAGAGCGTATGTCGGTAATAGGATATGGTAGTGCTTAATATCTATGTTGTGGTTAATGCGGTCTTAAGGTTATTGGTTACGTGCTTACTTGCTATCTTAATATTCTAGAATGTTCTACGCTATCTTACATGCTAATAGCGTTCGTTGCTTCTCACTCTCACTGTCACAGGTAAGTGTCTAAGTCCAACGTCGCTAGACGTAACAGTGGAGTGCTGAAAACACCAGAAAACGTGTTTTTCGCATTCAAAAGCACGAAAACAGCGATTTCGGTGATTCTGCACACTTGTAACAGCAGAATCGTGAAGATTATCACTGAAAGTGCATATCTCAGCTGGAAACAATAACGATACCGAAGATATCGCAGTTTCCGCATATCAAACGCACTGTGGAGTGTTGAAAACACCAGAAAACGTGTTTTTCGCATTCAAAAGCACGAAAACAGCGATTTCGGTGATTCTGCACACTTGTAACAGCAGAATCATGAAGATTATCACTGAAAATGCATGTCTCAGCTGGAAACAACAACGATACCGAAGATATCGTAGTTTCCGCATATCAAACGCACAGTGGAGTGCTGAAAACACCAGAAAACGTGTTTTTCGCATACAAAAGCACGAAAACAGCGATTTCGGTGATTCTGCACACTTGTAACAGCAGAATCATGAAGATTATCACTGAAGATGCATATCTCAGCTGGAAACAACAACGATACCGAAGATATCGTAGCTTCCGCATATCAAACGCACTGTGGAGTGCTGAAAACACCAGAAAACGTGTTTTTCGCATTCAAAAGCACGAAAACAGCGATTTCGGTGATTCTGCACACTTGTAACAGCAGAATCGTGAAGATTATCACTGAAAGTGCATATCTCAGCTGGAAACAACAACGATACCGAAGATATCGTAGTTTGCGCATATCAAACGCACTGTGGAGTGCTGAAAACACCAGAAAACGTGTTTTTCGCTTTCAAAAGCACGAAAACAGCGATTTCGGTGATTCTGCACACTTGTAACAGCAGAATCGTGAAGATTATCACTGAAAGTGCATATCTCAGCTGGAAACAACAACGATACCGAAGATATCGCAGTTTCCGCATATCAAACGCACTGTGGAGTGCTGAAAACACCAGAAAACGTGTTTTTCGCATTCAAAAGCACGAATACAGCGATTTCGGTGATTCTGCACACTTGTAACAGCAGAATCGTTAAGATTATCACTGAAAGTGCATATCTCAGCTGGAAACAACAACGATACCGAAGATATCGCAGTTTCCGCATATCAAACGCACTGTGGAGTGTTGAAAACACCAGAAAACGTGTTTTTCGCATTCAAAAGCACGAAAACAGCGATTTCGGTGATTCTGCACACTTGTAACAGCAGAATCATGAAGATTATCACTGAAAATGCATATCTCAGCTGGAAACAACAACGATACCGAAGATATGGCAGTTTCCGCATATCAAACGCACTGTGGAGTGCTGAAAACACCACAAAACGTGTTTTTCGCATTCAAAAGCACGAATACAGCGATTTCGGTGATTCTGCACACTTGTAACAGCAGAATCGTTAAGATTATCACTGAAAGTGCATATCTCAGCTGGAAACAACAACGATACCGAAGATATCGTAGTTTCCGCATATCAAACGCACTGTGGAGTGCTGAAAACACCAGAAAACGTGTTTTTCGCATTCAAAAGCACGAAAACAGCGATTTCGGTGATTCTGCACACTTGTAACAGCAGAATCGTGAAGATTATCACTGAAAGTGCATATCTCAGCTGGAAACAACAACGATACCGAAGATATCGTAGTTTCCGCATATCAAACGCACTGTGGAGCGCTGAAAACACCAGAAAACGTGTTTTTCGCATTCAAAAGCACGAAAACAGCGATTTCGGTGATTCTGCACACTTGTAACAGCAGAATCGTGAAGATTATCACTGAAAGTGCATATCTCAGCTGGAAACAACAACGATACCGAAGATATCGCAGTTTCCGCATATCAAACGCACTGTGGAGTGCTGAAAACACCAGAAAACGTGTTTTTCGCATTCAAAAGCACGAAAACAGCGATTTCGGTGATTCTGTACACTTGTAACAGCAGAATCGTGAAGATTATCACTGAAAGTGCATATCTCAGCTGGAAACAACAACGATACCGAAGATATCGCAGTTTCCGCATATCAAACGCACTGTGGAGTGTTGAAAACACCAGAAAACGTGTTTTTCGCATTCAAAAGCACGAAAACAGCGATTTCGGTGATTCTGCACACTTGTAACAGCAGAATCATGAAGATTATCACTGAAAATGCATATCTCAGCTGGAAACAACAACGATACCGAAGATATGGCAGTTTCCGCATATCAAACGCTCTGTGGCGTGCTGAAAACACCAGAAAACGTGTTTTTCGCATTCAAAAGCACGAAAACAGCGATTTCGGTGATTCTGCACACTTGTAACAGCAGAATCATGAAGATTATCACTGCAAGTGCATATCTCAGCTGGAAACAACAACGATACCGAAGATATCGTAGTTTGCGCATATCAAACGCACTGTGGAGTGCTGAAAACACCAGAAAACGTGTTTTTCGCATTCAAAAGCACGAAAACAGCGATTTCGGTGATTCTGCACACTTGTAACAGCAGAATCATGAAGATTATCACTGAAAATGCATATCTCACCTGGAAACAACAACGATACCGAAGATATCGTAGTTGCCGCATATCAAACGCACTGTGGAGTGCTGAAAACACCTGAAAACGTGTTTTTCGCATTGAATAGCGCGAAAACAGCGATTTCGGTGATTCTGCACACTTGTAACAGCAGAATCATGAAGATTATCACTGAAAATGCATGTCTCAGCTGGAAACAACAACGATACCGAAGATATCGTAGTTTGCGCATATCAAACGCACTGTGGAGTGCTGAAAACACCAGAAAACGTGTTTTTCGCATTCAAAAGCACGAAAACAGCGATTTCGGTGATTCTGCACACTTGTAACAGCAGAATCGTGAAGATTATCACTGAAAGTGCATATCTCAGCTGGAAACAACAACGATACCGAAGATATCGCAGTTTCCGCATATCAAACGCACTGTGGAGTGCTGAAAACACCACAAAACGTGTTTTTCGCATTCAAAAGCACGAATACAGCGATTTCGGTGATTCTGCACACTTGTAACAGCAGAATCGTTAAGATTATCACTGAAAGTGCATATCTCAGCTGGAAACAACAACGATACCGAAGATATCGTAGTTTCCGCATATCAAACGCACTGTGGAGTGCTGAAAACACCAGAAAACGTGTTTTTCGCATTCAAAAGCACGAAAACAGCGATTTCGGTGATTCTGCACACTTGTAACAGCAGAATCGTGAAGATTATCACTGAAAGTGCATATCTCAGCTGGAAACAACAACGATACCGAAGATATCGTAGTTTCCGCATATCAAACGCACTGTGGAGCGCTGAAAACACCAGAAAACGTGTTTTTCGCATTCAAAAGCACGAAAACAGCGATTTCGGTGATTCTGCACACTTGTAACAGCAGAATCGTGAAGATTATCACTGAAAATGCATATCTCAGCTGGAAACAACAACGATACCGAAGATATCGTAGTTTCCGCATATCAAACGCACTGTGGAGTGCTGAAAACACCAGAAAACGTGTTTTTCGCATTCAAAAGCACGAAAACAGCGATTTCGGTGATTCTGTACACTTGTAACAGCAGAATCGTGAAGATTATCACTGAAAGTGCATATCTCAGCTGGAAACAACAACGATACCGAAGATATCGTAGTTTCCGCATATCAAACGCACTGTGGAGTGCTGAAAACACCAGAAAACGTGTTTTTCGCATTCAAAAGCACGAAAACAGCGATTTCGGTGATTCTGCACACTTGTAACAGCAGAATCGTGAAGATTATCACTGAAAGTGCATATCTCAGCTGGAAACAACAACGATACCGAAGATATCGTAGTTTCCGCATATCAAACGCACTGTGGAGTGCTGAAAACACCAGAAAACGTGTTTTTCGCATTCAAAAGCACGAAAACAGCGATTTCGGTGATTCTGCACACTTGTAACAGCAGAATCGTGAAGATTATCACTGAAAGTGCATATCTCAGCTGGAAACAACAACGATACCGAAGATATCGTAGTTTCCGCATATCAAACGCACTGTGGAGTGCTGAAAACACCAGAAAACGTGTTTTTCGCATTCAAAAGCACGAAAACAGCGATTTCGGTGATTCTGCACACTTGTAACAGCAGAATCGTGAAGATTATCACTGAAAGTGCATATCTCAGCTGGAAACAACAACGATACCGAAGATATCGTAGTTTCCGCATATCAAACGCACTGTGGAGTGCTGAAAACACCAGAAAACGTGTTTTTCGCATTCAAAAGCACGAAAACAGCGATTTCGGTGATTCTGCACACTTGTAACAGCAGAATCGTGAAGATTATCACTGAAAGTGCATATCTCAGCTGGAAACAACAACGATACCGAAGATATCGTAGTTTCCGCATATCAAACGCACTGTGGAGTGCTGAAAACACCAGAAAACGTGTTTTTCGCATTCAAAAGCACGAAAACAGCGATTTCGGTGATTCTGCACACTTGTAACAGCAGAATCGTGAAGATTATCACTGAAAGTGCATATCTCAGCTGGAAACAACAACGATACCGAAGATATCGCAGTTTCCGCATATCAAACGCACTGTGGTGTTACGTCCCGGATCGCGCTATTTTGGCAAAATCGAGACGGAGCACAATAATATACTGTTCTTTGCGTTCACGCAGCGCGTACGTCTGCGTCTAACGGGGACTTTCGCTAATTCAGTCGATTGTAAATGGTACTTACCTAGACTCCTTGTTAACTGCAGGCTGGATGATAATAGCGTAGCAGTTGATATGTGTATCGCGCACTTTGATAATTGGTTATAATAATTGAATATGGAATTATAATATGAATAATCTATTTGATATACTTCACGATGTAGGTTATATAAGATATGGAATACAATTGAATATGGTAATAGTAATATAATATAAGATATAGGAATACAATGAAATAGTAACACTTGGATATAGAAACACTTAGAAATAGTAACGCTTAGAAATAGAAACACTTAGAAATAGTAACGCTTGGAAATAGAAACACTTGATGTAGAAACGCGATGTACACTCCGGGAGTTCCGGAGTGGAACTGTCTTTGAGGCCTGGGCGCTTGCTTGTTTTATACTAGTGGAGTATGGAGATAAGATATGAGGAGCGTGAGACCGGGGTAGATTAGGTAGGTGGATGTTTATAAGATAGGAGAAGAATTCGTATGTTACTGGATCCGGTGTTTATGAGATAAGATAAGGAGTTGGAGTCGAGGAGGATGTTTATAAGATAGGAGAGGAATTCGTATGTTACAGGATCTGGTGTTTATGAGATAAGATAAGGAGTTGGTCGTGAGAGCGGATGTCGGTAGTTGACGTTTCGTCTGGAGATATTGGAGGAATGTGTTTATAGATAAGAGTTGGTCGTGAGAGCGGATGTCGATAGTCGAGGTTTAGTCTGGAGATAATGAAGGAATGTGTTTATAGATAAGAATATGTCGTGAGAGCGTATGTCGGTAATAGGATATGGTAGTGCTTAATATCTATGTTGTGGTTAATGCGGTCTTAAGGTTATTGGTTACGTGCTTACTTGCTATCTTAATATTCTAGAATGTTCTACGCTATCTTACATGCTAATAGCGTTCGTTGCTTCTCACTCTCACTGTCACAGGTAAGTGTCTAAGTCCAACGTCGCTAGACGTAACAGTGGAGTGCTGAAAACACCAGAAAACGTGTTTTTCGCATTCAAAAGCACGAAAACAGCGATTTCGGTGATTCTGCACACTTGTAACAGCAGAATCGTGAAGATTATCACTGAAAGTGCATATCTCAGCTGGAAACAATAACGATACCGAAGATATCGCAGTTTCCGCATATCAAACGCACTGTGGAGTGTTGAAAACACCAGAAAACGTGTTTTTCGCATTCAAAAGCACGAAAACAGCGATTTCGGTGATTCTGCACACTTGTAACAGCAGAATCATGAAGATTATCACTGAAAATGCATGTCTCAGCTGGAAACAACAACGATACCGAAGATATCGTAGTTTCCGCATATCAAACGCACAGTGGAGTGCTGAAAACACCAGAAAACGTGTTTTTCGCATACAAAAGCACGAAAACAGCGATTTCGGTGATTCTGCACACTTGTAACAGCAGAATCATGAAGATTATCACTGAAGATGCATATCTCAGCTGGAAACAACAACGATACCGAAGATATCGTAGCTTCCGCATATCAAACGCACTGTGGAGTGCTGAAAACACCAGAAAACGTGTTTTTCGCATTCAAAAGCACGAAAACAGCGATTTCGGTGATTCTGCACACTTGTAACAGCAGAATCATGAAGATTATCACTGAAAATGCATGTCTCAGCTTGAAACAACAACGATACCGAAGATATCGTAGTTTGCGCATATCAAACGCACTGTGGAGTGCTGAAAACACCAGAAAACGTGTTTTTCGCATTCAAAAGCATGAAAACAGCGATTTCGGTGATTCTGCACACTTGTAACAGCAGAATCGTGAAGATTATCACTGAAAATGCATATCTCAGCTGGAAACAACAACGATACCGAAGATATGGCAGTTTCCGCATATCAAACGCTCTGTGGCGTGCTGAAAACTCCAGAAAACGTGTTTTTCGCATTCAAAAGCACGAAAACAGCGATTTCGGTGATTCTGCACACTTGTAACAGCAGAATCGTGAAGATTATCACTGAAAATGCATATCTCAGCTGGAAACAACAACGATACCGAAGATATGGCAGTTTCCGCATATCAAACGCACTGTGGAGTGCTGAAAACACCAGAAAACGTGTTTTTCGCATTGAATAGCGCGAGAACAGCGATTTCGGTGATTCTGCACACTTGTAACAGCAGAATCATGAAGATTATCACTGATAATGCATATCTCAGCTGGAAACAACAACGATACCGAAGATATGGCAGTTTCCGCATATGAAACGCACTGTGGAGTGTTGAAAACACCAGAAAACGTGTTTTTCGCATTCAAAAGCACGAAAACAGCGATTTCGGTGATTCTGCACACTTGTAACAGCAGAATCGTGAAGATTATCACTGAAAGTGCATATCTCAGCTGGAAACAACAACGATACCGAAGATATCGCAGTTTCCGCATATCAAACGCACTGTGGAGTGCTGAAAACACCAGAAAACGTGTTTTTCGCATTCAATAGCACGAAAACAGCGATTTCGGTGATTCTGCACACTTGTAACAGCAGAATCATGAAGATTATCACTGAAAATGCATGTCTCAGCTGGAAACAACAACGATACCGAAGATATCGTAGTTTGCGCATATCAAATGCACTGTGGAGTGCTGAAAACACCAGAAAACGTGTTTTTCGCATTCAAAAGCACGAAAACAGCGATTTCGGTGATTCTGCACACTTGTAACAGCAGAATCATGAAGATTATCACTGAAAATGCATGTCTCAGCTTGAAACAACAACGATACCGAAGATATCGTAGTTTGCGCATATCAAACGCACTGTGGAGTGCTGAAAACACCAGAAAACGTGTTTTTCGCAATCAAAAGCATGAAAACAGCGATATCGGTGATTCTGCACACTTGTAACAGCAGAATCGTGAAGATTATCACTGAAAATGCATATCTCAGCTGGAAGCAACAACGATACCGAAGATATGGCAGTTTCCGCATATCAAACGCTCTGTGGCGTGCTGAAAACTCCAGAAAACGTGTTTTTCGCATTCAAAAGCACGAAAACAGCGATTTCGGTGATTCTGCACACTTGTAACAGCAGAATCGTGAAGATTATCACTGAAAATGCATATCTCAGCTGGAAACAACAACGATACCGAAGAGATGGCAGTTTCCGCATATCAAACGCACTGTGGAGTGCTGAAAACACCAGAAAACGTGTTTTTCGCATTGAATAGCGCGAGAACAGCGATTTCGGTGATTCTGCACACTTGTAACAGCAGAATCATGAAGATTATCACTGATAATGCATATCTCAGCGGGAAACAACAACGATACCGAAGATATGGCAGTTTCCGCATATGAAACGCACTGTGGAGTGTTGAAAACACCAGAAAACGTGTTTTTCGCATTCAAAAGCACGAAAACAGCGATTTCGGTGATTCTGCACACTTGTAACAGCAGAATCGTGAAGATTATCACTGAAAGTGCATATCTCAGCTGGAAACAACAACGATACCGAAGATATCGCAGTTTCCGCATATCAAACGCACTGTGGAGTGCTGAAAACACCAGAAAACGTGTTTTTCGCATTCAAAAGCACGAAAACAGCGTTTTCGGTGATTCTGCACACTTGTAACAGCAGAATCGTGAAGATTATCACTGAAAGTGCATATCTCAGCTGGAAACAACAACGATATCGAAGATATCGCAGTTTCCGCATATCAAACGCACTGTGGAGTGTTGAAAACACCAGAAAACGTGTTTTTCGCATTCAAAAGCACGAAAACAGCGATTTCGGTGATTCTGCTCACTTGTAACAGCAGAATTATGAAGATTATCACTGATAATGCATATCTCAGCTGGAAACAACAACGATACCGAAGATATGGCAGTTTCCGCATATCAAACGCACTGTGGAGTGCTGAAAACACCAGAAAACGTGTTTTTCGCATTGAATAGCGCGAAAACAGCGATTTCGGTGATTCTGCACACTTGTAACAGCAGAATCATGAACATTATCACTGATATTGCATATCTCAGCTGGAAACAACAACGATACCGAAGATATGGCAGTTTCCGCATATCAAACGCACTGTGGAGTGCTGAAAACACCAGAAAACGTGTTTTTCGCATTGAATAGCGCGAAAACAGCGATTTCGGTGATTCTGCACACTTGTAACAGCAGAATCATGAAGATTATCACTGAAAATGCATGTCTCAGCTGGAAACAACAACGATACAGAAGATATCGCAGTTTCCGCATTTCAAACGCACTGTGGAGTGCTGAAAACACCAGAAAACGTGTTTTTCGCATTCAAAAGCACGAAAACAGCGATTTCGTTGATTCTGCACACTTGTAACAGCAGAATCGTGAAGATTATCACTGAAACTGCATATCTCAGCTGGAAACAACAACGATACCGAAGATATCGTAGTTTCCGCATATCAAACGCACTGTGGAGTGCTGAAAACCCCAGAAAACGTGTTTTTCGCATTCAAAAGCACGAAAACAGCGATTTCGGTGATTCTGCACACTTGTAACAGCAGAATCGTGAAGATTATCACTGAAAGTGCATATCTCAGCTGGAAACAACAACGATACCGATGATATCGCAGTTTCCGCATATCAAACGCACTGTGGAGTGCTGATAACACCAGAAAACGTGTTTTTCGCATTCAAAAGCACGAAAACAGCGATTTCGGTGATTCTGCACACTTGTAACAGCAGAATCGTGAAGATTATCACTGAAAGTGCATATCTCAGCTGGAAACAATAACGATACCGAAGATATCGCAGTTTCCGCATATCAAACGCACTGTGGAGTGTTGAAAACACCAGAAAACGTGTTTTTCGCATTCAAAAGCACGAAAACAGCGATTTCGGTGATTCTGCACACTTGTAACAGCAGAATCATGAAGATTATCGCAGAAAATGCATATCTCAGCTCGAAACCCCACAAAAACCAAGATATCGCCGGTTCTGCATATCAAACGCACTGTGGAGTGGTGACAACACCAGAAAACGTGTTTCGCGCATTAAGTAGCTCCAAAAGAGGGATCTCGATGATTCTGCATACTTCTGACAGAATACTCACCAAGATTATCGCAGAAAATGTATATCTCAGCTGGAAACACCACGAAAATCAAGATATCGCCGGTTCTGCATATCAAACGCTCTGTGGAGTGGTGAATACACCAGGAAACGTGTTTCTCGCATTAAATAGCTCGAAAAGTGCAATCTAGATGATTCTGCATACTTCTGACAGAAGACTCACCAAGATTATCGCAGAAAATGCATATCTCAGCTTGAACCCCGACGAAACCCAAGATGTCGCCGGTTCTGCATATCAAACGCACTGTGGAGTGGTGAAAAGACCAGAAAACGTGTTTCTCGCATTAAGCAGCTCGAAACGAGCGATCTAGATGATTCTTCATACTTCTGACTGATGTCTCACCAAGATTATCGCAGAAAATGCATATCTCAGCTTGATACCCGACGAAAGCCAAGATGTCGCCGGTTCTGCATATCAAACGCACTGTGGAATGGTGAAAACACCAGATAACGTGTTTCTCGCATTAAATAGCTCGAAAAGAGCGATCCCGATAATTCTGCATACTTCTGACAGAAGTCTCACAAAGATTATCGTAGAAAATGCATATCTCAGCTTGAACCCCGACGAAATCCAAGATGTCGCCGGTTCTGCATATCAAACGCACTGTGGAGTGGTGAAAACACCATGTAACGTGTTTGTCGCATTAAGTAGCTCCAAAAGAGGGATCTCGATGATTCTGCATACTTCTGACAGAATACTCACCAAGATTATCGCAGAAAATGTATATCTCTGCTGGAAACACCACGAAAATCAAGATATCGCCGGTTCTGCATATCAAACGCTCTGTGGAGTGGTGAATACACCAGAAAACGAGTTTCTCGCAATAAATAGCTCGAAAAGTGCAATCTAGATGATTCTGCATACTTCTGACAGAAGTCTCACCAAGATTATCGTAAAAAATGCATATCTCAGCTTGAAACCCCACGAAAGCCAAGATATCGCTGGTTCTGCATATCAAACGCACTGTGGAGTGGTGAAAACACCGGATAAGGTTTTTCTCGCATTAACTAGCTCGAAAAGAGCGATCTCGATTTTCAGCATACTTCGGACAGAAGTCTCACCAAGATTATCGCAGAAAATGCATATCTCAGCTTGAAACCCCACAAAAACCAAGATATCGCCGGTTCTGCATACAAACGCACTGTGGAGTGGTGACAACACCAGAAAACGTGTTTCGCGCATTAAGTAGCTCGACACGAGCGATCTCGATGATTCTGCATACTTCGGACAGAAGTCTCAACAAGATTATCGCAGAAAATGTATATCTCAGCTTGAAACCCCATGAAAACCAAGATGTCGCCGGTTCTGCATATCAAACGCACTGTGGAGTGGTGAAAACACCAGAAAACGTGTTTCGCGCATTAAGTAGCTCGAAACGAGCGATCTGGATGATTCTGCATACTTCGGACAGAAGTCTCACCAAAATTATCGTAAAAAATGCATATCTCAGCTTGAAAACCCACGCAAACCAAGATATCGCCGGTTCTGCATACCATACGCACTGTGGAGTGGTGAAAACACCAGATAACGTGTATCTCTCATTAAATAGCTCGAAACGAGCGACCTGGATGATTCTGCATACTTCGGACAGAAGTCTCAACAAGATTATCGCAGAAAATGCATATCTCAGCTTGAAACCCCACGAAAACCAAGATATCTACTGTTCTGCATATCCAACGAACTGTGGAGTGGTGACAACCCCAGAATTCGTGTTTCTCGCATTAAATAGCTCGAAAAGAGCTCTCTCGATGTTTCTGCATACTTCGGACTGATGTCTCACCAAGCTTATCGTAGAAAAGCATATCTCAGCTGGATACCCGACGAAATCCAAGATGTCGCCGGTTCTGCATATCAAACGCACAGTGGAGTGGTGAAAACACAATGTAACGTGTTTCTCGCATTAAGTAGCTCCAAAAGAGGGATCTCGATGATTCTGCATACTTCTGACAGAATACTCACCAAGATTATCGCAGAAAATGCATATCTCAGCTTGATACCCGACGAAAGCCAAGATGTCGCCGGTTCTGCATATCAAACGCACTGTGGAGTGGTGAAAACACCAGATAACGTGTTTCTCGCATTAAATAGCTCGAAAAGAGCGATCCCGATAATTCTGCATACTTCTGACAGAAGTCTCACAAAGATTATCGTAGAAAATGCATATCTCAGCTGGAAACACCACGAAAATCAAGATATCGCCGGTTCTGCATATCAAACGCTCTGTGGAGTGGTGAATACATAAGAAAACGTGTTTCTCGCATTAAATAGCTCGAAAAGTGCAATCTAGATGATTCTGCATACTTCTGACAGAAGACTCACCAAGATTATCGCAGAAAATGCATATCTCAGCTTGATACCCGACGAAGGCCAAGATGTCGCCGGTTCTGCATATCAAACGCACTGTGGAATGGTGAAAACACCAGATAACGTGTTTCTCGCATTAAATAGCTCGAAAAGAGCGATCCCGATAATTCTGCATACTTCTGACAGAAGTCTCACCAAGATTATCGTAGAAAATGCATATCTCAGCTTGAACCCCGACAAAATCCAAGATGTCGCCGGTTCTGCATATCAAACGCACTGTGGAGTGGTGAAAACACCAGATAACGCGTTTCTCGCATTAAGTAGCTCGAAAAGAGCGATGTCGAAGATTCTGCATCCTTCTGACAGTAGTCTCACCAATATTATCGTAGAAAATGCATATCTCCGCTTGCAAACATGACGAAATCCAAGCTGTCGCCGGTTCTGCATATCAAACGCACTGTGGAGTGGTGAAAACACCATGTAACGTGTTTCTCGCATTAAGTAGCTCCAAAAGAGCGATCTCGAAGATTCTGCATACTTCTGACAGAAGAATCACCAAGATTATCGCAGAAAATGCATATCTCAGCTGGAAACACCACGAAAATCAGGATATCGCCGGTTCTGCATATCAAACGCTCTGTGGAGTGGTGAATACACCAGAAAACGTGTTTCTCGCATTAAATAGCTCGAAAAGTGCAATCTAGATGATTCTGCATACTTCTGTCAGAAGACTCACCAAGATTATCGCAGAAAATGCATATCTCAGCTTGAACCCCGACGAAACCCAAGATGTCGCCGGTTCTGCATATCAAACGCACTGTGGAGTGGTGAAAACACCAGAAAACGTGTTTCTCGCATTAAGTAGCTCTAAACGAGCGATCTAGATGATTCTGCACACTTCTCATAGATGGAACACCAAGATTATCGCAGAAAATGCATATTTCAGCTGGAAACCCCACGAAAACCAAGTGATCGGCGGTTCTACATATCAAACGCACTGTGGAGTGGTCAAAACACCAGATAACGTGCTTCTCGCATTAAGGAGCTCGAAACGAGCGATCTAGATGATTCGGCATACTTCTGACTGAAGTCTCACCAAGATTATCGCAGAAAATACATGTCTCAGCTGGAAACACCGCGAAAATCAAGATATCGCCGGGTCTGCATATCAAACGCACTGTGGAATGTTGAAAACTGCAGAAAACGTGTTTCTCGCATTAAGTAGCTCAAAAAGAGCGTTCTCGATGATTCTGCATACTTCTCATAGATGAAACACCAAGATTGTCGCCGAAAATGAATATCTCAGCTGGAAACCCCACGAAAACCAAGTTATCGGCTGCTCTGCATATCTAACGCACTGTGGAGTGGTGAAAACACCAGAAAGCGTGTTTCTCGCATTAAATAGCTCGAGAAGAGCGTTCTCGAAGATGCTACATACTTCTGACAGATTCTCACCAACATAATCGTAGAAAATGCATATCTCAGCTTGAAACCCGACCGAAACCAAGATATCTCCGGTTCTGCATGTCAAACGCACTGTGGAGTGGTGAAAACACCAGATAACGTGTTCCTCGCACTAACTAGCTCGAAAAGAGCGATCTAGATGATTCTGCATACTTCTGACAGAAGACTCACCAAGATTATCGCAGAAAATGCATATCACAGCTTGATACCCTACGACAGCCAAGATGTCGCCGGTTCTGCATATCACACGCACTGTGGAGTGGTGAAAACATCAGATAACGTGTTTCTCGCATTAAATAGCTCCAAAAGAGGGATCTCGATGATTCTGCATACTTCTGACAGAATACTCACCAAGATTATCGCAGAAAATGCATATCTCAGCTGGAAACACCACGAAAATCAAGATATCGCCGGTTCTGCATACCAAACGCTCTGTGGAGTGGTGAAAACTCCAGATAACGTGTTTCTCGCATTAAGTTGCTCAAAAAGGGCGATCTCGAAGATTCTGTATACTTCTGACAGAAGTCTCACCAAGATTATTGTAGAAAATGCAAATCTCAGCTTGAAACCCGGAGAAATCCAAGATATCGCCTGTTCTGCATATCAAACGCACTGTGGAGTGTTGAAAACACCAGATAACGTGTTTCTCGCATTGAGTTGCTCGAATAGAGCGAACTCGAAGATTCTGCATACTTCTGACAGAATACTCACCAAGATTATCGCAGAAAATGCATATCTCAGCTGGAAACACCACGAAAATCAAGATATCGCCGGTTCTGCATATCAAACGCTCTGTGGAGTGGTGAAAACGCCAGATAACGTGTTTCTCGCATTAACTAGCTCGAAAAGAGCGATCTCGAAGTTTCTGCATACTTCTGACAGAAGACTCACCAAGATTATCGCAGAAAATGCATATCTCAGCTGGAAACACCACGAAAATCAAGATATCGCCGGTTCTGCTTATCAAACGCACTGTGGAGTGGTGAAAACACCATGTAACGTGTTTCTCGCATTAAGTAGCTCCAAAAGAGGGATCTCGATGATTCTGCATACTTCTGACAGAATACTCACCAAGATTATCGCAGAAAATGCATATCTCAGCTGGAAACACCACGAAAATCAAGATATCGCCGGTTCTGCATATCAAACGCTCTGTGGAGTGGTGAATACACCAGAAAACGTGTTTCTCGCATTAAATAGCTCGAAAAGTGCAATCTAGATGATTCTGCATACTTCTGACAGAAGACTCACCAAGATTATCGCAGAAAATGCATATCACAGCTTGATACCCTACGACAGCCAAGATGTCGCCGGTTCTGCATATCACACGCACTGTGGAGTGGTGAAAACATCAGATAACGTGTTTCTCGCATTAAATAGCTCCAAAAGAGGGATCTCGATGATTCTGCATACTTCTGACAGAATACTCACCAAGATTATCGCAGAAAATGCATATCTCAGCTGGAAACACCACGAAAATCAAGATATCGCCGGTTCTGCATACCAAACGCTCTGTGGAGTGGTGAAAACTCCAGATAACGTGTTTCTCGCATTAAGTTGCTCAAAAAGGGCGATCTCGAAGATTCTGTATACTTCTGACAGAAGTCTCACCAAGATTATTGTAGAAAATGCAAATCTCAGCTTGAAACCCGGAGAAATCCAAGATATCGCCGGTTCTGCATATCAAACGCACTGTGGAGTGTTGAAAACACCAGATAACGTGTTTCTCGCATTGAGTTGCTCGAATAGAGCGAACTCGAAGATTCTGCATACTTCTGACAGAATACTCACCAAGATTATCGCAGAAAATGCATATCTCAGCTGGAAACACCACGAAAATCAAGATATCGCCGGTTCTGCATATCAAACGCTCTGTGGAGTGGTGAAAACGCCAGATAACGTGTTTCTCGCATTAACTAGCTCGAAAAGAGCGATCTCGAAGATTCTGCATACTTCTGACAGAAGACTCACCAAGATTATCGCAGAAAATGCATATCTCAGCTGGAAACACCACGAAAATCAAGATATCGCCGGTTCTGCTTATCAAACGCTCTGTGGAGTGGTGAATACACCAGAAAACGTGTTTCTCGCATTAAATAGCTCGAAAAGAGCGATCTCGAAGATTCTGCATACTTCTGACAGAAGAACCACCAAGATTATCGCAGAAAATGCATATCTCAGCTGGAAACACCACGAAAATCAGGATATCGCCGGTTCTGCATATCAAACGCTCTGTGGAGTGGTGAATACACCAGAAAACGTGTTTCTCGCATTAAATAGCTCGAAAAGTGCAATCTAGATGATTCTGCATACTTCTGTCAGAAGACTCACCAAGATTATCGCAGAAAATGCATATCTCAGCTTGAACCCCGACGAAACCCAAGATGTCGCCGGTTCTGCATATCAAACGCACTGTGGAGTGGTGAAAACACCAGAAAACGTGTTTCTCGCATTAAGTAGCTCTAAACGAGCGATCTAGATGATTCTGCACACTTCTCATAGATGGAACACCAAGATTATCGCAGAAAATGCATATTTCAGCTGGAAACCCCACGAAAACCAAGTGATCGGCGGTTCTACATATCAAACGCACTGTGGAGTGGTCAAAACACCAGATAACGTGCTTCTCGCATTAAGGAGCTCGAAACGAGCGATCTAGATGATTCGGCATATTCTGACTGAAGTCTCACCAAGATTATCGCAGAAAATACATGTCTCAGCTGGAAACACCGCGAAAATCAAGATATCGCCGGGTCTGCATATCAAACGCACTGTGGAATGTTGAAAACTGCAGAAAACGTGTTTCTCGCATTAAGTAGCTCAAAAAGAGCGTTCTCGATGATTCTGCATACTTCTCATAGATGAAACACCAAGATTGTCGCCGAAAATGAATATCTCAGCTGGAAACCCCACGAAAACCAAGTTATCGGCTGCTCTGCATATCTAACGCACTGTGGAGTGGTGAAAACACCAGAAAGCGTGTTTCTCGCATTAAATAGCTCGAGAAGAGCGTTCTCGAAGATGCTACATACTTCTGACAGATTCTCACCAACATAATCGTAGAAAATGCATATCTCAGCTTGAAACCCGACCGAAACCAAGATATCTCCGGTTCTGCATGTCAAACGCACTGTGGAGTGGTGAAAACACCAGATAACGTGTTCCTCGCACTAACTAGCTCGAAAAGAGCGATCTAGATGATTCTGCATACTTCTGACAGAAGACTCACCAAGATTATTGCAGAAAATGCATATCACAGCTTGATACCCTACGACAGCCAAGATGTCGCCGGTTCTGCATATCACACGCACTGTGGAGTGGTGAAAACATCAGATAACGTGTTTCTCGCATTAAATAGCTCCAAAAGAGGGATCTCGATGATTCTGCATACTTCTGACAGAATACTCACCAAGATTATCGCAGAAAATGCATATCTCAGCTGGAAACACCACGAAAATCAAGATATCGCCGGTTCTGCATACCAAACGCTCTGTGGAGTGGTGAAAACACCAGATAACGTGTTTCTCGCATTAAATTGCTCGAAAAGAGCGTTCTCGAAGATTCTGCATACTTCTGACAGAAGTCTCACCAGGATTATCGTAGAAAATACATATCTCAGCTTGAAACCCGACGAAAACCGAGTTATCTCCGGTTCTGCACATCAAACGTACCGTGGAGTGGTGAAAACACCAGAAAACGTGTTTCGTGCATTAAGTAGATCGAAAAGAGCGATCTAGATGATTCTGCATACTTCTGACTGAAGTCTCACCAATATTATCGCAGAAAATGCATATCTCAGCTCGAAACCTCACGAAAATCAAGATGTTGCCGGTTCTGCATATCAAACGCACTGTGGAGTGGTGAAAACACCAGATAACGTGTTTCTCGCATTAAATAGCTCGAAAAGAGCGTTCTCGAACATCCTGCATACTTCTGACAGAAGTCTCACCAAGATTATCGTAAAAAATGCATATCTCAGCTTGAAACCCGACCGAAACCAAGATATCTCCGGTTCTGCATGTCAAACGTACTGTGGAGTGGTGAAAACACCAGATAATGTGTTTCGTGCATTAAGTAGCTCGAAAACAGCGATCTAGATGATTCTGCATACTTCTGACAGAAGTCTCACAAAAATTATCGTAGAAAATGCATATCTCAGCTTGAACCCCGACGAAATCCAAGATGTCGCCGGTACTGCATATCAAACGCACTGTGGGGTGGTGAAAACACCAGAAAACTTGTTTTTTCGCATTAAATAGCTCGAAAAGAGCGATCTAGATGATGCTGCATACTTCTGACAGAAGTCTCACCAAGATTATGGTAGAAAGTGCATATCTCAGCTTGAACCACGACGAAATCCAAGATGTCGCCGGTTCTGCATATCAAACGCACTGTGGAGTTGTGAAAACACCAAATAACGTGTTCCTCGAAATAAGTAGCTCGAAAAGAGCTATCTCGATGTTTCTACATACTTCTGACAGAAGTCTCACCAAGATTATCGTAGAAAATACACATCTCAGCTTGAAACCCGACTAAATCCAAGATGTTCCCGGTTCTGCATATCAAACGTACTGTGGAGTGGTGAAAACACCAGAAAACGTGTTTCTCGCATTAAATAACTCGAAACGAGCAATCCAGATGAATCAGCATACTTCTGACAGATGACTCACCAAGATTATCGCAGAAAATGCATACCTCAGCTTGAATCACCACGAAAATCAAGATATCGCCGGTCCTGCATATCAAACGCACTGTGTGGTGGTGAAAACACCAGAAAACTTGTTTTTTCGCATTAAATAGCTCGAAAAGAGCGATCTAGATGATGCTGCATACTTCTGACAGAAGTCTCACCAAGATTATGGTAGAAAGTGCATATCTCAGCTTGAACCACGACGAAATCCAAGATGTCGCCGGTCCTGCATATCAAACGCACTGTGGGGTGGTGAAAACACCAGAAAACTTGTTTTTTCGCATTAAATAGCTCGAAAAGAGCGATCTAGATGATGCTGCATACTTCTGACTGAAGTCTCACCAAGATTATTGCAGAAAATGCATATCTCAGCTTGAAACCCGACGAAATCCAAGATGTCGCCAGTTCTGCATATCAAACGTACTGTGGAGTGGTGAAAACACCAGAAAACGTGTTTCTCGCATTAAATAGCTCGAAACGAGCGATCTAGATGATTCAGCATACTTCTGACAGATGACTCACCAAGATTATCGCAGAAAATGCATACCTCAGCTTGAATCACCAGGAAAATCAAGATATCGCCGGTTCTGCATATCAAACGCACTGTGGGATGGCGAAAACACCAGAAAACGTGTTTCTCGCATTAAGTAGCTCGAAAAGAGCGATCTCGAAGTTTCTACATACTTCTGACAGAAGTCTCACCAAGATTATCGTAGAAAATACATATCTCAGCTTGAAACCCGACGAAATCCAAGATGTCGCCGGTTCTGCATATCAAACGCACTGTGGAGTGGTGAATACACCAGAAAACGTGTTTCTCGCATTAAGTAGCTCGAAAAGAGCGTTCTCGAAGATTCTGCATACTTCTGACAGAAGACTCACCAAGATTATCGCAGAAAATGCATATCTCAGCTAGATACCCGACGACAGCCAAGATGTTGCCGGTTCTGCATATCAAACGCACTGTGGAGTGGTGAAAACACCAGATAAGGTGTTTCTCGCATTAAATAGCTCGAAACGAGCGATCTAGATGATTCTGCATACTTCTGACTGAAGTCTCACCAATATTATCACAGAAAATGAATATCTCAGCTTGAACCCCGACGAAATCCAAGATGTCGCCGGTTCTGCATATCAAACGCACTGTGGAGTGGTGAAATCACCAGAAAACGTGTTTCTCGCATTAAGCATCTCGAAACGAGCGATCTAGTTGATTGTGCATACTTCTGACTGATGTCTCACCAAGATTATCGCAGAAAATGTATATCTCAGCTTGAACCCCGGCGAAATCCAAGATGTCGCCGGTTCTGCATATCAAACGCACTGTGGAGTGGTGAAAACACCAGAATACGCGTTTCTCGCATTAAGCAGCTCGAAACGAGCGGTCTAAATGATTCTGCGTACTTCTGACAGTAATGTCACCAAGATTATCGTAGAAAATGCATATCTCAGCTTGAAACCCGACGAAATCCAAGATGTCGCCGGTTCTGCATATCAAACACACTGTGGAGTGGTGAAAACACCAGATAACGTGTTTCCCGCATTAAATAGATCGAAAAGAGGGATCTCGATGATTCTGCAAACTTCTGACAGAAGACTCACCAAGTTTATCGCAGAAAATGCATATCTCAGCTTGAACCCCGACGAAATCCAAGATGTCGCCGGTTCTGCATATCAAACGCACTGTGGAGTGGTGAAAACACCAGATAACGTGTTTCTCGCATTAAGTAGCTCGAAAAGATCGATCTCGAAGATTCTGCATACTTCTGACAGAAGTCTCACCAAGATTATCGTAGAAAATGCGTATCTCAGCTTGATACCCGACGAAAGCCAAGATGTCGCCGGTTCTGCATATCAAACGCACTGTGGAGTGGTGAAAACACCAGAAAACCTGTTTTTTCGCATTAAATAGCTCGAAAAGAGCGATCTAGATGATTCTGCATACTTCTGACTGAAGTCTCACCAATCGTATCGCAGAAAATGCATATCTCAGCTTGAAACCTCACGAAAATCGAGATGTCGCCGGTTCTGCATATCAAACGCCCTGTGGAGTGGTGAAAACAACCAGATAACGTGTTTCTCGCATTAAATAGCTCGAAAAGTGCGATCCCGATGATTCTGCATACTTCTGACAGAAGTCTCACCAAGATTATCGTAGAAAATGCATATCTCAGCTTGATACCCGACGAAAGCCAAGATGTCGCCGGTTCTGCATATCAAACGCACTGTGGAGTGGTGAAAACACCTGAAAAACTGTTTTTTCGCATTAAATATCTCGAAAAGAGGAATCTCGATGATTCTGCATACTTCTGACAGAAGACTCACCAAGATTATCGCAGAAAATGCATATCTCAGCTGGAAACCTCACGAAAATCAAGATGTCGCCGGTTCTGCATATCAAACGCACTGTGGAGTGGTGAAAACACCAGATAACGTGTTTCTCGCATTAAATAACTCGAAAAGAGCGATCCCGATGATTCTGCATACTTCTGACAGAAGTCTCACCAAGATTATCGTAGAAAATGCATATCTCAGCTTGATACCCGACGAAAGCCACGATGTCGCCGGTTCTGCATATCAAACGCACTGTGGAGTGGTGAAAACACCACATAACGTGTTTCTCGCATTAAATAGCTCGGAAAGGGGGATCTAGATGATTCTGCATACTTCGGACTGAAGTCTCACCAAGATAATCGCAGAAAATGCATATCTCAGCTTGAAACCCGACGAAATCCAAGATGTCGCCGGTTCTGCATAACAAACGCACTGTGGAGTGGTGAAAACACCAGATAACGTGTTTCTCGCATTAAACAGCTCGAAAAGAGCGTTCTCGATGATGCTGCATACTTCTGACAGAAGAATCACCAAGTTTATCGCAGAAAATGCATATCTCAGCTGGAAACGCCACGAAAACCAAGTTATCGGTGGCTCTACATATCAAACTCACTGTGGAGTGGTCAAAACACCAGAAAACTTGTTTTTTCGCATTAAATAGCTCGAAACGAGCGATCTAGATGATTCTGCTTACTTCTGATAGAAGTCTAACCAAGATTATCGTAGAAAATGCATATCTCAGCTTGATACCCGACGAAAGCCAAGATGTCGCCGGTTCTGCATATCAAACGCACTGTGGAGTGGTGAAAACACCAGATAACGTGTTACTCGCATTAAATAGCTCGAAAAGAGCGATCCCGATGATTGTGCATACTTCTGACAGAAGACTCACCAAGATTATCGCAGAAAATGCATATCTCAGCTGGAAACACCACGAAAATCAAGATATCGCCGGTTCTGCATATCAAACGCACTGTGGAATTTTGAAAACTCCAGGAAACTTGTTTTTTTGCATTAAATAGCTCGACAAGAGCGATCTAGATGATTCTGCATACTTCTGACTGAAGTCTCACCAAGATTATCGCAGAAAATGCATATCTCAGCTTGAAACCTCACGAAATCCAAGATGTCGCCGGTTCTGCATATCAAACGCACTGTGGTGTGGTGGAAACACCAGATAACGTGTTTCCCGCATTAAACAGCTCGAAAAGAGCGTTCTCGATGATTCTGCATACTTCTGACAGAAGAATCACCATGATTATCGCAGAAAATGCATGTCTCAGCTTGAAACCCGACCGAAACCAAGATATCTTCGGTTCTGCATGTCAAACGTACTGTGGAGTGGTGAATACACAAGAAAACGTGTTTCTCGCATTAAGTAGCTCGAAAAGAGCGTTCTCGAAGATTCTGCATACTTCTGGCAGAAGCATCACCAAGATTATCATAGAAATTGCATATCTCAGCTTGAATCCCGACCGTACCCAAGATATCTCCGGTTCTGCATGTCAAACGCACTGTGGAGTGGCGAAAACACCAGATAACGTGTTTCTCGCATTAAGTAGCTCGAAAAGAGCGATCTCGATGATTCTGCATACTTCTGACAAAAGTCTCACCAAGATTATCGTAGAAAATGCATATCTCAGCTTGAAACGGGTCCGAAACCAAGATATCTCCGGTTCTGCATGTCAAACGTACTGTAGAGAGGTGAATACACCAGAAACCGTGCTTCTCGCATTAAATATCTCGAAAAGAGCGATCTAGATGATTCTGCATACTTCCGACAGAAGACACACCAAGATTATCGCAGGAAATGCATATCTCAGCTGGAATCCTCACGAAAATCAAGATGTCGCCGGTTCTGCATATCAGACGCACTGTGGAGTGGTGAAAGCACCAGATAAGGTGTTTCTCGCATTAAAAAGCTCGAAACGAGCGATCTAGATGATTCTGCATACTTCTGACTGAAGTCTCACCAATATTATCGCAGAAAATGCATATCTCAGCTTGTACCCCGACGAAATCCAAGATGTCGCCGGTTCTGCATATCAAACGCACTGTGGAGTGGTGAAAACACCAGATAACGTGTATCTCGCATTAAACAGCTCGAAAAGAGCGTTCTCGATGATTCTGCATACTTCTGACAGAAGAATCACCAAGATTATCGCAGAAAATGCATGTCTCAGTTTGAACCCCGACTAAAGCCTAGATGTCGCCTGTTCTGCATATCAAATGCACTGTGGAGTGGTGAAAACACCAGAAAACGTGTTTCTCGCATTATGTAGCTCGAAAAGAGCGATCCCAATGATTCTGCATACTTCTGACAGTAGTCTCACCAAGATTATCGTAGAAAATGCATATCTCAGCTTGATACCCGTCGAAACCCAATATGTCGCCGGTTTTGCATATCAAACGCACTGTGGAGTGGTGAAAACACCAGATAACGTGTTTCTCGCATTAAATATCTCGAAAAGAGGGATCTCAATGATTCTGCATACTTCTGACTGAAGTCTCACCAAGATTATCGCAGAAAATGCATACCTCAGCTTGATACCTGACGAAAGCCAATATGTCGCCGGTTCTGCATATCAAACGCACTGTGTAGTGGTGAAAACAACAGATAACGTGTTACTCGCATTAAATAGCCCGAAAAGATGGATCTCGATGATTCTGCATACTTCTGGCAGAAGACTCACCAAGATTATCGCAGAAAATGCATATCTCTGCTGGAAACAACACGAAAATCAAGATATCGCCGGTTCTGCATATCAAACGCACTGTGGAATGTTGAAAACACCAGGAAACTTGTTTTTTTGCATTAAATAGCTCGACAAGAGCGATCTAGATGATTCTGCATACTTCTGACAGTAGTCTCACCAAGATTATCGTAGAAAATGCATATCTCAGCTTGATACCCGACGAAACCCAATATGTCGCCGGTTTTGCATATCAAACGCACTGTGGAGTGGTGAAAACACCAGATAACGTGTTTCTCGCATTAAATATCTCGAAAAGAGGGATCTCAATGATTCTGCATACTTCTGACTGAAGTCTCACCAAGATTATCGCAGAAAATGCATACCTCAGCTTGATACCTGACGAAAGCCAATATGTCGCCGGTTCTGCATATCAAACGCACTGTGTAGTGGTGAAAACAACAGATAACGTGTTACTCGCATTAAATAGCCCGAAAAGATGGATCTCGATGATTCTGCATACTTCTGACAAAAGTCTCACCAAGATTATCGTAGAAAATGCATATCTCAGCTTGAAACCGGTCCGAAACCAAGATATCTTCGGTTCTGCATCTCAAACGTACTGTGGAGTGGTGAATACACCAGAAACCGTGTTTCTCGCATTAAGTAGCTCTAAAAGAGCGTTCTCGAAGATTCGGCATACTCCTGGCAGAAGTATCACCAAGATTATCATAGAAAATGCATATCTCAGCTTGAATCCCGACCGTAACCAAGATATCTCCGGTTCTGCATGTCAAACGCACTGTGGAGTGGCGAAAACACCAGATAACGTGTTTCTCGCATTAAGTAGCTCGAAAAGAGCGTTCTCGAAGATTCTGCATACTTCTGGCAGAAGTATCACCCAGATTATCATCGAAAATACATATCTCAGCTTGAATCCCGACCGTAACCCAGATATCTCCGGTTCTGCGTGTCAAACGCACTGTGGAGTGGCGAAAACACCAGATAACGTGTTTCTCGCATTAAGTAGCTCGAAAAGAGCGATCTCGATGATTCTGCATACTTCTGACAAAAGTCTCACGAAGATTATCGTAGAAAATGCATATCTCAACTTGAATCCGGTCCGAAACCAAGATATCTCCGCTTCTGCATGTCAAACGTACTGTGGAGAGGTGAATACACCAGAAACCGTGTTTCTCGCATTAAACAGCTCGAAAAGAGCGTTCTCGATGATTCTGCATACTTCTGACAGAAGACTCACCAAGATTATCGCAGTAAATGCATATCTCTGCTGGAAACACCACGAAAATCAAGATATCGCCGGTTCTGCATATCAAACGCACTGTGGAATGTTGAAAACACCAGGAAACTTGTTTTTTTGCAATAAATAGCTCGACAAGAGCGATCTAGATGATTCTGCATACTTCTGACTGAAGTCTCACAAAGATTATCGCAGTAAATGCATATCTCAGCTTGATACCCGACGACAGCCAAGATGTCGGCGGTTCAGCATATCAAACGCACTGTGGAGTGGTGAAAATACCAGATAACGTGTTTCTCGCATTAAATAGCTCGAAAAGGGGGATCTAGATGATTCTGCATACTTCGGACTGAAGTCTCACCAAGATAATCGCAGAAAATGCATATCTCAGCTTGAAACCCGACGAAATCCAAGATGTCGCCGTTTCTGCACATAAGACGTTCTGTGGAGTGGTGAAAACACCAGAAAACGAGTTTCTCGCATTAAGTAGCTCGAAACGAGCGATCCCGGTGATTCTGCATACTTCTGACAGAAGTCTCACCAAGATTATCGTAGAAAATGCATATCCCAGCCTGATACCCGACGAAAGCCAAGATGTCGCCGGTTCTGCATAACAAACGCACTGTGGAGTGGTGAAAACTCCAGATAACGTGTTTCTCGCATTAAACAGCTCGAAAAGAGCGTTCTCGATGATTCTGCATACTTCCGACAAAAGTCTCACCAAGATTATCGCAGAAAATGCATGTCTCAGCTTGAAACCCGACCGAAACCAAGATATCTTCGGTTCTGCATGTCAAACGTATTGTGGAGTGGTGAATACACCAGAAACCGTGTTTCTCGCATTAAGTAGCTCGAAAAGAGCGTTCTCGAAGATTCTGCATACTTCTGGCGGAAGTATCACCAAGATTATCATCGAAAATGCATATCTCAGCTTGAATCCCGACCGTAACCAAGATATCTCCGGTTCTGCATGTCAAACGCACTGTGGAGTGGCGAAAACACCAGATAACGTGTTTCTCGCATTAAGTAGCTCGAAAAGAGCGATCTCGATGATTCTGCATACTTCTGACAAAAGTCTCACCAAGATTATCGTAGAAAATGCATATCTCAGCTTGAAACCGGTCCGAAACCAAGATATCTCCGGTTCTGCATGTCAAACGTACTGTGGAGAGGTGAATACACCAGAAACCGTGTTTCTCGCATTAAATAGCTCGAAAAGAGCGATCTAGATGATTCTGCATACTTCTGACAGAAGACACACCAAGATTATCGCAGGAAATGCATATCTCAGCTGGAAACCTCACGAAAATCAAGATGGCGCCGGTTCTGCATATCAAACGCACTGTGGAGTGGTGAAAACACCAGATAAGGTGTTTCTCGCATTAAATAGCTCGAAACGAGCGATCTAGATGATTCTGCATACTTCTGACTGAAGTCTCACCAATATTATCACAGAAAATGCATATCTCAGTTTGAACCCCGACTAAAGCCAAGATGTCGCCTGTTCTGCATACCAAACGCACTGTGGAGTGGTGAAAACACCAGATAACGTGTTTCTCGCATTAAGTAGCTCGAAACGAGCGAACTAGATGATTCTGCATACTTCTGACTGAAGTCTCACCAATATTATCACAGAAAATGCATATCTCAGTTTGAACCCCGACTAAAGCCAAGATGTCGCCTGTTCTGCATACCAAACGCACTGTGGAGTGGTGAAAACACCAGATAACGTGTTTCTCGCATTAAGTAGCTCGAAAAGATCGATCTCGAAGATTCTGCATACTTCTGACAGAAGTCTCACCAAGATTATCGTTGAAAATGCATATCTCAGCTTGAAACCCGACGAAAGCCAAGATGTCGCCGGTTCTGCATATCAAACGCACTGTGGAGTGGTGAAAACAACCAGATATCGTGTTTCTCGCATTAAATTGCTCGAAAAGAGCGATCCCGATGATTCTGCATACTTCTGACAGAAGTCTCACCAAGATTATCGTAGAGAATGCATATCTCAGCTTGATACCCGACGAATGCCAAGATGTCGCCTGTTCTGCATATCAAATGCACTGTGGAGTGGTGAAAACTCCAGAAAACGTGTTTCTCGCATTAAGTAGCACGAAAAGAGCGTTCTCGAAGATTCTGCATACTTCTGGCAGAAGCATCACCAAGATTATCGTAGAAAATGCATATATCAGCTTGAAACCGGTCCGAAACCAAGATATCTCCGGTTCTGCATGTCAAACGTACTGTGGAGAGGTGAATACACCAGAAACCGAGTTTCTCGCATTAAATAGCTCGAAAAGAGCGATCTAGATGATTCTGCATACTTCTGACAGAAGACACACCAAGATTATCGAAGGAAATACATATCTCAGCTGGAAACCTCACGAAAATCAAGATGTCGCCGGTTCTGCATATCAAACGCACTGTGGAGTGGTGAAAACACCAGATAAGGTGTTTCTCGCATTAAATAGCTCGAAACGAGCGATCTAGATGATTCTGCATACTTCTGACTGAAGTCTCACCATTATTATCGCAGAAAATGCATATCTCAGCTTGAACCCCGACGAAATCCAAGATGTCGCCGGATCTGCATATCAAACGCACTGTGGAGCGGTGAAAACACCAGAAAACGTGTTTCTCGCATTAAGCAGCTCGAAACGAGCGGTCTAAATGAATCTGCGTACTTCTGACAGAAGACACACCAAGATTATCGAAGGAAATGCATATCTCAGCTGGAAACCTCACGAAAATCAAGATGTCGCCGGTTCTGCATATCAAACGCACTGTGGAGTGGTGAAAACACCAGATAAGGTGTTTCTCGCATTAAATAGCTCGAAACGAGCGATCTAGATGATTCTGCATACTTCTGACTGAAGTCTCACCATTATTATCGCAGAAAATGCATATCTCAGCTTGAACCCCGACGAAATCCAAGATGTCGCCGGTTCTGCATATCAAACGCACTGTGGAGCGGTGAAAACACCAGAAAACGTGTTTCTCGCATTAAGCAGCTCGAAACGAGCGGTCTAAATGAATCTGCGTACTTCTGACAGTAGTTTCACCAAGATTATCGTAGAAAATGCATAACTCAGCTTGAAAAACGACGAAATACAAGATGTCGCCGGTTCTGCATATCAAACGCACTGTTGAGTGGTGAAAACACCAGATAACGTGTTTCTCGCATTAAACAGCTCGAAAAGAGCGATCCCGATGATTCTGCATACTTCTGACAGAAGTCTCACCAAGATTGACGTAGAAAATGCATATCTCAACTTGAAACCCGACGAAATCCAAGATATCGCCGGTTCTGCATATCAAACGCACTGTGGAGTGGTGAAAACACCAGAAAACGTGTTTCTCGCATTAAGCAGCTCGAAACGAGAGGTGTAAATGATTCTGCATACTTCTGACTGAAGTCTCACCAAGATTATCGCAGAAAATGCATATCTCAGCTTGATACCCGACGACAGCCAAGATGTCGCCGGTTCTGCATATCAAACGCACTGTGGAGTGGTGAAAACACCAGATAACGTGTTTCTCGCATTAAACAGCTCGAAAAGACCGTTCTCGATGATTCTGCATACTTCTGACAGAAGAATCACCAAGATTAACGCAGAAAATGCATGTCTCAGCTTGAAACCCGACCGAAACCAAGATATCTTCGGTTCTGCATGTCAAACGTACTGTGGAGTGGTGAATACACCAGAAAACGTGTTTCTCGCATTAAGTAGCTCGAAAAGAGCGTTCTCGAAGATTCTGCATACTTCTGACAGAAGAATCACCAAGATAATCGCATAAAATGCATGTCTCAGCTTGAAACCCGACCGAAACCAAGATATCTTCGGTTCTGCATGTCAAACGTACTGTGGAGTGGTGAATACATCAGAAAACGTGTTTCTCGCATTAAGTAGCTCGAAAAGAGCGTTCTCGAAGATTCTGCATACTTCTGACTGATGTCTCACCAAGATTATCGCAGAAAATGCATATCTCAGCTTGAACACCGACGAAAGCCAAGATGTCGCCGGTTCTGCATATCAAACGCTCTGTGGAGTGGTGAAAACACCAGATAACGTGTTTCACGCGTTAAATAGCTCGAAACGATCGATCTAGAAGTTTCTGCATACTTCTGACTGAAGTCTCACCAATATTATCGCAGAAAATGCATATCTCAGCTTGAAACCTCACGAAAATCAAGATGTCGCCGGTTCTGCATATCAAACGCACTGTGGAGTGGTGAAAACAACTAGATAAAGTGTTTCTCGCATTAAAGAGCTCGAAAAGAGGGATCTCGATGATACTGCATACTTCTGATAGAAGTCTCAACACGATTAACGTAGAAAATGCATATCTCAGCTTGAATCCCGACCGTAACCAAGATATCTCCGGTTCTGCATGTCAAACGCACTGTGGAGTGGCGAAAACACCAGATAACGTGTTTCTCGCATTAAGTAGCTCGAAAAGAGCGATCTCGATGATTCTGCATACTTCTGACCGAAGTCTCACCAAGATTATCGTAGAAAATGCATATCTCAGCTTGAAACCCGTCCGAAACCAAGATATCTCCGGTTCTGCATGTCAAACGTACTGTGGAGTGGTGAATACACCAGAAAACGTGTTTCTCGCACTAAATAGCTCGAAAAGAGGGATCTCGATGATTCTGCATACATCTGACAGTAGACTCACCAAGATTATCGCAGAAAATGCATATCTCAGCTAGAAACACCACGAATATCAAGATATCGCCGGTTCTGCATATCAAACGCTCTGTGGAGTGGTGAATACACCAGAAAACGTGTTTCTCGCATTAAATAGCTCGAAAAGTGCAATCTAGATGATTCTGCATACTTCAGACAGAAGACTCACCAAGATTTTCGCAGAAAATGCATATCTCATCTTGAAACCTCACGAAAATCAAGATGTCGCCGGTTCTGCATATCAAACGCACTGTGGAGTGGTGAAAACAACTAGATAAATTGTTTCTCGCATTAAGTAGCTCGAAAAGAGCGTTCTCGAAGATTCTGCATACTTCTGGCAGAAGTATTACCAAGATTATCATCGAAAATGCATATCTCAGCTTGAATCCCGACCGTAACCAAGATATCTCCGGTTCTGCATGTCAAACGCACTATGGAGTGGCGAAAACACCAGATAACGTGTTTCTCGCATTAAGTAGCTCGAAAAGAGCGATCTCGATGATTCTGCATACTTCTGACAAAAGTCTCACCAAGATTATCGTAGAAAATGCATATCTCAGCTTGAAACCGGTCCGAAACCAAGATATCTCCGGTTCTGCATGTCAAACGTACTGTGGAGAGGTGAATACACCAGAAAACGTGTTTCTCGCATTAAATAGCTCGAAAAGTGCAATCTAGATGATTCTGCATACTTCAGACAGAAGACTCACCAAGATTTTCGCAGAAAATGCATATCTCATCTTGAAACCTCACGAAAATCAAGATGTCGCCGGTTCTGCATATCAAACGCACTGTGGAGTGGTGAAAACAACTAGATAAATTGTTTCTCGCATTAAGTAGCTCGAAAAGAGCGATCTCGATGATTCTGCATACATCTGACAGTAGACTCACCAAGATTATCGCAGAAAATGCATATCTCAGCTCGAAACCTCACGAAAATCAAGATGTTGCCTGTTCTGCATATCAAACGCACTGTAGAGTGGTGAAGACACCAGATAACGTGTTTCTCGCATTAAGTAGCTCGCAACGAGCGATCTCGATGATTCTGCATACTTCGGACAGAAGTCTCAACAAGATTATCGCAGAAAATGCATATCTCAGCTTGAAACCCCACGAAAACCAAGATATCTACTGTTCTGCATATCAAACGCACTGTGGACTGGTGAAAACAACCAGATAACGTGTCTCTCGAGTTAAATAGCTCGAAAAGAGCGATCCCGATGATTCTGCATACTTCTGACAGAAGTCTCACCAAGATTATCGTAGACAATGCATATCTCAGCTTGAACCCCGACGGAATTCAAGATGTCGCCGGTTCTGCATACCAAACGCACTGTGGAGTGGTGAAAACACCAGATAACGTGTTTCTCGCATTAAATAGCTCGAAAAGAGCGTTCTCGAAGATCCAGCATACTTCCGACAGAAGTCTCACCAAGATTATCGCAGAAAATGCATACCTCAGCTTGAAACACCAGGAAAATCAAGATATCGCCGTTTCTGCATATCAAACGCACTGTGCAATGTTGAAAGCACCAGAAAACTTGTTTTTTCGCATTAGATAGATCGAAACGAGCGATCTAGATGATTCTGCATACTTCTGACAGAAGTCTCACCAAGATTATCGCAGAAAATGCATATCTCAGCTTGAAACCCCACGAAAACCAATATATCTACTGTTCTGCATATCAAACGCACTGTGGAGTGGTGAAAACACAAGATAACGTGTTTCGCACGTTAAGTAGCTCGAAAAGAGCGTTCTCGATGAATCAGCATACTTCGGACAGAAGTCTCACCAAGATTATCGCCGAAAATGCGTACCTCAGCTTGAAACACCACGAAAATCAAGATATCGCCGGTTCTGCATATCAAACTCACTGTGCAATTTTGAAAGCACCAGAAAACTTGTTTTTTCGCATTAGATAGATCGAAACGAGCGATCTAGATGATTCTGCATACTTCTGACGGAAGTCTCACCAAGATTATCGCAGAAAATGCATATCTCAGCTTGAAACCCCACGAAAACCAAGATATCTACTGTTCTGCATATCAAACGCACTGTGGAGTGGTGAAAACACAAGATAACGTGTTTCGCACATTAAATAGCTCGAAAAGAGCGTTCTCGAAGATCCAGCATACTTCCGACAGAAGTCTCACCAAGATTATCGCAGAAAATGCATACCTCAGCTTGAAACACCAGGAAAATCAAGATATCGCCGTTTCTGCATATCAAACGCACTGTGCAATGTTGAAAGCACCAGAAAACTTGTTTTTTCGCATTAGATAGATCGAAACGAGCGATCTAGATGATTCTGCATACTTCTGACAGAAGTCTCACCAAGATTATCGCAGAAAATGCATATCTCAGCTTGAAACCCGACGAAATCCAAGATGTCGCCGGTTCTGCATATCAAACGCACTGTGGAGTGGTGAAAACACCAGATAACGTGTTTCTCAATTTAAATAGCTCGAAGAGAGGGATCTCGATGTTTCTGCATACTTCTGATAGAAGACTCACCAAGATTATCGCAGAAAATGCATATCTCAGCTTGATACCCGAAGAAAGCCAAGATGTCGCCGGTTCTGCATATCAAACGCACTGTGGAGTGGTGAAAACCCCAGAAAACGTGTTTCTCGCATTAAATTGCTCGAAAAGAGCGTTCTCGAAGATTCTGCATACTTCTGACAGAAGTCTCACCAGGATTATCGTAGAAAATACATATCTCAGCTTGAAACCCGACGAAAACCGAGTTATCTCCGGTTCTGCACATCAAACGTACCGTGGAGTGGTGAAAACACCAGAAAACGTGTTTCGTGCATTAAGTAGATCGAAAAGAGCGATCTAGATGATTCTGCATACTTCTGACTGAAGTCTCACCAATATTATCGCAGAAAATGCATATCTCAGCTCGAAACCTCACGAAAATCAAGATGTTGCCGGTTCTGCATATCAAACGCACTGTGGAGTGGTGAAAACACCAGATAACGTGTTTCTCGCATTAAATAGCTCGAAAAGAGCGTTCTCGAACATCCTGCATACTTCTGACAGAAGTCTCACCAAGATTATCGCAGAAAATGCATATCTCAGCTTGAAACCCCACGAAAACCAATATATCTACTGTTCTGCATATCAAACGCACTGTGGAGTGGTGAAAACACAAGATAACGTGTTTCGCACGTTAAGTAGCTCGAAAAGAGCGTTCTCGATGAATCAGCATACTTCGGACAGAAGTCTCACCAAGATTATCGCCGAAAATGCGTACCTCAGCTTGAAACACCACGAAAATCAAGATATCGCCGGTTCTGCATATCAAACGCACTGTGCAATTTTGAAAGCACCAGAAAACTTGTTTTTTCGCATTAGATAGATCGAAACGAGCGATCTAGATGATTCTGCATACTTCTGACGGAAGTCTCACCAAGATTATCGCAGAAAATGCATATCTCAGCTTGAAACCCCACGAAAACCAAGATATCTACTGTTCTGCATATCAAACGCACTGTGGAGTGGTGAAACCACAAGATAACGTGTTTCGCACATTAAATAGCTCGAAAAGAGCGTTCTCGAAGATCCAGCATACTTCCGACAGAAGTCTCACCAAGATTATCGCAGAAAATGCATACCTCAGCTTGAAACACCAGGAAAATCAAGATATCGCCGTTTCTGCATATCAAACGCACTGTGCAATGTTGAAAGCACCAGAAAACTTGTTTTTTCGCATTAGATAGATCGAAACGAGCGATCTAGATGATTCTGCATACTTCTGACAGAAGTCTCACCAAGATTATCGCAGAAAATGCATATCTCAGCTTGAAACCCGACGAAATCCAAGATGTCGCCGGTTCTGCATATCAAACGCACTGTGGAGTGGTGAAAACACCAGATAACGTGTTTCTCAATTTAAATAGCTCGAAGAGAGGGATCTCGATGTTTCTGCATACTTCTGATAGAAGACTCACCAAGATTATCGCAGAAAATGCATATCTCAGCTTGATACCCGAAGAAAGCCAAGATGTCGCCGGTTCTGCATATCAAACGCACTGTGGAGTGGTGAAAACCCCAGAAAACGTGTTTCTCGCATTAAATTGCTCGAAAAGAGCGTTCTCGAAGATTCTGCATACTTCTGACAGAAGTCTCACCAGGATTATCGTAGAAAATACATATCTCAGCTTGAAACCCGGCGAAAACCGAGTTATCTCCGGTTCTGCACATCAAACGTACCGTGGAGTGGTGAAAACAACCAGAAAACGTGTTTCGTGCATTAAGTAGATCGAAAAGAGCGATCTAGATGATTCTGCATACTTCTGACAGAAGTCTCACCAAGATTATCGCAGAAAATGCATATCTCAGCTTGAAACCCGACGAAATCCAAGATGTCGCCGGTTCTGCATATCAAACGCACTGTGGAGTGGTGAAAACACCAGATAACGTGTTTCTCAATTTAAATAGCTCGAAGAGAGGGATCTCGATGTTTCTGCATACTTCTGATAGAAGACTCACCAAGATTATCGCAGAAAATGCATATCTCAGCTTGATACCCGAAGAAAGCCAAGATGTCGCCGGTTCTGCATATCAAACGCACTGTGGAGTGGTGAAAACCCCAGAAAACGTGTTTCTCGCATTAAATTGCTCGAAAAGAGCGTTCTCGAAGATTCTGCATACTTCTGACAGAAGTCTCACCAGGATTGTCGTAGAAAATACATATCTCAGCTTGAAACCCGGCGAAAACCGAGTTATCTCCGGTTCTGCACATCAAACGTACCGTGGAGTGGTGAAAACACCAGAAAACGTGTTTCGTGCATTAAGTAGATCGAAAAGAGCGATCTAGATGATTCTGCATACTTCTGACAGAAGTCTCACAAAAATTATCGTAGAAAATGCATATCTCAGCTTGAACCCCGACGAAATCCAAGATGTCGCCGGTCCTGCATATCAAACGCACTGTGGGGTGGTGAAAACACCAGAAAACGTGTTTCTTGCATTAAATAACTCGAAACGAGCAATCCAGATGATTCTGCATACTTCTGACTGAAGTCTCACCAAGATTATTGCAGAAAATGCATATCTCAGCTTGAAACCCGACGAAATCCAAGATGTCGCCAGTTCTGCATATCAAACGTACTGTGAAGTGGTGAAAACACCAGAAAACGTGTTTCTCGCATTAAATAGCTCGAAACGAGCGATCTAGATGATTCAGCATACTTCTGACAGATGACTCACCAAGATTATCGCAGAAAATGCATACCTCAGCTTGAATCACCACGAAAATCAAGATATCGCCGGTTCTGCATATCAAACGCACTGTGGGATGGCGAAAACACCAGAAAACGTGTTTCTCGCATTTAGTAGCTCGAAAAGAGCGATCTCGAAGTTTCTACATACTTCTGACAGAAGTCTCACCAAGATTATCGTAGAAAATACATATCTCAGCTTGAAACCCGACGAAATCCAAGATGTCGCCGGTTCTGCATATCAAACGCACTGTGGAGTGGTGAATACACCAGAAAACGTGTTTCTCGCATTAAGTAGCTCGAAAGAGCGTTCTCGAAGATTCTGCATACTTCTGACAGAAGACTCACCAAGATTATCGCAGAAAATGCATATCTCAGCTAGATACCCGACGACAGCCAAGATGTCGCCGGTTCTGCATATCAAACGCACTGTGGAGTGGTAGAAACACCAGATAAGGTGTTTCTCGCATTAAATAGCTCGAAACGAGCGATCTAGATGATTCTGCATACTTCTGACTGAAGTCTCACCAATATTATCACAGAAAATGCATATCTCAGCTTGAACCCCGACGAAATCCAAGATGTCGCCGGTTCTGCATATCAAACGCACTGTGGAGTGGTGAAATCACCAGAAAACGTGTTTCTCGCATTAAGCATCTCGAAACGAGCGATCTAGTTGATTGTGCATACTTCTGACTGATGTCTCACCAAGATTATCGCAGAAAATGTATATCTCAGCTTGAACCCCGGCGAAATCCAAGATGTCGCCGGTTCTGCATATCAAACGCACTGTGGAGTGGTGAAAACACCAGAATACGCGTTTCTCGCATTAAGCAGCTCGAAACGAGCGGTCTAAATGATTCTGCGTACTTCTGACAGTAATGTCACCAAGATTATCGTAGAAAATGCATATCTCAGCTTGAAACCCGACGAAATCCAAGATGTCGCCGGTTCTGCATATCAAACGCACTGTGGAGTGGTGAAAACACCAGATAACGTGTTTCCCGCATTAAATAGATCGAAAAGAGGGATCTCGATGATTCTGCAAACTTCTGACAGAAGACTCACCAAGTTTATCGCAGAAAATGCATATCTCAGCTTGAACCCCGACGAAATCCAAGATGTCGCCGGTTCTGCATATCAAACGCACTGTGGAGTGGTGAAAACACCAGATAACGTGTTTCTCGCATTAAGTAGCTCGAAAAGATCGATCTCGAAGATTCTGCATACTTCTGACAGAAGTCTCACCAAGATTATCGTAGAAAATGCGTATCTCAGCTTGAAACCCGACGAAAGCCAAGATGTCGCCGGTTCTGCATATCAAACGCACTGTGGAGTGGTGAAAACACCAGAAAACCTGTTTTTTCGCATTATATAGCTCGAAAAGAGCGATCTAGATGATTCTGCATACTTCTGACTGAAGTCTCACCAATCGTATCGCAGAAAATGCATATCTCAGCTTGAAACCTCACGAAAATCGAGATGTCGCCGGTTCTGCATATCAAACGCCCTGTGGAGTGGTGAAAACAACCAGATAACGTGTTTCACGCATTAAATAGCTCGAAAAGTGCGATCCCGATGATTCTGCATACTTCTGACAGAAGTCTCACCAAGATTATCGCAGAAAATGCATATCTCAGCTGGAAACCTCACGAAAATCAAGATGTCGCCGGTTCTGCATATCAAACGCACTGTGGAGTGGTGAAAACACCAGATAACGTGTTTCTCGCATTAAATAACTCGAAAAGAGCGATCCCGATGATTCTGCATACTTCTGACTGAAGTCTCACCAAGATTATCGCAGAAAATGCATATCTCAGCTTGATACCCGACGACAGCCAAGATGTCGGCGGTTCAGCATATCAAACGCACTGTGGAGTGGTGAAAACACCACATAACGTGTTTCTCGCATTAAATAGCTCGGAAAGGGGGATCTAGATGATTCTGCTTACTTCTGATAGAAGTCTAACCAAGATTATCGTAGAAAATGCATATCTCAGCTTGATACCCGACGAAAGCCAAGATGTCGCCGGTTCTGCATATCAAACGCACTGTGGAGTGGTGAAAACACCAGATAACGTGTTACTCGCATTAAATAGCTCGAAAAGAGCGATCCCGATGATTCTGCATACTTCTGACAGAAGACTCACCAAGATTATCGCAGAAAATGCATATCTCAGCTGGAAACACCACGAAAATCAAGATATCGCCGGTTCTGCATATCAAACGCACTGTGGAATTTTGAAAACTCCAGGAAACTAGTTTTTTTGCATTAAATAGCTCCACAAGAGCGATCTAGATGATTCTGCATACTTCTGACTGAAGTCTCACCAAGATTATCGCAGAAAATGCATATCTCAGCTTGAAACCTCACGAAATCCAAGATGTCGCCGGTTCTGCATATCAAACGCACTGTGGAGTGGTGAAAACACCAGATAACGTGTTTCTCGCATTAAACAGCTCGAAAAGAGCGTTCTCGATGATTCTGGATACTTCTGACAGAAGAATCACCATGATTATCGCAGAAAATGCATGTCTCAGCTTGAAACCCGACCGAAACCAAGATATCTTCGGTTCTGCATGTCAAACGTACTGTGGAGTGGTGAATACACAAGAAAACGTGTTTCTCGCATTAAGTAGCTCGAAAAGAGCGTTCTCGAAGATTCTGCATACTTCTGACTGATGTCTCACCAAGATTATCGCAGAAAATGCATATCTCAGCTTGAACACCGACGAAAGCCAAGATGTCGCCGGTTCTGCATATCAAACGCTCTGTGGAGTGGTGAAAACACCAGATAACGTGTTTCACGCGTTAAATAGCTCGAAACGATCGATCTAGAAGTTTCTGCATACTTCTGACTGAAGTCTCACCAATATTATCGCAGAAAATGCATATCTCAGCTTGAAACCTCACGAAAATCAAGATGTCGCCGGTTCTGCATATCAAACGCACTGTGGAGTGGTGAAAACAACTAGATAAAGTGTTTCTCGCATTAAAGAGCTCGAAAAGAGGGATCTCGATGATACTGCATACTTCTGATAGAAGTCTCAACACGATTAACGTAGAAAATGCATATCTCAGCTTGAATCCCGACCGTAACCAAGATATCTCCGGTTCTGCATGTCAAACGCACTGTGGAGTGGCGAAAACACCAGAAAACGTGTTTTTCGCATTCAAAAGCACGAAAACAGCGATTTCGGTGATTCTGCACACTTGTAATAGCAGAATCATGAAGATTATCACTGAAAATGCATGTCTCAGCTGGAAACAACAACGATACCGAAGATATCGTAGTTTCCGCATATCAAACGCACTGTGGAGTGCTGAAAACACCAGAAAACGTGTTTTCGCATTCAAAAGCACGAAAACAGCGATTTCGGTGATTCTGCACACTTGTAACAGCAGAATCGTGAAGATTATCACTGAAAGTGCATATCTCAGCTGGAAACAACAACGATACCGAAGATATCGTAGTTTCCGCATATCAAACGCACTGTGGAGTGCTGAAAACACCAGAAAACGTGTTTTTCGCATTCAAAAGCACGAAAACAGCGATTTCGGTGATTCTGCACACTTGTAACAGCAGAATCGTGAAGATTATCACTGAAAGTGCATATCTCAGCTGGAAACAACAACGATACCGAAGATATCGTAGTTTGCGCATATCAAACGCACTGTGGAGTGCTGAAAACACCAGAAAACGTGTTTTTCGCATTCAAAAGCACGAAAACAGCGATTTCGGTGATTCTGCACACTTGTAACAGCAGAATCGTGAAGATTATCACTGAAAGTGCATATCTCAGCTGGAAACAACAACGATACCGAAGATATCGTAGTTTCCGCATATCAAACGCACTGTGGAGTGCTGAAAACACCAGAAAACGTGTTTTTCGCATTCAAAAGCACGAAAACAGCGATTTCGGTGATTCTGCACACTTGTAACAGCAGAATCGTGAAGATTATCACTGAAAGTGCATATCTCAGCTGGAAACAACAACGATACCGAAGATATCGTAGTTTCCGCATATCAAACGCACTGTGCAGTGCTGAAAACACCAGAAAACGTGTTTTTCGCATTCAAAAGCACGAAAACAGCGATTTCGGTGATTCTGCACACTTGTAACAGCAGAATCGTGAAGATTATCACTGAAAGTGCATATCTCAGCTGGAAACAATAACGATACCGAAGATATCGCAGTTTCCGCATATCAAACGCACTGTGGAGTGTTGAAAACACCAGAAAACGTGTTTTTCGCATTCAAAAGCACGAAAACAGCGATTTCGGTGATTCTGCACACTTGTAATAGCAGAATCATGAAGATTATCACTGAAAATGCATGTCTCAGCTGGAAACAACAACGATACCGAAGATATCGTAGTTTCCGCATATCAAACGCACTGTGGAGTGCTGAAAACACCAGAAAACGTGTTTTCGCATTCAAAAGCACGAAAACAGCGATTTCGGTGATTCTGCACACTTGTAACAGCAGAATCGTGAAGATTATCACTGAAAGTGCATATCTCAGCTGGAAACAACAACGATACCGAAGATATCGTAGTTTCCGCATATCAAACGCACTGTGGAGTGCTGAAAACACCAGAAAACGTGTTTTTCGCATTCAAAAGCACGAAAACAGCGATTTCGGTGATTCTGCACACTTGTAACAGCAGAATCGTGAAGATTATCACTGAAAGTGCATATCTCAGCTGGAAACAACAACGATACCGAAGATATCGTAGTTTGCGCATATCAAACGCACTGTGGAGTGCTGAAAACACCAGAAAACGTGTTTTTCGCATTCAAAAGCACGAAAACAGCGATTTCGGTGATTCTGCACACTTGTAACAGCAGAATCGTGAAGATTATCACTGAAAGTGCATATCTCAGCTGGAAACAACAACGATACCGAAGATATCGTAGTTTCCGCATATCAAACGCACTGTGGAGTGCTGAAAACACCAGAAAACGTGTTTTTCGCATTCAAAAGCACGAAAACAGCGATTTCGGTGATTCTGCACACTTGTAACAGCAGAATCGTGAAGATTATCACTGAAAGTGCATATCTCAGCTGGAAACAACAACGATACCGAAGATATCGTAGTTTCCGCATATCAAACGCACTGTGCAGTGCTGAAAACACCAGAAAACGTGTTTTTCGCATTCAAAAGCACGAAAACAGCGATTTCGGTGATTCTGCACACTTGTAACAGCAGAATCGTGAAGATTATCACTGAAAGTGCATATCTCAGCTGGAAACAATAACGATACCGAAGATATCGCAGTTTCCGCATATCAAACGCACTGTGGAGTGTTGAAAACACCAGAAAACGTGTTTTTCGCATTCAAAAGCACGAAAACAGCGATTTCGGTGATTCTGCACACTTGTAACAGCAGAATCGTGAAGATTATCACTGAAAGTGCATATCTCAGCTGGAAACAACAACGATACCGATGATATCGCAGTTTCCGCATATCAAACGCACTGTGGAGTGCTGAAAACACCAGAAAACGTGTTTTTCGCATTCAAAAGCACGAAAACAGCGATTTCGGTGATTCTGCACACTTGTAACAGCAGAATCATGAAGATTATCACTGAAAATGCATGTCTCAGCTGGAAACAACAACGATACCGAAGATATCGTAGTTTCCGCATATCAAACGCACTGTGGAGTGCTGAAAACACCAGAAAACGTGTTTTTCGCATTCAATAGCACGAAAACAGCGATTTCGGTGATTCTGCACACTTGTAGCAGCAGAATCGTGAAGATTATCACTGAAAGTGCATATCTCAGCTGGACACAACAACGATACCGAAGATATCGCAGTTTCCGCATATCAAACGCACTGTGGAGTGCTGAAAACACCAGAAAACGTGTTTTTCGCATTCAAAAGCACGAAAACAGCGTTTTCGGTGATTCTGCACACTTGTAACAGCAGAATCGTGAAGATTATCACTGAAAGTGCATATCTCAGCTGGAAACAACAACGATATCGAAGATATCGCAGTTTCCGCATATCAAACGCACTGTGGAGTGTTGAAAACACCAGAAAACGTGTTTTCCGCATTCAAAAGCACGAAAACAGCGATTTCGGTGATTCTGCACACTTGTAACAGCAGAATTATGAAGATTATCACTGATAATGCATATCTCAGCTGGAAACAACAACGATACCGAAGATATGGCAGTTTCCGCATATCAAACGCACTGTGGAGTGCTGAAAACACCAGAAAACGTGTTTTTCGCATTGAATAGCGCGAAAACAGCGATTTCGGTGATTCTGCACACTTGTAACAGCAGAATCATGAACATTATCACTGATATTGCATATCAGCTGGAAACAACAACGATACCGAAGATATGGCAGTTTCCGCATATCAAACGCACTGTGGAGTGCAGAAAACACCAGAAAACGTGTTTTTCGCATTGAATAGCGCGAAAACAGCGATTTCGGTGATTCTGCACACTTGTAACAGCAGAATCATGAAGATTATCACTGAAAATGCATGTCTCAGCTTGAAACAACAACGATACCGAAGATATCGTAGTTTGCGCATATCAAACGCACTGTGGAGTGCTGAAAACACCAGAAAACGTGTTTTTCGCATTCAAAAGCACGAAAACAGCGATTTCGGTGATTCTGCACACTTGTAACAGCAGAATCGTGAAGATTATCACTGAAAGTGCATATCTCAGCTAGATACCCGACGACAGCCAAGATGTCGCCGGTTCTGCATATCAAACGCACTGTGGAGTGGTAGAAACACCAGATAAGGTGTTTCTCGCATTAAATAGCTCGAAACGAGCGATCTAGATGATTCTGCATACTTCTGACTGAAGACTCACCAATATTATCACAGAAAATGCATATATCAGCTTGAAACCCGACCGAAACCAAGATATCTCCTGTTCTGCATGTCAAACGTACTGTGGAGTGGTGAATACACCAGAAAACGTGTTTCTCGCATTAAGTAGCTCGAAAAGAGCGTTCTCGAAGATTCTGCATACTTCTGACAGAAGACTCACCAAGATTATCGCAGAAAATGCATATCTCAGCTAGATACCCGACGACAGCCAAGATGTTGCCGGTTCTGCATATCAAACGCACTGTGGAGTGGTGAAAACACCAGATAAGGTGTTTCTCGCATTAAATAGCTCGAAACGAGCGATCTAGATGATTCTGCATACTTCTGACTGAAGTCTCACCAATATTATCACAGAAAATGCATATCTCAGCTTGAACCCCGACGAAATCCAAGATGTCGCCGGTTCTGCATATCAAACGCACTGTGGAGTGGTGAAATCACCAGAAAACGTGTTTCTCGCATTAAGCATCTCGAAACGAGCGATCTAGTTGATTGTGCATACTTCTGACTGATGTCTCACCAAGATTATCGCAGAAAATGTATATCTCAGCTTGAACCCCGGCGAAATCCAAGATGTCGCCGGTTCTGCATATCAAACGCACTGTGGAGTGGTGAAAACACCAGAATACGCGTTTCTCGCATTAAGCAGCTCGAAACGAGCGGTCTAAATGATTCTGCGTACTTCTGACAGTAATGTCACCAAGATTATCGTAGAAAATGCATATCTCAGCTTGAAACCCGACGAAATCCAAGATGTCGCCGGTTCTGCATATCAAACACACTGTGGAGTGGTGAAAACACCAGATAACGTGTTTCCCGCATTAAATAGATCGAAAAGAGGGATCTCGATGATTCTGCAAACTTCTGACAGAAGACTCACCAAGTTTATCGCAGAAAATGCATATCTCAGCTTGAACCCCGACGAAATCCAAGATGTCGCCGGTTCTGCATATCAAACGCACTGTGGAGTGGTGAAAACACCAGATAACGTGTTTCTCGCATTAAGTAGCTCGAAAAGATCGATCTCGAAGATTCTGCATACTTCTGACAGAAGTCTCACCAAGATTATCGTAGAAAATGCGTATCTCAGCTTGATACCCGACGAAAGCCAAGATGTCGCCGGTTCTGCATATCAAACGCACTGTGGAGTGGTGAAAACACCAGAAAACCTGTTTTTTCGCATTAAATAGCTCGAAAAGAGCGATCTAGATGATTCTGCATACTTCTGACTGAAGTCTCACCAATCGTATCGCAGAAAATGCATATCTCAGCTTGAAACCTCACGAAAATCGAGATGTCGCCGGTTCTGCATATCAAACGCCCTGTGGAGTGGTGAAAACAACCAGATAACGTGTTTCTCGCATTAAATAGCTCGAAAAGTGCGATCCCGATGATTCTGCATACTTCTGACAGAAGTCTCACCAAGATTATCGTAGAAAATGCATATCTCAGCTTGATACCCGACGAAAGCCAAGATGTCGCCGGTTCTGCATATCAAACGCACTGTGGAGTGGTGAAAACACCTGAAAAACTGTTTTTTCGCATTAAATATCTCGAAAAGAGGAATCTCGATGATTCTGCATACTTCTGACAGAAGACTCACCAAGATTATCGCAGAAAATGCATATCTCAGCTGGAAACCTCACGAAAATCAAGATGTCGCCGGTTCTGCATATCAAACGCACTGTGGAGTGGTGAAAACACCAGATAACGTGTTTCTCGCATTAAATAACTCGAAAAGAGCGATCCCGATGATTCTGCATACTTCTGACAGAAGTCTCACCAAGATTATCGTAGAAAATGCATATCTCAGCTTGATACCCGACGAAAGCCACGATGTCGCCGGTTCTGCATATCAAACGCACTGTGGAGTGGTGAAAACACCACATAACGTGTTTCTCGCATTAAATAGCTCGGAAAGGGGGATCTAGATGATTCTGCATACTTCGGACTGAAGTCTCACCAAGATAATCGCAGAAAATGCATATCTCAGCTTGAAACCCGACGAAATCCAAGATGTCGCCGGTTCTGCATAACAAACGCACTGTGGAGTGGTGAAAACACCAGATAACGTGTTTCTCGCATTAAACAGCTCGAAAAGAGCGTTCTCGATGATGCTGCATACTTCTGACAGAAGAATCACCAAGTTTATCGCAGAAAATGCATATCTCAGCTGGAAACGCCACGAAAACCAAGTTATCGGTGGCTCTACATATCAAACTCACTGTGGAGTGGTCAAAACACCAGAAAACTTGTTTTTTCGCATTAAATAGCTCGAAACGAGCGATCTAGATGATTCTGCTTACTTCTGATAGAAGTCTAACCAAGATTATCGTAGAAAATGCATATCTCAGCTTGATACCCGACGAAAGCCAAGATGTCGCCGGTTCTGCATATCAAACGCACTGTGGAGTGGTGAAAACACCAGATAACGTGTTACTCGCATTAAATAGCTCGAAAAGAGCGATCCCGATGATTGTGCATACTTCTGACAGAAGACTCACCAAGATTATCGCAGAAAATGCATATCTCAGCTGGAAACACCACGAAAATCAAGATATCGCCGGTTCTGCATATCAAACGCACTGTGGAATTTTGAAAACTCCAGGAAACTTGTTTTTTTGCATTAAATAGCTCGACAAGAGCGATCTAGATGATTCTGCATACTTCTGACTGAAGTCTCACCAAGATTATCGCAGAAAATGCATATCTCAGCTTGAAACCTCACGAAATCCAAGATGTCGCCGGTTCTGCATATCAAACGCACTGTGGTGTGGTGGAAACACCAGATAACGTGTTTCCCGCATTAAACAGCTCGAAAAGAGCGTTCTCGATGATTCTGCATACTTCTGACAGAAGAATCACCATGATTATCGCAGAAAATGCATGTCTCAGCTTGAAACCCGACCGAAACCAAGATATCTTCGGTTCTGCATGTCAAACGTACTGTGGAGTGGTGAATACACAAGAAAACGTGTTTCTCGCATTAAGTAGCTCGAAAAGAGCGTTCTCGAAGATTCTGCATACTTCTGGCAGAAGCATCACCAAGATTATCATAGAAATTGCATATCTCAGCTTGAATCCCGACCGTACCCAAGATATCTCCGGTTCTGCATGTCAAACGCACTGTGGAGTGGCGAAAACACCAGATAACGTGTTTCTCGCATTAAGTAGCTCGAAAAGAGCGATCTCGATGATTCTGCATACTTCTGACAAAAGTCTCACCAAGATTATCGTAGAAAATGCATATCTCAGCTTGAAACGGGTCCGAAACCAAGATATCTCCGGTTCTGCATGTCAAACGTACTGTAGAGAGGTGAATACACCAGAAACCGTGCTTCTCGCATTAAATATCTCGAAAAGAGCGATCTAGATGATTCTGCATACTTCCGACAGAAGACACACCAAGATTATCGCAGGAAATGCATATCTCAGCTGGAATCCTCACGAAAATCAAGATGTCGCCGGTTCTGCATATCAGACGCACTGTGGAGTGGTGAAAACACCAGATAAGGTGTTTCTCGCATTAAAAAGCTCGAAACGAGCGATCTAGATGATTCTGCATACTTCTGACTGAAGTCTCACCAATATTATCGCAGAAAATGCATATCTCAGCTTGAACCCCGACGAAATCCAAGATGTCGCCGGTTCTGCATATCAAACGCACTGTGGAGTGGTGAAAACACCAGATAACGTGTATCTCGCATTAAACAGCTCGAAAAGAGCGTTCTCGATGATTCTGCATACTTCTGACAGAAGAATCACCAAGATTATCGCAGAAAATGCATGTCTCAGTTTGAACCCCGACTAAAGCCTAGATGTCGCCTGTTCTGCATATCAAATGCACTGTGGAGTGGTGAAAACACCAGAAAACGTGTTTCTCGCATTATGTAGCTCGAAAAGAGCGATCCCAATGATTCTGCATACTTCTGACAGTAGTCTCACCAAGATTATCGTAGAAAATGCATATCTCAGCTTGATACCCGACGAAACCCAATATGTCGCCGGTTTTGCATATCAAACGCACTGTGGAGTGGTGAAAACACCAGAAAACGTGTTTTTCGCATTCAAAAGCACGAAAACAGCGATTTCGGTGATTCTGCACACTTGTAACAGCAGAATCATGAAGATTATCACTGAAAATGCATGTCTCAGCTGGAAACAACAACGATACCGAAGATATCGTAGTTTCCGCATATCAAACGCACAGTGGAGTGCTGAAAACACCAGAAAACGTGTTTTTCGCATACAAAAGCACGAAAACAGCGATTTCGGTGATTCTGCACACTTGTAACAGCAGAATCATGAAGATTATCACTGAAGATGCATATCTCAGCTGGAAACAACAACGATACCGAAGATATCGTAGCTTCCGCATATCAAACGCACTGTGGAGTGCTGAAAACACCAGAAAACGTGTTTTTCGCATTCAAAAGCACGAAAACAGCGATTTCGGTGATTCTGCACACTTGTAACAGCAGAATCGTGAAGATTATCACTGAAAGTGCATATCTCAGCTGGAAACAACAACGATACCGAAGATATCGTAGTTTGCGCATATCAAACGCACTGTGGAGTGCTGAAAACACCAGAAAACGTGTTTTTCGCTTTCAAAAGCACGAAAACAGCGATTTCGGTGATTCTGCACACTTGTAACAGCAGAATCGTGAAGATTATCACTGAAAGTGCATATCTCAGCTGGAAACAACAACGATACCGAAGATATCGCAGTTTCCGCATATCAAACGCACTGTGGAGTGCTGAAAACACCAGAAAACGTGTTTTTCGCATTCAAAAGCACGAATACAGCGATTTCGGTGATTCTGCACACTTGTAACAGCAGAATCGTTAAGATTATCACTGAAAGTGCATATCTCAGCTGGAAACAACAACGATACCGAAGATATCGCAGTTTCCGCATATCAAACGCACTGTGGAGTGTTGAAAACACCAGAAAACGTGTTTTTCGCATTCAAAAGCACGAAAACAGCGATTTCGGTGATTCTGCACACTTGTAACAGCAGAATCATGAAGATTATCACTGAAAATGCATATCTCAGCTGGAAACAACAACGATACCGAAGATATGGCAGTTTCCGCATATCAAACGCACTGTGGAGTGCTGAAAACACCACAAAACGTGTTTTTCGCATTCAAAAGCACGAATACAGCGATTTCGGTGATTCTGCACACTTGTAACAGCAGAATCGTTAAGATTATCACTGAAAGTGCATATCTCAGCTGGAAACAACAACGATACCGAAGATATCGTAGTTTCCGCATATCAAACGCACTGTGGAGTGCTGAAAACACCAGAAAACGTGTTTTTCGCATTCAAAAGCACGAAAACAGCGATTTCGGTGATTCTGCACACTTGTAACAGCAGAATCGTGAAGATTATCACTGAAAGTGCATATCTCAGCTGGAAACAACAACGATACCGAAGATATCGTAGTTTCCGCATATCAAACGCACTGTGGAGCGCTGAAAACACCAGAAAACGTGTTTTTCGCATTCAAAAGCACGAAAACAGCGATTTCGGTGATTCTGCACACTTGTAACAGCAGAATCGTGAAGATTATCACTGAAAGTGCATATCTCAGCTGGAAACAACAACGATACCGAAGATATCGCAGTTTCCGCATATCAAACGCACTGTGGAGTGCTGAAAACACCAGAAAACGTGTTTTTCGCATTCAAAAGCACGAAAACAGCGATTTCGGTGATTCTGTACACTTGTAACAGCAGAATCGTGAAGATTATCACTGAAAGTGCATATCTCAGCTGGAAACAACAACGATACCGAAGATATCGCAGTTTCCGCATATCAAACGCACTGTGGAGTGTTGAAAACACCAGAAAACGTGTTTTTCGCATTCAAAAGCACGAAAACAGCGATTTCGGTGATTCTGCACACTTGTAACAGCAGAATCATGAAGATTATCACTGAAAATGCATATCTCAGCTGGAAACAACAACGATACCGAAGATATGGCAGTTTCCGCATATCAAACGCTCTGTGGCGTGCTGAAAACACCAGAAAACGTGTTTTTCGCATTCAAAAGCACGAAAACAGCGATTTCGGTGATTCTGCACACTTGTAACAGCAGAATCATGAAGATTATCACTGCAAGTGCATATCTCAGCTGGAAACAACAACGATACCGAAGATATCGTAGTTTGCGCATATCAAACGCACTGTGGAGTGCTGAAAACACCAGAAAACGTGTTTTTCGCATTCAAAAGCACGAAAACAGCGATTTCGGTGATTCTGCACACTTGTAACAGCAGAATCATGAAGATTATCACTGAAAATGCATATCTCACCTGGAAACAACAACGATACCGAAGATATCGTAGTTGCCGCATATCAAACGCACTGTGGAGTGCTGAAAACACCTGAAAACGTGTTTTTCGCATTGAATAGCGCGAAAACAGCGATTTCGGTGATTCTGCACACTTGTAACAGCAGAATCATGAAGATTATCACTGAAAATGCATGTCTCAGCTGGAAACAACAACGATACCGAAGATATCGTAGTTTGCGCATATCAAACGCACTGTGGAGTGCTGAAAACACCAGAAAACGTGTTTTTCGCATTCAAAAGCACGAAAACAGCGATTTCGGTGATTCTGCACACTTGTAACAGCAGAATCGTGAAGATTATCACTGAAAGTGCATATCTCAGCTGGAAACAACAACGATACCGAAGATATCGCAGTTTCCGCATATCAAACGCACTGTGGAGTGCTGAAAACACCACAAAACGTGTTTTTCGCATTCAAAAGCACGAATACAGCGATTTCGGTGATTCTGCACACTTGTAACAGCAGAATCGTTAAGATTATCACTGAAAGTGCATATCTCAGCTGGAAACAACAACAATACCGAAGATATCGTAGTTTCCGCATATCAAACGCACTGTGGAGTGCTGAAAACACCAGAAAACGTGTTTTTCGCATTCAAAAGCACGAAAACAGCGATTTCGGTGATTCTGCACACTTGTAACAGCAGAATCGTGAAGATTATCACTGAAAGTGCATATCTCAGCTGGAAACAACAACGATACCGAAGATATCGTAGTTTCCGCATATCAAACGCACTGTGGAGCGCTGAAAACACCAGAAAACGTGTTTTTCGCATTCAAAAGCACGAAAACAGCGATTTCGGTGATTCTGCACACTTGTAACAGCAGAATCGTGAAGATTATCACTGAAAATGCATATCTCAGCTGGAAACAACAACGATACCGAAGATATCGTAGTTTCCGCATATCAAACGCACTGTGGAGTGCTGAAAACACCAGAAAACGTGTTTTTCGCATTCAAAAGCACGAAAACAGCGATTTCGGTGATTCTGTACACTTGTAACAGCAGAATCGTGAAGATTATCACTGAAAGTGCATATCTCAGCTGGAAACAACAACGATACCGAAGATATCGTAGTTTCCGCATATCAAACGCACTGTGGAGTGCTGAAAACACCAGAAAACGTGTTTTTCGCATTCAAAAGCACGAAAACAGCGATTTCGGTGATTCTGCACACTTGTAACAGCAGAATCGTGAAGATTATCACTGAAAGTGCATATCTCAGCTGGAAACAACAACGATACCGAAGATATCGTAGTTTCCGCATATCAAACGCACTGTGGAGTGCTGAAAACACCAGAAAACGTGTTTTTCGCATTCAAAAGCACGAAAACAGCGATTTCGGTGATTCTGCACACTTGTAACAGCAGAATCGTGAAGATTATCACTGAAAGTGCATATCTCAGCTGGAAACAACAACGATACCGAAGATATCGTAGTTTCCGCATATCAAACGCACTGTGGAGTGCTGAAAACACCAGAAAACGTGTTTTTCGCATTCAAAAGCACGAAAACAGCGATTTCGGTGATTCTGCACACTTGTAACAGCAGAATCGTGAAGATTATCACTGAAAGTGCATATCTCAGCTGGAAACAACAACGATACCGAAGATATCGTAGTTTCCGCATATCAAACGCACTGTGGAGTGCTGAAAACACCAGAAAACGTGTTTTTCGCATTCAAAAGCACGAAAACAGCGATTTCGGTGATTCTGCACACTTGTAACAGCAGAATCGTGAAGATTATCACTGAAAGTGCATATCTCAGCTGGAAACAACAACGATACCGAAGATATCGTAGTTTCCGCATATCAAACGCACTGTGGAGTGCTGAAAACACCAGAAAACGTGTTTTTCGCATTCAAAAGCACGAAAACAGCGATTTCGGTGATTCTGCACACTTGTAACAGCAGAATCGTGAAGATTATCACTGAAAGTGCATATCTCAGCTGGAAACAACAACGATACCGAAGATATCGCAGTTTCCGCATATCAAACGCACTGTGGTGTTACGTCCCGGATCGCGCTATTTTGGCAAAATCGAGACGGAGCACAATAATATACTGTTCTTTGCGTTCACGCAGCGCGTACGTCTGCGTCTAACGGGGACTTTCGCTAATTCAGTCGATTGTAAATGGTACTTACCTAGACTCCTTGTTAACTGCAGGCTGGATGATAATAGCGTAGCAGTTGATATGTGTATCGCGCACTTTGATAATTGGTTATAATAATTGAATATGGAATTATAATATGAATAATCTATTTGATATACTTCACGATGTAGGTTATATAAGATATGGAATACAATTGAATATGGTAATAGTAATATAATATAAGATATAGGAATACAATGAAATAGTAACACTTGGATATAGAAACACTTAGAAATAGTAACGCTTAGAAATAGAAACACTTAGAAATAGTAACGCTTGGAAATAGAAACACTTGATGTAGAAACGCGATGTACACTCCGGGAGTTCCGGAGTGGAACTGTCTTTGAGGCCTGGGCGCTTGCTTGTTTTATACTAGTGGAGTATGGAGATAAGATATGAGGAGCGTGAGACCGGGGTAGATTAGGTAGGTGGATGTTTATAAGATAGGAGAAGAATTCGTATGTTACTGGATCCGGTGTTTATGAGATAAGATAAGGAGTTGGAGTCGAGGAGGATGTTTATAAGATAGGAGAGGAATTCGTATGTTACAGGATCTGGTGTTTATGAGATAAGATAAGGAGTTGGTCGTGAGAGCGGATGTCGGTAGTTGACGTTTCGTCTGGAGATATTGGAGGAATGTGTTTATAGATAAGAGTTGGTCGTGAGAGCGGATGTCGATAGTCGAGGTTTAGTCTGGAGATAATGAAGGAATGTGTTTATAGATAAGAATATGTCGTGAGAGCGTATGTCGGTAATAGGATATGGTAGTGCTTAATATCTATGTTGTGGTTAATGCGGTCTTAAGGTTATTGGTTACGTGCTTACTTGCTATCTTAATATTCTAGAATGTTCTACGCTATCTTACATGCTAATAGCGTTCGTTGCTTCTCACTCTCACTGTCACAGGTAAGTGTCTAAGTCCAACGTCGCTAGACGTAACAGTGGAGTGCTGAAAACACCAGAAAACGTGTTTTTCGCATTCAAAAGCACGAAAACAGCGATTTCGGTGATTCTGCACACTTGTAACAGCAGAATCGTGAAGATTATCACTGAAAGTGCATATCTCAGCTGGAAACAATAACGATACCGAAGATATCGCAGTTTCCGCATATCAAACGCACTGTGGAGTGTTGAAAACACCAGAAAACGTGTTTTTCGCATTCAAAAGCACGAAAACAGCGATTTCGGTGATTCTGCACACTTGTAACAGCAGAATCATGAAGATTATCACTGAAAATGCATGTCTCAGCTGGAAACAACAACGATACCGAAGATATCGTAGTTTCCGCATATCAAACGCACAGTGGAGTGCTGAAAACACCAGAAAACGTGTTTTTCGCATACAAAAGCACGAAAACAGCGATTTCGGTGATTCTGCACACTTGTAACAGCAGAATCATGAAGATTATCACTGAAGATGCATATCTCAGCTGGAAACAACAACGATACCGAAGATATCGTAGCTTCCGCATATCAAACGCACTGTGGAGTGCTGAAAACACCAGAAAACGTGTTTTTCGCATTCAAAAGCACGAAAACAGCGATTTCGGTGATTCTGCACACTTGTAACAGCAGAATCATGAAGATTATCACTGAAAATGCATGTCTCAGCTTGAAACAACAACGATACCGAAGATATCGTAGTTTGCGCATATCAAACGCACTGTGGAGTGCTGAAAACACCAGAAAACGTGTTTTTCGCATTCAAAAGCATGAAAACAGCGATTTCGGTGATTCTGCACACTTGTAACAGCAGAATCGTGAAGATTATCACTGAAAATGCATATCTCAGCTGGAAACAACAACGATACCGAAGATATGGCAGTTTCCGCATATCAAACGCTCTGTGGCGTGCTGAAAACTCCAGAAAACGTGTTTTTCGCATTCAAAAGCACGAAAACAGCGATTTCGGTGATTCTGCACACTTGTAACAGCAGAATCGTGAAGATTATCACTGAAAATGCATATCTCAGCTGGAAACAACAACGATACCGAAGATATGGCAGTTTCCGCATATCAAACGCACTGTGGAGTGCTGAAAACACCAGAAAACGTGTTTTTCGCATTGAATAGCGCGAGAACAGCGATTTCGGTGATTCTGCACACTTGTAACAGCAGAATCATGAAGATTATCACTGATAATGCATATCTCAGCTGGAAACAACAACGATACCGAAGATATGGCAGTTTCCGCATATGAAACGCACTGTGGAGTGTTGAAAACACCAGAAAACGTGTTTTTCGCATTCAAAAGCACGAAAACAGCGATTTCGGTGATTCTGCACACTTGTAACAGCAGAATCGTGAAGATTATCACTGAAAGTGCATATCTCAGCTGGAAACAACAACGATACCGAAGATATCGCAGTTTCCGCATATCAAACGCACTGTGGAGTGCTGAAAACACCAGAAAACGTGTTTTTCGCATTCAATAGCACGAAAACAGCGATTTCGGTGATTCTGCACACTTGTAACAGCAGAATCATGAAGATTATCACTGAAAATGCATGTCTCAGCTGGAAACAACAACGATACCGAAGATATCGTAGTTTGCGCATATCAAATGCACTGTGGAGTGCTGAAAACACCAGAAAACGTGTTTTTCGCATTCAAAAGCACGAAAACAGCGATTTCGGTGATTCTGCACACTTGTAACAGCAGAATCATGAAGATTATCACTGAAAATGCATGTCTCAGCTTGAAACAACAACGATACCGAAGATATCGTAGTTTGCGCATATCAAACGCACTGTGGAGTGCTGAAAACACCAGAAAACGTGTTTTTCGCATTCAAAAGCATGAAAACAGCGATATCGGTGATTCTGCACACTTGTAACAGCAGAATCGTGAAGATTATCACTGAAAATGCATATCTCAGCTGGAAGCAACAACGATACCGAAGATATGGCAGTTTCCGCATATCAAACGCTCTGTGGCGTGCTGAAAACTCCAGAAAACGTGTTTTTCGCATTCAAAAGCACGAAAACAGCGATTTCGGTGATTCTGCACACTTGTAACAGCAGAATCGTGAAGATTATCACTGAAAATGCATATCTCAGCTGGAAACAACAACGATACCGAAGAGATGGCAGTTTCCGCATATCAAACGCACTGTGGAGTGCTGAAAACACCAGAAAACGTGTTTTTCGCATTGAATAGCGCGAGAACAGCGATTTCGGTGATTCTGCACACTTGTAACAGCAGAATCATGAAGATTATCACTGATAATGCATATCTCAGCTGGAAACAACAACGATACCGAAGATATGGCAGTTTCCGCATATGAAACGCACTGTGGAGTGTTGAAAACACCAGAAAACGTGTTTTTCGCATTCAAAAGCACGAAAACAGCGATTTCGGTGATTCTGCACACTTGTAACAGCAGAATCGTGAAGATTATCACTGAAAGTGCATATCTCAGCTGGAAACAACAACGATACCGAAGATATCGCAGTTTCCGCATATCAAACGCACTGTGGAGTGCTGAAAACACCAGAAAACGTGTTTTTCGCATTCAAAAGCACGAAAACAGCGTTTTCGGTGATTCTGCACACTTGTAACAGCAGAATCGTGAAGATTATCACTGAAAGTGCATATCTCAGCTGGAAACAACAACGATATCGAAGATATCGCAGTTTCCGCATATCAAACGCACTGTGGAGTGTTGAAAACACCAGAAAACGTGTTTTTCGCATTCAAAAGCACGAAAACAGCGATTTCGGTGATTCTGCTCACTTGTAACAGCAGAATTATGAAGATTATCACTGATAATGCATATCTCAGCTGGAAACAACAACGATACCGAAGATATGGCAGTTTCCGCATATCAAACGCACTGTGGAGTGCTGAAAACACCAGAAAACGTGTTTTTCGCATTGAATAGCGCGAAAACAGCGATTTCGGTGATTCTGCACACTTGTAACAGCAGAATCATGAACATTATCACTGATATTGCATATCTCAGCTGGAAACAACAACGATACCGAAGATATGGCAGTTTCCGCATATCAAACGCACTGTGGAGTGCTGAAAACACCAGAAAACGTGTTTTTCGCATTGAATAGCGCGAAAACAGCGATTTCGGTGATTCTGCACACTTGTAACAGCAGAATCATGAAGATTATCACTGAAAATGCATGTCTCAGCTGGAAACAACAACGATACAGAAGATATCGCAGTTTCCGCATTTCAAACGCACTGTGGAGTGCTGAAAACACCAGAAAACGTGTTTTTCGCATTCAAAAGCACGAAAACAGCGATTTCGTTGATTCTGCACACTTGTAACAGCAGAATCGTGAAGATTATCACTGAAACTGCATATCTCAGCTGGAAACAACAACGATACCGAAGATATCGTAGTTTCCGCATATCAAACGCACTGTGGAGTGCTGAAAACCCCAGAAAACGTGTTTTTCGCATTCAAAAGCACGAAAACAGCGATTTCGGTGATTCTGCACACTTGTAACAGCAGAATCGTGAAGATTATCACTGAAAGTGCATATCTCAGCTGGAAACAACAACGATACCGATGATATCGCAGTTTCCGCATATCAAACGCACTGTGGAGTGCTGATAACACCAGAAAACGTGTTTTTCGCATTCAAAAGCACGAAAACAGCGATTTCGGTGATTCTGCACACTTGTAACAGCAGAATCGTGAAGATTATCACTGAAAGTGCATATCTCAGCTGGAAACAATAACGATACCGAAGATATCGCAGTTTCCGCATATCAAACGCACTGTGGAGTGTTGAAAACACCAGAAAACGTGTTTTTCGCATTCAAAAGCACGAAAACAGCGATTTCGGTGATTCTGCACACTTGTAACAGCAGAATCATGAAGATTATCGCAGAAAATGCATATCTCAGCTCGAAACCCCACAAAAACCAAGATATCGCCGGTTCTGCATATCAAACGCACTGTGGAGTGGTGACAACACCAGAAAACGTGTTTCGCGCATTAAGTAGCTCCAAAAGAGGGATCTCGATGATTCTGCATACTTCTGACAGAATACTCACCAAGATTATCGCAGAAAATGTATATCTCAGCTGGAAACACCACGAAAATCAAGATATCGCCGGTTCTGCATATCAAACGCTCTGTGGAGTGGTGAATACACCAGGAAACGTGTTTCTCGCATTAAATAGCTCGAAAAGTGCAATCTAGATGATTCTGCATACTTCTGACAGAAGACTCACCAAGATTATCGCAGAAAATGCATATCTCAGCTTGAACCCCGACGAAACCCAAGATGTCGCCGGTTCTGCATATCAAACGCACTGTGGAGTGGTGAAAAGACCAGAAAACGTGTTTCTCGCATTAAGCAGCTCGAAACGAGCGATCTAGATGATTCTTCATACTTCTGACTGATGTCTCACCAAGATTATCGCAGAAAATGCATATCTCAGCTTGATACCCGACGAAAGCCAAGATGTCGCCGGTTCTGCATATCAAACGCACTGTGGAATGGTGAAAACACCAGATAACGTGTTTCTCGCATTAAATAGCTCGAAAAGAGCGATCCCGATAATTCTGCATACTTCTGACAGAAGTCTCACAAAGATTATCGTAGAAAATGCATATCTCAGCTTGAACCCCGACGAAATCCAAGATGTCGCCGGTTCTGCATATCAAACGCACTGTGGAGTGGTGAAAACACCATGTAACGTGTTTGTCGCATTAAGTAGCTCCAAAAGAGGGATCTCGATGATTCTGCATACTTCTGACAGAATACTCACCAAGATTATCGCAGAAAATGTATATCTCTGCTGGAAACACCACGAAAATCAAGATATCGCCGGTTCTGCATATCAAACGCTCTGTGGAGTGGTGAATACACCAGAAAACGAGTTTCTCGCAATAAATAGCTCGAAAAGTGCAATCTAGATGATTCTGCATACTTCTGACAGAAGTCTCACCAAGATTATCGTAAAAAATGCATATCTCAGCTTGAAACCCCACGAAAGCCAAGATATCGCTGGTTCTGCATATCAAACGCACTGTGGAGTGGTGAAAACACCGGATAAGGTTTTTCTCGCATTAACTAGCTCGAAAAGAGCGATCTCGATTTTCAGCATACTTCGGACAGAAGTCTCACCAAGATTATCGCAGAAAATGCATATCTCAGCTTGAAACCCCACAAAAACCAAGATATCGCCGGTTCTGCATACAAACGCACTGTGGAGTGGTGACAACACCAGAAAACGTGTTTCGCGCATTAAGTAGCTCGACACGAGCGATCTCGATGATTCTGCATACTTCGGACAGAAGTCTCAACAAGATTATCGCAGAAAATGTATATCTCAGCTTGAAACCCCATGAAAACCAAGATGTCGCCGGTTCTGCATATCAAACGCACTGTGGAGTGGTGAAAACACCAGAAAACGTGTTTCGCGCATTAAGTAGCTCGAAACGAGCGATCTGGATGATTCTGCATACTTCGGACAGAAGTCTCACCAAAATTATCGTAAAAAATGCATATCTCAGCTTGAAAACCCACGCAAACCAAGATATCGCCGGTTCTGCATACCATACGCACTGTGGAGTGGTGAAAACACCAGATAACGTGTATCTCTCATTAAATAGCTCGAAACGAGCGACCTGGATGATTCTGCATACTTCGGACAGAAGTCTCAACAAGATTATCGCAGAAAATGCATATCTCAGCTTGAAACCCCACGAAAACCAAGATATCTACTGTTCTGCATATCCAACGAACTGTGGAGTGGTGACAACCCCAGAATTCGTGTTTCTCGCATTAAATAGCTCGAAAAGAGCTCTCTCGATGTTTCTGCATACTTCGGACTGATGTCTCACCAAGCTTATCGTAGAAAAGCATATCTCAGCTGGATACCCGACGAAATCCAAGATGTCGCCGGTTCTGCATATCAAACGCACAGTGGAGTGGTGAAAACACAATGTAACGTGTTTCTCGCATTAAGTAGCTCCAAAAGAGGGATCTCGATGATTCTGCATACTTCTGACAGAATACTCACCAAGATTATCGCAGAAAATGCATATCTCAGCTTGATACCCGACGAAAGCCAAGATGTCGCCGGTTCTGCATATCAAACGCACTGTGGAGTGGTGAAAACACCAGATAACGTGTTTCTCGCATTAAATAGCTCGAAAAGAGCGATCCCGATAATTCTGCATACTTCTGACAGAAGTCTCACAAAGATTATCGTAGAAAATGCATATCTCAGCTGGAAACACCACGAAAATCAAGATATCGCCGGTTCTGCATATCAAACGCTCTGTGGAGTGGTGAATACATAAGAAAACGTGTTTCTCGCATTAAATAGCTCGAAAAGTGCAATCTAGATGATTCTGCATACTTCTGACAGAAGACTCACCAAGATTATCGCAGAAAATGCATATCTCAGCTTGATACCCGACGAAGGCCAAGATGTCGCCGGTTCTGCATATCAAACGCACTGTGGAATGGTGAAAACACCAGATAACGTGTTTCTCGCATTAAATAGCTCGAAAAGAGCGATCCCGATAATTCTGCATACTTCTGACAGAAGTCTCACCAAGATTATCGTAGAAAATGCATATCTCAGCTTGAACCCCGACAAAATCCAAGATGTCGCCGGTTCTGCATATCAAACGCACTGTGGAGTGGTGAAAACACCAGATAACGCGTTTCTCGCATTAAGTAGCTCGAAAAGAGCGATGTCGAAGATTCTGCATCCTTCTGACAGTAGTCTCACCAATATTATCGTAGAAAATGCATATCTCCGCTTGCAAACATGACGAAATCCAAGCTGTCGCCGGTTCTGCATATCAAACGCACTGTGGAGTGGTGAAAACACCATGTAACGTGTTTCTCGCATTAAGTAGCTCCAAAAGAGCGATCTCGAAGATTCTGCATACTTCTGACAGAAGAATCACCAAGATTATCGCAGAAAATGCATATCTCAGCTGGAAACACCACGAAAATCAGGATATCGCCGGTTCTGCATATCAAACGCTCTGTGGAGTGGTGAATACACCAGAAAACGTGTTTCTCGCATTAAATAGCTCGAAAAGTGCAATCTAGATGATTCTGCATACTTCTGTCAGAAGACTCACCAAGATTATCGCAGAAAATGCATATCTCAGCTTGAACCCCGACGAAACCCAAGATGTCGCCGGTTCTGCATATCAAACGCACTGTGGAGTGGTGAAAACACCAGAAAACGTGTTTCTCGCATTAAGTAGCTCTAAACGAGCGATCTAGATGATTCTGCACACTTCTCATAGATGGAACACCAAGATTATCGCAGAAAATGCATATTTCAGCTGGAAACCCCACGAAAACCAAGTGATCGGCGGTTCTACATATCAAACGCACTGTGGAGTGGTCAAAACACCAGATAACGTGCTTCTCGCATTAAGGAGCTCGAAACGAGCGATCTAGATGATTCGGCATACTTCTGACTGAAGTCTCACCAAGATTATCGCAGAAAATACATGTCTCAGCTGGAAACACCGCGAAAATCAAGATATCGCCGGGTCTGCATATCAAACGCACTGTGGAATGTTGAAAACTGCAGAAAACGTGTTTCTCGCATTAAGTAGCTCAAAAAGAGCGTTCTCGATGATTCTGCATACTTCTCATAGATGAAACACCAAGATTGTCGCCGAAAATGAATATCTCAGCTGGAAACCCCACGAAAACCAAGTTATCGGCTGCTCTGCATATCTAACGCACTGTGGAGTGGTGAAAACACCAGAAAGCGTGTTTCTCGCATTAAATAGCTCGAGAAGAGCGTTCTCGAAGATGCTACATACTTCTGACAGATTCTCACCAACATAATCGTAGAAAATGCATATCTCAGCTTGAAACCCGACCGAAACCAAGATATCTCCGGTTCTGCATGTCAAACGCACTGTGGAGTGGTGAAAACACCAGATAACGTGTTCCTCGCACTAACTAGCTCGAAAAGAGCGATCTAGATGATTCTGCATACTTCTGACAGAAGACTCACCAAGATTATCGCAGAAAATGCATATCACAGCTTGATACCCTACGACAGCCAAGATGTCGCCGGTTCTGCATATCACACGCACTGTGGAGTGGTGAAAACATCAGATAACGTGTTTCTCGCATTAAATAGCTCCAAAAGAGGGATCTCGATGATTCTGCATACTTCTGACAGAATACTCACCAAGATTATCGCAGAAAATGCATATCTCAGCTGGAAACACCACGAAAATCAAGATATCGCCGGTTCTGCATACCAAACGCTCTGTGGAGTGGTGAAAACTCCAGATAACGTGTTTCTCGCATTAAGTTGCTCAAAAAGGGCGATCTCGAAGATTCTGTATACTTCTGACAGAAGTCTCACCAAGATTATTGTAGAAAATGCAAATCTCAGCTTGAAACCCGGAGAAATCCAAGATATCGCCTGTTCTGCATATCAAACGCACTGTGGAGTGTTGAAAACACCAGATAACGTGTTTCTCGCATTGAGTTGCTCGAATAGAGCGAACTCGAAGATTCTGCATACTTCTGACAGAATACTCACCAAGATTATCGCAGAAAATGCATATCTCAGCTGGAAACACCACGAAAATCAAGATATCGCCGGTTCTGCATATCAAACGCTCTGTGGAGTGGTGAAAACGCCAGATAACGTGTTTCTCGCATTAACTAGCTCGAAAAGAGCGATCTCGAAGTTTCTGCATACTTCTGACAGAAGACTCACCAAGATTATCGCAGAAAATGCATATCTCAGCTGGAAACACCACGAAAATCAAGATATCGCCGGTTCTGCTTATCAAACGCACTGTGGAGTGGTGAAAACACCATGTAACGTGTTTCTCGCATTAAGTAGCTCCAAAAGAGGGATCTCGATGATTCTGCATACTTCTGACAGAATACTCACCAAGATTATCGCAGAAAATGCATATCTCAGCTGGAAACACCACGAAAATCAAGATATCGCCGGTTCTGCATATCAAACGCTCTGTGGAGTGGTGAATACACCAGAAAACGTGTTTCTCGCATTAAATAGCTCGAAAAGTGCAATCTAGATGATTCTGCATACTTCTGACAGAAGACTCACCAAGATTATCGCAGAAAATGCATATCACAGCTTGATACCCTACGACAGCCAAGATGTCGCCGGTTCTGCATATCACACGCACTGTGGAGTGGTGAAAACATCAGATAACGTGTTTCTCGCATTAAATAGCTCCAAAAGAGGGATCTCGATGATTCTGCATACTTCTGACAGAATACTCACCAAGATTATCGCAGAAAATGCATATCTCAGCTGGAAACACCACGAAAATCAAGATATCGCCGGTTCTGCATACCAAACGCTCTGTGGAGTGGTGAAAACTCCAGATAACGTGTTTCTCGCATTAAGTTGCTCAAAAAGGGCGATCTCGAAGATTCTGTATACTTCTGACAGAAGTCTCACCAAGATTATTGTAGAAAATGCAAATCTCAGCTTGAAACCCGGAGAAATCCAAGATATCGCCGGTTCTGCATATCAAACGCACTGTGGAGTGTTGAAAACACCAGATAACGTGTTTCTCGCATTGAGTTGCTCGAATAGAGCGAACTCGAAGATTCTGCATACTTCTGACAGAATACTCACCAAGATTATCGCAGAAAATGCATATCTCAGCTGGAAACACCACGAAAATCAAGATATCGCCGGTTCTGCATATCAAACGCTCTGTGGAGTGGTGAAAACGCCAGATAACGTGTTTCTCGCATTAACTAGCTCGAAAAGAGCGATCTCGAAGATTCTGCATACTTCTGACAGAAGACTCACCAAGATTATCGCAGAAAATGCATATCTCAGCTGGAAACACCACGAAAATCAAGATATCGCCGGTTCTGCTTATCAAACGCTCTGTGGAGTGGTGAATACACCAGAAAACGTGTTTCTCGCATTAAATAGCTCGAAAAGAGCGATCTCGAAGATTCTGCATACTTCTGACAGAAGAATCACCAAGATTATCGCAGAAAATGCATATCTCAGCTGGAAACACCACGAAAATCAGGATATCGCCGGTTCTGCATATCAAACGCTCTGTGGAGTGGTGAATACACCAGAAAACGTGTTTCTCGCATTAAATAGCTCGAAAAGTGCAATCTAGATGATTCTGCATACTTCTGTCAGAAGACTCACCAAGATTATCGCAGAAAATGCATATCTCAGCTTGAACCCCGACGAAACCCAAGATGTCGCCGGTTCTGCATATCAAACGCACTGTGGAGTGGTGAAAACACCAGAAAACGTGTTTCTCGCATTAAGTAGCTCTAAACGAGCGATCTAGATGATTCTGCACACTTCTCATAGATGGAACACCAAGATTATCGCAGAAAATGCATATTTCAGCTGGAAACCCCACGAAAACCAAGTGATCGGCGGTTCTACATATCAAACGCACTGTGGAGTGGTCAAAACACCAGATAACGTGCTTCTCGCATTAAGGAGCTCGAAACGAGCGATCTAGATGATTCGGCATATTCTGACTGAAGTCTCACCAAGATTATCGCAGAAAATACATGTCTCAGCTGGAAACACCGCGAAAATCAAGATATCGCCGGGTCTGCATATCAAACGCACTGTGGAATGTTGAAAACTGCAGAAAACGTGTTTCTCGCATTAAGTAGCTCAAAAAGAGCGTTCTCGATGATTCTGCATACTTCTCATAGATGAAACACCAAGATTGTCGCCGAAAATGAATATCTCAGCTGGAAACCCCACGAAAACCAAGTTATCGGCTGCTCTGCATATCTAACGCACTGTGGAGTGGTGAAAACACCAGAAAGCGTGTTTCTCGCATTAAATAGCTCGAGAAGAGCGTTCTCGAAGATGCTACATACTTCTGACAGATTCTCACCAACATAATCGTAGAAAATGCATATCTCAGCTTGAAACCCGACCGAAACCAAGATATCTCCGGTTCTGCATGTCAAACGCACTGTGGAGTGGTGAAAACACCAGATAACGTGTTCCTCGCACTAACTAGCTCGAAAAGAGCGATCTAGATGATTCTGCATACTTCTGACAGAAGACTCACCAAGATTATTGCAGAAAATGCATATCACAGCTTGATACCCTACGACAGCCAAGATGTCGCCGGTTCTGCATATCACACGCACTGTGGAGTGGTGAAAACATCAGATAACGTGTTTCTCGCATTAAATAGCTCCAAAAGAGGGATCTCGATGATTCTGCATACTTCTGACAGAATACTCACCAAGATTATCGCAGAAAATGCATATCTCAGCTGGAAACACCACGAAAATCAAGATATCGCCGGTTCTGCATACCAAACGCTCTGTGGAGTGGTGAAAACTCCAGATAACGTGTTTCTCGCATTAAGTTGCTCAAAAAGGGCGATCTCGAAGATTCTGTATACTTCTGACAGAAGTCTCACCAAGATTATTGTAGAAAATGCAAATCTCAGCTTGAAACCCGGAGAAATCCAAGATATCGCCGGTTCTGCATATCAAACGCACTGTGGAGTGTTGAAAACACCAGATAACGTGTTTCTCGCATTGAGTTGCTCGAATAGAGCGAACTCGAAGATTCTGCATACTTCTGACAGAATACTCACCAAGATTATCGCAGAAAATGCATATCTCAGCTGGAAACACCACGAAAATCAAGATATCGCCGGTTCTGCATATCAAACGCTCTGTGGAGTGGTGAAAACGCCAGATAACGTGTTTCTCGCATTAACTAGCTCGAAAAGAGCGATCTCGAAGATTCTGCATACTTCTGACAGAAGACTCACCAAGATTATCGCAGAAAATGCATATCTCAGCTGGAAACACCACGAAAATCAAGATATCGCCGGTTCTGCTTATCAAACGCTCTGTGGAGTGGTGAATACACCAGAAAACGTGTTTCTCGCATTAAATAGCTCGAAAAGAGCGATCTCGAAGATTCTGCATACTTCTGACAGAAGAATCACCAAGATTATCGCAGAAAATGCATATCTCAGCTGGAAACACCACGAAAATCAGGATATCGCCGGTTCTGCATATCAAACGCTCTGTGGAGTGGTGAATACACCAGAAAACGTGTTTCTCGCATTAAATAGCTCGAAAAGTGCAATCTAGATGATTCTGCATACTTCTGTCAGAAGACTCACCAAGATTATCGCAGAAAATGCATATCTCAGCTTGAACACCGACGAAACCCAAGATGTCGCCGGTTCTGCATATCAAACGCACTGTGGAGTGGTGAAAACACCAGAAAACGTGTTTCTCGCATTAAGTAGCTCTAAACGAGCGATCTAGATGATTCTGCACACTTCTCATAGATGGAACACCAAGATTATCGCAGAAAATGCATATTTCAGCTGGAAACCCCACGAAAACCAAGTGATCGGCGGTTCTACATATCAAACGCACTGTGGAGTGGTCAAAACACCAGATAACGTGCTTCTCGCATTAAGGAGCTCGAAACGAGCGATCTAGATGATTCGGCATACTTCTGACTGAAGTCTCACCAAGATTATCGCAGAAAATACATGTCTCAGCTGGAAACACCGCGAAAATCAAGATATCGCCGGGTCTGCATATCAAGCGCACTGTGGAATGTTGAAAACTGCAGAAAACGTGTTTCTCGCATTAAGTAGCTCAAAAAGAGCGTTCTCGATGATTCTGCATACTTCTCATAGATGAAACACCAAGATTGTCGCCGAAAATGAATATCTCAGCTGGAAACCCCACGAAAACCAAGTTATCGGCTGCTCTGCATATCTAACGCACTGTGGAGTGGTGAAAACACCAGAAAGCGTGTTTCTCGCATTAAATAGCTCGAGAAGAGCGTTCTCGAAGATGCTACATACTTCTGACAGATTCTCACCAACATAATCGTAGAAAATGCATATCTCAGCTTGAAACCCGACCGAAACCAAGATATCTCCGGTTCTGCATGTCAAACGCACTGTGGAGTGGTGAAAACACCAGATAACGTGTTCCTCGCACTAACTAGCTCGAAAAGAGCGATCTCGATGATTCAGCATACTTCGGACAGATGTCTCACCAAGATTATCGTAGAAAATGCATATCTCAGATTGAAACCCGACGAAAACCGAGTTATCTCCGGTTCTGCCCAACAAACGTATCGTGGAGTGGTGAAAACACCAGAAAACGTGTTCCTCGCACTAACTAGCTCGAAAAGAGCGATCTCGATGATACAGCATACTGCGGACAGAAGTCTCACCAATATTATCGTAGAAAATGCATATCTCAGCTTAAAACCCGACGAAAACCAAAATATCGCCGGTTCTGCATATCAAACCAACTGTGGAGTGGGGAAAACACCAGATAACGTGTTTCTCGCATTAAGTAGCTCGAAAAGTGCGATCTCGATGATTCTGCATACTTCTAACAGAAGTCTCGCCAAGATTATCGCAGAAAATGCATATCTCTGCTTGAAACCCCACGAAAACCACGATATCTACTGTTCTGCATATCCAACGAACTGTGGAGTGGTGAAAACACAACATAACGAGTTTCTCGCATTAAATAGCTCGAAAAGAGCGCTCTCGATGTTTCTACATACTTCGGGCAGATGTTTCACCAAGATTATCGTAGAAAATGCATATCTCAGCATGAAACCCGACGAAAACCAAAATATCGCCGGTTCTGCATATCAAACCAACTGTGGAGTGGTGAAAACACCCGAAAACGTGTTTCGCGCATTAAGTAGCTCGAAAAGAGCGTTCTCGAAGATTCTGCATACTTCTGACAGAAGTCTCACCAGGATTATCGTAGAAAATGCATATCTCAGCTTGAAACCCGACGAAAACCAAAATATCGCCGGTTCTGCATATCAAACCAACTGTGGAGTGGTGAAAACACCCTGAAAACGTGTTTCTCGCATTAAATAGCTCGAATAGAGCGATCTCGATGATTCTTCATACTTCGGACAGAAGTCTCACCAAGATTATCGTAAAAAATGCATATCTCAGCTTGAAACCCCACGAAAGCCAAGATATCGTTGGTTCTGCATATCTAACGCACTGTGGAGTGGTGAAAACACCGGATAAGGTTTTTCTCGCATTAACTAGCTCGAAAAGAGCGATCTCGATGTTTCAGCATACTTCGGACAGAAGTCTCACCAAGATTATCGCAGAAAAAGCATATCTCAGCTTGAAACCCCACGAAAACCAAGATATCGCCGGTTCTGCATATCATACGCACTGTGGAGTGGTGAAAACACCAGATAACGTGTTTCTCGCATTGAATAGCTCGAAACGAGCGATATCGATAATTAAGCATACTTCGGACAGAAGTCTCACCAGGATTATCGTCGAAAATGGATATCTCAGCTTGAAACCCGACGAAAACCAAAATATCGCCGGTTCTGCATATCAAACCAACTGTGGAGTGGTGAAAACACCAGATAACGTGTTTCTCGCATTAAGTTGCTCGAAAAGTGCGATCTCGATGATTCTGCATACTTCTAACAGAAGTCTCACCAAGATTATCGCAGAAAATGCATATCTCTGCTTGAAACCCCACGAAAACCAAGATATCTACTGTTCTGCATATCCAACGAACTGTGGAGTGGTGAAAACCCCAGAAAACGTGTTTATCGCATTAAATAGCTCGAAAAGAGCGCTCTCGATGTTTCGGCATACTTCGGACAGATGTTTCACCAAGATTATCGTAGAAAATGCATATCTCGGCTTGAAACCCGACGAAAACCAAAATATCGCCGGTTCTGCATATCCAACCAACTGCGGAGTGGTGAAAACACCAGATAACGGGTTTCTCGCATTAAATAGCTCGAAAAGTGCGATCTCGATGATTCTGCATACCTCTAACAGAAGTCTCGCCAAGATTATCGCCGAAAATGCATATCTCTGCTTGAAACCCCACGAAAACCACGATATCTACTGTTCTGCATATCCAACGAACTGTGGAGTGGTGAAAACCCCAGAAAACGTGTTTGTCGCATTAAATAGCTCGAAAAGTACGATCTCGATGACTCTGCATACTTCGGACAGAAGTCTCACCAAGATTATCGCAGAAAATGCATATCTGAGCTTGAAACCCCACGAAAACCAAGATATCGTCGGTTCTGCATATCATACGCACTGTGGAGTGGTGAAAACTCCAGATAACGTGTTTCTCGCATTAAATATCTCGA